>JBAJHX010000115.1:13632855-13668962 GCA_037176925.1 Amniataba percoides
TCATAAGGCAGAGACAAGCACATGATGCAGTGTGCGCCACGACCCAGTGAATCACCAGGATACCGATAGCACTGCTAGTTACTGTAGTTTTGATGAGTCAATATCCTTTGGAAAATATGCAGTTTTTAACAGCTTCCCATTGGCTGCTGCAGTGCTGAGAGTTCACATCTTAGTTTAAATGATGGATTTTATGATGAGCAAGTGCAATATCTTTCCATTTAACTCAATTGTTTTTATTCTGCAGCACTGAGGCAGTCACATGACAAAAAAAAGAAACATTTTCCCAATGATTGAGAAAAAAAGAGACCTAACACCGATGAGAACCAAACCTTCGCAGTTTGCTGTTTTACAAGAACAGGAGGAAGTTTGTAAAATGCTGGTGTTTCTGGTGACGTCATTGAAATTACTGCTCCACAGACAGCCGCAGAGCCCTCCTCAGCTTTATATGTTGTGTGTGGATTGCACAGTTCACAGCTCAGGAGTACAACACTCCCTGCAGAGAGTTATGGCCCATTAGATGGAGCCTGTAATCAATACACACCCCATCGTCCCAAAACCCATCATTAACAAAGACGCTGGACAGCTCGCTCTTAGCTTGTCTCCCTAAACCAGGAGTGCTGCTTTCTCCACTCCAGCTGGTGCGTCTGTTTGTAGGTTGCAATTGGGTCCTGTTTTGGCCTCTTGTGCCACATGTTTTTCTAATTGCTACCATAGACGAAAGTGTGGTGAAAATTAGGTCCTACTCAGCGTCTGGACTGAGACGTCTTGTTGCAGAAATGACTTTTTTGTTTATTTGCACGACTTTGTTCACGAGCTGTTATAATGCGGAAAAAATGAAGAGAAGAATATAACAAACTTGGCCACGTAAAGCTGAAACATGTTTTTCGGTAACACTTGTGTGCACGCACTCTCGCGGATGTGCAGCAGCGAGAGACTGCGCTTGATTGACACACACAAAGCAACATTAACAACAAGCACCCCTCTCCTTCAGTCACACACGCTCCCTGAGGCTGCAGTGTTGTTAGGGCAGCCCTTAGCCAGCCATATATCATAGCACCCTCCTGCTTAAAGACCATATGGAAGTTGTTGGGATGTGATCCCTCAGGAGGATGGGGTTTGTGGCTTTTTCGGTGAGCACCACGTCTCACAGAGTCTTTACAAGTTGCGGGCACACGCCCCCCCCCCCGTCCCAGATCCAGATATCCTCCACAGAGCGCCCCTGCATGTGGCTCATTAGAAGCTGAATGTGGGAGTTTGAGGGGTGCAGTGGAAGCACGATATAGCATGGCTAAAAGTAATGTACACAGCCGCACGGGTCAGCTGTAGGTTAACAAAAATCCCTCCACAGAGCTGAAGTGGGTTAGGAGAATACAAACTACAACTACTGTACTGGACCAAAAAAGCCACACTGTGATTGAAAAATGTGCATCTATGACAGAGGCACCTTAATCTGTTGAAATATTACCCTTGTAAGATTTACCACAAAGAGAAAATAAAGGATCAGTCAAACAGTGGCAGTGTCTCCTTCCCTTCTGGTCCTGATTAGAACAATAAAGAAGCTTGATTCTGAACTTTAGAGTTACGGTAAAAGCGATTTGGTTGTAGGCAGCAAAGTTAGCGCTTGGCAGTCCTGAAATTATAGCTCTTGCACCGGCAACCATGTGGAAATCACATGTTGTAAAGAGCTTAGCACCCACTTGAAATGATTAGCATTGAGAGGCAATTGTATTAACTGCTCAATAGACCAATTCTTACTTCTTCAGTGGATAGTGAATCCGGATGAGAGATGAGTGAATCCGGACGAATTCTTCAAGCTTGTCTCTCACGGTTGCCCCACGCAATCTTAAGCACTTGACCTATTTCATGAGATCTGTCAGGCTCTGTGGTGACTCTGAAAGAAGAGGCTCCTGCTGTCATCACAGGAGGTTTACCAGACTTTGTATTCAGTCATTTGTCTTTGACGTTCTGCACAGTTTTGTGCAAACTTTGGAGCCAATTTTAAACTTCAAGGCTTTAAAGTCAAAGCTTTAGCCTCACTGCAAAACACTGCACTGACCTTATCTACCAGAGTAGATTCAGAAATGACCAGACTGCAACGGCCATTCAGAGGTAAGTTGCTGCAACCATCATATCTAATGCCATTTTATCTTTCATTCTTATTTCCCAGCTTCCTGCCTCTCAATTATCAGGTTTGAAAGGGCCTTTAGTCTGGCCTTTTGTCATATTTTACTAAATTCTAATCTCCGGAGCAGCTCCCTGCCTCTAAATCTCATAATAACACATAATACGCTCAGCCTGTAGAGTCCTGCGGAGTCCTTTCCAAGATTATTACGATTATGCTTTCATTAACAATATTATTTTCAAAAGAGTTACCTCTGGTAGCACTGTTGACCTGGGTAAAGTGAGGAGATTTCTCTACAAGTTTAAGTTATGTCAGATATTGGTTTCAAATTGCCCCTTGCTGAATGAACTGACTATAAAGATTTGATGGGTTGTGTTACTCTGAGTCAGAGAGAGGGGAAGGCGAATCTCTGGTGGACTGTAATGGACTGGAAACGAGCTGTAAGTTGGAAATGAGAGTCCAGTGGAGGGGGGACGAGAAGGGCAATTTTCCTCAGATATACACGCACATGCAAACCTGCGTTTATAAACGGTAACTGTAACCCTCCAGAGAAATTATGAACAATACTTACCTCAGATAAAGACCCCGGGGTTATTTTAATATACGTACAGAATTACTGTGCGATCACCTCAAATCCGACCAAGAACTTTGACAATAGAAATAACTCCAGTTTTATAGTTTATGTTATTAGAAAAGTGATCGCTTAACCCCCAAGTGAATGCTATTTGTAGCAGGATAGATGGATTGCATTAACCACGGACATCAGGCATTTCTTTAGAGATGTTGCTCAGGCAGTAAACCTCCTTAAACTATCCTCATGCAGCTTAACTTTGACAGACCTGGAAGGAGAAGAGATACCCGGACTTCAGATTCACTTAAATGTGTAGCTAAAGGTATTTCAGCCGAGCCCAGAGAAAAGGCTGTTTCCATATTAACAGTGTGTTTTATTACTGTTTCGTCTGGATCAGCATGTTTGTTTGGAAGGTTCAAAGCTGCCAACAGCCGTCTAATAGCCTCCTCTTTTCAGATGACTGGATCTGGACACAATCTCCCAAAATTTGGCCAGTCCGTCTCAGTCATAATTAAGGCTGAAGTGGCAATGCCAGGAATGTTTGCCATTTCTCCTCTTTTATTTCCGATGGATTCTCATTTTATTATTACTCTCGCAAAGTAATAATTGCTGCACATATTTGTGAAATGGGTGGAATGCGAGGCAATTAGTTTTAATGATGTGCAAGACAAATCTGCATGACAGCAATTACTGCGACAATGTGTTCAACAGCCCAGAGGCAGGGCCCAGAGACAACACAGACAGGCAGTGACAGTGTGCGCCGCAGCCACGCAACAGGCTTCATGTGGGGCGTATGTCAGGCCCAGAGTCACTGACCTGTCCAATCTATTGTCAGCGCAGGCGACATGTTTGTCTGGTGTCAATTCTCTGTCCTGCGTCACACGATTGAACGCATATCGCCCCGTGAGCCGGCCGCAAACCTCAGTTTATTGGGTTATTTTTCTGCCCCGAAGCTGTTTTTCACTCCAGTTTCAGACAGTTTATTTGAAGAATGCAATTTCACACATTACCGAGTTCTTCCCCTGCAGCATAATGTCACTGGAATCTGTGACCCACTTGATCCACCGCTTCATCCCCAAACTTGAGGTTAAACAGACTCTGGACAAGGCGGTGGCACGCCGCCAGCCCGTACTTTAGTTAGATGATGTATTTAACTCCTTGCCAAACAGAGCTCAAGCAATTCCTATTTTATCCCATGATGGAAAATTCAGATCACATACCAAGTTATACAAAATCCACAACCACATTTCTCTAAATGTGTGTGCTTCATCAAAAAAGGGGGCTGCATTTTCCTCAGAGCAGTTAAAAAGAAATGCATGAGTGAGTTAGTTGGTCTAAATAAAATTTGCTTCCCCATAAAGGAGAAGAGAGTGGTGATTGTCTGATATTTAATCCTCAATTTGTTAGTTTTTCTCATCATACCACAGGCAGATGGTGCGTAATGAAGTGGTCTCTCAGCTGACACGCATCAAGATCTGAGAAAACTAAAATAGAGAGCTTGATTTGTCTTTCTTTGTCTGTGGAAATGCAGTTGTTTTTACACAGAGCTGCTGTGCTGCCTTCTCTCTCTTCAGGTTTTGAGCTCATGCCGTCCAGTTTTTCGGGGTCCAGCATGCTTTCGCTGGAGACTAAAAGAAACATAAAGTCTGAGCAGGATCGCAATAACAGGAAGCGTGCAGCAGGTAGAGCGCTGTTCACACCCAGTGGGGCCCTCTTCGACTGCCAGCACTCCTCACTGCCAAGAGCTGTGGCAGCGTTCCTGCCTGCGATCTGTCAGTGTCCACAGCATCTGTGTCAATAGCATTCCATAGCCCTGTTGACAGAGCGCCGCTGTTTGCTTTAGCCACCGCAGACCAGTGGCCTGATTTACTGTTTGAGGACAATATCATAAATCCCCAAGTGCCGTCTACTACATACATTTGTGTCACAAGATAAAGAGCTTGTTTACTTTAAATTGCGTGCCACAGGTCTGTCTGAGCTTCAAGTATCTCGGGTGGGATGGGAGGATGTGGGGTCGGGCCAGTAGAGTGACATAGATTATTTTTCCATGACCATGAAATGACCTCAGCGGTGTGTATTTGCGGACTCGTGATAAATATTATGCACACATTCATCTTGTAAGTACAGTAAGCTCCCTCAGATTCCGTTTGTTTTTCAAATAAAAGATACAGCTCCGCAGGCCATTTCTTTGATGAAGTGTCTATTTGCATTTGGCCCTCAGTAACCAGATTTTCCCATTCCCTCATTTTTTTATGACCTCTTACTTTTATTACCTTTTTAAGCTGCCTGTGTTACAGTGAAAGCACACACTGGATTCTAGATCAGTCACCAAAGGTATTTTTAGGAAATCGCTCCGTATAGAAATGCCGGCGGCACTAAACTGAGCCATGAAGTCAGAGTATAGGCTTTACCTCAGCAAGAAATTGGATAAGGATTTAATGTAAGTGATCATAAACATTTAGACTAAACAGGGCAGTTAAAGAGACTCAAGAGAAATTGAACATGACAGCCCCTCCAGGCTCTCTGCTGAATGACAAGGACAGAAAGGGTTGAAAAGTGAAACTAATGGCCCCTTGATTGAATCAATTTAAAGTGAGCCCCGGTGTTGAGATCAGGCAAAGCCATTTCTGCTACCGCTTCGCACAACCCTGAAACCTCGATCTTCATCTGTGCTCTCTCATCAGCTGACTGCCAGCCCCCCTGCCAGAACCGTGGCTCCTGCAGCCGGCCACATACCTGTGTGTGTCGCTCAGGCTTCCAGGGGCCCCGCTGTGAGGAGGTGGCTCCGGAGCAGGTGTACATCCGCGACGGGGGCGGCCTGAGGCGCGTGCAACCCGGAACCAACCCTTTCCAGAAAGACCCACCACGGAGGAGGCCCTCAGAGAGGCAGGCCGTCGATACCACCAAGGTTCAGACCCCACGACCTGCGACCACCAGACAGCCGGCCCACACCGTGTAAGTCATGCAGCTGTGCTTCTCCTCCTCTTCTTATTATAGCCTGAAATGGCCCCACAACTTCGCCAAAACAGGGTTGGTCAAAAAATAACATTTGAAAGAATTGACTTTGTTTTAGAAGTTGGAGTCACTGGGCATTGATAGTTTCGTTTTGGCTTGGTGATTGTTCTCATGTTTTTACCACATCATATTCATAAAAATTACGTAACACTAGAACCTCTAACATGAACAGGGTTTATATTTCCTGATACACAATGTCACTCCAGCTGACAGAGCGACCACAGATTTTGGTTTGATGCACAGTGATCTACTACAGTACTGTTTTGATATATTAGATTATTGATTAGGTTAATTAGGTTGGTTTCTTTTTTTTGTTTTGAGCTACCATTACTGTCATACAGGAGGGTTTGTAGAAAACAAATTGATACACACGACTAGAAATCATCTAAACGCTCTTGAACAAACAGTAGTTCATTACGCTCTTGTTCAGTGCTGGTTGTGTTTATGGTTGCAATAAATCAAACCAGATGAGTGGGTTCATATGTTAAATCTTTAATATGCCATAAGTAAAACAAATACCAAGTAAAGCAAGTAAGCATTTGCTGCCATTTGCTGCCATGCTTGAAAAAGTATTAAAGTAAATCCGTAAAATGTAGGAAAATATAACATGATTTACCAGACAGGAGTATTAACTCATGCCATTTGCTATGAAAATAGAGCAGGAAGATTATATTTTCTTTAGGCTTTGACCGTTTGATTTATTGGAATAACTGTGACTATAATGTATCCAACTAATAATTGCCCAGGCGAAGGCCTCTTCGAGTGCGTTGGGCGAATTCTCATAAGACTGCTAATCAGACAGGCCTAATAGTTTCTTGGCTTGAGTGTCGTACTGTTTGAGTTCCAATCTTGTTGGAAACAAGCTTTTGGCTTGATTAATCACTTTACCATGGCAAGAGCCATATTCGTGATCAAGGATGCTGAAAGGAGTAATTGTTTCCGGGAATATTTTGATGGATCGTTATTGCTTACAGGTTCAGACTTATCTTGTCAGATTGTGCTCCACTTTGGACTTGGGCCCAGTGCTTTTTCTAATCCACTCACAGTCAGTTAAAGTGTCATAATTTGTTTGGGCACTGAGACCATCATTCACTTTTTAGCCAGTTTGTCATCTGGGTAATTTCTCTCCACCAAACCACTTAAACATTCTCAATTACATCTGACATTTATGGTGCTCCTCGTGCTAATTGTGAGGGTCTTGTGTCATTTTGTGCTTTTGCTGGTGTTATGGAATTACTCTGGCTGAGCCATCCACATGTTTGTGGTAGCTCAATGAAACCTGACTAAATGTTTTGGCAGATGGTTCATAAAAGAGTTTTAATACATCCTCCTTCCCAAAACGATTATCTTGGAGTCATAGTAAATCGTCTAATCAATACAAGATCTCTGAAGACTGCACAGTTGCTATGCATATGTCTGCTTTGTTCTTGACTCACAGGACATTTTTGCGTCCTGAGTCACAGATCTGGGAGAAATAAAGAGAGACGAGGCTGCAGGTTCATTGGAAGAAGGCGACAGTGTTCCTGAGTCACAAATGCTCCTACTATGAGTGTGTCCATCTTCTGTGTTTCTGCTGAAGCTGACTAACTGCTCCTAAGAGGTCCTGTTAAGTTCAAGATGAGCCATTTCCCCCTGCTGGAAAGCAGCATTTCCAAGCATTCAGCTCAAACTAATCCAACAGATTTTCTTCTAAAAGTTGCCTGACAGAATAAAAGTAACTGCCAAAACAGCAAAATGGCTTCATTTAAACATTAGTCAAAACATTATTTGAATACTTGACTCACTTTCATTGGTGCTTCCAGGAAGCTTGAGTAATTCATAGTCAAATCTCAGCCCTCGTGAACTGCTGCGAGTGTTCTGCATTCTCTCGGCCCAGAATGATCTTTTAGGGGTGGAACAGTGTTCCCCCTGGAGAAGTGGTGGATGCAAGTCTTGGTTTCATATATCAGGCTGAGGTTCCACTGTTTGCAAAGCCAGGAAAGCACGAGCAGTAAGAGGTCACCGAGAATGAGAATCAGATAGAGACGACACCAGTGCCAAGGCTCAATTAAGTAAGAGTAAGAAGAGGAGCAGGGAGGACAGACGCTCAGGCTCAGATGGATCATTTCGGTCTCGCCCCCACTTACATACTGAGAGAGCAAAGGCCACATGCTGCACCCATTCAGTCTCCTTTCATTTATCCCTACTAGAGAAGGTGTGAGGTACTATATATGTCTTTCTTGGAGCGGACTTGCCTTGTTATGTCAGCAGCACCCTGTTACTGACCCAGCCTGTCAAGTGGCGCCAAGAACAAGAAATAGTGTGGAGAAGGAATGAGACAGACAAGGAGGGAGAGAACAAAAACAATGATAATAAGAGAAAACATCAATTAGACGGAGGGAAAGTAATCTGTTCAACTGAACAAAGTGAAGTGACAGGGTACGGTCTAAAATCTGCTTTCCAGACCTGCCGCTCAGCCTTTCTCTTCAGTGTCCAGTCCGCTCTCGTTCACAGCTCTGTATCCCCACTGTGTGCACATGTCAGCAGGCGGCAGACGGGGAAAGTGTAGCGTCTGCGGTCGATTTTTAAGAGGTTTGTCAACATCTCTGCGAAGATGGTCTTCACTCGCTTTTCAGCAGGCCAGCACCTCAAACTTGTGCGGCTAGACGCTGGCTTTTTTTGATTAGGCATTGAGCAACCAGAGGAGATTTTGTGGTCTGTTTGAGGCTGTTTTTTACTGAGGTATTCACTCAATAACCAAATAAGGACGATTTCAACATTTTCCTGCTGCCTCCATGGTTACCAGCAGAAGAACTGCTGCGTTAACGTTTGCGTGAAGCAGCTCTTTTCTCTTGGGCATGGTATTTTTCGGTATGTGTTTTTTTAATATGAGCTATTACATAAATGATTGATATGATTCTCATGAATCATATCATCACATCCTCCATCTTGTAGCCATATTTTTTGGCTCTTATTTTTACTATCTGTGAATTTAAATGCCTGAGCAAAATGTGGAAATAAACTCTCTTTAATGGACAAGGCCAACCAGAGTCAAATGAACACATTGAGATGTCCTGAACAAATCTTCATAGTCAGTTCTCCACATGCATGGTAGCAAATCTGTCCATCCAGAAGAAACTACACAGATGGAATTTTTCTCTGTCAAAGTCTAATGACGACTGACATGTTGTCGGTCCTGTGTGGGCACAGCTGCCTTCTGAAATGTTGTTTTAAAGAATGAATTCTTTCATGAATGAATCCAGCACACTTATGAGTGACAGCCAGCATAGGATAAAAGTCTTGTTGGGATGGACAAAACATATGAGGAGCCCTGTGTTTAGTGGGTTTCTGGGAGATGGGAATACAACTAACATCCACTCCCTCCTCTTGTATTCCTGTCTCCAGTCTTCCACCTCCGACCCAAATGTCCCAGCTGCCCGTTCTGTGGGATTAAAACTGTAAAATTTAAAATAGGTACATCCTATATGCAGCTGGCAAACAAATAACAGTTTCCTCCTCTGACCTGTGCTGTCTTTGCCGTAAAGCATATGTGTTTCACTGTAAGCCAGCATTTCCTGTGCACGCTGTGCTCAGCAGCAGTGAAACAGGCTTGTCCCTGTCAGCACGAGATCCTTTAGATCACAGCTAGCCTGTCAGCTCCCAGTATGAAGGTCAGGGCCAGTGGTGAGCACTCCTGGCTTGGCTGGAACTGCGATAACGCACAGAGGACGTATTCAGCACCTCCTATGAGTCCTTCATATCAACCTCCTACCCTTAACCGCTCTCTGACATCTGTCCCCTGCAGGAAACAGAGCAGGGCCGAGCAGGATGTGTGTGCAGTCTGCAGGTCATCCCTCCAAAGGTCATCTCTCTCTGGTCTCTGTTACATAATCAGACTCGAGATGGCTGGCAGCAGCTACCTGGATAACAGAGCTACACTGTAATACCGCATACCGATCGAGCTGTCACAGTTTTTGTACTAAACTACAGTAGATTTGATTCAGTAACTCGATCATACCGAATTATTCAGAATTCTTCCACATGGAGAAAAGGAAATTGTTTATGCTTGGGATGGAGTGTGCACGTTTTATTTTATTTAATAATGCTGCATCCTTCACACATGCTGCTTCTAAACTGCTCATCAGCGTGATGTTACAGCTGGAAACAATAATGTTACAGCACTGCAGTAAAAAAATGAAAACATTTACAAAAAAAACATTAATTTTGATGAGGCTACTGTGTTGCCACAACAGAGGTCCCAAATCAGAGGCTCTGACCATAAAAACACAGGGTCAAAGAGTTGCATCTGGCTTGATGAGTAAGTTTTGGTGAAAGCAAAAATGTTAAAATGCTTCACAGGCGTCTGGTGGAATTTGTAGTAAAAAAGAGGAAAAAGTAAGATAGTTATAAATTGTAGTTGTGAAATACAACATGATTTGATTCAGTGCAATCTGATACCTGTTACGATACAGTTACGTTTACACACAATAGGCAGAGAAAGCAGGCAGATAAATATACTGTAATAAACTGTCACTGTCACTTTTATTATATATACATGTCTAAAGCAAATTTATGACAAGGGATACACAGATCTAACAAGATGATTCAAATAGACACTAACGAAGTGGGCCATGATCCCAGTAAGTTCCACGCAGTGAGGTATAATGAATTTAAATTTGGGGAAAAGAGAGCAACAGGCCATGTGGTCAGTATCAGCAGATACCCGGGATGAGGTATTGAAATGCAAGAGAGAACATTGGTTCTGTGTACTGCCCTTTGTTACGGCTGGTTCTTTATTTGAAATGTTTCAAATTTAGTTTCAACATCAATGTCTTGGCCCATTACTTAAAGTAATTGCTCTGTAAATTTTGCAAAGTGCAATTTGCTTCGAGGATGATTACAAATTACGTCCCACCCAGTAACATATTGAGATGTTGAAGAAAAACAAAAACACAGTGTAACATGGAGCAGAACGATTCTTAAGTAGGTGATGCATAATGCTTTTTCTGCATTAACTGTTATGCCTAAATCAGCCCCGCTGTTTGCCTGGTGACTAATAGGGCTGGTGGTTATGTGGCTTGTTGACTCAAGGCTTTGCACATAGCCACACAGCCGTTTCTCAGAGGAAACTGTGGTCATAGTGGGAGTTCTCCATGTTAATCATGGATCACTGGTTGCTTTCACTCCTACTCCAGACAAACCACACCACCAGCGCTGACGGGAGCCACCGTTGAATTCCCCTAAGTGACCTCAGCACCTGTACAGAAATATTGTTCCACCATCATCACCAGTGTTGTTGATCGTAACCAAGGAATCTGAGGTATCAGGTGTAACGCAAATGCAGAGCTTGAATAATTATGATCATAAACACTGAAAGGCGGGAGTGGAAATTCGTTCAACTATTTTCTCATAACTCAGTTAAGAGGATAATAAATTAAAAGAGAAGCTCAAATCCCACAGTAGCTTTCCATCTCATAATACTCTTGATGCCTTCGACTTTGATCCGATATGTGTGTTCTTAAGTCTAAAATATATGTCTAAACACTCAGCCTGGGAAAGTTTTCTTACTGTACCACCTGGCAGTCTGCTTTGCTACTCAAAGAGGACGTGTACAGAATCATCCTCTTGTCTACCTTTTCGGGTGCTGCCAAAACAGCGGAGGCCTGCAGACGGGGATTTGGGCTGAAGAAGAGGAGAGGGGTAAAGTGCAGGGTAATTCCCACAGGTTGTATGCGCTGCTCTCTCCTGAATAGGGCTCTATCTCGCTTCTAAACCAGGCATATGACAGCGCGTCTCAAGCTGTGATTTGTATCCCTGTGTGGGGAGGCTGGGAGTGAACTTGAACGGGGTCAGGTTAACTGGCTTTCTGCTCGCGGACTGCCAGCGTGTTTGTGTTGCGCCCTGCTTCTACAAACTTTACCTTTGCCCTGACCTCCGGTCCCTGGTGAGCACTTTCACTTGTGATGTGAATAGGATAAGGCTTTCCGGAGCATGGCTGGACATCCTCTGCCACAGTTTTGTGGTGCTGAGTGGGGTGGGATGGGGGAGGGGGGCATTGTGCACCCCTGCCCCTGGGGTTCAGCAAAGTGCAGACTCAGCTTTGGAGGCCACGCTGTCCTCAGGTGAACTCTCTACATGCTACCAAAGGCAAGGAAATGTTGAATTATGCATGACACATGACGGTCGGAGACTCATCCAGCACATGTTGTAAGACTTTGTGTCAAAATGTGCTGTAGATTTCTGAATGTGAGCAAGCTTAACACACCACAATATAGACCGAGCCAGGGCAGGAAGAGTTGGTGTGTTTCTTTCTACAAACACGGAGCCAAACGAGTCCCATGAGTGTTTGGCTTCCTGCTAGGCCAGAGGGAACAAAGGACCATAGAGAACCCAGCACTCAGCGTGGGACAGATATGTCTTTCTCTCCCCCCATCCCAACTCTCCAAAGCCCCATCTGAAACACTCTCTCTGAGCCGCAGTGCCAGCGCGCTTGACGTCTGCAGCCAAATCCTTCTCATCAAGCAAGCCTGCGCAGATGCAGCTGTCGGAGAGGGACAAATAGTGTGCAGCAGTTATAGCAAGAGGGGCGCCTATCCCAGAATGCACTCCTGTCTCCAGCTCCAGAGCTGAGGCAGATGCAGACAGCATCAATCAGGCTCATCTCCCAGATACGGGGCATGGTGCTGAAAGCATGAATTAGCAGTATGGCTGTGCATGGAACCACTTAATCCAGTCAGATGTCAGGATGTAGGGTTCCTGTGGGGCCGTGCAGTGGTGCAGACCTCCAGACAAGGCAAACATACACATCCAACATGAAAGTCCCACACATGAATTTCTTCTTTTATATCCAGACGTCAAAACTCAACTTTGTTTTGGCGTGCTTCACGTCTGCATGTTTTACCTCGTGTTCTCTGTGAAGCTCTGGTAAAGTTTTTATAGCTTTTCAAGTCTATGTTACAGGCCGCTCAAAAATTTCCCTCAATCACCTCTCTCATGGGAAACCATCTTTGGCGACTTGTCAGTGCAGTCTGACATATGACACTGACCAGCGTAGGCATAGCCCCAGTCAGCACTTTGTAATGGCTCTTCCTGCTGACCTGCCTTGTGGCATTTTACTAAGTGAATGATCAGAGGAACTACAATAAACTGGAGAGTATTGAATAGCCTCTCAGCTCACCATGTCTCCAGGCATTTTGATCCTGGCCCCTGAACCACAGCAACCACACTGCTTTGCTTCTATCCAAGATCTGGCCTTTCTGGATTTCTTAAAGCTTGAGAACCTCACTTATGAGGGCTGAGGTGAAAACAGACAGATTGGCACTGCTACTGCTCCCCTGGAGATAAAAAGGGAGCTGTTTATTTCACAGCTTTTGGCCTATGATTGAGTAGACGGCAGTAGTCATATGTTTTGATCACGTAGTGTCTGAAAACCTCAATGAGGTCGGATTTACAGACAATCTATTTTCATGCAGGCTGCGGGGGAAGTTATACCTTTAAAATTAAGTGGAACTTCATCTCTTCATTTGTCTATGTAGCACTCTGGCTGATCCAAATAATGGTCTTTGCTAAATAAATTTCTCAAGAACCTTTGCTGCTTTCAATTCTGTGCTAGGCCCAGTTGTTGCTCTAATATAAGTCTGGTCCCTTGGGGTGAGGAAAAAAAAGAGCTTTCTGAATCAATCCAACCCCGCTGTAATTCATTTCACCCAGGCTCTGGCTGCTACTAGCGGGATTCCTGGAAGGCCGTCCAGACAGAGAGAACATGATTTAATCCAGCCTCTGTGGCTGGTGCGATAAGCCCTCAGACACACCCAGATTTTCACAAGGGGAAATATTCTGCCAGGACCCACAATTATCCAAGTCATAATGACTAGAGATGTTATCAAAGAGAGACTGGGCCTTAATTGCTCACTGATGTTTGGACTTATGCGGCCACATATATGAGAAGAACTTGAGTCCTTGTTTCAGGAGAAAGGAGCTTATCACAAAAGCACTGCACATGTTTCTGTGACTAGGTGTTTTCCTGTTATTGCTAGTTTATAGTATGAGACACATGGGACTACTGGCACTTCTGGCGATACTAAATTACATTTCCATGGAGCGTTCAGTCAAAATTTCATAATTTTTTTTCATTATTCATTCATTATTCATGTATCCAAGAATAAAATGTGTTGTTTGTTGTCTGCTTGCCCAGACATATTTTTTAGATTTCACACATTCATTGCAGCTTATGTCGTGCTGATCAACAGCCAGCCTGATGATAACTTTTTTTTCTTATCTTATCTCCTCTCTGATGTGCAACCAGAACGTGGTTTGAGCACATCGAATTGTCACAGCAAACTCAATGTCCTACTATAAGGCACAATGATTTATTTTTTCTACTTATGTCTAGTCATTGACTGGGACAAAATGTATGATGCATGCATTTTCAAGAAATACATTTTGGGAAATATACCTGTTTACTTTCTTGTCAACAATTGGGAGAGAAGATTGATCCCCCATTCTCATGTCTGTATGGTAAATATAAAGCTGGAGCCATAAGCTGCCATTTAGCTTTAAGCCTGTGAAAATGAGGAAATAGTTAGCGGACCGACTCCAAAGCTCATGCTAATTAGCATGTAATATCTTGTTTGTGTAATCTGTGCCCCAAAAAATGAAGTGTAAAAATGTCAATTGACTGTTTTATGACAGGCCAGGCAACCAGCAGCCTTTCCAGGAAGTCACATCTCTTGGCACATACGCTCCCAAAATATCATAACACGTCATTTTCACACTTAAGTTTTTTGTACAGATAAAACAAACAAGATGTTGGATTGGTGAGCATTGATTGGTTGGCCAGATCCAGACTTTGTTACCTTTGGAAAGACCCAGTTTAGCTGTTTCTCCATGTTTCCAGTCTTTATGTTAAGCTAAACTATCTGGCTGCTGAATGGCTGTAACTTCTTATATATCTTACACACCTTAAGTGTATTTTCCTAAAAGCCAAACCTTCTTTTAAAACAACTTCAACCTAAGTTTTCTGCGAGTTTAACGATGTAATGCCAAGTTGACGTGCAAGCTTCATGATTATTTTGCAAAACAAGCTGTGTGAATAACCATTGGAGGTTAAACATTTACTACCAGAGATTAAACATTCACAAAAAGCTGCAATTAGGGTTAAGACTTTAATATGACAGTGGCTGCTATTGAGTTATTTTTGAATTTCCAATGAACACAAACCTTACCACCATGCCATTGCATGACCGTGTTGCTATGAGGAACACACAACAGTGTAATGAAAAAGCCCTAGGGGTTGAATATAATATTTATTGGTGCATGCTAAGGTTCAAACCTCAGAATTTTATTGAAAGAAACACACAGGGACTCAGCGGCAAATGATGAATGGATGAGGGCTTTTTGCATAAAGCCTGTGGAATGAGATGTGTGACCACCGAGGGTTTGACCACTGGTGGTACAGATGGTTTGGTGCACTGACTGGGTTGGTAAAAAAGGATTAATTCTTTCTCAGCCCGCAGGGACTTCTTTCACCTCCTAAAATATACCAAGGTTGTTAAGACAAACCAAATTCTGAATTAAACTTTTCCCGTCTTTGCCTATGGACCCTGAGAGCTACATCAAACACAGGAAAACAGCCCCATCCTTTCATTGTTAAAACAAAATAGACTTAAAATATCCAATTAGTAATTCACTTTAAATCAAATATCTGATATAAGGGCTTGCATTTTTGTTATGGCAAATTCTGAAGCACACTAGTCATACTTGGAACAGGAATCCAAGCCAACCTATGATAGTATCTTTACTGTTAATCTGGAATGTTTTCTTTTTTTCAGAGCTACATCGTAGTTAATGTCTTGGACATCACAAAGATTCATAACACTGGTGGGCTTTGAATAGCAAAACATGAACAAGAGTCAAGTGTGTATGTCTTTGCTAATGTTCTTGAATAACACCTCCTGGGAGTAGTTTCAACAGTCTGCACTCTCCTTCCTTGTCTGTAAGCTTTAGC
Organism: Amniataba percoides; assembly: GCA_037176925.1. Lineage (NCBI taxonomy): Eukaryota > Metazoa > Chordata > Actinopteri > Centrarchiformes > Terapontidae > Amniataba > Amniataba percoides. The sequence continues at coordinate 13,648,549 of JBAJHX010000115.1, forward strand.
CTGTGAAATGTGGAGCACCATCTGTTGTTGCGCTTTTTGCTGAAAAACATCTCTCTTGACATTCTCAAATTCAAGAGGAGAAAGATACATTATCTCTATCCATTTAGAGGTGCTTCCCAGTTTAATAGTGCCTCCTCTGAAATCATGTAGTGTTTTTTGGGATGCACCTCCTCTCTTAACTGTTGCTTTGCCACTTGGTAGGGAACACTTTGCTTTGGAATAGGACCAACGCGCTTTGTTGCATCCAAAAACAGTTTTGTACCCCTCACAGAGTGCACCTTATATCTCACAGTCCTCCCTCTTTGACTTAAAAAGTCCCAAATACACTTATAAATCTCCTCACCCTTTGTTGCCAACTGTGTTTGCAGTGGTTGAGCAGTACAAAGTTTTCATTGTTTCAGCTGCTGTTTGCACAATTTTTTTTTTAGATTTCTGCTATTCCCCTCAGTCTGACTGATGATCCACATGTCCATGCACAAGCTTTGAAATGAACAATAGTCTTTAACGCTTTTGCTGAATGAGATGAATGTGTGTAAACTCTGATTTACACTTGGTCTTTGATGGCCATCATTTACTTTCCCATTTACCAAGTAGCCTTCAAATTGCCCTAATTATGTGCAGTTCTTATGTAATGAGGGTTTTTGGCTGACGCTCCATGTTGGAAAGAGGTAAATGGAACCATTAAACATTTTGTTTAAATAAAAAGAATAATGACTTGATTTTCCTCAGCGGGTTAGAACGACTCTTGTGTTGATTGGTCGTAATCCTGCCGATGGTTCCAGAGGTTTGCCACTCGTCACTCTGGAGGTCATGGCCAGTCCAACACAAAGAGAACTGAGACAGGACAAAGGGACAAGGCTGGGAGCTATCGGGTTGTGCGGTGTGACCCAGACTGGGATGCTCATGCCAGACACTTCTGCCTGCTGTCAGGCAGTCTTGTTTAGACAGTCTGTGCAAAGCCAAATGGCTCTATCCAACAACCAGACGAGCTCTTCATATCAGTCTATTTTCTGCATTAGCTGCTATAAGCCAACAATCCAAGCCATTAGATGTGGGTTCGGACTTTGGTATTCTCAAACAAATCAAAATGAAAAATGAATGTTGCCAAGGTAGACTTGTGCTGAACTACAAGTGCTGAGAGTGCGGGTGAAAAAACATTTAATATCACAATCCTTTAGCCCTTTCCAACCTGCTTTGCATCCCAAACCCAGATAAACCAGGATCTGTGTCTGAAATACATTAGTTGTAACTGACAGACATGATTTATTCTCTATGGAGATTTATAGCGAGAGAAGACACTGTTGGTGAATGAATCAGCTGGGGCCCATACGTTTTTGTGCAGTGCTTCACATAAACACTGTTCTGGCCTAGTCATGCAGAGTAGGCTACGAAGATGGTTTAAGATATAAACAGTTTGCGAGGATCTGGGTCACTGCGCGTTTGTGAGTATGTGTGAGTGAGTGTTTTGGGTGAGCTGGACCATCAGATAAATCCAGAATTCCCCTGACTATCCAAGAGGCTCCTGTTTCCCAGCGGGCAACTTAGAGAAACAACACAGTCCCCTCTGGGATGATGGGAAGTGGTGTTTTCCAAGCCGCCACAGGGGTTTCCTGGCACAAAAACAAAGCCACCTAACTGAATTTCTCCACGTAACCCTCCCCTCCCCCCCAGCACACGCTCATCAAAACTTCAAAGTACACCTAGCATTTTGCTTGGCAGTGTGATTCATTGGGTTCTTTTAACAACGCGGTTTATGTACAGCATCAGCAGAAGCTCAGAGATCAGAGGGTTTGTAGTCTTTTTGACTGTCCTCCAGTTCTTGGTCCTGGCTTGTGTTTTCGCTGTGCGCTGTTTGTGATCCAAAACTGCCTCCTCTGCAACTCATCTGGGTCAAGAGGCGCGGCTGAAACTGCCATTCATGCTGCCTGTCATGCCTTCATGAGAGCTAATATTCACATGTTGTAATGCCGCGATGAGTTCAAAGATACAAGCAAGCAGCTAAGGGCCAAATAAAACTTTTGCAACGCATTGGAAGCTTAACAGTTGTTTCGTGCACAGCGCGGATTCTTGGCTATCACTGTGATTTGTAATTTCCGCAGACGCGAAAAGGTTTGGTTCTAATTGCTCTCTGAAGAAGTGAAGTGAGTGAAAGTGGACAGCGCCAATGGCTTTATGTCTTTGTTGGAGGGTTCCTTTGCTATCAGCTATAAACTGGCGCTTTGATCAAGTGTTTGGACTGAGATTTATCACTGTATAAGAATTGATTGTTCCTCTTTCAATATAATTACTGTGCAAATGTTATAAACATGAAATAATACATGTCATGTACTAAACCCAGTCAAGCATCAAAGTGTATGCAAGTGCATTTCAATTATGCAATCAAAGTGTCTAAATTGTGAAACATAATTTGGCCTCATGATTTTAACATTATTTGTGTCCATTATACTTTTTGGGAATTGCTAATGTATTTAATTAAAGGGATTGCTCAACAGTATGCTTATTCACTTTATTTCTGAACACTGATACCAGTGTGATGTCTCTGAGTCAAATATGAAGGCAATCAGTGCCATGGCCCAAAATGCAGCACAAAAGTACTCTGTATTTTTTAGTACTGTGTATTAATATATATTAAACTATTCCTTTAAACCTTTATTATTGTTTTTATGGGCTTTTATGGTCATTTGGGGGTCAGCATAACAAGTTGTAAACACGACATTGATGTGATTATCACCGTTTAAAGCTGGGCCTCTCTCCACCTGATCAAGACAAATCCAGTATTCACTCACTTTTTTCCCCTCGCTGTGTTGCTCGGTCTCCACTTTGTATGTCAATACTAATGAGAGCTGTGAAAGTAAATCACAACAGTCAAGATGCAGGATGAAATAACAAAACAGTGAGCTTATAGATGCTAAAAAGCTGTGTCAAGCAAATCAGTTCAGTGATAATAACTACTGTCATATTGAAGATTGCTTAACCTACAACTTAAATATGTGTGCTATCAGGTAGCAGTGAAAAGCGACAGGACTAAGAAGACTCTTTATTTAGTCACTTAGCAAATTCAGTATAGTCCAGTCATCTTTATTTGCCTCATTTGAGTTTTTCAACCATGTGCTCACTCAGCAGCTCTCTTATCAGCGCCATCGGTGATTTAATTAAAACTGCATGGCCATCATTTCATACTCCAAACATTTTTTTCCATCTGTCTGTTCAAACCATGTTCCGTGTAATCTTGGCAGAGGTCTTCAAAATTGCTTTCAAGTCACCCAGAACAAGGCAGGGGAAGGGTTCCTCCTTGGATCGCCGAAGGCCTTGAAGTCCCTAATGATGACATCAAACGTTCAGAGTGACTCGTGCCTGCCCTCGCACCCCCCCTCAGCCCACCCCAATCTGCAGGCTGAGAGGGCAGCGGTGAGCTCATGCTGGGAGGAAGCCACTTTGCCATTGAAAGTGAGAGAGACAGAAAGAGCAACATCTGGCTAAGCCTAGGAAGTAAGGCAGGATGCTCACAGGCCAGGTGTTGCTGTTAGCGATGGAAAAACCCAATCATGATTAGGAGTGGACGGTGTAGCTGGGTGAGCCACCTCCTGTTAGTCCTCACCACCTTGACACTTGCCCCTCTTGTTTCCTTTTGTCACATCCTCTCCCCGGGACCCACCCTGGAGATTCGAGATCTGGGTCAGCAGCTGTCAGCTATAGGTGCTGCCTGCAGTCTTTCGAACAGATGACGTGAGAGACCATTATCAAATGTTTGTCTCACTTTTCCGCTTCTCATTTAGTGTCCTGTTCCCCTTGGCAGCAGGAATGTGGTTTGTACTCTATGAATAAAGAGACATGTATAGGCTTGTGCTACACCTAGCACAGCTGGGGCAGGGAGTGTGTGTGTGTCTTTATGTATGCAAGTGTGTGTACACGTGTGCATTTTTGTGTAGCATGCACACTTGTGTTTATTTGCCTGATTATCGTTGTGTGTCTGCGGGAATGCAGAGCTGATCCGGTGTGTAAATACATGGTGTGTGGCTAAAAACCACATGTAATTAAATGTTAATGCACGGTTTATGTGCTCATTTGGGTTTTGATTACAGCCTCAATTACACTACAGATCCACAGGTGTGCTTTGTGAAACTGCTCTTCTGATCTACCCAGTGTGGTTCATCTTTGTCTTTGCTCTGCTGACTGTCTGTCAGAGCAGATCGGTGGGATCCAGATGTTTTGTTGCAGGGCTGAATCGCAGCACTCCCCAGACTCTTTTCTAAGACCCCGAGAGCCAAGGTAGGCCCGTCTGTCTGAGAGGCACGCGCCTCCCCCAGGTCGCTCACATGAGCTCAGCTTCCAGGTCGTGCAACACAGGCTCAGTAATTGACCCGAATCAAATGCTCACCGGTAAAAAACGTGCCCCTTGCAGCCTTGGTCAAGCTTTGTTCTTCGACCCTAGTTTTAATACTTCCTCCAGCCTGGTGTAACACTCAGGATGTTGCTCCCTGCTTGGCCACAGTCAGACAGAACAGGGAGTTCATAATCTAGTCAAGCAGACACAATGGGTGATGGAAAGGTTTTGTAGTCCTGACAGAAAGATCTAATGTGTGTAATCACACACTTTCCTCCGAGGCAAATGGACCAGCCACACACACAAACTTGGACCTTTGAGTCTTACTCCCTTTGGTTGGTTGCCTGATATTTCATTTGTTGTTAATCAGGGATGAAAAATCTTGTGAAATGTCTTTAATGTCAAACAGAATCTTTCATTAATTAAATGAGGGTCATGGCACTCTGACTTGCAGCAGATGTCAGTTGAGAGAGCCTATGTGCTTAAAGAATGATATGGTATTATTAATTTGATTAAAACAAAATTATTTCCAAATCATTGTGTCTCATCTATAAAATCAATTAAGGAAAGCTATGACCTAAGACAGCATGTTTTCCTCTTAGGAATACTATTTTCTGCTGCACACACTGACCACGCTTAAATGGATTTCATGGTGATGCACATATAAGTTGCTGATGGGTGTATCTTTGAGGGTGTATATATATATATGTGAGGCATTAACTTTTGTCTGAGGTCATGTGTTTATGGTCTTGTGATGATATGATTGGCAGGACCCAAGTGAGACGGGGACCCCCTGACTCTTCCCCTCAGCAGACTGGGACCTCACGTACTGTGAAACGCTATCCATCATCCACTGGGCCCATTACCTCCAACGCTCTACCCAGTGGCAACGGCTACGCTCACGGCGACAGCAATGAGCACCGGAACCGGCAGGGAAACAGAAATGGACATAGCAACGTGCACACCTTTAACTCTCACAGGCCTACTAGCGACAGCCAGCTCCACGGACAGTTCAACAATGCATTATTACCAGCAGGTAAGGGCAAGAACCCGTAAACATATCCATTCCAAGCTGCAAAATGCAAACCATAAAATCATATTTGTTCTCACTTTACACGCACATTTAACATTTCCACTCTCCCTGGCCACGTCAAAACAAACACTTCACATACGCTATAATGCAAATGTACATGTCCTGTGATGTCATGGTTAAATGGAACATTAGCCACAAGAAAGGAAATTGGCAGCTGCCCAGGCTGCACTTCCCTTTCCCCACTGTCCACCCACCCTCTGGTCTGCATAGCGGCAGACAGACAGGCGTTTGACATCAAGGCTGCATGCAGTGTGTGTGTGTGTGTGTGTGTGTGTGTGTGTGTGTGTGTGTGTGTGTATGTATGCACTCTGCTGCTACACAATCTGCATGAGTGGAGTGTGAGCGCCGTGTGTGTTCTTTTGTGTTTGCACAGTTACCATGCTTTGATATCTTTGGGAATCTGCACTGTCACCTCTCTGACATGACAGGCACTGAACCTTGGCGCCTCTACCCACAACAAAAAGAAATGTGATCTAGTCTTTCCTGAATTTTATTCTCCCTTCACTACTTCATTCCCCTCTGATCCACCATCCAGCATGCACAGCTGTCTGCTGTTCAAGCTTCTCTTGTTTTTTAGCCTTGTACCACAGCAACGGCTGTTGAACGCCTTCCCACCATTACACAACGTTCACTTGCACTCACGCTCTCTTTGTCTGTTTCACACATACACACATCCAAAACACCTTCTCGCAAAGATAAAGGGCTTGGAAGCCAGCCCGATACCTAATAGTATTCTCTCCCCTATTTGCTGGCCTGTGGCACATCGCTCATTCAGCTGCAGCGTGCCACTGGCCAGCCGTCAGCACACACCCTCGCACACTTATAAACCTCCCTTTGCCCAGACGGGGAGTGTGTCACAGTGAGGCTGAAGGAGGAAGGATGCAGCTCGCTTCCAGCCCGTCTCTGCTGCTGCTGCTTCTCCCTCTCACCCAGGTGTGCGTGTGTTTCCCAGGGGCCAACCTCACCTCCAACCTGGACCGCATCAAGATCGTCTTCACGCCCATGCTGTGCCGCAGGGTGTGCAACGGCGGGCGCTGCTACAACAGCTGTGAGAAGGGAGACATCACCACAGTCTACAGCGAGACCTCGCAACAGCAGCAGCAGCAGCTGCAGCAGCAGCCAAAGAACCAGGGCTTCCGACTTTGTGAGTGTCAACTCCAGGCCCTCTGATTATCATTATCTCTTAGCTTTCTCATCTGCTTGTCATCCTCTCTGCTTCTTCTTCTTCTTTTCACTCCTCCTCTCCTCTCTCTCACTGCCTCTCTTGCCTACGTTCTGATTTTCACACACTTCCCAGTGTCTCCATCCTACTCTCTCATTCCTTTTTTATGGGGTGAGTTTGACAAAATGGGTTCCCAGTGGCATGCTGTCCGTTCTGAATACCAAGCTCAGAGAGGAGGCAGAGTGGTGGAGATGAAAGCTACGCTAAAAACTCTCACTGTCAAAAAGAAAAAGAGACAGGGAAAGCGGGAGTGACGGGGGTAGGCCAGATTAAAAGCGGGCTCTGTAAAAAAAAGGGGGCTAATCTCCCCCTCATACACACATACACACACGTGGAGCTGGTGGTCCCACGCTCCCAACACTTAGCCCCATCTCTTTGCGGTTTACACCTTGCGGTTGGCCCCGCCGTTAACCATTTAACGCGCTCCCTGGGAGAGCAGGAGCGAATGAAAGAGGAGAGGGAGAGGCAGAAAGAGAGAAAGAGTAGCAGCATGAACAGGATTTTATAGGGATTACATTAAACCTTCCATTTATCCGGGGGGCTTTGCTCCAAATTCACACTGCAGTGTCCATGGGAAGGGAGGGGGCAGTCAATGCCAAGGGGAGGGTCGTACCCCTCCTTGTTTCTTAGTTTTCTCATCAGTTAAGGGTCTAGCTGAGGCTCAGACTAATTACTGCTTGTGGATTAGAGGGTGCACATACCACACACACACACACACACACTGAAGTCCTCCTCAGTCACAGCTCACATAAATACAAACATGCAACCGACCCTCACTTAAGTGCACTAGGCTCTTTGGGGAGGACCTAGCTGACTTATGAATATATAAACAGGTTGATGTTGCAGATTTATGTGCCCATTAATGGGGCTTTGGAACATGGCGTAGATACTCCAAACACTTCAGCGTCCTGGCAGAGGCCTTCCACAAGATTACATTCCTGGCACCTCCACTTTTTCCTGAGCAGCAGCTTGTTTTTGTGCCCCATTTCTTTTTTTCATTCTCGAGAAATCTCCCTTCATTACGAAAAGGCGCGTGTTAAAGAGTGCATTAAAAAGAGATTGCTCTCCATTTAAGCTTGCATCCTGTTATTGCTTGGTTGTGCGTGTTCGTCGAGGAATGTCAAGTGGACAGCAAACAGTTATCTCATGCTGTTGTTATGCTCCCTACACAGTGCAGTAAAATCTGGCTGGATAATTACAACAGGCTCCCTCTATACGCACCCTGTGTGTGATGCTCGCTTTAAAGCCTGATATTAGATTGGGTAGAAGTCTGTTTATTGGGTGATAAGTGTGTGCGTATACGTATCTGTTGTGATTGTTAGAGGCTGTTAAATGGACAGACAGATAGGCAGACAAGGAGCGTGCTGTGCAGTCGACAGTAGGTTGTTGTCTAAGAATAGTTTCTGCCCCATGCCGGGGTGGAACTGACCTGACACAGACCAGCGCAGACCTGCATCCCACATTGTGAGGATTTAATAGCCTCCTTGAACTGATAATTTAGCCAGCATGTCTAATCACAGGAGGCCTTCCTGTGTGAGCGCGGACACCAGACGCCGAACCTCTCCTGCTCTCTCTGTTTGTCTCTCCGCATCTTTTTTCTTGCGTTACTGATTCCCTCTGTCTCTTTTCTGTTTTCAATCTCCTCTACTCACATTTTCCCCTGCTAATCCCTTTCATTACCTATCTCTTCTATTCTTATTCCATTCCTCCCTCTCTTGCTCCTCCAGTCTCACTGCTGGTAATGCTATGCGACAGGGAGCTCATTCCCTACATGCCATCGAGACTGTCCAGCGTCTCTGTGTTCCCTGTTTGCACCCTGTTAGTGTGTTACTGTCTGTCTCGATAAGACAGAGAGGATGCAGCTCACAGCATGTTCCCATCACTAGCGTCCTCTTTCATCTCATAGTATGTGGGCCATGTGTATCTCCAACTGTCTTGTAAAGCCGTCCTCGTATATGTGGTGTGTGTGGTACTGCTGTGCCGGAAAGGTGAAGCGCTTCACTTTTTCATCTTTTGTGACCCAGAATGGTTCTCTTTTTTTGGATTGTTCATATTATTCATCACGGTTGGAGAGATTTTTTTTCATTTGATGGTCTTTGATGTTTTGAGTGAGGTCAAGACGCAGCAGATCCGTAGATGGGAGCAGGCCCAGGTATGTAGGGTGCTGGGCTGGTACCCATCCGCAATGCCAAAAGATAAGGCCAGCGAAAGGGCTGTGAAAGCAGTACTGTCAAACACCATCTGGCCACTGCTTGCTTTTCCTCTCTTTCTCTCCCCATGGTAAATTGTAAACCCTAAATCAAACTGAATACTCAGCACGTTTTGGAATTCAATTTACTTACACAGTTAAGAGCCAGTTGTCTGACTTTGATGTTTTGTACAAGATTTGATAATTTCTCATATTTTCCTTCTGCTGCCAGCCAAGCGAGTGTCCTGTGCATACGTCAGTGTGCTTGTTATTCTCTCCAAATTATTACGAGATGAATCATCACTCATCACCCCACACGGGAGTCTGTAATTGCTGATGTTAGGCAAAACATGCCAGTGGAGGAGGTGCCGCATGAAACGCAGTGCCATGGCTCTTTATAAATGTCATGTGGAACGAGGTGTCTGGTAGTGCCAAACTAGAGAACAGCATGACCATTGCTAACCGTTCGCAAACATAGCCTGTCCACATGAAGCCTCAGCACATGCACTTCCTATTAGGACTACCCCTTCTGTTTCTTATTACCGGAGCCTTGTGTACGAGGATGCATAAATCTGTGCAATTAAATGTGGCGTGTTGTACCTGCTAACGAAGCTCTCACTTCTAAGAACCTCTTTATCTTTTTCTCTTGACCTCTGACACACGCGTATTCCCTGTGTTTTTCTCCGCGTCCTCTCTGCAGTCTTTTGTCAGATACCCTGTCTTAATGGAGGCCGTTGCATCGGCAGGGACCTATGCTGGTGTCCCTCGAACTCAACGGGGAAGTTTTGTCACCTACCAGTCCCACCTCCAGCTAGACCCACGCCTCACAGCCACAGGGATGCCAGCCACCAGGGACCAAAATCTCCCTCCCACTCCATGTACACTCTACCACTGTCCAATCAGCAAGGTAATCACCAGCACGGTGGCAAGGCGACCTCTGCCCTCCCACTGACTTCTTGTAAGGCCCAGTTTAACACACACATATATACACACACTTTTTTTTTCAACACACAGAAGTCCTTCTTACTCCTCCTTAATTTTTATCACCGCTAAACGTGTGCCGCCCTTGCCGGCTGGAGGTCAGGCTCTATTCTGAGCAGAATGAGTAATGGATGACGAAGTGGAAGTCCTCATATTGTTCACACAATGGTGCTTTTACCGAATAGAAGTGGATATTAGAAACAGAGCAAGGCAACATCATGAAGTTATAAGAACAAATATAAAAGAGAGAGATTTGCTCACTTTCTGTCTCTACCTCCGATATCATTTTTGATGTCCTCCTCTCATGTGGCTCACTCTGTCTAACAGTAAGTAGAAGCAGAGGCTTTGTCTGATGTCTGTGTCTGATAAATTAAATCCCACATCTTCCGTCCTCCAATATGAATTCAATCATGTAAAAATGTATAATTAAGCAACCTGAGGATGACTGTATTGTAATGTCATAACAAAGGTATGATCCTCTCTATCCATATGCTTTATTTATGCATGGAGGCAGTTCAGGCTCAGGTCTTCTTCTTCTCCTTGGACTCTCCCTGCCATCTGTCTCCGAGACTATGATTTATGAGAGTGGGTCAGGATTCTGGGAAAAAACCCTGGCACTCCCTGAAGATAGATGCTTCCCCTCTGACAGAGGGACAAAAGAGCTCATTCTCCACATTGCAACATCTTCTCAACCCCTCACAAAATCTGTTTCTGGTCTTTAAGATGATTTGATTTAAACCAGAGAATCCAAAGCTCTTTGTGTTGTTGTTGTTGTTGTTTTGTAATATCTTAATAGGTCTTTACTGATGGGAGTTCCCCAAGAAAATCTCATAACTTGGTGGTGAAGCAAGCAAAGTGTGTGTTGAACAAGTTTGAGCAGGTTGTTAGCTGATAGCTTACAAACTGCAGTATGTATATACAGCTTTTATCCCTTGGCTGAGGATGCTCTCACTTACATTATTCAAAATTTTAAAGTGTAAACTATCCACTTTATTGTATAAACTGTGGTTCTCTCCCCCTCCAGTGTCTCTCCACCCATCCTTGGTGAACGTCCACATTCAGCACCCTCCAGAGGCTGAAGTCCACATCCACCAAGTAGCTCGGGTTCAGCCTGGGCAGAGAGCCACCACAGAGGGGGCTCACTCTGTCCAGCAGCGCTCCCAACCTGGAAATGGGCATGAGTCTACCAATGAGCATAGCAGCAGGCACCCACACTCCCATGGGAATGGGAATGGGTTCGGCCACGCCAGACCGCACAACCGCCAGAACGGACACGTGGGACGATGCTTTCAGGAAACAGTTGACGGACAGGTATTGTGTTAGGTCATTAAAACACACTATGTTCGCTGTCATCGCTCGCAGATGTAAGCCACCTGGTGTAACCTAGCCCACTGCAGGTGTTGAAACCAGTGAGAAAGTGTTGTCCTACCACAGGCGTAATTATAATCCCATACCATCGCCTTCTCTAATACCCGCTGTCTGAAACAGGAAGTGGGCCTGGAGCTATAGTATCAGGATTTATGAGCTCTGACCACACTCTATGTGTTAAGTCAGAAATCCAACCCATGTGCTCGTCTTTGTTGCTCAAATGGGAAGACTTTCACGGTCTGAATGGCACGCACCACTGATTTACTGTACTTTGCATGGTTCGGATAATGTATGAATGTCACAACAGACGGGTATCGAAGGGCAAAAGAAGTTAGGAAAAGGAAGGACTCGAGTGGCAATGCATGGCAATGAGGTTGATTATTTTGAGTTTAAATACTGCATCTATTTGCTTGGCTGTGATAACACATTGATCTGCTGTAGGGTTGTTTTTGCCAGCATTATTTCTTTAAAAAAAAGTTTGTTTGTGGTGAACTGCAGCCCTCATTTTCTCTACTCTGGTTTTATAGAAACCTTGAAATTAAACCTTCCAGTCAGTGATTTTTCAGAACTCCAACAGAACTTCCCCAGAAAAGGAGAGTATGAAAGCTGTAGCCTGTAGTTTTCCCTCTTTTCTTTCCAGTATACCAGTGCGGCGTTCTCCAGAAGAATGTCCTCTCTGTTGCCTCTTTAGTTTCATAAATCTCCATTGGCCAAAAATCCAATAAGTAAGGTCTGATAGGAATCTCTCTTCACAATTAGCCAAGTGCCTTAATGAGGCATGCCAGGAGGTTCATAGCTGGTCTTGAGACTCAGTGTTTATGTCTTCCTCCAACTAACTAGCCTCAGATGTGTCTGGTTCACTTTGTCCTCGCGGAATAGGTATACACGCACACCCTGACACGAACACACTTACAAATTCTGTTCATGCCAGCACACACACATTTGCACGCAGGAGAGGCATGTGCGCATGAACATGTAGTGCTCACTCTCAAAAATCGCCACTTAGATTTAACACAGATGCCTTGTTGTTGTTATTGTAGTGCGGCAAGCCTCTGCCAGGTCTGACCAAACAGGATGACTGCTGTGGAAGTGTGGGCGCCTCCTGGGGCCTAAACAAGTGCCAAATGTGTCCAACCAAACCAGGTAAGCCCTCCTGACTAAAGCCATCAGATCAGAGTGATTTTTTTGTTCCGCTCTGTTCCATTACATACTTACATCTAATCTATCTCTAATCTGGTCTAAGTCTGTTGGTATTACTTTCGGTTATGCTATTGGTATGTTGATCTCTTGGTATTCTTGTGCTGTTATGTTGTTCAAAACAGAAAGACGCAGCTGCGCTCTACTTTCACAGTGCTGTTTATTTCAGGTGTTTAGTCAGCGATGCCTGTTATATTCCTTGATGATTAGCATGTCTTCATTCAGAGTCCTAGTACCCAAGTTCTCTGAAGTGCGACTCTCGCCTGCACCCATTTGTCAAAATGAGGCTGTTCTCACTTCCATTAAAACCAAAGCCAGGAAGCAAATGAAAACACATTTAGTATGAAGATGAGAGCCTGGCAGGAGAGCCACCCACCCTGCGGGCAGATCGAGCCAACGTGGCCTTGAAAGAGTGAGGAAATGAACAGCCGCAGTTCAGCTGCCTCCCAACCAGAGCTGCGGTAGGTTTGAGAAACAGCAGCAGGGTGGCTGCACGCCGGCAGGCAGGGTGGGTTGTGACACCCTTCGCTGTAGATGCAGAGTCTCACTTGGCCTGACAGCTCTGTGTGTAACTAGGAGGGCATGGCTATGTCCCTGTGCTGCTGTAAGACTTGCTATTAAGTCCTCGTGCTTCGGTCCTACACAAGGACACTCTGTTATTGCCTGGCACTTTTACATACAAGCATATTACGACCATGCCCGCAGATGTCAGATAGCTGTCAGAGTCTTCATACCCTGTTCAATGTCTGACCGGACCTTAATCAGAAGCAGACATCATTCCCTCTCTGTCGCTTCCATCTATCATAGATGCCGATCCATTCTTTTCTCTCAAACTCTTTATCTCCCTCAGCGTGCCACTCTTCCTAAGCTCCCGGCACGATCTCTTTTGGCTCCCAGATGTTTCCCTATGCTCCTTCCTTTGAAGTTTTGGGGGAGAAGCGAAGAGAATACCCATTTCTCTCATTTTTGTGGATGTTTTGGGCAGCATACTATAGACCCAGGTCCCAGGTCACACGCAGGGATGGGAATAGAGAGAATGAAAGAGAGGAAAAATGAAGTCAAAATGAAGTCATGTACTATATCCCAGGAGCCTTGAAGGGAGCTTTAATAAGAGAAATGCTTTGAATTCCTCCAGAGTGTTATTGTTCTCAGTTTAGACACTTGGCTTGATCTTTCAGCTGCATTCCCCCCTTACTGGCTGAGACGTACGCTCTCTTTTTCTCACGTGTTTGACAGGAATGATATACAACCTGGAGACAACAGCCCCTGAAAAATTATGCTTTTCTTTTTATTTCATACTAAGAGGGTCAGTTGTCGGCTTGCAGTGTAGAGAAAAGTCATATAGCTTTATAAGAGCCTCCTGTGCCTCTTGTTGAGTATGTGATAATGATGTCATGAAAGCCCAGTTTGTATTTAGGGGTGTAACGCTACCACTGGTCAGTTTATAGCTGCTTACAAAATGCACTGTTGACTGAAAGCAAGCATTGCTACTTCATTTATTTTATTACATTTACAAGTGATGCCAACATTACCACACTTTGGCGGCTAAAGTTCTGTTGCAGACAGGACTTTTTAAAAAGTCTTTGTTTCCTGGATTTACTTATGATATTTATTATCATATTCTATGGCCATTCTGTCACTCAGTCAGCATATTTTGCATTTGCCTCACTAGATATAGTGAGTGGTTCAGTGTCAGCTGATATCACTGATACAGACTCATAATCTATTACTGTGTCTTCATCTAAGTCTGTGAATATATATGCATTTCAGCAAAGCTGACGACATTATATAGATGGTTATTATTTATTATTATGCACAGAGGACTTTATGTCACTGTTGTGGCAATAAGGGAGGACATCATGTGTGCGTATGTGAGGGAGGACTGACGTTATGGAGGCACGAATGCCAATGTGTCCCATCTCAGTGGGAGCCGAAGCCTTTAGGAGCCAGTGCCTTTAAAAGTCACATGCTGAGGATTCCTGGGTGGTAATGAGATCCAGATCAACCAGCACAGGCTGCAGTCAGCTCCATCCCTCTGGTTCTGATGATGAGGCAGATTGAAAAAAAGCTGCCCTGCACTTTGTTTGATTTTCAAACTGGTTCTATCTAATGTTGTAATTCCTGATCCAGTCCTCAAGTATGACAGCTGACCAGTAGGTGAGCGAGGCAGCAGACAATTTGGTTGTCCCATAAGAAGTACATGGCAGAGAGAAAGTTTATCCTCGAGAAGTAGGAGCCAGGAAAGTGTTGTTTGGAGATTACTGAAGTATAAGTTTCTATCAGCAAACTAATCTTAGGTTCCTTAAGCCAAGTGAAGGCCATTTGCTGTGGACTGAGTCCGACCCATACCCGAGTGCTGGCATCACTGCATAAGTGTACTGGCAGCCCCTCCCTCACTGTGAGTTTCACAGCTAATGACATTCCACAAGCCGTTTGTCTCCCCATCTGTCATTGCTGGGCAGCTTCCCTCTCTGTGACTCTTCCCGTCTGCGATGCTGGGAGGCTTCCCAGGGAGCCAGATCAGACGTCCCCAGGGCCCTAAGCAACCACCACACCCACAGGAGCCTTGGCTTCCTCCATCTCTGCCTCCCTGGGTCATCAAGGTCGTCGTGATGTCACTGCCCCAGCTCTGTCTTTGCTCCGCCCTCTCTTCCACCTCTATCTGTGGAAGTTTTCCGCCTGTTGCGGTCCCTCCTCCCCTCCGTGCCTCTCTGTAACCAGGACACTATTCTTCATGAGGTTTAGATCAATAAAGTCAGATGAGGCAAAGAAAGGAGGGGGCCCACAGTGCGCCACGATTTCCAGATCTTCCCACATGATTTCATCCCTTCCAAATCTTCCATCCATTCCCCCAGACATTTGATCTGACATCCATCGAGGGGCCAAAGCCTGTGCATATTGCTTTTTATTAGTGCTGATCAAACATGAACACTTGTTAATGACCAACAAAAAGCAGAGATGCAATGACTTTTCCTCAGAAATAGGCTGCGAGAGAACAGATGCACTGGAACAACTCCATGACAGTTTCTCATGGTGATTAGATAAAGACATCACACATCTTTGACAGCATTTGATTCACTGATGTTGACTTAGTGTTATCCCTTCACAACTAGAATGATGGAATCTATTAGCTGGGCAGCAACGTGGCCAATCAGGGCTGAGCAGATCTAACCACTACGAGATATAAATCCCAGTTGGAGGCAGATGGATATGAAGTTCATGTTGCATTTCTTAATTGGATACAAGCTAAGTTAAGCACATTTTCATTGGGAATGTACCGTGGCATGCCTTCTTTTGGAATGAGCCCAGGTGGTTAATATTCTGCAGTAAATTGGAGATTATAGAGGAATGTGGGTCTGTTTTAAATGTGTGTTTGATGCGGGTTACATTGCCATCAGCATCTTGGAGAAGGGCGTTAAGCAAAATTGTCAAACTACAAACAGAGATGTAAAATGCATACTCCTTTGAATCGAAACAATGAAAAGTATGTTTTGAGTGAGGATTTAATGTTGCAGAAAAAATCCAATAATCTCTTCATCAAAGCCGTTTTGTTGCTGCTTCACATTTGCCGTGCGATGGTAGCGCTGAATCAATATGATACAGATCCACAGCTACGACTGTTAATGATTGAGAAAATACCTCGTAGCTTGTACATTGGTTTTGTGTCTATGTCTGCATTAGCAGGGGGATGTTGATATTAGTCCCATGTGTCCTAACTGATTAGCCTTTGCTTCACTAGCAGGGACGCACTATTTACAGGGCGTGTGATATGGACCGTGCCAGCATGGCAAACGTGACTCGTGCCAAGGAGACATTCTGTTTTGGAAGCAAATGACTTCCCTTTAAGCTGTTTGCTCCAATCAAGCATTGGCTCAAAGGCCAAAATGAGATGGCTTTGCCAATTTAAAGACTCAAAAGACCTGAAACCCTCCATCGTGATTAAAGGGCTCTCTTTGCTCCTGGTTTTCTCTTGGCGGCACCAGTTTGTCCCGTGGCGGCATGTCAGAAAGTAAGTTGCTGGAAAGGGTCCTGAGGAGGACTTGGCTTTGGTGTTGGTTGTTTTCTAATAGTGTGGCCCCCAATGGAGTGGAAAGGAAGGCTTTCTGCTGTTCCTGTCCTGTGGATGGCATCAATCCCTCCTCTCTCCTGTCTCCCACGCGTTCTCAGGTTTTCCAGCTAGTTGAGGAGAGAAGTCCAACACTGAGGTTGCCTCCCAGGCAGGTCCCTGGGGAAGCTGGTAAAGGGCTCTGAGCCCTGTGATTGATGGACCAGACCTCTCCATCATGTTAGAAGAACAGACCCAGGACGGGTGGTCTGCAGAGTGATTGTACCAAATTAGCAATTAAAGATCTCTGTACAGCTGAGGAACCCATCTGACTGCAAACTCTTTCCGTTCTCAGCCTCCCACCTCCTTCTCTCTTTACTTTGTCTCTCATTCTGCATAAGCTGCCCTTTCATTTGAATAACCTCAGCAGGGCCCTGCATTAAGCAAATTTTGCTTTCATGTTGAAAAAGAGACTTAAGGGATTTATTCTGATTTAATTTAGGAGAGCTCCACCAATCAAGAAGCTTCAAGGAATCTGAATTACACTTTCAGGTCAGGGATTTCAAGCAAATATTATTGAACAGTTGCCAGTGGAATGCACAATACAACTGAATGGAGACGGACAATAAATTAGTGAGGGGTGACAAAGTCTTTTGTTGAACAAGGCTAAATGGATAGACAACAATTGGAAGTTTCTTTCTGTAGCCTCAGTGGATACAGACCAGTCTGGGACTACAGTCTTTGTAACCAAGGGTGACACTAATGATGCGCAGCTTGAGCTCACTCTTGCAAGCCACTGCCTGTGTTACTCTGTTTTCTACACAAATGACTGTAGAAACAAGCATGAGAACAGACACATCATTAAATCCCTTGGGCATACCATAAAAAAGCTTTTTGTGCAATAATAAAAAAAGAAAAGTTGTCCTGGTGCTTCCCATCCTCTCGTGATGTGACCTAAAGAAGACATGGTTCTAATTTGCTGGTAAAGTAGCCAAGGATTTACACACAAGACTTGACTATAATGACCTTTCTCCAGAATTACAAATGAATTGATTCTTCTCTTCATCTTACAGTAAATTCAGAAGTCAACTTGTACTCATAGGGCTGTTGTCAACCTCTGTATGCTCAGTTTCGGCAGCTGGTTTTTAAACCTTAATGCCTTAATACCTTAATAAATTGCCTCTAGGGGCAATAAAAGATCTAGTGAACTGGACTCTGATAACAAGCATTCTTAGACGCACATGAGGAAATGGGCAGTACAGTCCACCAAATTAGCGTAAAGTTTTACGAACATATACTATAAATTACGCTCAAGTGGACAGATGCCAACTTTGCCTCACAGTTTAATGTCTGCGTGCTACTTCTCACATAATTGGGTTTTAAAGCTGCTCAATACTTCTGCAACATCTCAGTCTTCTCTCAGGACAAGCAGCGTTGTGAAATGAGCTGTCTCTCAGACTCATGCTGAAGTTGTTACTGACTGCAGAGGTCCTCACCTCCCTGCTAATAAGCTTTATTGAGACACCCGGACCCCCCCCACTGGGCTTCCCTTGGCATGTGCGCCCTGCTGTCACTCAGACTAGACTTTCCCTGATCCCATCGCTGCAGGAGGGCGTGCCCACCGCCCTACCACAACAGCTCATTACTCAGAAACTTTGAAAGGGGGATTAGGAGGGTGCAGAGGAAGATGAGGAGGTGGGCAGACAGGAACAGGGGCGTCGCTTTGACACAGTTCCCCCCATTTGCCGTTGCCCCCTTCATGCTGACCCACTTCTGCTTTGTCAACCCTCAGGTACATTGACCCTGCCTGGTCCACTGGGTCACAGCAGGACCAAAACATAACTCAGCTTCCAGGACCGCGTTCCCAGAAAGCCTCCATGTGGCACACATTCCAGTCACTCCTGGGAAAATGACACAAACTCATGACTGATTGCTGGATTTTGTATTGATGGTAGATGTTTAAAAGACGGCTGTTTGGTATCCTGTGAATATTAAAGGCTGACAAAGTCATGTTTTCCAGCCTTGGTTTGGAAGCGCAACCCAGTATGGTACTGAATTCTTTCCAGTTACAAACTTCGAAAACGAATGACTAAGCTTGTGAAACATATAGCATAGATTCACTGTATGTCTGGTAGTTTGTCTACTGTCTGGTAGTGTGGGAGGCTGAAGAGGACAGATGGATTACAGCGGCATGATCTTGTCTGGTCCTGCTTTTCGGCATCCTGACAGTCATGGTGCTCTGGAGCTTTGGCCACAAACATAGTGTAACTTTTCTCCCTTTCCCAGAGCACACTGCCAGGGGAAGGGATGTGTTTTCTTTTCTGGCGAGCCTGTAACCGTACTTTCTTGAATGCGTCACCTTTGTTTTCAACCCCTCGTCGCTGTGGCAGCAAGTTCAAAGCTGTACTTTGGTAAAATATTATGTTTTCTGGCCATGGTGAAAAACCAAAGATTGTCATCACTGCCATTTGTTCCTTTTTTCTGCAAGTGTGAAGTGCTGGACACCCTGACTTCTCTCCATGTTTACTCTCACTGGATGATGAGAAAAGCAAGAATATTATATTAAAAAAAAAACAAGTCCTGTTTCGTATTTTGGAAAAGCAAAATTATTATTCATGTTCACAAATTTGAAAAGCCAGCATGAGCTGAGACATAACAAACTTTGTTGTGCGTATGCCACCAAATATTTCTGAGAATCTTGGCAGAAACAAAAATTTTCCAGAGCTTTTATTTGCTAAAAGTAAAAAACAGAATCACGGCTATCAAGATTAGCAAAGGTCTACCATCTTTACTTTAAGCTTATGATTGTAATCTAAGTAGCCTGTAACAGTGAAAAACAGGTCCGTCTTGCTAATAAGCATGTCATTATTCTTAGAGATTTCCTCACCCAAACGCATGTTTTTCTCTCCAAAATCAGATGTTGGATCACTTCCTTTCAACAAGTTATGAAGCAAAATTCTTCATCTCAGTTTATGTCATGGAAAGATCTGCTACTAATAATCACCCCCGTCTCTGTTTAGAGACCTATAGAACCTCATACACATTCACTCTTTCTTTCTGTCAAACAGATACAGACAAACACACTCAAACACAAACAGAAACTGCCTCACTGCCATATGATAGTCACATTGACCTCTCTGTACATTTAATGGAGCGAGCTGCAGCTTGACTGGGTGCCGAATGAGTAATGACATAACGTTTTCAGGCCTCTGTCACTATGGCCGCACTGGGGCATTAACAGACACACCGTGTTATTTACTGCAGCACTTCTGTGACCCCCTAATGTACACACCTGAAGCCAGACCATATGAGTTTTATTGCTTTAGAAAAACAGGAAAAAAGAAGCGTTGGGCCTATCACCTTTCTGCGAACTGTACATTAATCGCCATTCCTACAAGTTAAAGTGTGTAGATTTGCACTGCTGTTGATGATGAAGGTCAAGGCTGTCACGTTAGCTTCCTCAACATATTTATGATGTAAGCACTTCCTTCATCTGTCTCTGGGGGTTGAGGAGAGTTGTAGGTAATATGATTATAAATGACGTCGAGTGTTATCGTTACATTCTGCTGGATGGCAGTGCTGTCTTATAAATGTAGTTGATGGGGATCCATTTCCATACACTCACTCCAGAGTCCCGCGGGGCCCAGCTGTGGGTCCCCCTCATTTTTCCATCCTGCCAAGATGCTCACATCTGTAAGTTATACGGACCCCTCCGAAAGCCACGCTCCTCTTCTCCCCTTCACGATGAATGCAGCGCTTCGTGACAAGAGAGGCACGGCGCTAAGATCACTTTGCCCTTCTAAAACTGTTCTTTCTCTTTCTGTTCACAGCATATGCAGTGATTGCAAACGGACAAGTGGAATGTTCCAAAGGTTTTAAAAGGTTGAATCTCACACACTGTCAAGGTAAGCTATAAGTTTATATATATATGTGTGTGTGTGTGTGTGTGTGTGTGTGTGTGTGTGTGTGTGTGTGTGTGTGTGTGTGTGTGTGTGT
>JBAJHX010000115.1:13669062-13703793 GCA_037176925.1 Amniataba percoides
TGTGTGTGTGTGTGTGTGTGTGTGTGTGTGTGTGTGTGTGTGTGTGTGTGTGTGTGTGTGTGTGTGAGTGTGTGTGTATATATATATATATGTATGTAACAAAACATAACTCATATTGAATATATTGGTATGAATGTTATAAAAAAAACTTACTGCCCATATGCCTCCATGCTTCAGTAGACCCCTGGGGACCTCTATAAAAGTATTCTTTGCTGCACGTCTGGCCCCTATGGGAACCAGGTCAGGACTACAATTAGCCTTGGTCTGGGGTCAGAGTTCAGCAGCCAATAAGCACCTGGGGCTGCTGTTTTAATTGGTCTTTGGGGTTTGGACTGGAGACTGGTACGGCAGGCTACCATTACGGTAAATGTGGCTCTTTTGGAAGGGATTTTTAGCCTCTGACCTGTTTGTCAGCTTACCCAGACATCTGTATGTAAAACATACAAAACTCTGTTGTTCCCGAGCACACACATTTTGCATTTTTCTCCGTTGCAGCGTCCCAGATCGTCAGCTGGCTCTCAGTTCGTAAAGCAGTAACCACCCACAGTGTCAACTCTGTGGACAGTCTTCCACTTGAGAGTTCAGACTATTTATATTTGTTGGTGGTGTTAGTGTACAGCGCTGGAGTAGAGCAACACGAACAAATAAACCTTGGCTGGAAGGGACAGGAAAAAATGCACTGCTTAATCTGTGAACGATGCAACTGACGCTGACACTTTCAACAACAAAATGTAGCTTTTCTAACAGTCTACTTGAGCTATGTCAATGACTTGATTAATGATGTCATAATCCAAGGCCAATGCTTATTGAAGCCAATAGAGTAAAACAACTTATTGGTGCAATGGACAGCTCTAACTCCATCTATGACAGCCTCCACTGGTTCATCAAGTTCAATGTGTTTTCTGATCTGCACAGTGATATTGATGTTTTCAGGTAATGATTGAACTGGGAAACATATTTTTACAGAACAAAGACCCGTAGACAAGGACGCACTTATTTTCCAATAGTGTGTCAACTAGCCAACAACTGTGGAACTATATCTTTCTATTATTCATGCTTTTCTTTTGTGATTGTTTCAAGATGTTCCTCCCTTTCAGTTGCTCATTCCTGGAGTCCCAAAAAAGCAAAGCTGACAGTTACCCACAATATTTACTGGAGCGCTTTGAAAGTCTCTGTCCCGTTCAGCTGCTGCTCCATTCCCAAAAATTATTTCTAATTTCGGGTCTTGGAACGAATGCCACGGAGGCAAAACCTGATTTTTCTGAGATTTTGTCATTATTATTAGGATGGCGTCCAGCTTGCCAAACTGGGGCTGTTAGTCTGAGTATTTTATTGGAACAGAGCAGAGCTTGTCTCATATGCGGTAACAAGCATGACTTAGTGCCCTTTCTTTGTACAGTGGCCCATACAGTCGGTGACATCCGTGCTACGATGCGATAAGATGCCCTATCAGATCGATGTGTTGCTCTCTGACTTCCTTATCTTCAGATGCTGCATCTCAGAAACTAGGTCAGCTGAATTGGCCGTTTGTAGCCGTGCTTTTTAGATGAAAAGCACACATTGATGAGTGTGCAGCCTCTGTTGTGGGTGGTAAACTGGTGCAGGGAGCAGGTCATATTACTCACATGGCACTTCAAAGAACAGATGATGGAAGTCTTACATTACTCTTTTGACATCTTGGATCAACTTAAGAAAAGTGACGCACAATTTTAAAACACTGATGTTTGACATTTATCATATTGAATACTGTCTGGGTCAGCAGGTTGAGACCTCGATATATCAGGTTATTCAGTCAGAATTTGCTTTTTAAAACTTGCTATTCCCAGTAATGGCTGCTTTGGCTGGATTTTGAGAGTGTTCATTCTCTCTTTTCACAGTTTCTAAATGGACGCATATTTGGCCCCATAAGTTATGTCTGGTTTGAGACTTCTAAAGTAGTCACAAGGCACTCCTTCTAGCCATAACAGCCAATACATATTAAGAGAGCAATGCTGCCAATTTTCTTTACAGTGTCCATAAATAATTCTGTGGGTGTTTATGTGAACCTTGGTTTTTCCAGAAGGTAACAGCGGGCAAGGTCAAGTAAGGTTGCAACAGACTTACTTGGGGACTGGAAACTTTTTTGGATTGCAATCATCAATATGTGTCATTAGACAATAAAAACAACCACTTTGAAAGATGATTCTTACCACAAAAGCTATTCGTCAGTGAGAGCAAGCAAGCATGCGTAGGCTCAAAACAGATGCTGAGATTAGTGCTGGTCATGACAGGTTGTCGTGGAAGTCAGTTTCAATCCCGATCAACCCACCAGCAGACTGTAACAATAGCACTAATCTGGGACTCAACCGAACCATGGATTAAAGACCCCATGTGATGAAGTCTGAGCCCAACACTGACCTGAACTCTGACCAGATAGCATGCTGCTTAAACTAAACCCAAGTTCCCGTAGTACCTGCACACAGAATATTGTTGCTCCCAACTCTGTGGAGCGCGAACATCAGCAGGCATGACATCTGTGGTCTGCTTCATTGTCTTCACAGTACGTGCCTCATCCTTACTCATCCAAACACGTCGCTCATGCTAACGGAGGCGCAGAGGCTTGTTTACATTTTCATAGCATAAAGGTTGGAGTCTTTGTCATTATAAGGTCTGCTTTAGTTTTAGATTGCCCCCCCCCCCACACACACCCCAAGAGATATAGAAATGTGCAAGGAGAAATGGAAAAACAAGAAGCACCAGAGATAGAGAAGAAGAAACAACAACAAACAACAGAGAGAACACTGAAACATTCCCTGGATTTGCTTCAGTCCACTGACTTTATCAGCCTCAATCCCTTATAAACTCACTTTTTCCAGCAGGAAGCAAAACAACAAAACAAGAGCAGATTAATTAGAATTGGGAAAATCTGTGGTGGCAGGCTGTCGGGTTCCAGACGTCAAAGCAATGGGAAAAGACCTAATGATGTACTCTTTGTTTAACACGGTAGAACAACAAACCTTGCCTGGTCCCGATGTGATCGCATGACTAAGCACCTGAAATATGTCCCCCTATGCTCCTGGCTGGCACATTAACTGGCTAGCTTGCCTCCATTTGGCTTATTGGCTCAGGAGCTGTTGGAGCAGTAAGCAAACTCCGCTGGCCACTGTATTGCTCCAGCACACGGCCATCCAGAGAGGAGGGAAAAACCTCTTTACAAATTTCACTCTTTGACGTTATGAGTAAGGGTGCTGTGACCTTATTGGACACTGGAAAGGAAAGATGCCGAGGAGGATAATAATCAAAACCACTCAGCTATTTCCTGCGTCTGCCTGTTTGTCCAGATTTCAAGGTTACCACATCAGCGAGAGTTTATAATATCTTGCAGTCATAAGGGTGCATGATTGAGTGTATTCTGGTTAACAGTGGTCAGATTTATTGCGTATGTTTCCCTCGTGTCATCACTCCTCTTTGCTTTCGTGCAATTGTGAAACCTGAAAGTTTCCATCATCACCTCCTGGCAGCTGGTGGTTTTGACTGCACAATCCATTGCAACATGTTGTCACACCTCAAGGTGTAAATGATTTCTGAAGCCTTGCATCACCTTTCTTAGTTTGCCAGCATGAAAACACTAAATGTGAAAAGCGGCACGCCAGATACGTTATTGATACTTTAGTTTTGTTGATGTTCGATAGAGGGGTTCATTGAAAGTTCGAAACATGTCCTTGGGAAAATATAACTTTGTGATATTCCCTAAATCAGAATGTACTGGATATGCACTGACGCACTGCATATTTCACAGACATCAACGAGTGCCTGTTGCCTGGGATCTGTAAGAATGCTGAATGTCTCAACACCAAAGGAAGCTACAGGTGCACGTGTAAACCAGGCTACATGTTAGACGCTGCCAGGAGCCACTGTGTCTGTGAGTATTGCTCATAACACATCATTTAAGGCCATTTTCTCATGTGTTGCACTGGAATATGACGATGTGTCGAC
Source organism: Amniataba percoides (assembly GCA_037176925.1). Taxonomy (NCBI): domain Eukaryota; kingdom Metazoa; phylum Chordata; class Actinopteri; order Centrarchiformes; family Terapontidae; genus Amniataba; species Amniataba percoides. Next base: position 13,673,038 of record JBAJHX010000115.1, read on the forward strand.
TCCTCTCTCCAGCGGACAAGGCTGTGTCCGACCAGAGGGCGTTCTGCTACAGGTCGCTGTCAGCGGGCACGTGCTCCCTGCCGCTCTCTCAGCACATCACCAAGCAAATCTGCTGCTGCAGCCGAGTGGGCAAAGCCTGGGGCTCCGGATGCGACCGCTGTCCTTTACCAGGATCAGGTACAGCCACCGAAAGTTACCCTGCACTGTTCCACTGCTGTGTGTGTCCCAACTTCTCCTCAAGGACTCGCACGTTGTTTAAATTCAAGACTTATCTTGCAGTGCATCTGCAAACTTAACCTCCCATTTCTGTTTTTTACTGTACTTACTGAAAAACGATTTGCTGGGTTGAACGCTTTTGCAGATATGAAATGTCACATGTAATCTTATGCAATGGTTAGCAATGGTAGTGAAAGTGCAGACAAAGAATATTTACCACTCAGTCACCATTTTACTCTTTGCCAGACTTGTAAAGCAGTTCAAAATAACCAAATGTGTTTGGAGTGGAAAAGGACCAAAAACATAACAGTTTTCATATTTTGGAGGCTACATAAGAGTGGGAGTCAGTCTTGTGTTATCACTCCAGTCCTCAGAGAGAAACCCCACTAATAGACCGGCAAAGCTTCACAGCAGAAATAAATAGCATGGCCAAGTGAAACATGGGAAGTAGTTGTCATCTTTTTTTTTTCATACCGATCTAATCTTCAAAGTCTCTGGGAGAAACAGGCTGGTTTTATGGAGTGTCTGTACTGGCCAGTGATTCATGGGGTTTGTCATAGATCAGATATCACAGACACAGACCTCCATGGTGTAGCTCGGCCAGGACTGACACAGCACACAGACACACAGCCTCTGATTATTCCGGACGCTGGCTCTTGCATGGCCCAACAAGCTGTTAGAGCCATGTTCTGGAGCAGCCAGGCCCATTACTTGTGACTTGGTAACAGGAGTCCGTTGACTTTCCTTCCATATTTACTCCACTTCCTCTGATGTGGCTCCTGATCATATATAGCCCCATTTCCCTCCACTTTAAATTCATCATTCAGTAGCCTATCATATCCACGTTTCCTGCATTTACACAAGCATTTAGAGCGACCGCATATCTGTCATTACTCATATCTCTATTCCAGACTCTTTTGGCATAGAGTTGCTGGTCTCAGGTCAGGTAGAGGACATGGTGCTTCTCACTTGTAATGGATTCACCATCGCTGAGGTTTGTTGGGCTCTGACACAAAGAGATGCAGTCTCCCTCCTATTATCTAGCCAGACAATCCTCCATTAGCCTCTCACTCACACGCCTTTACACCAAAGAGTTCAGAGGTCAGCTAGTATTACATGATCCTCTACTTCCCTCACTGGCATGGCTGTGTCTGTTTGACTGGACATATACCCCCCCCCCCCCCTCCCCCCCACCCCCCCACCACCACCACCACCGCCACCACCCCCACCCCACCCCCCAGTGTTTGAAAATCCCCTTGCTGGTATCCCCTCTGTGACAGCTGTCACCGCTCTGCCAGAAAGTTAGTTGCACAGCAATAGTTGAAACCTGACCCCCCTCGTTCACAGCACATAGTAAAGCACAGCGTGCTCAACATAACAATATTACACGGATGGCTTATGGTATTGCTATGAGCATCAGACAGGAAATATGAGCCACAATTACACTCTGGCAGCATTTTGTTTTAGCTTTAGTAGCCCCAGAGCAGGATACAGAGGTGTTGTTTTCTCTGGCTCACTGTTTGCTGCTATGTGTTTCTTACCCCGCAGACCATTTCAAGGAAATCTGCCCAGCTGGTCATGGATATACCTACTCGCGCTCCGACGTGCAGATTTCTCTCAGACAGCTGGGGGAAGGCGACCTGCAGAGCACAGGACTGTCGTGGGAGGAGCAGAGCCCCATTTACCCCCAGTCTCCATCCTCCCAGCCATCATTGTTACCTGGCAGGCTACCGCGCCCAAGCTTCCCAGAGACGCCACAAGTGCCCCAATACCCCGTGTACCCTGAGACGCCACAAGTGCCCCAATACCCCGAGTACCCTGAGACGCCTCAGGTGCCCCAGCACCCTCTGACTCCGCAGCAGCCTCTCCATCCCTCTCACCCAGCTGGAGAGACACCTAAACAGCCGGAAGGTGAGAGTAAAATGTTTCTGCCAAGTTGACTTTGAGGTTGGTAAATGTTTACTCTGAATGGTAAAGAGATTAATGGTTACTGCTACATGTTCTGTGCATATTATGCACTTAGGCCTTGGAGTTATCCAAACATGGCATTCACTTAACCACTTGCATATTTATACCACAACACTAGGCATAAACAATGCGGGGCAGCTGAGCGACACACATTGTGATTTTCTTCTTTTCTACAAGATGCAAAATGGATTTGCCTTTTTTTCCTTTTGTGAGAATCCAAACGTCAACAGGATGTTTTGATCTCCATAAATAAATGCCTGATCCGATGTCGAGCATATTCAGAGCAGCATTCACTTCCCCCATCCATCAAAGCAAAACCCCCTCTGAGCATCACAGCAGTGCACTCAAGTAATCCGCAGTGGCCATATATCTAAATCCTCTGGATTTTCTGTAAATGTATCTTCCTGATTCAATGCTTATGAGATACTTTATTGGCAGAACTACGACATCTTGATTTATATGTGGGGACAATCCTGTAAATATTTAGGCAGTTTTGTCTTCATTATCAGAGGTATCTATTTCCTTGTCTCTCTTTGCGTTTCCCTTGGCCGTTAGTCTGCACTGCTTTTCTGAAACAACTTTCTCTGTCTGGCTTAGAGGATGAATGTGCTGTAAGCTTTGCTTTATTAGAAATAACGACCTCCAAAGCAGTAAGTCAAGTGCCTAAGGAGAACATGGGTTGCTGTGTATGTTACATGTAGTCAGCAGTGGTACTTAATTTGAACAGAATGTCACTTTGTGCTACTGATAAACTTTTCCTCTTCTTTTCCGTCTTGTGGCAGATGTGGAAATTCTGAGCCCGGTGAGTTCTCCCTCCCTGTCAACCTCTTGGCACATGTTTTTGAAATGTTTATCTTAGAACGATATGCTCTAGCTATCTCAGCTGGAGGGTTTGTTATGATTATATAACTTATTCAGACCACATTTTGGTAGATGCACACATCTAATTAGCGATGACTATGATGACAAAAGCAGGCAGACTGTATGAACACGAATACGTACGACGTAACCACAGTCTTTGACAAGTTACGTCTGCTTGTTTTCCAGCCAGCTGTTGTGACTGACTCACCGCTGAAACATCCAGGTATTTTCCTCTTGGCTTTACTCACGTGGATCGTATACCACTACTTGTTCACCCTCAACAAGAGTCCCGACACTGTTGTTTAATGCCTCCTGTGGTTTGATTTAGCATCCAAAGCTCGAGGGCCAATAGTAGTTCCAGTCAGGCAGAGACATGCAATGTGTTTTCTATAAATTGCTCACTCCTGCACAGCGATGGCAGTCTAAATCCTCGTCTGCTCTGCCCCCATGCCAGTGAAAACATTGACATTTAAGTCTGAAGGTTGACTACGTTTATTGAGTTGCTTGATTTATTTTGGTCATTGTGCTGTTTTTAGCCCGGAGAAAAGAGTAGATCATTTTTACATAGCCGGCCAGTGAGTGACAGCTCAGGCGGTGGTGGTTGGGAAAGCAAGCAGTGTCTCGTTGAGGTTGTAGAGAATGAGAACTTACTATGTGTCACAGTGTTAGTGGTTCACTGCATTCGCATTCACCCGGTCTCGATCCCTCTTCACAGAGACCTCTCCAGACTCCTCCATCATCACCACCCACACAGACTCAGCCACAGGTAAAACACACATTAGAACACATGTATTGACAGATCTAAAAGTCGTAATTGACAGGTGGGTATGGAGCTGCAGGACGACCATGCACAAGAGCAGGATGGAGCTCAACTCCTCATATTTTATACTCTCAGTCAACTGCTGGCAGACAGCAGCACATCTCATAAGACATTTTTTAGGGCTTACCCAAAGTTAAGCCGAGGAGAGTTTGTATTATGCTTTCATTTGACCCCTTTTCTCAGAGCCAATTTGGCTTGAAGATGCCGTGCTCCACAGAGGTTGAGGGGGCGAGAGACCAAGAGAGTGTGTGTGCCTCTTGGAAGGGGAAGAGTTGAGCGGACAAGAGGCCAGATTTATGAAAAATGGAGGAAGAGCGGAAAACAGGAGTTAAAGTGCATTTGGGTGACAGAGAGAGTAAGAGGAGGAGTGATAGGGAGATAAAGGAAGTGAGGAGAATTTACAGTAATCTTACAGAGAAATACGCCCTGTGGGTTTTTCCTCCTTAGCCAGACACAAGGGCACACAGTCCATTTGGACGTAAAAAGGCAAGAACAACACTAATGTCAGGCTCTACTGTGCATGACCTGTTTCTCGCCGACCCTTTGTAAGAGCTCCATACCACCTGTTAGAACACTACAACGCTGTAAAACCTGTCCTCTCATCCAAGACCCCACCTATAAAACAGCAAGACGGGTTCCCATGGAAAACAACATGTGTTAGTGGAATGCAGAGTTTTTTTTTATTTTTTACAGTGTCTGTAATGTTGTGTAACCCTTGGTAAAAAATATTCTGGTCCGCTTTCTGAGTAATGACTGCACCTATCTCCACATCTCCATTGTAGGTATTGACAAGTGTGCGACCACCCCCTCCATATGTGGCCGTGGGAAATGTATTCCCGTACAGACCGGCTACACCTGCCAGTGTGAGCTAGGATTCAAGCTCAGCGCGCTGCAGACCAACTGCATAGGTAAGCAACGGTGGGAGAAAGAGGGAGATGGAGTAAGACAGGGGGACACCCGAGGGGGCACACAAACACACACATGCCAGCACCCGATGCCCCAGTGCCTCCGTCTATCATCATCTCTGTGCAAGCGAGTCCTCAACACCAAACATTACACGGCACAGAAGCCTTGAGAAATGGAGCGAGCCAAAATGAAAGGGATCCGTTTGTTTATGTTGACCTGTTCCGTGATGCTTGACAACAGCGTACAGGCCGTCCAAAAAGCTGCCACAGCGCTGTGATCCCTTACCTCACTGTGAAGGCCTTGGCCGCAGCCTCTGCTCTGCCTCGGCTGGGCTCCGGCCCATCACAGTGGAATGCCGGCACAGTAGAGAAACAAAGTTAGGGCCTGGAAAGCAGAGGAGTCTCTGTAAAATAGACCTGCGCTGTAACATCACATTCAATCTCCCCTACTCTCCTTGCAGATGTGAATGAGTGCGACGAGGACCCGTGTGAAGGGAAGGGCCGCTGCATAAACAGCTATGGCTCCTACACCTGTCAGTGCCACAGCGGCTACAGCCAGGTGATCACCCAGAACAGGAAGTTCTGTCAAGGTGAGGCACAGCCCGAGTGACAGCAGGAGACACAATGTTTCCAGTGGATGAAAGCCATCATGAGCTGCTGTTAGCTTTCTGACTCTCTGCTAGAGCCCTGCAAGTTCTTGTCTGTCAACGTTGTTCATTTAAAAAGCATCCTGCCCTAATTAATGCTGTGGAACACAATAGTCACTTTCTTTTCCTTTCTCCTTGGTTTTCATTCAAACTGGCAGACATTAACGAGTGCAGCATGCCCAACAAGTGCCAGAATGGCCAATGTGTCAACACAGAGGGATCTTACACCTGTGAATGCAACAGTGGCTACGCCAAGTCTTGGAGAGACCTATGCGAAGGTGACATGCATGCACACTCGCCTACGCACACATAATCAAGTTCACATAACAGTCCAAGCCAGGCGTATTTGTTTGCTGCCATGAGTTAAAGTGTAGCCCGGTAACAAAACACATGCATTTTCCTTCAGCTGAAGCCAGAGAGAAAACTTTTATTACGTGACAGAGCGATTGTGTGTTTGTATAAATTATCATTTGTGCTGTCATGTCCCGCCTTCTCCCTGAGCAGATGTAGATGAGTGCAGAGATCCCAGATCCTGCCCTGACGGTGTCTGCGTCAACACTCTCGGCTCCTTCCAGTGCCAGGTTTGCAGTCCGGGGTTCAGGCCTGTCGGCGAGAGATGTGTGGGTAAGGTGACCCGATGCCCCATCATACTGTGGCAGCAACGCCAAAGCTGCCCAAACTACTGTGGGTGTTTCTAACCACTGCATGGAAAGAAGCTGGGTTTCCCTCGTACACTGTAAAAGCTCCCTGTATTAGGTAACATTTATGTACACAAAGCTTCAGCTCCCAATTGGCATCACCAAAAATAACCAAGGCGGCATGGCAACAGGCTGTGCCTTTAATGACTTCCTGACAGCTTATGATGCTGTACAGTTCACCAAAAAACACAAGCTGAATTAATTTCACTGAGTTGTGGCTTTTTGCTCAAAGGGACACTCTTGACTGCTGATGTGCACGGAAATTATATAAAATAAATTGTGTTTTATGCTTCAAAAGACTTTATATTGGATGTTTTATATCGAGCTTGGACCACTACTGGGCCCACACGACAGCCCAAAACCACAGCGATGATGGCTACATTGCGTGGGCTGTGCACAACCCTCCTTCCTCCCTCCCCATTCAGTGTTTCCACGTATGATATATCAACTCCTCCACCCAGCAGCCTCTGTGTATCCCCAATATTGTTTAAACACATTCACCGTGTTATTGCTGATCTTTCGATATCACTGGCCCCCGTAAAAAGATTGTTTATAATACTTCAATTTGGGAGAGTCCAAATATTTTCTCTTGGCCACAGCCTTGAACAAACAGCATATTATTGTTGGAGCGCTCTGGCCACTGTACTGCTGGGCCCAGCGGAGGCCAGCGAGGCTTTATTACCACTGCTGGGCTAGGTGAGAGGACCGAGCTGTCACAGGAGACCTATGAGAAGGTCAATGGATCAATTCCCCAACTGCGAATAGGTCCCGACATGCAAACAAATTCTCTCACTCACCCATAGTGTTGACCGTAGTCCACTGTAAAACTCATACTGCGGATTGTTAAATTTGAATAGACAAAAGGCCTACAAACTACATTTGTGTGGGTGGTGTTTTAGCAAAGACACTCGCAGCTCCCAATCTGAGACTGGCCCTGTTACATAAGAGCCCAACTGGTGTTCCTTACCACATCCCCTCTTTATGACCTTGCACCCCTCTAATTTGTTTGGAAACCTAAGCTCCTGGAGTGAGTATTCCAGAAATGTGAAAGGCAGAAAGGCCCAAATGAGGGTGGAAAATATGGAAGTTAAGTTTAGTAGTAAGTTGGTCTTTCTCATTTAATCTGACGACTGATGCCGTTGTTTAAAGTGTCAGGAACTCCATGCTTCAAAAGAAAACACCGCTTCAGCTACTTTCTGTTTGTGAGTCCACTAAAAATGTTCATTCTGTGTAAATCTGCAGCGTATAAATAGTAGCTGAGAGGAAACCTTTAAATGGGGGATAACATTGGAGGTAAATATTTTCACTCTGAACATCCACCCAGGCAGTGCTAACAGGGCCGTGGTATACGTCTGCCGCGGTGGGAGTCACATAAAACAGGCAACGCGAGCGCTGGGTTTCCAGTATTTGCTTCAGTCGATTGACGGTAGCACAGTGGTTTGGGCCCAATTGGCCGAATTGCGGATAAGCCTAATTGCTGGTGTGATAGAGAAAACAGCTCCATTCCCTTGTCAGAGCTTATCGCAGAGGCCTGAGAGATGCCGGATGATTGTAGAAACAAAGCAGTGGGCCACACTGACAGACGTCTGGCAGTGCCCGCGGGTCAGGCAAACAAAACCCAGTCTGTGACTCTCTTGCAGTGTTTGCTCTGTGTGCGCTCTCTGTTTCAGCATCTCTATCACCTCCCAGTACCGTCCTCTCTCCCCGTCCTTTGCAGACAAATGCTTTTCCTTCCTGCCCCCCCTTCCCTCTATTAATGTCTCTTTCCCCGTCTCTTGCACTCGCATAATTCAGACTCTCTCTTCCCACACTTTCACCTAACCTGAAAAATTGCCACTGTTAACACTTGATAAATTCCACTATAAAACATTATTTCTGCAAGAGCTTTTCCACAAATGTAATTCCTCGGTAAACTGCTCTGACTCATGAAGTGGAAAAGACAGCTACTGCCCCAGATAGTACAGTAAAAGGCCTTCATGAATGAGGCTTGGGTCTGTGCACTGATGTAATTAAATGACTGCTGTTTTGTTGTCATTTCGCACATTAATTATGCTGTAATCGTTTCCCCTTTACTGCTGTACGAGGCTGATCAACCCTTATTTTGCGTATAGGTCTTTCTTTTTATTTTCTGTTGTTATTGTTGTGTCCTGCAATGACCCAGTTTTCTCTTGCAATCCATATTTTATCTCAAGTTAAAGTGTTGGGATACACCAAATTACAAGAATAACTGACTCTGCTGGCATTTAGCCATGATTCAAATAGTTTTGGTTGCTTGTGGCTAACATTTGCGATACAGTATCTCTGTCTGGGTTTTGTCTTTACCCCTGTACAATGCTGCTTTTACAGCATTGTTAAAAATACACTTTAAAAATTAATGCAATGTTTCTTTTGCTCCTTTGCTCATCCAAACTGATTTCTACCACAGAAAAAAAATCCAAGAAAACTGCTAACAGGGATTCAGTATCTGTGAGGCCCACATCTGAAATTTGTTTCCATTTACTTTTATTTTATAGGGGTGAAGAGAAAACAGTAACTGAGACTTCTGATTTAAGTGAACTGACCCTTTAATCAGTAAGGGGCAATCATTTCATGAATGATGAAAACCAAAATCCTGTTCTCACGTATGTCGTTGTTCTGTCCTGACCCTCCTCTGTCCTCAGATGTGAACGAGTGCTTGAACCAAACAGTGTGCGGCCGTGGTAGGTGTGTCAACAGCGAGGGCTCCTATAGGTGCAATTGTTTCCAAGGGTACACGCTCTCACCAGACAACGTTTGCCAAGGTAACTGTCTGTCAGAGACTCACTCAGACATTATTAACATAGTAACAGCTACTACAGAAGCCCCGCGGCACCACTGAAGGTTTATGAAACGGCTATAAAGAGTTAGTGGTTGTCTATATTTTCTGAGCCCCTCTTTTTCTTCCTCTCCTTCTTCCCTCCAGATGTCGACGAGTGTGTGCTCCCTGAAGTCTGTCTGCACGGCCGCTGTGTCAATCTGGACGGCACCCACAAGTGCACCTGTAACCATGGTTACCAAGTCACCTCAGACAGCAAAGCATGTGAAGGTCTGCAAAGGATTATCCGGAGCTGCTGGGTGTAACTCATCACTGCATACTTCTCAGCTGGTGGGGCTCTCTCGACAGCAGAATAATGTTTGTAAATGATTTCTTTTTGTTAGATGTCAACGAGTGTGCAACTGGTAACGCGTGCCCCGCGGGAATTTGCATCAACACGGCAGGTTCCTACACTTGCCAGGACTGCAATCCCGGGTTTGGACCATCTGCTGATGGACTGAGATGTGAAGGTGAGAAATAGGATGACTTGACAAATTGGTGATTCACATATGGGTGATTTTCTTCCCAGTTGTGGTGAATTTGACATTTCTGTCTCCAGATGTGGACGAGTGCGCTCAGGGTGACTTGTGTCGTGGTGGTGTGTGTGCCAACACAGAGGGATCCTTCACCTGCACCAGATGCAAGGCTGGCTACAGAGTGTCTCAAGACCGGCAGAGGTGTGAAGGTAAATCCAATCTCCAGCTGCTCTCCTCAGTCAGTAAAAAAACATTAGAACTGTTACTACTGTTAAAGACTTGCTCAACACATCTGGACCTCTTTGCTGTGCAACTGAATTTCCTCCACATATCACTCAGTCTTGATGTCCATGCGTGTCTGTGCTGGTGTATTTTGTGTATTTTTGCTCAGATGTTGATGAGTGCCAGTCCCTGTCTACCTGTGCCAATGGGATCTGTCTGAACTCGGAGGGCTCTTACACCTGTGAGAACTGCCCCACGGGGTACAAAGTATCATATGACGGGGAGCTCTGTGAAGGTTAGTTTATTCAACACCACTCGTCTGTATGAACGTCTGCATTACACCACTTGTATTGAATTCAGTCTGAAAGAACTGATGCTCGTGGGGTTAGTGCTTGTTGCCTTTCACCATAAATTCAAGTCTTTTTTTTTCTTGGCTGTAGAGACGCCCCTGTCCTTCTGTGATTAGTCTGTGACAGTCTGTTGTTTCCAGATATTGATGAGTGTGCGCTGCCTTCAACGTGCCCCCAAGGAACATGTACAAACACAGAGGGATCCTTCACATGCGTCGTCTGTCAGCCTGGTTTCAGAGTTTCTGAGGATGGACAGCAGTGTGATGGTGAGGATTTCGGCGGTGTTTGTGCTGGAATGTTCTTTTGTTACATCTGTATACTCGAGCACAGGTGTGTGCAGCTTCCTCTTCTATTAAAACATGCCAGACCTTGCCTCCTTAATACCCAACAGAGTTGCGGTTGAGGGTGAACGTGCCAGCTCTGTTGAACATGTTTCCCAGCCGGCTCAGGTTGTGTGTAAACAGCATCAGGTGTGACAGCTTTGACCCTAAAGCCTCACCATCTGAGCTCAAAATCCCAAAATACTCCTTCTAGACATCACATCATAGCTGGATCCCGGACCCCTCTGCCTCTGGCACCACTCATCCGATCCTTGCTCAACACAATGAAACACCAACCCTCAAATAGAATAAGATGATGTCAGACCAATGTCCTGCAGATTGCTCAGCTGAAAAGATGGAGGTGTCGACATTTGTAATTGTTAGTTCCAGTGATTATCGATCTAACTGATTACAACTGGCGGGCTTTATTTATTTGAAGCCAGAGATGGCAATCTATGTGCTATGATGTGTCCATGTTTTTGTGTCCAGATGTGGATGAGTGTTTGGTGGCTAACACGTGCCCGGGCCAGCTGTGCATGAACACCCCAGGATCCTACACCTGCAGGAGCTGCGAAGCTGGCCTGAAACTGTCCGCAGACGGTCACAGCTGCGAGGGTAAAACTACCTACCTGCTTAGAACAGTTTGAGCCATCATTATGATAAACACAGGGCCAAAGTTATAGTGGACCACAGTAAAAAAAAAAAAGAATACATTAGTCCCAGAACATGATTACAGAAAATCTTTACAGTGCTTCGTAATTTGTCGTGACATGATTTATGAGATCAATGCAGTGAAACGGCTGCTTTGACAAATCCAGGGAGGTTAGATCTGTCATGACTTCATGGGAAGCAGAAAAGGGATGATTATTTAAATGGATTCAAACATGGCCTCAGTTAGTCATATATACCGCGGTGTGTTTTTGAATGGAAGTGTGGAGCTAGCCCAGGAGGAAGATCCCCCGCTGATATGTGTCTTTGCGCTGGGAAAAAGTTTGCAAAACAAGCCCCAGTCCAAGTCGGCCTCTGATAGGGTTTTAATGGACGTCTCTAATGCCATGGAAAATATTAAGGGCTTAATTTGAAATGAAGTCAACCACTCCCCTGCCTTCCACACACCGCAGTGAGCTCGCCCTGTTGAACTCGCTCTGTTCACCCAAAGGCAGAACCGAGCCATCTCAATGACTTAACAATGGCCCGCACTATTTTCTCCGTAAGAAATACAATCTGTACCGGCTCGAGGAATTTCCAATGATCACATAACAGCGAGCCAGTGACTGTTTGTAGATACAGTAATTATACGCCACCTGTAATAGCTTGCTGTTTTGGATTCGATGACCGTCCCGCATACTTATCTTTCCACCCTTTTTAATAAAACACTGTCAGTGCGATCTAATAAAGAGGGCTTTGCTTACTGTATGTTCGGCAGTATGTTGGGCTGAGTCACACTGTGCCGTTAATCATTTTTAACAGATAAGACAGCGAGCGATCAAAAAGGAGGACTCTTTGCTTGAGATGATAACCTATAGCTAACCTTTTCTTCTTCTTAGACATCAATGAGTGCCAGAGGCCAGGTGTGTGCACCACGGGTGTGTGCACTAACACACAGGGCTCCTACTTCTGCATGGCCTTCGAAGTGGCACCCAACGTACTCTCCCCTTTGCGCCATGAAGGTATGGCGCAAAGGGTGGCTCACGGAGGCCTCTAGACTTTATGATTTCTGCGCAATCATTTTCATAGTCATCTGTTCCAGCATAGCATGACCTACTAAAATAAGAAGAAGTCATTACTTGCTGTTGTCGATGATGCATGACTTTTCTGACATGCTCACTGCGGTCTGGAAGCTCTTCGTCCAAATGGCAAATCTGAAATGAGAGACGGTGATTTACTGCTGGTGCGAATGTGTCATGCTGATGACGTCTTGTGTGTGTGTGTCAATCCAGATGTGAATGAATGTGAGGACAGCAGCCTGTGTATGGGAGGCCAGTGCATCAACACCATCGGCTCCTATACGTGCTCCTGCCCGCCCGGGTTGGAGCTGGTGGATAAGACATCCTGCAGAGGTATACAGACACACAAACACACACACACACACACACACACACACACACACACTGGGTCATCTGACACATAAAATATACCATTAGTGGTTAACCGTCCCTCATGGCTTACCTCACGTTGGCATCTTGACACAGCTGTCTGTGTATATTTTTGCTCATGTGTGACAGATATCAATGAGTGTTTAACCATCGGGGGGATCTGCGGAGAAGGAGACTGCCTGAACACCGAGGGCTCCTACATGTGCATCTGTCCCGACGGATATACCGCCATCGATGGAAGGGCAGGCTGCCAAGGTACAGTAACAAGCTGTCGCAAGAGCACTAATAGCGGTGGGAAATTATTTTTGTGATGATTTTATGGGTTTTGCGTAATTGGGTGAGGCAGGGTCAAAGTTGGAGAGAGCTGGTAATAATGCAATAATGGTTTTTAGCCCTTATTGCTCAAGTCATTTTACAGTAACCGTGTTGGCTTGTGCTAGTTTTTTCATTCAGTGTCAGTGCAGGCTGGCTGACAGACAGTATCCTCACCATGCCGTCCTGGGTGCTGAGACCAGGCCTGGGAGCCTTGGCATGGGTGCTCGGGCAGGCCTTTCTGTGTAATGGGCCATGGCCTCATCAGCTGCCTCAGCTCACTCTCTCTCCAGTCGGACATCAGTTTGATGTTATTCCAGCCGCACCCAGTGACCCGCTGGTCATAGTGATGAGGGGGAAAAAATGTAGCCTGATCATCCTTTATGAAGGGCTTTTCTTTTCAACAAACTGGGGCATTTGCTGTCAAAATACATGAAAAAATATTGGCTGAGATGTCAGAATTGGATCAGTGTTATTCCTGGTGTGTCTCACAAGTACAGTAAAACGTGAAGTTAAGTAAACGGCAGGTTGTCTGGCAGTAAGAAATCCTGTCGTGATGGGAAGCAGGTAGGTTTGGATCTCTAGGTCCAGGTCCCTGCAGGACACTGGCAGGGTCCTACAATGGGCAAGTTTGAGTTACATTTGAGGACCGGGGTCGTTGCTCGATCAAGACATTGGCCTTAGAGTGGTTTAGATATCATCCACAGACTCTCAGAAAACTGCCCAGCCTCCATCAGGTACTTTGGCCGCACGCCACAACAAATACTGGGCTCTAATTATCCTATAAATCAGCAGTTGTCGTATATTTTCGTGCAGTTTGCCATTGTGTGTACAGTGCTGACACAATGAAATCCAGACCCCTCTGACATGAGCTTGGAGGGGGAAGTGAAGGGAGGAAGAGGGCATGTGAGTTTATGGGAATGAAAGATGGGTTTAGTCAGGTGAGGCCAAAATGATGCTTGGCCTTGACCAGGCCAGTCTCTCAGCAAACACAGAGCATACGTAATAAAGGACTGACAGCAGACTGAAACAAGTCTACATTTAATCCACATCTCTGAGTTGTGCCATGGCCTCACTGTGCCTTTCAATACAGGCTTTGAAGTCCTTGAATTAACTCCAAAGATATCCAGTCACAGCATATTTATGTGTTTACTTATAGTCTGGGATATTGTTTTTTTTTCTCTCTATCTTTGCAAACGAGTGTATACCTTGTCATCTCTGAAAGATTCATCTGATTAACAAAGGTTGGAAAAGGAAGACAGGCTTTTCCCCAGCGATGAATCCCCTGATTTCTTGCCTTTCCCCCACCTTTTCCCACAAATCCAAGTATCTTACAACTTATGCCGTAATGCCGCAATTACCCACCAATCTACAGCTAATCAACCGCTCCGCATTCATTATTAATTTTTACGAGTCAGGGGGAAATGTTCTCAGCCCGAAAAGCTGATGTAGGTGTTTTTTTCCTCCTTTGTTTCCTGTTTGCCAGCATACCGTTAAGTCCTCCAAATGGCCAATGCATCTTGTGCTCAGACAAGCGCTTGATTACACATTCTTTTTGTGATACTTATGAAAAGGAGTGGTGTTCCCAGAGGACTTAATGAAGACAGAGGATATATGGGGCTATTTAACGATAGTCAATGTGTAACCCACCCTTACTCCAATTATCTCTCTTAATTTGTCTGCCTTTCTTTTTCCCCCTTCCCTCTCTGCCTTAGATGTGGATGAATGCAGTAAAGACGACGTGTGCATCCGGGGCAAGTGTCTCAACACAGATGGCTCTTTCTTGTGCTTGTGTGAGGCTGGCTTCAAATTCAGCGCCGACACGGCTGACTGTGAAGGTAAGACAGCTGAGTAAAACTCCCTTGTGATGCCCTGTTGTGTATGTTGTAGAGATTATTGACCCCAAACTGTGTGCTGAGCTTTCTACTCTCTGGGTGAACCAACACGTCAGCGTTAGCTGTTTGATCGTCACGCTACATTTAGGCTTAAGCGCACACGATATAGCACAGTCGGCCATGATTGATTGTCTATAGCCAATGGAGACTGGGTTCCAGTGAAAGTGTCCAAGCCTGGCTTAGAGGCTTTCCTCCATGGTCTCCGGACTGAGGGGTGCCTGGATTACATGGCTGGAGCCCTGAACTCCTGTTCCCCTGAGGGAGGTATGAATGACCCCATTGTGAGCAGGAGGTGTTTCTCCCTGTGGAACGTCTCCCTTTAGCTCCTTCACAAGTTCTTTGGTTGCTGTGATAATATTGTTCTTGGCCATTCCTGTTGCCTGCTGCGTTTACTGAGGACAGCTACACCACAGGCCTCCTGGCCGACTCCTGCTGCACGGCCATTACACTGGAAGCAGGGGAGCAGTGGAGGGAATATGAGTGTGTGTGTGTGTGTGCGGGGGTGCATGCGTCCGTGTTAGTGTCTGATTGCACATGTGGTTGCGTTTGTGCCTCTGTTTGTCAGTTACTAACCAACATCTGCCTCTTCCACTGTGCAGACCAGAATGAGTGCAAGGACTTTGGGAGCAAAGTGTGTGGCACCTGGCGCTGCGAGAACACCATCGGCTCGTATCGGTGTTTCATGGGCTGCCAGCCTGGCCTCGAGGGAGAGGACGCCACAGACTGTGGTGAGTGCTCAAGCCACGTATAGTTAAAAGAGTAACACACACGGTTATGTTAAGAAAAAACAGTCACATTTTCAGGCTAATTCTAGGCTGACGCAAAGGATGTATGCATTGTATTTTTGTACTATATATGTAAACTAATTAAATCCATTTAACTTGTGGGCTGCCGCTAAAGACAGGGCGGGAGCATGGCCTTAAATCAACTCAACACTCTACATACTTGGCAGGACTGTCCCTTCGTACATAGATAATGATATCAGCTTGGGATGCAGACACAAAGAGGCTGATGTGAATCAAAAGCTATCAGGTACGCGAGGTCTTCCTGCACAAGAGGCCATGGGGGAGATGAGAAACGGCCCCTGAAATTGGGGCACTTTAGAAAGATGAGTGCACTGTCTCTGGAGGCAGTGTGTAAGGCCAGCAGCTGATAATGGTCTTCTCCTCCGGACAACAGACCTAATGGAGTGATTCTGGCAGAGACACAAGAAGGAACCTGATCACCGTGGTTCGTCTTTTCAGAGGAGAAAGGACTGTCAAGCCTTTGACTCTTTTTCCCCTCACAGTGGATGAGTCTGGTCACCTGGGTTGACTGGCTAGGTTCGTAGTCACGCTACATCTGGGCCCACAGCTGGCCAACAACAACGGACACGCGTCCATGACCTCCAGAATACATGAAGCTTTCTATGTTTACTGGAAGGATTAGACACCTGGGGCGTGAGATATTAATGCGGTTTGTTGCTCAACGATTTGGGTTTATCACTCTTTATTTTGTAGCACAGCACTGCTGGTCTTTGTTGCTCTCACAGCACCATAAAACAACAAGCCCGGTTTATGAGGACTATGAGAGACAAAAACAAAAGGCCAAATATTTCCCTCATTTTGAGACTGAATCCAAACAGTCACCAGAGAGTGACAGCCGAAAAGGGGAGAGCAGGCTGAGAGCATCACATTGGAATGACGTGTTGGACTGCAGATGGAGGCTGTGGGTGTTTGCGGGCGACTGTATGTGTGTGTAAGCGCTCGTGTGTGTGTGTGCGTGTGGTTAACTGTGGCTTTTTGCATCCCCACTCGTGTGTTTGTGTTATAGAAGGAGAACCAGAGACTGTAGCCATCGCAGAGATGCAGTCGGATTGCGGTGCAGCTCCACATATTCTCATGACCCCGAGTTTTTATTGGACTATCAACAGATGGAGATCAGGGGAGAATGTGCCGCTCGCAGAGCTGATCAGTGACAGATCAGACCTCCGCCCCCTCCATCGCCCTGACCCTGACTGCGTGTGGCTGCCAACTCACTGCACTTTATGATGCTGCCTGTCTGGCACCAGCCGAAGAGTGCAGGAGCCTGCCGTGTGATAAGGGCAGATTGAAACCAGCTGCTCACCTCCACTCCTTCAGTGTCAAAGTAAAAACACTGCTAACCAGCTCACATAGGTTCAAATCAGTGTAGTATCCACTGCCATGTTAGATTTGAGAAATACACCTTTCCTTGCCTGACACATCTTGTAGAGGAATCTTTGAGGGGGACCTGATTTTAAAAAATCATCTCGCTGTCCCCCACGGTGCCACAAAACTCAGTTTAACTTGTCTGAATTAGGGCCCAGGAATGACTGCATCTGACCATCTTCCCCCCATTTAAATGTTGTGACGCCAGTTGTTCGTACTTTCACCAGATTGTGCAGCTCAGCACTGACTCACAGCCCCAGTTTGAGAACCAAGCCCTGTTACCCTCAGAAGCCCCCGCACCACACACACAATAGTGGCTTGTTTCACCTCACGACGGCAAGTTGTGGGAGATGCTGCCGTCACCCCAATAAAAGTCCAGGGAGGGAGCTCAATTACTCCAGGGCATTTTTGTCTGCTTGTAAAAATCATCAAATATTTAAGAAGAGGCCAGACACTGTAATTTGCCATTTCTGTGAGGGGCGTTGTTTTATTTTTACTCACCGGCCCTCGAAGGGGCAGCGGTTGTCTTTGGCTCCGCTCGCAGCACTCATTTAGATTTAGAGGCCATAACACAAAAGGGAAAAACAGGGATTTTTCCGCAGCATCGCGTCAGCTGCAACTATAAGGGCTGCGCTCAGCTCTGCCGTGATGCTGTAAACAGGGTTCCTTTGGGCATGTGAAAAAGGCAGTGTGTGTGTGTGTATTCACAGGTCATTGTGCTTCTTTTTTTTTTTTTTTTGCTTTCATTCACCATCATGGTCATAAATCCCCTCCAGCTATGCCTCGTCTTTAATAAAGCTTGCCCAAGGGTGGAAATTGTCTGTGGTCACACTTTTGCCAACCTCCCACCCCTTTAAACCTATAAAAAATCTAAAGACTTTACCATGTGTGCGATTGGTCGTGCCATCGTGCACATGTGAGATGATGTTATTTCATAGCAGTACTTACGCACAATATGGCTGCTTGACCTCCACTGTAGCTTAACTCAAGACAGGTTGTAGATGTAACATTGATAAAGCGCGCAAACACGCTCCTCAGAAAACAAAATACCTGACCTCGTCCTTGCCTGGTCGCGTGTGAAATAACCTCTGCATATGGGACCAATCAGACAAGGGGTTGCCCCAACAATATGGGAGTAGTGTGGGCTGCGGAGGGTGAGCCAACAGTCACTGCTTCCTATATTATAGCTGCCTGCCACCATGTGCTCCAGATTAACACATGGCACAGAGACCCGCACTTAACCCTCCCAATCCCCACCGTCACCACAGCGCCGGATCCAGGAAGCAGGTCCTCCTGGGTCAGACCATCAGGATGGGTGCCTGTTGGGCTGGGTCACCTTTTAATGTCGGCTCCTCCCATCCCGAGTGAACTCCTTACCCTCCTCAGTTCTACCCTCGAGGCAATTTACAGCTCCGCGTGTGTCCTGACGTAACTGATTATTACATGGAAAGACTAAGAAAGGCAACCCCGTGTCCCGCTGGTGTGAGACTAAGCCCTTGGTGGAGTTATCTCATTGTGCATTATTCGTTTTTTTTGTGGGGGATTTTTTTTTTTCCTACAAACCATTAGCAAGCTGATGCTCTGCTCGGATGACAGATCCAAATGGATTGGTTGAGTAATGCCGCCACTCAAACACAACCAAAGTTAGACACAGAAAAACAAAAGGCCATTAAAACTGTTTTGGTCTCGATGTTCTCATTTCTCCCCGGGATGATACTTTGATTGCATCTCATCACAACATGTGGTTTGCAACAGATTTTGTTCCATGTTACACATGAATGAAAAGCTGCCTGCAGACACTGATTATTTCATATATTAGCAGAGAGCTTTCATCGCCTTCTTCCCAGACCTCCCAGCTGGCGGCCGCTGTCATTCCAACATTCCTATCTCTACTTAAGCTCTTCACACTTGAGGAAATGTTCGTCTAGCTCTGATATACTATACTTTTCACCTAACTCTGAGAGCACTCTCAATTGAGTTCTGAGAATATTCTTCTCAATTTTTTTTTTCATTGCATATCTTCCAGTGTCCAAAAAACACCAGTTTGGCATCTCAGTCCTCAGCTGCAGAATGCAAATCCAGTGGGTTGGCGGTTTTCAGTATGTGTCCATCTATTCTCCCTCCATCATCTTGCAGCCATTTGAGCCCACAAGTCTATTCTAGCTATTTAGGTCCTTCTCAGCATTTCCTGTTAAAGGTTTTTACAAAATGACAAAGGCAATTTTGTCTCTGCGGTTTTATTAGCTTGTGGGAGCCACTGTCTCTGACCCCGGAGGCGCGCTGCAGAGATGGCCAAGTCAGCACAGGAACACTGATGGAGGACTTGTCCCCCAGCAAGCCTGAGAAAGTAGCTGCCTGTGTTGGAGGGGAAGACAGGGCCCTGGCCAAATGCTCAGTTCAAATCAAATGGCTTGTGGCTTCTCTGGCCCACTTTCTTCCTTTCTGCAGCTGATACAGCTTTTATGAGCGCTCAGAGGCAAAATAAAACCACTTTAGACAATACGTGACGGTGCTTTTCACTTCATAAATTTGTTTGTTTTTAACGTCTGAGGTGCCACTGGACTTGACTTTTTTCCCCCGACCTGATGGTTGCAGCAGTCAGAACGAGACAGTTTAGTGGAGCCTTTTTAAAATGTAACGTAAATATTCAAGTTGTTGTGAGTCTATTGTCCGCATTTCTCTCCATATTTTAAATGAACCTTCCTGTTTTTCTAAAACTTATGATCACCCCGGTGGAGTTACTATTAGTCATGGAAACTTTGAATAGCATGTTCATGGAGGGTTGTTATGAAACTACAAAGTCAACAAAAATCTAATCATGCTTACGATAAAACAGACATAGTGGTGTCCTGTAATTTCATCAGTGCAGTTCATATCACATAACAGGCCTGTCTGTCATAATGTTCCCAACTTAATGACTTGCAGAAAATATACAAGCGCTGACTTCATTTTTATCTCTTACTGAGTCAATTTTGCTGACGTGGTGTTTTTTTTTTTTTTTTTTTTTTAAATTTCCAAATTGAAAAGAACAAGATGTGGTCTCTAATATGAGCTGTTGAACAAATTTGTCATAAACGTCTTCATCTCCAGGAGACGCTGAGCCCTGACCTGAAGATTGGAGTGGATGAACAGACATTTTTGTACGGCTGTTCGTCCTCTTCAGAACAAGTAAACACTCACCGAAATGATAACAGAAAAACGATAAGTGGTGGTTACATCAAGACTCCCTGATTGGTCAGCGTTCAGTTCAGTTAACACTGACCAGTAGCAAGCCAAACTGACCGGATAACAAACTGGTGTCATCATTAAACTGACTGCTTTTTAAACAATTACAATCACACATGCCCTCCAGCAGTATCAGTCTTTGGCCTCTCTGCTTCGCCAGAGACGCCAAGAAATACTAAATCATGTATGTGAGAAATTGTAAGAAATTGCCTGTTGGGGAATCAGCAGTGCTGTCACACAGTCCAGTGTTAAGGTCCATGTCCCTCTCTCACACACACACACACTGACACATAGCAAACAGTCTCTCAACTGGCTTCATTCAACTTGTTTTATGATTTATTGCTGTGCAAACAATGAAGCACTATAAGCTGCCAGATTTGATTCCCAATGACCAAGCCCTCTGAGTCCTTAGCCTCCAGTTTTTTTTTTTGCCTCAAAGGAGAGCCAATGTCAAACACACTCAATTGGTTTAAACATGTTCATTGATTAGGATGGAAAACAGTTCATATCAGGAAATCATTGTAAACTCAATCTCACAGTCACCTTTCTCCAACTGCTTGTGAAGTGTCTGGGTAAACTCCCCCGTCTCTTTCATTTCGCCAACATCCCAGTGATCTAAGTGTCACTTCGTACTCCACTGACACAACCAAACAACATTCACTTGCAGGTTTCCAGATCACAGCCCCGCTCGGTATCCCTGAAACGAAGCAGAGAGAGAGAAGCTCTCTGATTTCATTTACAACCACCACAGTTTGAAAGCTCCTTTAATGAATTGTCTAATCTGTACACCATTCCTGACATGTTATGCTGGCGGTGATTTCTGTTGTTACGGTAAGGTCAGAATGGCAGCGTGTGTTTATTTTTGGAAAGCGGCACCGTGTTTACCAATGCAGGGAAGCTTGAAAGTCTATTGTGCAGAGCCATGCTGTAAATATTAACGTTGTGCTTGCCTCTCTGCGCGCTCTCGCCTGGCAGATATCGATGAGTGTGTCAATGAAACCATCTGTGGGAACCACGGCTTCTGCGAGAACACAGACGGATCCTTCCGCTGCCAGTGTGACCGAGGCTACACCAACCCTCCAGGAGATATGAGCAAATGTGTTGGTCTGTAACTGTTCTTCAGTAGATACTCAGAGCACGTTACTGCTCAAAATCCCATGAAAAGACCACAGCTAATGATAAATTTATAGTTACTATCAAATATAAACTGTGGATCAAAAGCCTCTGTGGCATGCGGAGTTGTTAAAAAACTATCAGACAGGGTGACATGTCTCTTTTTTAACAATATACATGTACGCTGCTTTACAGCTGTCTGAGGGAACGTTTGTTAAAACTTACTTTTCCAGGCTGTTTGAAGAAAAGATTTTTTTTGGAAAATGAAAAGTTTGTATTTGTGACCCAGTTTTGAAGATTTATATCTTCAGTGGGAGTCAATTTGCTCGAGGCAGAGAGCCACAGATAGAGTAGGAAGTTTGGAAAGTATTGAGACACAGAGTGAAACATCGTTGCTTTTTGTCTTGTCATGACATTTATTCACAATGCAAAAAAATGTAGAAAAATGCAGAACATCATCACATTTATTATGTCCAACTGTGAATATTTCTTGGTCACTTTTATTAAGCAAACTTTCAGCATATTGTACCTTGAGAGATGACCTGTTTTATTCTAAAATCTGATAACAACCATTCAGTTAAGTGTATGGAGAATAATTCCTCACAAATTTATGCATGTGGAACCAAATCGCTGCTTAGAAATATAGATCTCTAAAGGACATATGAATGATATTTTGGGCATTACCTTTTCAATAACGAGATGATAAAGACCACGTTGTGTGACCTTGCCACGACCTAGTCCAGCGCATGCCTGTGTGTACGTGCCTGATCCTTTGACTGACCTCGCGCCCTCCTCTCCCGTCTTTCGCAGATGTGAACGAGTGCGAGATGAGCGTGGCGCTGTGTGGGGAGGCCCTGTGTGAGAACGTCGATGGCAGCTTCCTGTGCATCTGCACCAACGACAATGAGGAATTTGATCCCATCACCAGCCAGTGCCGCTCCATGGGTAATAGAGCAGGACCAGCACTCACAGTGACTCACAGGACTTAATTCTCCATCCCATCACCGGGAGACGGAGTTTTCCCTGATTTAATGAGCCGTCTCTCATTATCCAAACAACAAGGGTGACGAGGTGGACATGACTTACTCCACGTCTTTTAGAGTATCTTTTGACCTGGCTGTTTCCATTTGTTTTATAGGCTGCGTTATGGTTGAGTGGGTTGCCTACAAAAATCTGTATTAGCTTGATCCCTCAGACGACTGATGAAGTAACTCCTCCAATGGAGCCAAGTAAATACCCGAAGGTCTTAGTTACTACAAACCCATTTCCTCACCAAGACAAACAGGGATAAGGTGTAGCTATTGGCCATTAACGCTAAAGACACATTGCTCCCTTCCACGCTAAAATTATCTAAAGTGCAGAGGTTACAGATATGCAATGCAGTGCATTTTCAGAATGACAGAAAAGGGCTTTTGAGTCATGGAAATACCACCACATCTCCAGCTTGATAGGCGTATGTGTACACAAATTGGTCGTATTTACATTATTAAGCGGCGCGCCCTGAGCGGGGATGTTTTTTCTTCTGCCTGGGCACTAAACCCCAGCTATGCCTTTGTGTACCTTTTTGCCACATTCCGCTGTTTGCTTTTGACGTGTGTTAATCAATCATGTGAGAGTGAATGGTGTGTTGACTCACATGCCAGTGTTTCCATTTGGCTAAGCCGGCAGCTTAACGGCGAAATGCCTGAGCCCCATGCCTCTGGACAAATGAGCAGGCTCAGCAGTGGCAGGCCAGGGTAATGCACTACCTGCTGGAGGCGTATGGATGAAGTTTACCATCCCACATCAATAGGCTAGATTGATCAATAGATTTGAGTTCGAGCAGTTCTACCAGTGTGCCTCGCTAAATCGCAAAAACACCTCCACAGGTGCTTTTTCTGTCGCTAACCATTACCTCTGATCTAAAAAGATGCACGTCCTGTTCGTCTACAGCTGACACGGACCCGAAACCTGTCTTTCCGGTCCCTCCGTCCAGCCACGCGGCTGATGAGAGGAAAGAGTGCTACTACAATTTGAATGACGCCAACTTCTGCGACAACGTCTTGTCCCGCAACACCACCAAGCAGGAGTGCTGCTGCACGGTGGGGGCCGGCTGGGGGGACAACTGCGAGATCCACGCCTGTCCCATCCAAGGACGAGGTACAAGAACGGCTGTGTTGACTCTACATCAGCATAAAGTGGACTGACTTTATTCAGTCCATGTTATCATATGTTTTCACATTTTTTTCTCTCACTAACGAAGCTTATTTTTATTTTCCAGATGATTATAACCAGTTGTGCCCTCATGGAAGTGGATTATTACCACGTCCTGCTTCCTCTGCACAAGGTCTGGTGGAACAGCACCCTTACATAGGTACTCTTTCTCTTTCATACACACTAACTTATTTTATTGACATCCCTTAGCTTTTATAGCATCCCCTCACACAAAACTTTACGTTGGCACAGAAAGGTGCAGTGCCAGTCTGTTTTACATCCACCTGCATAAACCTTTTAAAGCCAGAGAGACAGACATAATCCCTCGCCACCTTTACGAGGTTGTCTCTACAGCTCGCCAAGGCTTAATGGGATACCTTCCTGCATACCTGACTAATTACTATAACCATAGTGTGTCCTGACAGGAGGAGTGAAAGATGTTTTCAAGCAGGGACACAGTGTTGGATTTTGTCTGTTGTGTTACTTTCCCTCTCACTTATGTAATACCATGGTGTGAACCTCTTTGTCCCCTGCAGATGCAAACGAGTGTGAGATGTTTGGATCAGAAATTTGTAAGAATGGCCAGTGTTCGAATTTCTATTCAACCTATACCTGCTACTGCCGCTCTGGCTTCTACTATGACAACATTCGACTTGAGTGTGTGGGTAAGAAGTGATGTCAATTTCCAGTTTTTTGTTCACATTTAGAAACATCCATATGACAATAATTGAAAAACTGGGATGTCATCATGATTAAAATGCTGGATTCTGATCATTATTAAGTGATCACCTCTTCATAATGTCTTGTATGCCTGTCTTTACAAATATATTTTTAGATTATGACGAGTGTGGATTTGGGAATGCCTGCGAGAACGGAGCGTGTGTGAACACGGCGGGGTCTTTCAACTGTTTCTGCAGCCCTCCATTAGTCCTGGACAGCACAAGGCGGCGCTGCATTGGCCTCAACACTACAGAAGGTGTGACAGAGTTTAAACTGAGTAGATCTATGAAAAATAAATGTCCAACTATTTTGATAATAAGTGAATTTTATTCTTTGGTTCTCAAATGTGAAGATTTGTTCCTTTTTTCAGATCTATCATTGGAAATTCAATACCATTGGGTTTTGGACTGTTGTTCACAAAAATGAAGCAATTTAAGCACATCACATTGTTAAATGACAAAACATAAAAATAATCTGCATCTTTAATGCTGGAGTTAAATCTGTTTACAAAATCTGCACTTGTTCATAAAAAGGAGGAGTGCTTTGAGTTTATTCACATTGCTTTTTCATTTTTCTGTGAAATGAGGTGAGCGTCTTTAGAGTTGCCAGTATGCAGTTTTCAGTGCAGTGAACGGTTGTAATGGACAGTTTGAATGTGCTCACTTTTCTTTTCTCCACCACAGACTGAGATTTAGATCATGCAGACAGCTGGAGCTTTTAATTAAGTTTTTTCTCTGCCTCTTTGTGAATCGCTCCTCATTCTGTCTCCCAGAAACTCTAGAGCTCGATCACGATGTGCACATGGATATTTGCTGGCAGCGTCTGGAGGGGGACAACATGTGTTCACAACCCCTCCAGGACCGCAGGACTACTTACACTGAATGCTGCTGCCTGTACGGCATCGCCTGGAGTGGACAATGTGCCTTCTGTCCCAGGAAAGACTCTGGTGAGACGTGAAATAAGACACATTGCTTAATAATTCCTGTATATGAACACATAAAGTGTTTTTAATATCCAAAATATAACCCCGCCCTGTCTCCTGTATTCAGAGGACTACGCAATAATGTGCAACGTGCCCCGGCGAGGAGGTTCAGACAGTCTGCGAGAGCGGCCAGGATATGAGTATGGTGTTGAGGGGCCGGAGGATACTGGAGTTCCTCCGTACTTTGACAGTTATGGCAACCCTGCAGGACCTTATGACATTCCTGAGAGCATCTTCAACGACAATGACTACAGCGTTCAGCAGCCACCTCTCCGTGTCCCGATTTCACGACCACGGGAGCACCAGCCGCGACCAGTGAATCCTTATGCTGGTGGGTTCATGCAGCCTTCTTAGACACTCTTCGTCTGAGAAACGCTGAATAAGTACCGCACATTAAAACCAATATGAGCATGTGAATGTGGTCATTTGTAGTAATGAGCCTACAGAGAATTATTATTACTGTTTTAGTTATTCGCAAAGCTTTTAGTTTTTAGTTTTACGTGAAAGAGCTCTAAAAACCAGGTGCTCACTACCTGCAAAGAACCAAACAGAAAACAGCTGGTCGAGGCCGAAAACAGAGCTCGAAGAATTCAAGGACTTGGATTCATCAGGTGGCCAGACACAGGACTGGAAATGAATGATAATGTTGTTAATAATTAAGCAGCAGTTCACCATAACAGTTAAAAACGTTTTTGATGTTGTGTTCACACTTTGTTTTTGTTAGTGCAGGTTTAAGATTTCATTTTACAGTCAGGATAAATATTCCATTTACAGTTCTATTGAATAGTTTTGAACATTGCTTTTCTGGCATATCACGTGTTAGATGTAAAATACTGCTGTAGATGCTGATGTAGATGCTGCAAGTAATTAGTGATGTGATTAGTAAATATGTATAGTGTTTGATATCGATGTAACTACAAAAAATATCAACTATTGTCATTTGCTGTATTTAAAATGTACTAAAAAAAGAAAATGGGTGAACTGCTTTCAGAAACCAAACAAAAATGGTCCATTAAGGGAGCTTACTGAGATTTACCCTCTGCTACTGGTTATGCACTCTCCAGGAGACCTCTGAGCATGTGCAGCTCTTACATGAGGATTTATGGCAGCACAGAGATTAGGGGACGCCATCCTTCCACGAGAACTTCCACCAGCTTGAGGACGTCCACAGGCTGACCTCTAACCTCACTGTAGAAAGAGGACAGAGGCTTTTTTTTTTAGCAATAACAGTCTCACAAGATTTCCCTACGTGTGTTTTCTTACATATTTCTGTGTCCAATCAGAGCGCTATGAAGGCTTCGAGGGTCTCCGAGCGGAGGAATGTGGAATCCTGAACGGGTGTGAAAACGGGCGCTGCGTTCGTGTGCGAGAGGGTTACACCTGCGACTGCTTCGACGGTTACGAGTTTGACCTGAGCAAGATGGCCTGCATAGGTGGGTGCTTTCCTCCCCAGCATCTCTTATATCTCTTCTCACGGACCACCCGCATTTACACTCTGCGCTCCATTTAAAAAAAAAAACAAAAACGTTCAGGCACTTCCTAGAATTAATAGGAAATCAATCAATTTTTTGGTTTTGGTGCTGAATCCTGAAATCAAACCACAGTGAACTTTCCCATCAGGTTTAAGCCTGCTGGAGCCAGGTCTTGGGTTAATTTCCATGAGGTAACTCCTCGTGCAGTACATCATCAAGCTCAAGGAAAAGCTTTGAATTTAACAACCTTGCATTAAGTTATATTTTATGGGAAACTAATGAAAGCGGTGTACTCCCCAAAACCACCGCGTGTTACCCTTTGGTCTAAAATTCCCTAGTCGCGCGCTGCCAAGAGTGAAGAGGCCTTGAATCTTAGCCACTCGCTGTATTACACGAGATATTATATCTTTTTAGTGTACTTTGTTTGTTTTGTAAGAAAGTGAGACTGCCTTGTTGTAATGAAATGCTATGATTACAATATTCTGTCTGCATACAAGCTTATCAGCTCCAAGGCCGGACATTTTCCCAAGGAAAGTGACTGAATTCCAACACTGTGGAAACATGTGGGAGCTGTTCAACTCGTGCCATGCCTCCTTTTATAAATATCACCACCAGCGATTCCCCAGCAGAACATGACATAAACAGGAGGAGGTCATTTGAGATTGCCTCTCTGTGAAATGACAATCAGACCTCCCGCGCTGAAAAAGGGGGAAAGAATAATCACTCGAAGGCCAGAAAGGAAACTTAATCCATTGCATTGTTAATTTTACCAAGAGTCTGAAGGGCCCAGCGCTCGCGATGGCTGAGAACTCAAAGTTCACATCCAATCCAGCCGACACGCAACATGACGGCATGGTTTGATTCCCGATATACAACATGAGATATTATGCAACATATCATTACTGTTGAGTAGAAACCTTGTGAACTTTGGTGGAATTAATTAAAACACCTTTATTTATTCCTTACAGGATTTTCTCTCACCTTTAGGTTAATTTAGGAGCTGTAGTGAAGCTTTTTCACACCACATGATTAGATGATATTTCAATGAGTTGTCATGAATTTTTTTACCTGCAGGGCTGCAACTAATGATTATTTTCATTATCGATGAATCTGTGGATTAAAATACTCAGTTTACTCTAATTAAGTGTAATGTACTTATTATGTACAAAGAGAAGCAGCAAATACATTTAGGAAACTGAAACTAGAGATTATTTGCAATTTCTGCTTGAAAAATTACTTTAATGATTTATTAATTGACAAAATAGTTGCAGGTTTATTTGCTGAAGTTTTAGAATCATAGATTTTCACATTTACATTTTTTTTCTGACCACTTTCAAGACGTCTCTTCCATGATTGTTCAAAGAGATTCAAAGTCATTGTTTCAGCTCCACCTGCTGACAAGGTTTATAGGATATGATAGAAATTGCCAAAACAGCTTCTAAATGAGCGGCTGTGCAGTGAGGTTGTTTTATCAGCTGCTGTTTTCAAGGTCAAAAATGAACTTTGAAACTCGTGGTCAGTGATCAGTTTGAAATCACCAAAGCTCAAATACGATTAGATCAGATACAAGGCCAAAAAGAAAGGATAGACATTAAATTAGAAGGAAATGATGGAGGGAAGGAAAAAAGGGGAAAGGAGGGGTGAGAAAAAGGAAGAAATTACAAAGGAAGGGGGTAGGGGGGAGGTAGGGCAGTAAAGTAAGCAAAGTGGAAGCAGAAAAAAAGGATGGAAGCTAGAAGAAAGTGGGTGAGGAGGGAGAAGTGAAGGAAATAGGAAGGATGGATGAAAGGAGAGAAATGAGAGAGGAAGAAGGGATGCAAAGTTGAAGTAAAATCAGAAGTGTGATTTGCTCAGCAGCAGATGTCGCCCGGGCAGCTGTTTCGCCTGTGACTAACCCGACGCTTCTCCTCCTCCCGCAGACATCAACGAGTGCGAGGACATCAGCGACAAGGTGCCCTTGTGCGAGAACGGGCAGTGCACCAACACGGAGGGATCATACAAGTGCACCTGTTCGCCGGGCTTCGTGGCCTCTGCCAAGCCGCACAAATGCATCCCAGCGCTCCCAGTGTCCGCGCTCGGGGAGACGGGAAACTGAGACAGTGACTGCTGGAGCGCCGGCTTCCCCCACCACCACCACCACCCACTCCCTCAAAGATCACCTTACACCCCTCTGCCCTTTTCCCCCAAAGGGCCTGGCACTAAACCTTCGACAGTTCACGCTGAGACGTCCAAACACAAGCACACGCTCCCAACACAGAACGCATTCAGAGCCCCCTCATACACATTCAAGAGGACCAGGAATTGAGCAGTGAATGTATTACATGGGATTTAGTATTCACCAGATATCCGTTTGCCTTAAAGGGATTTTGTGGACTGATCTTTTTTTATTCAGTAACCCCAGGCAATTTGATACGCAGATATGTTTTCCACATTATTTTCTCTGTCACTTCCTCTTCTTTTCTTTTCTTTTTTTTTTGTTGTTATTTATTTCATTTACATGACGGGCCTCTGCAAACTAAGAAAGCGACCTATTTCAGAGGGCATACTTGATTCCTCTTGTTTTACTTGTCTCACCAATTGACCTCAGAGACAGTGTGGGGAGATGACAAATGTCTTTTGTAAAAGAAAGGAATGTCATAAGAAATCAGCAAATCATCTTGCGCTTCACTAACATTATGTCACTCAGTCACTGATTCGCATTGACCTTGGACTAAATGGACGCCAGGGCTGACACACATCAGAAATTCAAAGAGAGAACTTTTCCCACAGCTGCCTTTCTATTCTTCATGATTAACTCAGAGCTGAAGAATCTCTGGATGGAGAACTGGGAGGTGAACACATCCAAAACTTCAGACCCGGAAAGA
Organism: Amniataba percoides; assembly: GCA_037176925.1. Lineage (NCBI taxonomy): Eukaryota > Metazoa > Chordata > Actinopteri > Centrarchiformes > Terapontidae > Amniataba > Amniataba percoides. Next base: position 13,702,394 of record JBAJHX010000115.1, read on the forward strand.
CTGTATATGATGATGTATGTAACATTTAAAAAAAAAAAAGGTGCAATAGGAATAACCTGCCTTCCTCTGTTTGACACCATTTTCACAATCTAAACACCAGCAGTGAAGCAGACGAACACGGACTCAGTCGCTGATCCCGATTTTCTTTTCTTTTTTAACAGTATTAACTCGTTTTGTGCTCCTGTAAAAAGCACACGTACCACGACTTATCCAAGCTTGACTCTAGGCTCTAGCCTAACTTGAAAAATGCAGAATGTAAGTCAGTTGAAATTATCCACAAATATCACAGCTTAAAGTGAAAGATCAGTTTCATGTACCGGTGTCACGTGAGCAAAAGGATTTCACATTCACCTGCAGTTCAATTGGATCCCACATCTCACATCAGACTATTCCCATGTGTGCATCTCTGAACGCATGTAAAGACAAAGGCTCCGCTGGAGAGGTTTGGTATATTTTGTACAGATCTAGTACTATGTATTATTTTTGTTACATATTCTCTTAATGCATTATAGCACAACCAATATTTTGTTTGACATAAAGCAGAAAGTGTAAGAAAAATCTGGCATTATAGCTTTGTAGATTTATACATGTCTGTAAAAATGTTTTTTTTCTAAAAAAGCATATCCTGTTATGTATGAGGAGAGTGGCTGACACTGTACCAGAGGAACTGTGTGTATACCCTGCCCTGTGGAGCAGACAATGAAATATATTTTTTGGAAGTGGCAGCACTGTTCTAACCGCAGACATTTTGTCTCTTCAAGGTCATTACAAAGACAATGCTTTTGAAACTCCTGTGCGTCACAACTTTATGGCTAAATATTATTAATTGTGAACATTATTTCCTGTAGTTGGATTCGTATGTCATGAATGTATTATGGACAGTATCTATTATGGCCTACTAAGTTTGGTTTCTGAACTCCCACTCATACCCTTTTTGTCTTTTATATTCAGGTAAAGGAAAATAATGTCATTATTTACCTAATGAACTTCTCTCAAAAAGAAACATAAAAGTCTAGCTTTGGAGGATGAACTAAAGTTGATGCCCCTCAGATGCATTTGTAACCTGTAAACCTACAGCTGTGCAAAATGTTTCCATGTGATGTACTTTGCTGAACCAGTCCGGACGTCTAACATTTAGGTCAAAGTTGGAATATTTAAAGCGGCAAATAACTTGAGATAAATGTCTTGTTTTAAAGTTGTGGTCATTGGAAATAATATGCTCATTCATTTTGTTTACCTCTTGACTGTAATCACTATCAGTCATCAAAATAAAAACATTAAAAAGACCAGTCTCTGATGATTTACTTTGTAAGGCAGCACCCAAGCACCCACGGCATTTACAACGTGTATATTCTCATAATAATTTGGTCAATTTTGATATTTTCAGCTAGTTTGCTGCA
>JBAJHX010000115.1:13703893-13737363 GCA_037176925.1 Amniataba percoides
AGCACCCACGGCATTTACAACGTGTATATTCTCATAATAATTTGGTCAATTTTGATATTTTCAGCTAGTTTGCTGCAATAATATTTCTTCTTTTGAAACTGTGGAGATAAAAATATCCACATTTTTTAGTTAATTTTACAGCAATTTGTCTGCTTGTATCTGTAGATTTCTTCTAAATTCACCAAAAATAAAGATTCTTGTGCAACATGCTTTATCAGCCATCTTCTGCACTATGTAACGTGTGGTATCTTTAAAAAGCTCTTTCACTCCAGCACACTGTTATTGGGTCCAGATATGGCTCATAGTTCATGCTGAACAAATTCATCAGTGGGTTGATTTGTTATAAATAGTGATTTTTGAATAAAAGTCTCTTATATGGTTATTTTTCTACATTTTTTATTCATACTCTTCACTTTTGCAGCACTTACGCATACCAAACTCTCCGCTTTTATTCCTATCTGATTTATGGAGTGATAAAGAGAGAGATCCAAAATCCCCTCTCTTAAAAAAAAAAAAAAAGACAGAAAAAAGGAAAAAAAGTTTTTTGTTTTGGAAGATCATGCAAATTCTTGCATATCTAAGTAGATAACTTTTAGATTAGAACTTGCTATATAAAAATAACTGCTTTTTAAATGTAAGTAATTAAGTGGGGAAATGTAGTACTGTGGTGTTTTACCTTACAACAAGAGCAGTTACTTTGTTAGTTGTAGTATGTAGTATGCTACAACTGCTAATGATAGCAAATGTATTAGGTGTTATTGCTACAACAAGCAGTTTAGGTCTTGAATAGTTCAGCTGAGGTTTATATGTATATTGCTGGGAAATGTAAGTGGTCAGAAGTGTGGCAGTGATCTTTCAGATTAGTAAAAGTAGTACCACAAGGTAAAAAATGCACAGTTAGAAGCAAAAGTGTAGGTTATTAACACCAAATGTACTTAATGTATTTAGTTTGCAGAAATACGTTTTTTCAGAGTTGTTAAATCAGTAAATACTAATTTCACTAATTTATTGAAGTAGCATTTTGATTTGATTTTGATTTTTCACTCTGAAATGTAATGAAATGGAAGCATTAAGCAACAGAAAATGTGGTATCTTAAAATTGTACTGTGGTATTGTAAAATTGTACTGTATTGTAGTTCTTATTTTATTACATATGTCCCTAAATAAGGAAATAACACATAATTACACATTCATATCTATCTTAAACTGAAGAAATGAGCATTAAAATTATGAATGACACTACATCTCCCTCTAGTGGTCGGTGAAGAACTACACATTTGCGTTCCCAGGCGTTCCAGCACCTTTTTCCTCATTGGTCAACGGGGAACTGGGAGCCTCTCCTGAAGGATTCTGGGAAAACGTGTTTACGTCGCTCTGTTATTCCCTACGTACGCTGCAGAGCGGAATACACCTCCCAGAAAGCACCTCGCCTCCTACGTGTTCGGTTGACCCTCGCTGCAGCCTCTCGTGCTGGCTCCGTGCTGCTAACGAATATCAGTTAAATAAAATAACGGCCGTTTGAAAATTTACCAACCGTTACTGTTTGGGATGCCGCCATTTTGTGAGTGGACGCTCGGTCAGAAAGTAGCTGGAATAAGTATGTTATCGGCGAAAATATCCTAATAGCTTGACCACAGTGGAGCAGATGTGATGCGGGATGATATGGTCTGTTTTGAGAGCCTACACCTGGTGTTCCACCATTAAACCCTGTTGAATGTATAAATCTGTCCCACGTTTGTCACCTACGCCATAAATTGACTGGATATATGATAAGTTATTAGACCTACGTGCTTTGGAAGAGGGAGGGAGGGTGGTCATTTTATACCAGGTGTTATTTCCTCATGGCAAAGGAGGAGTGTGTAACGAAATGGGTGAAAACGGGGGACACTTCAGAAGTACGAAAGAGGAAAACCGGCTCAGAGAAGAGCCCCTCCGCTCCTCAGGCGAAGGACGCAGACAGGCAGAGAGCCGGACACCTGTCGGAAGATGACGGCCGGTCCTCCAACGGGACGTCCGCTCACCTGTCTGCCGGAGGAAGCGTCCGCGGGGATCCTCCGGGCAGGCCGCTGTTGCTGGTGCTGGTGGCGGGGCTGTCTTTCTCCACCCGCCTCTACAAGGTCACCGAGCCCCCTCATGTGTGGTGAGTTCAGGTTCAGGTCCAGTTTGAGTGATTGTGTGCGGGTTCTTTCTAATGCGACGATTCGTGTGTGTGTGTGTGTTTTGTTTCAGCTGGGACGAGACGCACTTTGGAAAGATGGGCAGCTACTACATCAACCGCACCTTCTTTTTTGATGTCCACCCTCCCCTTGGAAAAGTGAGATTTCTCCAATTTGTGCCCCCCTGCTATCATGAAACCTCTCTAAGTACAAGTGTTGATCTCCCTCCTTTTCTCTGTTTCAGATGCTGATCGGTCTCGCAGGTTACATGACCGGTTATGACGGCACCTTCCCCTTCGTAAAGCCGGGAGATAAATATGAACACCACAGCTACTGGGGGATGAGAGGAGTACGTCGCCCTCCACACTTAAGAAAATCTGCATTTTTCCCTCTAATCCATTAATAATGCAGATTGAATACGTACATGCGGTCACCCACACGCCTCTTGCTTTGCAGTTCTGTGCCGTGTTGGGCTCCTTTCTCCCGATCTTTGCCTACCTCATAGTGTTGGAGTTGTCTCGGTCTCATATGGCTGCTCTCATCACTGCCAGCCTGCTTATATTTGGTGAGTGACCAGTTTAAAAGGATTGCACAACTGAAAATCATGTTAAATCACAATGCACTGCTTCACAATGTTGTTTTTTTCAACAAAACGATAGAAACATCATGCAAGTCTATTTTCTTGATCTTACGTAATAGAGATGTTAATAAACATGTATCTAAGAACATCTATGTCAGTGTCCAATTAACCAACAAATCAAAAGGTCTGGCTGCACACATCCGTCTTGTTGTGATAAGGAGAGTGAATTTGTGCTTCACCCTCCTGACAGACACTGGCTGTATCACCATCTCCCAGTACATCCTGCTAGACCCGATACTCATGTTCTTCATCATGGCAGCTGTGCTGAGCATGGTCAAGTTCAACCAGCAGAGGCACAGGTAGGAAACCACTAAAACACTGATTTAGTTGTTCCTATCTTGTCCTATGCAGTCTATTAATTGATCAATCAATTTGTCACTTAGCAGAAAGTTAATTGATGACTGTTTTAGATTGATTTCTTATTCTCATCAGTGATGACATGCTTATTTCCAATTTTACACCATCATTTTCTAACTGTAGAAGAAGTAGATGCACAGTTGGTTTTCCTCTTTCTGGCTCTTGACTTCAGGCCTTTTAGTGCCTCCTGGTGGCTGTGGCTGGTACTGACTGGTGTGAACCTCGCTGGGGCTTTGGGGGTGAAGTTTGTGGGTCTGTTTGTGATCCTGCTGGTGGGGCTGAACACAATCTGGGACCTCTGGAGACTTTTGGGAGACCTGAGCCTCTCACTGGTAAACAGCATAATACTTTTAATGGTGCCAGTAACTGGTAGTGTTGATGAGTGATGCAGCGGGTTTGACTGTTTCTAACGTTATTTCCTGGCTCCAGGTGGACATTACGAAGCACTTCCTGGCTCGGGTTTTGGGACTCATCCTGCTTCCACTCCTCCTCTATGTTACAATATTTGCAGTCCACTTTGTTGTGTTGAACAAAAGGTGCGACCAATAGTTAATGTTGCAGTTACATTGAGATTACTGCTCAGCTCACAGAATGACACAGACTGCGTTGTCTGGGTAATCATTATAGCTCTCTCTCACCAGTGGGCCGGGAGACGGTTTCTTCAGTTCAGCCTTTCAGTCCCGTCTGATCGGGAACAACCTACACAATGCATCCATGCCTGAGTGTGAGTACCAAACGTGTGTAAATAAAACCTGACTTTGCAGCTGTGTTTACTACAGTAAAAAATAAAATTGAGAAGGAGGTCAAAGAGAAATATAGGCCAGATGGGCTGAAACATTTGCTTACATTTTATTGTCTTCACAAAGTATCATATCAGGGTTTTACTACTGAGGTTTGCTGATTGACTTTAAATGATGTTTCATTAAATGTTATTGCTGCTTGTGTTCTGTAATATCATGGGGCAACATCTTCTCTGTTCTTCTGATGCAGACTTGGCATACGGCTCCACAATTACAATAAAAAACCTCCGTATTGCTGGAGGCTACTTGCACTCACATTGGCACTTATACCCAGAGGGAGTGGGAGCCAGGCAGCAGCAGGTGAGCCAACGGGTTCATGTGTGAAATTCTCTCTAACGTGATTAGAAATTGTGTGTTCATTTTATTTATCATAAATAAACCTTTTTCTCTGCCGTGTTGTCCTCACAGGTGACAGCTTACCTCCACAAGGACTACAACAACTTGTGGCTTGTTCACAGACAGGGTGATAATGAATGTAAGAAGATGATTGGTTTACTGTTTACAGATACCGTTATCATTAAGTCATACATAAGTATTGTATGAGCCTCTAATTGTTTCTCTCCATTCAGCTCAGTCTGGCACACCTGATCTGGTTCGTCATGGTGACATAATTCGACTGGAGCACATAGAGTAAGGATTGTAACTGTCTGATTTTAAACTCTAAACTATCATTGCAACCCGACTTTTGAGCATGTTTTTTAATAAGGTCCATTATCCTTTCAGAACAACCCGTAACCTCCACAGTCACCTCCACGAGGCCCCTCTGACCAAGAAACACTTCCAGGTCACAGGCTATGGCACAGTGAGTAGATGTACTTACACAAAATTGCATTTAAAAGCACTTTGACTATGTTTTGGAGATGCCAAACTGTTTTTTTCATTATGAAGCCTTAATAATACATTACATTCTGATTGTAAGTCATTATGTGTTTGTGTTTAAAATGCAACTCCACCTTTTGCCTGTTCTTAGAATGGCACAGGTGACACCAATGACCTCTGGCAGGTGGAGGTGTGTGGAGGTCGGAAGGGTGACCTGGTGAAGGTGCTGCGCAGCAAAGTCCGCTTTCTGCACCGAGCCACCGGTTGCGTGCTTTTTTCCTCTGGCAAGACTCTGCCAAAGTGGTAAAACTGCACTCCTCTGCTCTGCCCTTATTTTCGACTCCAGATTCATAATGTGTGCAAAAGGTCAAAAGGTTTTGTTTCTGTTCAGGGGCTGGGAGCAGGTGGAGGTGACTTGCAGTCCCTACTTGAAGGAGACTCCAAGCTCTCAGTGGAACATTGAAGATCACATCAATCCCAGATGTACGTAGCTCCTTGTGCTCCTACGTCTTTGTTTGTACTTCATAATGTCCAAATACTTACCACTTGTCCTCTCGTACATCCTGGCAGTGCCCAACATTAGTTTGTCCTTGCTGAAGCCCCATTTTCTGGAGATCTTACTGGAGTCCCACATTGTTATGATCAGAGTAAGAAACAACAAGAAAAAAAAGATGCTAATTCATCTCTGTTTAAAAGAATGCATTTCATCAGAAATTATTAACTGATGTGAAGTTTGTCTTTTAAGGGTAACAGTGGCTTGAAACCCAAAGACAATGAGATGAACTCAAAGCCGTGGCATTGGCCCATCAACTATCAGGTGCATTGAGTGATCTACAGTCTGAAGTCATATTAAATGTGTAGCATTGCGTCTAACTACAGATGGTCTTTGTTTCTGTAAAGGGATTGAGGTTTTCTGGAGTGAATGACACAGAATATCGTGTTTACCTGTTGGGGAATCCTGTAAGTCATATTCACTTCACTTTGTTTGTTCTTGTGCTTGTCTGACCAGTGCAGATTGACATTCTTGTGGTTAAATACTCTCTTTCAGGTGGTCTGGTGGATGAACCTGGCCAGTCTAGGATTGTATCTTATCATGGTGGTGGTGGCATCTATAGCTCTTCAGAGAGGTTTCTCACTGGCTCAAAAAAGAATAGGTATGGTTATTGATAGTCACACCATTGCAGTTCTGCAGATCATGGCCACAGCAAAAGTAAAAAGATGATTTAACATCAAATAAATGTTCCCCATTGTCTTTCAGAGCATTGTCTTCTGCTGAAGAGAGAGGGAGGGCTGCTACTCCTCGGTTGGTTGCTGCACTATGCACCTTTCTATACAATGGGCCGTATTCTGTACTACCACCACTACTTCCCTGCAATGCTCTTCAGCAGCATGCTGACAGGTACCACATCCCACTGCATTTTGGCTACTTATATGTTATAGACCAGAGTTAGATACTACTGAATGAAAGAAAAAGCATAAAGGCTAAACAAGCATCACTATACTCTGAAAATACATCCAAATCTTAATTGTCCACAAATTGCAAAAAGACTACGAATAATACTAGGAGAGATAAAATCTCCAAAAATATTAACTTTTATATGTATGTATTGGTGTTTGAGCAGATTAGGTTGTTGGTAGGTGCAGTTGTCTAATTTTTCTATGAAGTGTCAGAATTTGTAAACCCCTGAGTCATGTTGGTCAAACATTTTTTGTTTTTACAGGAATAACAGTAGATACTCTGTTGAAAAGCGCTGACCTGTTACTCCGCCCACCTTATTCTGATTGGCTGCAGAGAGTTGGGCAGCTGGCACTTCTGTTTAGTGTCCTTTACAGGTGAGACACATCAATGTGTGATGAGACATTTAATTATGTTAATTGTGTTTATATCCACTTTCCTACAACACCCACAAACACTAAACACAACTTACTTCCCTTACTGTTGGGAGTTTAGATGACCTTTGACCTGTATAAATCACTGGAACCTCTTCTCTGTCTATCAGTTTCTACCTGTTCCATCCACTCTCCTATGGCATGATGGGTCCTCTGGCACACGAGCCGGGCAGCACCATGGCTGGCCTGAGGTGGATGGACTCCTGGGAGTTTTAGTCAGACACTACTGTAGTGATGTATAACAGATGTTCTGAGTATGAGGGACTTTATTCAATCATGTGTCTCACAGACTATGTTAGAGTGTTTACACAGAAAAAATGTTTTAATAAGGCACTGGCACACTAATATTGATTCCCTGCCTGTACAGGTATTTGTGTCTCAGCATTTCCAGATATTAGCAGTATAAAAGTAAAGAGTATTTTATAAGACATTTGAACCAGTGCAATATAAAAGCCAGAGTGTTGTGAAGTGACAGAAAAAACATTAAACACTAATCACCAAGCTGCCTTAACTCCTCACACATACATCATGGACTTACATATGTACATGTGAGTACTATATGTCACAATAATAAGATAAAGTGCCTGAAAAGAACTAGTGAATATAAATCACCCTGTTTGTCAGTTTTTAAGAAAGTTCTTTTGGTTACTTCAGAGTCATCAGACTGTATTTTGTTTGAATGTGTTGATCTCTCCCGGTATTTTTGTATTGTATGTAGCAATGAGTGCTCTCTGGTACTTACTTCTGTTTTTACATTATAAGAATACTACTGACTCTCAGTGTCACATGTATGATCAATAAACTATGATATTCTTGTAGTCTGTGCTTCCTTATGTTTACTAATCTTTGTCAGCGAAATGTCAGTTTTCAGCTTGGATGAACAGAAACTGCTTTAAGAGACATTTTTTCATATTTTCTGCACACCTCCAAAAAGTATGTCTTAATATTAGTGATATTATTATTTTATTTAAGCCTAACTGAACCAGAAGGGTTCAGGCCAAGATAAGCAAAAATAACTGAGTTATAGACTAACAGCATAAAAGCAGCAAAACAACATATGCTGCAAAGTCAAAAATAAATCTAAATATGATAATAGATTCATGAAGAAATCTAAATTCAGTTATACAAAGGCTTTCAAGGGCACCTTAAAACAACCCAAGACCTGTCTAAAACAATTAAATAAATCAGACCAGTACTGACTAGTAATGAAGATCATATTAATCCATGAAATGGAATAACTTGCTTTGGGAATTTGAATTTTACAGCATCAGTTACAGCTGGAAGAAAATGAATACACACTACTGTAAGTCACTTTGAATAAAAACACCAACAAGTGGACATTTCTGCTTACAGTCTGAATCTGTCTGAGACTCTACTACATTATTTATAAGTAGGGGATTTATGCATTCAATAGCTGAAAACAGAGAAAATGAGACAATAACAGATTGCTCGACATGCTGCTGTATTAACATATTCGTGCACCCAAAAGGAGGTGGTTATACTCTGGATGTTAATGTTTATAATGTATATTCATCCTTCTGTTGGGGGGATAAAGACATCTAGGCTACTGCATGTCTGTCCGTCCTGGGAGAGGGGTCCTGATGGTTTCTTCCATTTTTCCCTCTAATAGGGCATTTTTGGGGCGATTTTTCCTCATCTGGGTTAAGGGTCTAAAGACAGTGGGTGTTTTGTGCCATGCAGATTGTAAAGCTCCTTCAGACAGACTGTGATTTCTGATACTGGCCTGCATAAATAAGTAATGGCTTGAACTGTCTCAGGCTTTACCTTGATGCATAAAGGTAAATCCTGATAAAACAAAACAAAATGCACATACACTCAGTGGGCCTCCTGGTGGTACGTTGATGAACTTACACCTGCACGCGTCAACTTGGAGGACGGCTGCTGCGATTGGCTGTCGTCGATCACGTGTCCATTCTGAAGATGGCGTCTCCAAATGGAGGTAAATTCTAATTCCTTACTCTGCTCCGCCGTGTAAAAACTGTAAATTTGACCTCACGGAGGACGATAAACGGGTCGATAACCCCACGCTGTCTCACACGAACCCCCAGAGGCGACGGGAGACACATGTTAGCGTCGTATTTCTGCTGTTTGGAGCTGTTTTTCGTCCGCTGGCTAAAGCCCCCGCTCGCTCCGCTGTTGTGTCCGTCCGGTGTTGAGGCAAACGGGGACAGTCGGCAGCTCGACCCGCCGAGCTCCAGTCGGGGCTGCTGCTAGCTGGAAACAGCCGAGGCTCAGTGCACCTCCCGAAACAAGCTAAATCACCTCTGTTTGTGTTGAGGGGAACTGCTGCAGTGTTTTGTGTCACAACGTCGTGACAAGTTGTTTGTTTTATTGGAGGTCGTCTTTACATTTTTCACGCTTTGCCTCGCACGTAACGTTACTGTCTTTATTTTAGTGCAGATTGTGTGTTTGTGCTGTTGTTTTTTAATACGCTTTTACCTTTTAAAGCCCTCTATCAGTGCACTGTGTAGTTACCAGTGTAAAGATGCAGCTGTCAAACCGTGGTGACCAACTGAATTACATTAAGTACATTCAGATCTATATGAAAACATTGTTTCACCTACAGTTTAGAAGGTATTAGCATCAAAATATACCTCCTTTCAGAGTTATAAATATTTAATTGTAATTATTGTTTTACTAAGGTGTTCACTTTAATGTTGTGTGGTAAAAATGGAGTCAATTTCACCTACTTTATTAATTTTATCTCCAATCCATTGGTCAACAAAGTTTTATTTTAGTCTGTAATATTACTTATATTAGTATTACTTAATATCACAATCTGTACAGCATACGACACTCATGTAAAAGACTTTTTGCAGGAGCTGTGGGTATCAACCCACAGCTCCTGCAAAAAGTCTTTTACATGGTGTATATATATTTTTTACACTACTTATCTGATTCTGCAAAGTAACAAGTAATGGTGTAAAATATTTGCTTCTGAGTTGAGTAGAAGCAAAAATTAGCACAAAATGGAAATACTCAAGTGAAATACAAGTACTTCTAAACTGTACCTTACTATAGGACACACAATACATGATTAAATGTGCTTAGTTTACATCATATTTCTGCACATTTCATATAATACGTTTTGTATGTGCATTTTAGGTGCTACTATATACATTGTCCAAGGTCTGTACATAGAACATGGACTACATTTACACGTAAAGTAAAGGGAACCCTAACTCTAAATTGAACATTTTCATGTCAGATCAAACACACAAACACTGCTTGTTATGCTGGTCTACATTCGCTATTTAGTTCTAGGCTGTATAGTAACATTAACTTTAGTTATCTAGTTCTGTGTTCACACTTTGTTTATTATGGATGTACACAATTTCAGTCACAGGGCAGATAAGTAACACTGTAAGCTTTTTGATGAAGAAATTAATTACATAGTGATATTTAAACATACTGTATTTGAAAAAGGAGTATGTGGTTTATTGTTTATAATGTAGTTTGGGTCAGGTTAGATAGTGCTTGTCCTATTTGCAGTCTTTAGTAGAAGACCAGCTGTATTAGTCATAGTGACAAACAATTCTTCCACTTGTTTTGAGGTATATATGCAACAGGAAATGTACACACAGCACTTAATGCCACCTTGGGTTAAACCGCATAGCGTTTATGTCTGCTCACACTTTTATTCTGTCATAACATTACTGATGTAAATTATGCATTTTCCATAGAAAATACAAAAATCTTTTATTGTGTGATAGGTGAAGATTTTGAGTCCTCACTGCTGAGTTTCGAGAAGTTGGACAGGGCATCACCAGACCTGTGGCCAGAGCAGTGTAAGTTCACTTCCCTCTCCCCGCTCTTGTGCAGTTACTCATTATAGTATTGTGTTTCATGTAGTTATAATCTTGATCATCCTGTAATCTCTCACACAGTGCCTGGAGTTGCAGAATTTGCAGCATCTTGTAAAAATGTGAGTTAGATGCACCATGGTTCTCTTTGATTTACAAACCAGATAATTAAATAGGCTCGACACGCTGTAATATATAGCCTTGATGTATAAATCTTTCATGATTTGCCTACAGAGATCTTTGTTGTGTCTTATATTACAGCCCATCACTAATTCACCCCCCAAGTGGATGGCTGAACTAGAGAGTGAGGACATTGAAATGTTGAAAGGTAAATGTTTGCAGATGGAAATAGTCTTTACATGTCCAGTCTTGTCAAATGGGATAATGTTTTTGAAACTAGTTACATGTAGCTAAGAGCTTTCATTATGGCTGCTGTTACCTTCCTACAGAGCTGGGTAGTCTGACCACAGCCAACCTGATGGAGAAGGTCAAAGGACTCCAGAACCTTGCTTACCAGCTGGGATTAGAGGAGTGTAAGTGTGTAACATCACATACCATATAAAGTACAAATTCAGTGTTTGTTAAGGGCACGACTTTTGATCAAACCTCAAGAAAGTGCCTTGATGTGAAAATATTTTTGTTTGTTGCCTTTTCTGATAAAATGCTTGATTAAAAATCTTGGTGACAAGTATGCAAGTGCGCAGGAAAAACGGCTGCTAAACAAATGGTTTGAGGTTAATCACAAGCCGCCTAATTAATTACATGTTACCACTAGATGGCGCTCATAGCCCTTCTGTGTCAAGCCAGTGGATTTCACAGCATCCTTTTGTGCTTTTGGATTCATAACCCAGACAGGCTGACTGCACATGGGCTTATATGTTTTTATCCAAAGACAGGATGAATGATGTACAAATTTGAAGTTGCCATTTAGAATAACCTCTACCCCTTGTGAAACAGTAGAAAAAAAGTTGACTCTGAGGTTTTAAAGTAGGTCAAATAATGGATTGAGGTCAATCTTGTGGAATTGGAATAAGGTAAGAAAATAGTGGCATACTCACAAGAGCCCACACAAGTGCACAAGCATTTGATGGAAGCAAAATCTAGTTTTTAATCCATTCCCCACTGCCTCCATTGTCATAATCCTTATGGAGTGTGGATTAGAGAGATGTAGCTAAGTGCTCATGTTTTCCTAAGAGAAAAATGGGTATTTATTTTTCCAGTGAAAAATCACACAAGCAGTGAAGAATTGTGGCATAGACCCATCTTACTGGGATTGAATATATAAATAAATGTATATTAATGCACAAGTGATGTACACATTTACAACGCCTGCACATGGGGGAAAAGTGATGTGATGAAGATAGTGAGTTGGAAGAGCAGTTGATATGTTGCACTGTATGCTGCTCGTAATGAGCGCCGTGCTTTGTAAAACTCCATAAAATCGTCCTGTATTTATATTTAAAGGCTTTGATCAAATTTGAGAGATGCATGAGTTCAGACTTTTTAATTATCCAAGGAGATCACCAGATGTTGGGTAAGGGAGTTGACTCCAGACTGATGGAAATGTTTAAGATTGCTGTGATGGTATAGTGCACAAAATCAAATAGAAACTCAGACTACAGGAGCATAGATAGAAGTAACTACATATCAACGGACTATAGATTGTGGAGCATGTGTTGTATTTGCATTGACCACAAGTCACAGATTCATTTTGAAAAAGTGTCTAATCTTCCTGACTCCCCTGAACCCAAAGAAGCATGCAATCTGGTTGGCATAAAGATGTTAGCTGTCACAGGTGCAGGCCTGCAGGCTTTGCAATCATGTCGTGTACCTCTGGATGACGGGACACAATGATGGTTATTATTGGTGTCGGAGCAGCCCTGTAATGGGTGCCTGTTTAATGCTCTCTGGTTTAATTTTCTCCTTTTCCTGGCTGTCAGGGGAGGCCTTGTAAATCTCAGCTACTTTTTCATCATGTTTGTGCACTCTTCAGGACCCGTAAACGAGACTCCGCCGAGGCACAGCAGAGCGAGGGCAGGGGACAGGATTTACTGCCCCTCCCCCCTCAACATGTGGACCATTAAAGAGGAAGCTGGTTAATGGGCAGAGCACAATCAAGCAGTGAAAACTCACCCATCCCACTGCAGTGGGAAAGGGGACCAAACATTATTACAAGAGCACCATTCCCCCAAGCCTAGAAACACCAAAGCAGTACAAGTGTTGGTTTCTGCTTTTTTTTTTAATTGTGCACTGTGTACTTACTGCTGTATGCCATACTGATAAAACATAAGTATTGACATGGATGTGAAGAGGGGATGTTACACACCCTTAATCCCCCTCCCTGCCCTCCTCCCACCAGCACCCCCAGTCATAGTTGCGTGACGCTGGCCAGGTCTTGTCCCAGAGGGGCTTGACGCGTGCCTCTTCCTCAGGCCCCAGCTGTTACTCCACCCCATGATGAATGCCCCTGTCGTGGGCCGCTGAGTGTGGGCATCAAGCCCCGAGTCTCTGGGGAAAGCTGAGGACTCTGATAAGTGCTGTTATTGGAGGTAATTGAAAGCTGAGTGTTCCTCTGGGATGCACTGGAGGGTCTTTGCTACAGAGCTGCTGAGCAGCATACTGCTGGAGTTAGTGATGGTGCTCTATCACACTTGTGAGCTCAAGGCTGCAGAATACCATTTAACACTTACCCAACTAGGATGTGTTAATTAGGAAACATTTCCACTGTAGGCTCTGCTTTTTCATTTTGATTTTACAGAAAGCATATGAAAAATTACAAAAAGTAATTGGATTTTGTAATACCTTAATTCTAATAAGAAGATTATATTTCCCCTGGTGATGCATTTTGGGAATGCCATTGGCCTGCTCTGAAAGTGTCACTTGTTTTTTTTTTTTTTGCATTTTGTGTCTTTGGTTTTCCTGGTTGCCACAGTGGTGAAAGCTGGTGTAATGTTTACACGGAAAAATTGTGGAAAAATATGTAGACCGAACCATGTCTTTGACAGAGGGTTAAACGCAAGCTCAGAAAATATCCCTTAAAATCTAATCAAACACGTCATAGTATAACATGAACAAGGATCTTAAATTGTGCCTAAAGAGGGTTTAGCGGTTAGTTTATAGTGGTGGGTGGGGAGCCTCCTGAGTTGATAACTCTAAGTAAACCAGCGCTCAGCGATGGTAATCATACTGAAATAGAACAGATGTACTTCTTTTTTTTAATGTGGTACCAAAACCTTGTCTTGTCTGGGACACAGGCCAACATGAGTGCTTTTTCACCCCATATGTAGGTAATGAAAGTCATAAAAAAATGTGCCATCTTTAAGACAAGGTACATGACCACATTTGTATGATCAGTTTGAAGTTTGACATCTATGCAGAAATAGTGTTCTGGGTGTAGGACCACCTGTTGTCTCTCACTGTCCTCCACTGTGATGCCACACGGCGTAGACCCAGGCTGACCCCTGTTGCATCTGCCTGTGTGAAGGTGAGGCTGAAGGTTGCCCTGCCCTGACAGCTCCTAATGGGCCCCCGCATTCACCACTTCCTCCTCCCCTTCTTCCTCACCCTTAGGATCAATCTCCAGCCTATTAGAAGCATGCCGCTGCTGAATATGATTGCATTCACTGGGCCCCACTGGTGCTAATGTGCCTCCATCAATCCATCAGGCGGGCTGACCGCGGGGCGGGCCGTTATGAAGTGCCTGAGCTGACAGCTGCTGAATGAGGAACAGGGGATGGCTCCCCACCGCCACTGCTCCTTCCTCTTCCTCCTCCTCCTTCTCCTCCTCCTAACCTCTACTACTCCACCATACTCGTCTTTTTACCTCTTCCCTGCGTCTCCGGTGGCTCATATTTACGATGAATGGTAGCTTCGTGGTGCATCTCTTTTGAAGGTGACACCATTACTGTAGGATCACGGGTGGTTCACCTTTAGAAGCCCAGTTTCTGTCATATTGATATTCAGTAACCCTGGGTGTGGTTAGTTATTTAAAATTGGCTCCCATCTTTTTCATTATTGGGCGTGCCGTTTCATTATAGAGCCGCTACTATGGTGATGGTCTATTGCTGGAAAATCTCCACACACATTTTGCAACAGGGGGACATGAGTGTCTCCTTCGGTGTAGCAGGTTGCAGCTGTGTCTGATCGAGCCTGTCCATATCTTGAGCAGGATCAGTGTCGGAGCTGTGTGAAAGCAGAGGCAGGCAGAGCTTAACACACACACACACATGCTCACACACATACACACACACACACACACCATTCCTCAGTTCTGCCTGCCTGCCGCCTCCCTGAGCAGATCGGAAATGACACCTCATTTCCATAAAGGCATTAGGAATTCATTGGATTTTCTTTCCCAGCTAATCATAGTGCGGGAGTAAAACCTTTTAGGCTTTTTAATGAATGATTTTTGACTGATTGCCTATTAATAAGGACACCTCTTGAACAGGCATAGGCTGGAGCAGGGGTTGGGAGGTGCAGATGTGTTTGTTTTGGTGTTTGAGTGTGAGTGTGAGTGTGTGTGTGTGTGTGTGTGTGTGTGTGTGTGTGTGTGTGTGTATGCGTGCGTGCGTGCGAGCGTGTGTGTGTGTGTGTGTGTGTGTGTGTGTGTGTGTCAGCGAGGCGAAAATACATTGGAGAAGGAGGAGAGGAGGGGTGGGCCCTCTCGGTTGGGACATAAAGAGGAACCAGTGGCTCCCCTGGGAAATCACAGCTCGTGTCTGCATCTTAAATATCCCTGTGAAGTATCAATAAGTGGGTAATTGAATTTTGAACACAAACATGAGCGTCATGTGTATGTGTTGCAAGACGGGGCTGCTGGGAAGTGGGAGGGGGGGTGAGGCACGGGTGTGTAGGCTGAATGTGTGTGCCTCCAAGTGTCTCTTCGCTCTTGTGTGTTTGTGCGTTTCATCTCCTCTGTGTCTCCCTCGTCCCCAGAGAGGAGGGCGGTGAAAGAGGATGTTAAATCCATTAAATAAAGCTTACAGGCCGTAATAGCTGAACAGCGCTCGGAGATGGGCAGCGAGGGTCAGATAAGTCCGCTTAACTCTTAATGAAAGTGAATTGAGGCAGTCAGGGCTGGGGTCCAGGACTCCAGTTAACCCAGGTGGTCATCTGTCTTTGGAGGTAACAGGGGTCCAGCGGCTCACCCTGGAGTGTGCCATTGAGAGCGGCAGGCGGGGATGGAGGGGGGGTGGGGTGTTGCGGGTAGGGTGGGAGTGATGATTACTCTCATTTTATACACAAGGGAGTCGTGGTGGGGGCTGGGAGTGGGCTATGACAATGACACCCAGATCACTCACTGTAAACGAGGGGAAAGTAAGATGTTACACCGACGCGTTTCCTCCGCATTTACATTCAAGCCACCTGGGATTTGCCAAATGAATGAGAATGTTTTGCCAGAGCAGAACAGAGAATCACAAAAAATGTTTGGTCTGCACCGCAGAATGTCCTACAGTGTAGTCTGAAGCTAAGCAGTTTTATTTTTGCGGGAAAAGGGGCAACATTTTAAATAGCCTTGGGGCATATTTGCAAATATAGGTTAATCTCCATTGTTGCTTTCTACCTAAGCAGCAGTAATCAGGCCCAGATCTACAGCTAGAGGATTACTGGCTCGATGTACAGCTGGGGGAGGGCATGGGGGGGTTACAGGAGGCTTCAGCAAGCTCCTCTGTTATCTGATCCATACGAGCCTCTCAGCAAACATGTCTTCACTCTGATGATAGCATAGCTAAGCCGTGTTTGTTTACATAATTTGTGTCATATTGTGTCTGCTCATGGACGTAAGTGATTTCAAATGCCTGAGATAAATAATGGATTGCAATGTCGAGCAAAGTCGAATATCGAATATGGGTAAAATTATGATAAACGGCATGATGTGGCTGCACTTCCTAAACCACCACCGTAGACTGTGATAAGTTCTCAGACCAGTTGGGGCTAAATGATAATTAGATAGCAACAAATCAACAGGGCAAGGAGATGGCCCACAGAATCCATAAGGTGTCATTTAGTATGGATGGCAGTCGTAACAAGATGCTGATTAACTTAGTGCAAAATTAGTAATTGACCTTTCTAATCAACTAAACAAATCTCTAAGTCCCCCTAATCAGTATTGATCCCCTCTGTTGTATGACAAGGCCTGTGTGTGTGCTGATGTGTATCTGTGAGTGTGCAAGTGTGTAAGTGTGTTTGTGTAACTTCATCTGTTCAGGTGCATCTTATAAAAATGTACTCTAGAGCTAAACTCTCGGCTTTATTAATCATTTGCTAAAACAAAATAATACCTAGAAAGAAACAAAATAGAGCACTGTAACATGCTAGTGCAGCAGAGTTAAAGGCATTTATTCAAATCAACCATTTATCGTCACATGTATTTCAACACATTTTTACTACTCGTTAACAAAGAGCTTTTTTCGTGGACATGTCATAAGTGTAAATGAAAAAAAAAATTAGGGCTGAATTCCATTTAGCTGCTTTAAGTCTTAAGTGCTGGTATTGTATGTTGGTTCACTGTCATGCAGGCCAATGTGAACGAATGCTTGTTTCTAAATGCGATCATGACACACATCAGTAGTTTAGTGCCTTGAGATAAACATTTGATGGCAATAATTCTCAAGTTGGGTGCAATTAAACCGTGGCAGAAGATAAGGATGCAACAAGATGACGTGATTAAAAGAGTGCCAGTCAAAACTCAAACAAATGAAGATCATCAAATATGACATTCATGTTTGTTTCTAATACTAATTTCAGGAACGTCACAGTCTCCTCATTACACCAGACTTGTTTTTATCTTCTGCTATTTGCATCTGCAGTGTAGCTCAAAGTTCAGTGGACGTTTATATCATGTGTCATGTATGTCTTTATTCATTCACAGTGTGTTTCTGTTGCATTTTGTCGCTTTTCTATTGATACAAAAACTTCCACCTTAGCCAAGCACGCACACTTTTATGTGACATTTCAAATATTCCTGCATTTTCGTTTTAATACACAAATTGAAAGTGCAGATATTAGCAGTTGTATGGAAATGCACTTAGTGTACTGGTGCTCTTGAATATAGCCAGCGTTGGTGTGATTGGTGGAGTACACTGCAGTATGTGTTCATTCGGTTAGAGGTCGTCTTGTGTTTCGCTCTTCCCAACCTCCACATATACTGTAATAACTTACTGATGTTCAAGCCCACTTTCAACTTGCCAATCACAACACTTTTTTATAAAAAGAGAGCCACGGATCATAAATTGAGCAGTGATTTATGTTTAATGGGGTCTTTAATGTGATGATATCAATGATATTTCTCCCTGAGTAGGGGAAGGCTGAACTGAACCATAATTAATGAGACGCTCAGCGGGGCGAGGGGTCTCGGGAGGAGTGGCACAGCCATCCTTGATCTGTTTTACAGTTTGTGCTCATCAAGAGATGGAGAAAGCGATAACGAGAGAGAGAGAAGCATGGCACCTGAAAATCCAAAATATGAACTGCTACCCTTTACCGCTCCTGGTGCAGTGTGACAGAGAAAGTGCGGCTTTCAGGTCATCCCAATGTAATTGCTTTCCCTCGCCTAATTTTGATGGCTTCATTTCAATCTAAAGCACCCAATGCATGCCCAGGGGTCCTCTGATGACTTTGTTTAGGGTGATTTGAAGAGACAGCAAAGTGCAAAATGAATCCATCCCATTCCAATTAGCATCATCTTTAACCTAATGAGGGACACCTCAAGGTGACGTGGCCCCCACGCCCAGATGCACCATTATCATTCCACACTGGGCGACTCATCTAAATTACTAACTGCCCCAGCTTTTCCATTAGCCGCCGTGGGCAGAGGAGGCGGGGCCCCTTTGCATCGGCACACAGCAGCCAGTCGGGATCCTGATCACATTCCTCTTGCAGGCATCATGAAAGTGGATGACTTCCTACTAAATGCCCATTATAAATCAGTCGTCTCGCTGCTGCTCTGTAGTCTCATATTTGTGTGATGTGCAAGGTTAGTTAGAAACTGAACAGTCGCTGAGGTGATCTTTGTAGCTCATAAAAAACACAATGGAGCCGAGAGCCCAATCATCTTCTTATCTTTAACAAAGTGTAATTACTGTACCTGGATGGCACCTCTGTAGTGTTGATGATGCTGCTGCAGGAAAGTCCCTGCAGCCTCCATAGTCACACAAGGGTTTGTCTTTGACAGAAAAGCCTCAGCAGTGATTCCTCTCCACAAAAGGGCCTTCAGCAGGGACACTTCTGTCTATAGTACAGAGTTACACACTTGTGCAAGACCAAGTTGACTAGACCCCACCCAGACATCTTGGTGTATAGATTCCCTATGTGTATCCCAAACCAGGGTATGGGAAAAGAGGAGAGCAGTGGAATATTTGCACTTAATACCATAATATCAGTTATCTAATAAGGACCAGTTTGCATGTATTTTAATACAGTGATACCTTTATTAAAGCGATGAGAGGTTTCTTTTTCTCATATCCTTCACTAATTTGAACATTTCTGTGAAGAGTGAAGGGACACATTTAAGAATTTTATGGAAATCCATCAAACAGGCTTGGTAACAGCTTGCCTAAAGGATGAATGTTTTAAACATATTCACTTCTATGTTATTTCTGAGATGAATTTCACTCTTTTGTCTTTACAGTGGTTCTAATGCTGGTTTCATGTTTTAGACATGACCATATTCTATAATCACCAGCTGAAGTTAAGAGACATTTTGCTTCTGTTCTGTCTCATCTTGGTGGACTCAATACACACTTTCATGCATGCATTGGTCCGAGTACTCGTACCTCCCTGCATCAAGACAGCAATCAAGCAAATCACAAGACTCTTTGGTAGCTGCTCTCCATTTTATGTTGTTTTCCATGTCCTGAATGAGCAGATGTTTGTATAAATTACCTCCCAGTGTGACACTGCAGATATTAAATACATGCTTTGCATTACTAAACAACAGCTCTGAAGTGGATAAAGCTGCAGGCAAATGTTGTGTAAGACTGATTTTACCGGCTGATGAAACGCTGTTGGAACGATGGAGAGCTTAAACTAGAGCGCGGCTCTCTTACCAGCATGATAAAGACAACGTACGGTGTTTTTTATCTTGTAGTCTGATATTGTGTCTTCTTGTTTTTCAGCCCGGGAAATGACCAGGGGAAAGTTTCTGAACATCCTGGAGAGGCCCAAGAAGTGACAGGTTTAGTTTTGTTTTTTTTTTGTTTTGTTTGTTTTTGTTTTTTTGCAAGCAACAGGAAAGCTGGGACTGAAAAGTGAATCTGATCTATACATTCACCATAGATCGTGTTCAGACCTTCACCACAACCTTCAAAGACTTTTGCACTCAAACCCTAAATGAGGGGCTCAGCGCTCCCTCACACAGCCGGGGCCTCCAAACCACCCTCAATGCACCTGTTGTCCACCTACATAGACACTGTCACATTTATGGAAACTTCAAATGATTTATGACTCCCTCACTGAATTTCTCTGTAGCTCCTGTAGCCTGATTTGATTAAATGTCTCCTATTTATTCTTATTTCTATTTTAAAAATGATTTACCTTTTTTTTTTGCAATTTGTCAAGTTGTATAATAAAGTTTTAAAATGAAAATAGCCTCATTACCTTTTGTTTAAAGCCCCCCAGCTAACTTTTTCCGAGCCTTGTCCAGCCTTTACCTTCATGCCTCTGTGTCCGCAGCTCTCATGTGAGGAGGAGCCCCGACGTGAGAGCGCTTTTCCCGTTTAATGAGCATTGGAAGCAGGGTCCCCATACACAAAACATTGCATAAAAATAATATTGCTCATTGTCGTCGCCGTTAATGAGAGTTGACATAATTACTAGGACCATTTCTTTTCTAATTAGCACACTTCGGCCTTGTCGGAGCTAGCGGCCGGGCAAAAAGGGAATCAGACAGGCATGCCGAATGGGAAACAAAAAGAAGTCCATCCGCCATAATTAGGTGGGACAATGCCTCGGACTGTTCTCGGCTGGAGATGTCGCTGGGGCTCTGGGCGCTCGCTACCAACAAGTTACACTTCTCCGCAGGCCGCTAATAAGCCCCTAATCGTCTTTCCGATTCACACGGACAGAGGCTGCCATTGCCTCAGTGGCTTCACCCCCTGCCTCTCACTCGGACCCTGGTTCACCCCTTTTTGGAAAAATGTGGATTATTTATACGGATCTGCGGGGTTTTTTTTTTTTGTTTGTTTGTTTTTTTTGTTTTTTGTTTTTTTTTTAGGAAAAGTGCCCCCCCCCCCCAAAAAAAGCAGCAGAATAAAAAGTATAAAGTATTAAGCACGACACAGAAACCTAATGTACTTTTAAGCCCCTCTGTAGGAAGTTTCCGGCAGCATCACTAACCGTGGAGGCGACCCTGCTGTCTGCAGGACTGGTTGCATGCGGACACTTGTTGCTGCTGACTGATGAACATTGAAGCTGCTGAGCGTTGACGTGGTGAGCGGCCTGACATCCTCGATATGCTGCACGGACCGCTGGCTGCCTGTCACCCCCCCCATCCTCCTCCTCCCCACCACTACCACCACCTCTCAGCCTCCCCCCGACCCAAGACCCGGGTCAGTCCCCGCAGAGCTGCTCGTCCATACGGAGGGGGAGAATGTGAGCTCCGTCCGCAGTGCGCTGCCTTGACCTCACATAGCCTCTGCGCCCCGACAACCGTCAATCTGATGTGCCCTGAGTCCTTAAATTAGCTGTCAATTAGTGCAAATTAATCAACTCCTCGCCTAATTAAGCAATGCCGGCGGGCAGCTACCAAACATGCCATTGTGGAGGAGCCATGAGAAAGCTGCGGGGCCTGCAAACTCTCTCTGTAGTGGGGGAGAAGTAGGGAGGGAGGGAGTGATGGGGGGAGGAAGAGGAGGGGGTGGCATCGCATCACATCGCGCCCTGCAAGTGCTTTGGGAAAGCAGAGGCTCCGGCTGTGCTTTAGTTTTTCCCCCTGACTCGGCTCTACATGTGTGCTGTCATCAAGTTGCCTGCGCCGGGCCTCAGCACGGCAGAGACCGGACAGACCGAGACCGGACACCACGTTGATCAGCCCTAAAAAACATTTAAAAAAAAGACAGCGAACGCAGCAGTGTTGGGTGGAGAGAAGTTCATGTTGGAGATGAATGTGAGGAGAGGAGCCGGGACTTTTCATACAGATGTGCAGCTCCGTTAAAGCATGCAGTCCTATTCACAGTTCTGCTGCTGTGACTTAAAAAAAACAAAACGTAAAACCTTAAAAAAAAGGTTATTCATTATCACAAATTTACCATCCCTTCAGCAGTATGTTTATACATTTTGCTCATGAGATTTTCACAGGGGACACCACACCTGTTTGGTATGAACCCTTTTTTTTTTTTTTTTTTTTTTTTTGCATTAGGCCTTTAAATAATGTCCGAAACAGGAGGAGCATAGAAATAGAAAAAAAGGGGGATGAAGATGGGGATGGGGATGTAGGTGGAGTGCACAGGGGGGTGGAGGGAGAGAGCGTGTGTGTGTGTGTGTGTGTGTGTGAGGAAGGGGGGTGGGTGGGGTGCAGATAAACAAAAATTTCCCAACAGCTGTTTTGCTTTTTAATCTGCAGCCGTCAGATCCGGCAGGTCTTTGATGGCCAACCCAATCTACACGAGTGACTGAACTAAATCTTCCCTTAATCTAGAGCCTTATTAGGCAGCTTCTCCTCCGCATGCAAATCAGCGCGCAGGCATTTCCACAGGAAGATGGATTATAAAAAAAAAAAAAGGCGCAGAGGAAGAGACAGAGAGAGACGTGTTGCGCCATCAGAAGACAACAACAACAACAAACAACAACAACAAACAGCAGCCTGTGTGCGGACTGCAGCAGGGGCTGATGATGGAGTGAGAGGGAGAGCACACTTGCCTGTAATTGACGGGTCATCCTGACTCACGCCCTTCCGTGTTAATAAATGGCTCGATCCCAGCAGGCTGATGTGCCATTAGCATATCCTAATCACATTGATTTCTTCATTAATAGAATTTCCACTAAATAGGCCCTAATTAGTTTCAACTGGCCGGCCGCTAATGGCAGCAGCAACATTTTTCTCCTTCTTAATCAGGAGCTCAGCTCGAGATAAAATATGACTCTGTCTTCTGTGAGCCACAGTTCATAGTTTGAGGGAGGCTGTGTGTTGTGTAGATCATCCACGGGATTTTTTTTTTCTTCTTCTTCTTCTGGGTGCATGTGTTTAATTTTTCCACTGGAGTTTCCTTTCTTTGTTTCTTTAATTGTTGCAGGATCACTTTGGTGGCAGCCACATGTCTGCACAACAATGGGCCGATGTGTGTTTTGCTCTGAATGGCCTTCAAAGTGTGATGAACATTCAAATCCGTACCATAAGCAGGAAGGAGGCTCCACGTACATTCACGTCGTCGCATGAGTCTGAATTCCGTTTTCAGATGTGTAAAATCAGCCGTATGATCTCTCTTTAAACCCTCCACACTGTCATCATCAGACACTGGAGCACCGAGAAGAAAGAGTGAACGGTCTGCACCTTTAATGACCTGTAGATTAAAAAGCATATTCGTACAATAACATTATCCAAAAAGCCCGCATAACATTATTTTTTCTTTCTCTCTCTCTCTCTTTTCTCTTTACAGGGAAAGTCACATTTTATAAATGAAATCCACATGCAAAGACCGTTTAGATGCATAAAAGATATTTATGCACAGGCAGTGGCAAGGACCTACACCAACTAAAAATGCATAAAAAAACAAAAAAAAAATCAAAAAAGCAAAATATCAGTCAACCAGCATGATTTATCAACTTCCTGAAAAGAAATTTGACTGGAGCTGATTGGGGCCTTATATAGGCTACCGACCATAATTAGCCATTATTCAGATGAGTTTAAATTAGTGAAGGTTGCATGCTTGTAATAATTAGTATTTTACATATAATAATAAAACTCCTGTTAATTATTAATCAGCCTCGCGCCTGTGTCTCATATCTGTATTATTTTCCCATTTCCAGCCTGTGATTTAATCTGCTCTGTATCTGTGCTGCTGCTGTGGGATTAAGGCTGGACCGTGCAGAGCAGAGGCGTCCAGCTGTCGTTTTTTTTTTCCCCCTTTTTTTTGGGAGGGCCTTTGATTTGCGTGTGATGAGTTTCCCATAGCATCTGGAGATCAATTATCCATTCGTGTGAGCCGGTGGTGGTTGTTGAGAGATCATAGTTGGCCCTCTGTGTTTGTGTGTGTGTGTGAAACATTCACATAAAGGCAACACATACTGATTTATTCTGGGGGATTGAGGTAATTTTCTAAACATTTCAAAGGTAAGTAAGAGGT
This sequence comes from Amniataba percoides, assembly GCA_037176925.1. NCBI lineage: Eukaryota > Metazoa > Chordata > Actinopteri > Centrarchiformes > Terapontidae > Amniataba > Amniataba percoides. The sequence continues at coordinate 13,727,660 of JBAJHX010000115.1, forward strand.
GTAAAACAGACGATTTAATTTGGACTGAATTTCTAAAGAAAAAAAATGATAGAAGCCGTGATACATCTGCAGTCATTTTCTCGTGATATTTTAAGATTATTCTTTTTTTTGCTACTATAATCTAGCCGTGTCATTTTGCAGATTTAATCTTTATTATCTTTGTAATATCTAATGACTTCCCCTCCTTTCTTTGTACAGTCATTTCATTTTCATTCTCAGCACTTCGCCTTTCCCCCTGCTGCCTGCAGCCTCAAACACATTCATTTTGTTCCTTTCTTTCCTCCTGTAGCTTAAAGCCCTTCCGCGTGCATCCATGGAGTCCAGAGGAAAATGCAGATATGTATCCGAGAGGGCGTATAATGCATCCATGATCCAGAGGAATCCTGAATCCTTGCAGCTGATTGGCTGCCGGGCCCTGCCTCTTGTTGGGACGGACCTGTTGGATAAAAGGACCATTTTCTAAAGGGCTCTTGTGCGTTACACAGAGGATCATGCACTGGGGACCATCCTGTGAGACGGCGTAGTGAAGAAACAGGCCTTTTTTTAAGCGGACACACCATGACGGGGAAACAAGGCGCCGTGCTGTCGGAAAGTTTCAGTCTGGCGGAGAAAAGCTCTGTGGGCGCGAACGGAGGCGCCGCCGGCCACCAGCCGAAGAGCAGCGCGACGCATCCGCCGCCCAGATGCACCGGCTTCGGCATCCAGGAGATCCTGGGGCTCAACAAGGAGCCGTCCGCGGCCCCGAGGAGCCCGCTGCGCTCTCTGCCGGCCGGGGCGCACCTGATCGCCGCCAGGTCCCTGCTGGGCCCCGCCGGGGTGGGCATGGGCGTCGGGATGGGATTACTGGGCCCCGGAGGGATTCCGTCCTTTTACAGCCAGCCGGCGTTTTTGGAGACGGTTCTGTCGGACACACAAGATGTTCACCTGCAGCCCCACAGCAGGTCTGCGGGGCCGCTGGACACCAGCCAGTCCGCCAGCTCAGGTCACCTGCACCTTTATTTTAATGCCAAACAGTCTCCTCTCTGCAGGCATGTGTGAGCCATGTCTGCACCCCGAAACACTGACAGTAAAGACTGCTGCACTAAATATGATTTTGAATAAAATTATTATTATTATTATTATTATTATTAGTAGTAGTAGTAGTAGTAGTAGTATTGTGCCTGATGTGTGATTTTAAATGAATTAATTCAAATGTAATGGCCTCATAAAAATAGCAGTGGTGTTTTAAGTTTTATTTATTCGGATAATTCCAAAATTCTTCTGTTATTCACGTTTTTTTTTATTTTATGTATTTAATTTTTTTTAACTCAAATGCTTTTTTCTTCTTTTCACGCAGACTCCGATGATTTATCTTCAAACGAACGAAAACTGTCAAAGTCTTCAGTAAGTCAGAGCAAGAAACGCAAGAAAAGACGCCACCGGTCAGTGAACATCTCTGCCTCATAATAACTGATAATATTATTCCGTATTTTTACAAATGATAAATCCACACTTCTGCTTTCCATTCCGTCAAATAAAGTCACGATTTACAGGGACTATTTCTCCAGTCAGTATGTGATGGTCACGTTTCTGTTTTTATTGTTTCCTTATTAAAGATCTGATCTAATAAGCGATGAGAATTTATTACAAATTGGCCACTGATTTCTTGTATTTTCTATCATCACTCACATCCAGATTTTTTTTTACCCTGATTGTTTTTACACCCATGCACATAAATAACAAATAAAAATTATCACTGAAATAGGTTATTTAAAGAGATTTGTCCAGTGTAGTTTTTCTCTTTTTTTGCATTTACATTTTTGTTTCCTTTAAATAAAAAGATTAAAATGCTGTCATTTGTATATTCTGTTCAGTACGTCTGATTCTTAAACTTTATTTTGCACAGGACCATTTTCACCTCGTATCAGCTGGAGGAGCTGGAGAAGGCCTTTAACGAAGCGCACTACCCGGATGTTTACGCCCGAGAGATGCTGGCCATGAAGACAGAGCTGCCCGAGGACAGGATACAGGTAACGCTCCTGTTTTCACATTATAGTGGTCATTTATTTGTTTGGACCCTCCTGCGCGCTGGAGCCCTGATTAGTTTTCACTCATTACTGGACGCGTTTTGTTTTTGTGAGTGAAGCTGCATCTTTAATGTCTCAGCTCGCATCAAGGTGTGACAGGCTGAGCAGGTCTGTCTTTCCTCTGCCACCCAAAGCACCCCCACATAATGGTATAATTAAAATAAATATAAAAAAACAGCTTCTGAATAGATTTATTTACGTATTTGTATTAATGCAGTATTAATTCAATTGAATTTTATATTATTTTTCACTTTTTACCATATTGTAAGAACGGTAACTCTGGAAAAAAAAACATTTAAAAGAAATTAAATGACCTGGCCGATTTCATTTAATTTTTGATCATGTAGAAAAAAATCCAATCCATAAAATAATTTAATCAAACTCTAATTTTATATATATTTTTTAAAGCACAGGCTTGATGCTTTTAGATCACCTGGCTAATTAAAACCGAATAAAGACAACAAACAGTATCTCATATCGCTCATGTGATCGGATTGTGAACACTCCACATTCTTACACCTCTTCACAACTGCACATGGCGTCACAGCCAGCGGGCCTTTAACCCGGAAACCATCAGACTGATCGATCAGTATCGGTATCGTGATCACCTGTAATATTCCCCCCATAATCGCTTGATGATAAGCTGCTGCAGGTCTATGTTTTAAAGGAGGAGATGTGCACACACACACACACACACACACACACACACACACACACACCTCTCCTGCTAAATCAATGATCACCCCCCTCCCTCCTTCTCTCTCTCCTCCTCCTCCGGCCTGGAGAGAGGGATCGCTCCTCTCCTGCAGCATCCTCTCGCCACGACGGATAATCTCTCATCAGGCGCAGTTGGATGTGAAACAATTTGTTCTCGGGGAAGGAGCCGCTAACGACCTAATCAAGCTATCAAGGCGGAAGGAGATTGCGGTGTGACCCGGACCATCCATCTGCTGGGCCGCCTTTTAATCTGCTTCTCATTAGCGCGCTGCAGCAGGGCGGCCGCGGACGAATAACAATAATAATAATACCGATAATAAACAAAAACAAAACAAAAAAAAAGAGATGAAATAAATAAATAGATAAATAAATAAATAAATCCCGCTTCCTTCTCCTAAATAAAATTAACACCCGGTTTTCTGATTGGGTGTAATTAGTTAAATCAGCCGCTGCTGCAGAGGCGCAGGGAGTTCAAATGAAATAACTACATTGAATTTATTAGCGCGGGTCAATGGCGGCGCTCCCGGGAGTCCCGCTAGTTTAATTTCCCGTGATATTTGCCCGCCTGCCCGCCATCGATTGGGCCCGAAATTAACTTATTTTTCAATCAGCCTCGGCGTGCCCCCTGGGTCACTCCTCCTGCCTGCTCCCCACGCTCACTCCTTTTGAGGGGCAGAGAAGCAATTTCTCATATGAGGAGGGGGAAAAAAATCTTGTATGAAATAAGGGTTATCATCAGAATTACCAGAGAGAGAGAGAGAGAGAGAGAGAGAGAGAGAGAGAAAGGAGGAAGAGAAGGCAAGAGGGTGGGTGATCTTTTCAATTTAATATCTGTCCCCTCTCCTGAATCCTCTCCTCTCCCTCACAGAGCCATCAGAGGTGCTCTAAGTGGAGTGTTTAACAATCCAGTGTTGTGCTATACAATCAATTTGCCCCCCCTCCACCCTCTCTCTCTCTCTCTCTCTCTCTCTCTCTCTCTCTCTCTCTCTCTCTCTCTCTCTCTCTCTCTCTCTGAGCTGACAGATAGCCTGCAGGGCCTCCAGCAGCTTGTTTGGCTGCGGACAGAGTGAAGCGTCTCTGCTTATCAAACCATCTTTAAGGCCCTCACAGGTGGCTGGAGATCAGCCCTGACAGGGAGGCAGAGATCCCTCACACCTGTGGCCACCAGGTTATGGGAAATCGATGGGCTGAGATCCAAACGCTGCAGTTGTTGTCTTAAGTTAGTGTGAATCACAGGAGGGGGGGTCTGCGAACAGGCCATCTTTATTACTACCAAAGTGCTGGAATTTAGCTGCCATGCCGCTTCCCAACAAGGTCTCCTTCAGGAGGAGGTTATGATTAGTAACCAGTGGCTTTATTCAGGTTAATAAATCATTTACCAAAGCTTTAAAGGCCTTTGGTAGCAGAGCGGTAGCAGCTTTTGGGTTGCCAGGTTGTGAAAAATCCCTTTTAATGATGTTGTCTTAATGCAGTCATAAATATTCATAATGTATTTATATACTGAGGGGTTTACACTTTCCAATAAGTCATCATGTCTGCAGTATTAAATGCTATTAAGACATTAATAAAGAGTTTTTACCACAGTCAAATCTGCAGTAAATAAAGTGGAGCAAGTGTAGGACTCTCATTTTCGTAACATAACCAAAATGTGTATATAACTAATGCATCAATCAAATGATTTGTTAATCATTAGTAAAGCTGGAAGTGTTTGGGGGTCTGTTTTAGAAAGTGATACCAGCAGTTGCATCTCGCACAGCTGCAGCTGAATTGTTTGCATCCAGTTAAAGAAAAATGAACCGTTGAATTCACTCACTGTCCCGTCTTTATCAAAGCACAGCTTGGAAGTCCCCAAGTTACTGATCGCTCATCATCTTCTCTGTGCCGTGTCAGTTCGCACAGTTTTGAAGCCAACCTGTATTTCCCTCACTGGAAAAAACTGCTCTATCTCACTTAAGATACTGGCTTAGTCGAAGGTGAGGACTAACTTCCAGGTGCTTTGTTCCTCCTGCCACAGGTATGGTTTCAGAACCGCAGAGCCAAGTGGAGGAAAAGGGAGAAATGCTGGGGCCGCAGCACCGTGATGGCTGAGTACGGGCTGTATGGAGCCATGGTGAGACACTCCATCCCCCTGCCAGAGTCCATCCTCAAGTCCGCCAAGGACGGCATCATGGAGTCCTGCGCCCCCTGGCTGCTCGGTGAGTCCCCATATGCGTCTCATCCTCTCTGTGCAGTGTGTAAATCTACCATATGATTCAGTGGTAAGAGTAAAGTAGTCTCTATGTGGTTATTTTTATATTTGTGGATGCACTGTTGCCGTCTTTGAACAAAGTGTGATAGATGCTCTAATTTGCTCAGCAGGTCTTTTGTAAGACTTTCTAAATCAAGAACATGGCATTGACTTTGCATTACATGAAATATTTTCACCCTCTGCGCTGGTCATGCATTGCCATTGTCCATTCAGACATTATCTTCTAAACCTGGAATTATTTTTGCTTGATATTTTCAGTCCGCGATGGCTTACCAATCAACAGATCTAAATCTGAATACCCGCAACTCTTTGCAGGGATGCACAAAAAGTCCACGGAGGCAGCGCCCCTGCAGCCGTCAGGAAAGTGCGACGCGCCCCAGCAACCGAGCTCTCAGAGGGCAGAAGACGCCGAGACGGAGGAGAAGAGGTCAGAAGGCAACGCGTCCACCATTTCTAAAGAGGAACTGAGGGAGAACAGCATTGCTGCACTCAGAGCCAAGGCACAGGAGCACAGTGCCAAAGTGCTGGGGACGGTTTCTCATGACAGACTGCCGGAGAGCAAACAGGAGAGACAGGCAGCTGAGGAGAGAGCCAGCGATCCCCGGAGTCCAGCTGAGGAGGAGAAGAGTCCATAGAGACTCTCTGTTCCTGCGGACTGTTATCCTCCTGAGTGAACACAGCAGCCTGGCTGCTTTCAGCATGTGTAGGGGTTTACCCAGTAAGCGTCCTGCAGGTCTTCATCCTTCATCGACTCCCCTACACAGGCCTGCACCTGGACTTCTTTACGAAGAAAACTCATCTGGCCGCCTCTGGTTCTGCACAGAAGATGCAAATGCACTTTTTTTTTCTGAATTACGTCCAAACTTACAGTTGTTGTTGCTTACGCACAGTAGATCTGACTGAGTGGGAGTAAAAGTGTTAATATTGGTGTATATAGATCCCACAGTTATATATATATATAGAGCCAGACGAGCAAAACGTTATCCAGTATAACAGGTATAACAAATGAATTAGGACTACCAATGACACAACGAGCAGTCAGTGTCTAAAGGTCTACATTTCATTCATTTTAATGTTGCTTGTACTAAATGGTGACATTTGAAATAAGAACCATCCCACCGACAGTACTCTTTTAAGAGGAAGAAAGTGATCGTTGTCCTATATCGCGCTGTATATAACTGATATATTAATCTCTCTCACTAAGGCACAATTTGAATTTTTCTTGTAGTCTTTCAAATGTTTGTGTTTTCATCTCAAAATATGTATAACTCAAAAGTACAAAGCATAAAATAGAAATCACCTTTTATTAAATGAGGCTTTTTGGTGTCTATTTTATTCTGCTTTCCTTTCAAACAAACGGTCTGAAAGAACATGATTTCATTGTCAGACTGTTAAACGGCGTGAAGTTGCCCTCGCTGTTGGAGTAGCTACTTGTTGTCACTTGATGCTCTGCTGGCTGGGCTCATTAGGACAGAGTCCACAGCTGCATGCTCGGGTTAGTCCCTATAATCCGTTGCAGTTGAGAGGCTTCAATTTCAGATTAAACTAGGGGACCAGTGCTTTTGGGACGGAAGAAAGAGTGAAAGCACCCCCCGCCCCCCCCAAGAAGGATGACCTCAGCAGCCTGATTTCAAATCACTTTAATAGACGCTATAACCGGCCGACTCTCAGAGCCGTTTCATCCTCTTATCTGAATACTTAGCCAAAGTCTAACAGCTTTATTTGTTCGTCATTTTCCCCAGGCTGTTCATAAAACTTTGTGTCGGGCCACTTGAACTCGGCTTTACAACACGTCTTAAGTGTCTGCATTAGCCCTAATCCATATCACATTTTACACATCGTCCCCTCTTAGCAAATGGGTCCTCCAAATGAGTTGAACAATTGAGCTCTACACCAATTAAACGCAGAGCAATTTCAAAGGGCAGGGGACGACTATTATCAGTATGCTGCTGTGTGTCTCGGCACTGAATGGCTCTGAAATTGGAACCATAATGTCACTGGATGGTGAAACGGTTGCTAATTACGTTGTTGACAGAGATAAGGATACGCACAATAATTAATGATGGCTCGGAAATGGACTGGATTGTGACAGACTGATAAGAAATGTTGATGTGATGAACCTGGGAATAACAATAACAGTGTTCTGAAGTCTACATTGAGGTAGATGCTTGACCACAACAGTACAAAAGAGCGGTATACTTGAGAGGACTGAAGCACTTCAGAAACCACTGCATCCTCATCTGTTGAAAGTAATACTTGTCTCTGGTTTTACTTGGAGGGCAGGAACATTAAATTGGCTGCAGAACAGTCTCCCCGAGCTAACAGAGATTCACTATCTTTAGCAGAGAAAGTGTTTGCTCACACGTTTGCCTTGAACCTGACATCATCAGTTTAAAGGCAAGATCTTATTACCTTCTTGTTGCCAAGATCTTATTGTCTCTGCAGCTAAACTACGTGTGCAGTTTCCATTTATTAAGTCACCAAACGATACAGATGTCCAAAAGTGATTCTCAGTTTTCCTGGTGTGTCTGTCAGAAATACCACTCAAGATGAATCACCCTCAAAATTTGTACTGACATTCGACTCAGGATGAATTAGAACAACTTTGGTGATCCTTCAAGAGTTCACACGGTGCTGTCATCAGGTTAAAATTTCATTTTGTTCAACACTTTGGTTTATGACCAAATACCTGCAAAACTAATGACATTTCCATCAGCCACAGCTGCACTGTGTGCTTAGTGCTAATTAGCAAATGTAAGCATGCTGCCATGCATCAGTAAGATGAGGCGATCATCACACCTGCTAAACATCAACATCTAATCATTGTCACTGCAAGCTTGTCTGCATGCTAACATCAGCATTAGGCTCAAAGCACAGCCTCAGAGTGCAGCTAGCACACTTGTGGACACTTATTTTTACAACAATATGTCTCGACTGGGCCCGGGTCAGACATGAGGACTCAATCAGACCTTAACCTGACGTATTTGGCCCTCAACTCAACTTGTTAAAACTTAAAACCGATCATTTGTAAACTATTTACTGGCAGCAGTAAGTTAAAACATTTTGGTTTAGTTTTAAATTTCAAGTTGACTCACATTTTGTTCAGCAATAAACATTACAAATAATTTGATTCTGAACATCATCTCTTAAAGCAGAGTTCCCTTGGAGACCGGTAAGCATTTGAAGCTGCGTGACTGAAATGATTTGCGATAGATGGAGCCCTCACCCCCATAGACCCTCAACCCTCAATTCAGTTATTGAGGCCAAGACATATACAGAGTGAGGATTATTCCTCTAAAGTGCAAAGCTATTTAATCCTCTGAGAGTGGAATAAAGGTTATGATACATCAGATTTGCTGAAGATCAAGCTGTTTACATTGGATATGAGGAGGTAATTCAGAGCACTCCTTATGATGGACAGCCTGCCTGTCGAAGACCATCACATCATCTCAATCCATGCAAAGCGAGATCAGAGGGAGCTTTATGGAAAGATTTCCACTAATGCAATATTAACATTCAATTTCTTTTTTGATAGGGGTAAGAGCAATGTGATTTCATTTATTCAGATTAAGCCCACGCAGAGCATTTTTGGCCCTGGCTGTGTGCTGAGCTGAGATCAAACACAAGATGTAAGCAGGCTGAGAAGTGAAACGCGGTGCTGTTCTGCCCTCTGCTGCATGGAGAGATCAGTACAACCAAATGCTGGGCAAGTCTGTGTGATACAGAGGTGGGTGTTATCCAAATGAATCCTAGAAATCTTAATAATGCGAAATGCAGTAAGCCAAGTAGTGATATTTGAATTATATTTCTGTTTTATTTTTTTATTTTTTTTTTTTTTTATTTTTTTTTTTAGAAATTGCTGCAGAAATGTAATAAATTAAACACATCTTACACTTTTGATTGTATTGTGTGATCTTAGTCAGCAAAGGGAATTTGCCCAGTTTTCGTTGAATTATAGATATCTTCATACTTCACTAATATCATAACTAGTTAACTGTGTACTCAATGATTTAAACCGTCAGTCTGACCGTGTACATGTGTTTCACAGTATGCCTGTACTTCAGAGTATTTATAGATGCTGTTTGAGAATTATTTACAGTAATTATTGAAGGCTGTCTGTTACACGTGTGCATAGTTTTTATTTACATATACAAACAATATACTTCAATATAACCATGTTTATACACACAGATATACATTCATGCATATTCATATATATATATAATATACATGTATACACACGTGTGTACATATGTGTTAATTCCTTATGTCCGACAACGCACTTGTCCCTCTTCATGTCTGCTAATACAGGTAATCTTATGATTCATTTGCTAAAAAATGTGAGCAGTGTTTCATCCCACTCCTGAGCGTGGTGCAACATGTCGTACACATGGTGGCAGTGTTGAGCTGCATTAAAATCAGACTTCTTGTAAATTGGTGTATTAAATTAAATCAGCTCTTTCCCATAATACAGCCTCATAATACAACATTTGAACAAATCTGAACTGATGCTGAAGCATCTTGTACATTGGGACATTGATTCACATCTATCTGGCTGCGGGGGGGGGGGGGGGGGGGAGATTCCAAACTTCCGCACAAACCTGATCTGACCTCAAACCGGAAAAGCACCCGTCTGAACCCCAATCCCTCCGTCTAATCTAGTTGGTAGATTT
>JBAJHX010000115.1:13746033-13758235 GCA_037176925.1 Amniataba percoides
CACCACCACCACCACCACCACCACCCACCCCTCAGGCCGGTGTATCTGCCCTTGTTCCACCACCACCCAGGACAGGATGTGCTCAGCCAGGCAGAGAGGATTTGGTGCTTCTGTCAACACTCATGAGCGGGCTGACAGATAACACGGGATTAACGGATTGTTCCATCATTGCACGGTGACAGGGGAAACAGCAAGAAGACAGTGTCATTTATGTGCTAAATTGCTTCCTCGGCATGAGAGACCTCCACCATCTCTCCTCAACAGACCCGCCGTCTTCACGAGGCGGGGAGCGTTCCGCGAGCTCCCAAAACTGCGCCTTGATGCTCAAACTCAGGGCCGCGGCGGCTGAGCGCGCTAATGAATGATAGATTCGAATGCCACTCGGACTACATACACACATCATGTCTGCAGCAAGGACGGCGATGTGACTGCTTGGGTGACCTTTAAGAAGATGCTGCCTCGCCTCCCTCAGCTGTCCCACAGACGGAGTGAATGTTTGTCTAAATAAATAGCCCCCATAAGGAGCAGGTTTCATTTGTTAGCTTTGCTGCCCGCAGGGATCAATCAACCGGGGGGGAAAGGAAGGCACAAAATAGAAATCGATATGTAAGGCAGGAACTGAACCAAACCATTTTAAAGGTAATTAAAAAACAGTCATGGAGGCAAGCGGAGAAGAAAGGAACTATACTCATATGCTGACGATCACATTTTTAAACATGTGCACCATTTTCTCCTTCAGTTTCTAATCTGATCTCCATTCACCTAACCACAGGATCTAATGTAATTACCTTGTGCTATTCTGAGAGTAAAAAACCTTATTTAGATGTTAGGAGGACGGCGCTGCACTATCCAAACAGTTTCCTAACAGCTACCTTGGCCAAGAAAAGATTACGAAGCTCCCTGTTATCTGCTTTATGAACAGTGTCCACCTGGACAGCCGGGTGTGATCCATCAACACAGCAGCTGGTCATAACCACATAATCTGACATCACATGAATAAACCGCTGGGCACATACAGCAGTAATCTCCTTTTATCTCTGTAGCAAGACCTGATAACAGGTCTGAGTGACTGGTGCATTCAATCCTACTGACAGTCTGCCTGACACTGAGTCCGGGCGGCTGGGGACACACTCCCAGTCTGGTCTGATGCCAGCGTAACTGATGGGGCTCCACGAAGGCACGGTGCCTTTAAGGACCCTGTCACAGCTCTCTCCGAGGCCTCGTTAGAGACCGGAGGGGACAGTCGATTCCACGGTGGGGCACACACAGACCCCCGCACCGTACATGTTTCTCGGGAAAATTGCAGTCACCCACACATGCTCTTGTTGCTTTGTTACCTGCAATTTATTTTCTCTTTCTCACACAGGTGTCCAACAACTACTGACACAAACTAGCTGAGGAGTTGTTTTTTTCTGGGCCCAAACAGTGGATGGGGCACCAAGGAAACATATAGTGATATTGGTTGCAGTAAAGAGTATAAAAGAGAACATCTGCTGACAAAAAAAACAAAACAAACTTTTATTATGATGGGAAACGGTCACAGTCTGTATTTTGGAAGTTCAGGATGTGTATGAAGCCTTCACCAGCTATACTGTCTCCCTCATCACACATCTGGCACTGTTTGCGTACAATTTTATGATTCATGAAATGCACAAATCTTAGCACAGAGGCACACACACACATCCGCACACAGCAAGGGAAAGTAAAGAAGCGCAGGTGCTGAGCGAAAAGTCTCATATTCCAGCTGGAAACCCAACTTTCATTTGAGCACTGTTCATCAGATTCATTTGCTCTTTTGAATTGACACGGAATAACTTTAGCTCCGGGCTCACCTGCTCCGGCAGCCATGCATCAGTGGAGTCACGCTTAATACCCTCACAGCACAGCATTACTTATGGCATTAATGGCAGTCGCTGCCACGTCTCTATCTATCTGCCAGGCCTCCGAGTGACAAGCGCTGGCGCGATCATCAGCCCAGTTAGGGTGCTATACTTCTTCCTCTGCCAGCTCAGAGCCCTGGGTATTTCACAAGCGTCCCTGGATGAAATTAGATTTTTAGCACTTCTGAAAAGACTTTGCTCTTTCACAGTCACGGTTTCCTTTGGAGAGTGAAGTTATATTCCTAAAAGAACAATAGTCGGGACAGATAAACTCAGATGTGTCATTTTCTTAGAATGTAATTATGAAACAAAAGCGTACAATTACCCCGCACTACATTTGAAAGACTCCAGTAAATTGACCATTTAGAGAGCAGAGTGAGAAATGAGTGTGAATCACAGTGGCAGTCTATTAAAATGAAATAATAAGCATCACTATACACGCCATGACTCACTTCCTGCTGAAAGATGGCCCTGACAGTTACGAGTAAGTGTTGTAACGCCTTTAATTTCATATAGCAACTCAATATTCTAATTACTCTGTCAAACACTACCAAATGGCTCTGACTTTCATCAATTTGCTTTTTTAACGTGTGCAGTTACATTCATTTTCCTCATATAGCTTCTACAAGCCGAGAGAAGCTTGAAGTATAACTGTTTCTACATCTGCGCTCAGAGCAGGTGCCTACATCTCCACATGCAATATTACTATAAAATTCAAAGTGCTGTCTTTCATTTTCATTCACGTGTTTCTTTGGTGTGACCTCTGACCTCGTATTCAGGACCCTGGTCCTCCTCCACCTCGTACGACACCGTCTGGATCTTCACATCTTTCTCCTCTTGTGTGCTGTCCAGAGGGTTTTCTGTGGGAGCTCCATCCGACACAGTGTCCTTGCTCTCCGTGAACGTGGTCTCAAAGCTCTCGCTCTTGGAGTCCTTGCTGTGGAGACTCACGTCGTCCTTGTACAGGATGAAGTTGGGCCCGTAGAAGGCCTCCACGGCCAAATGAAGGGAAGTGGCGTCCAGGAACTGTTGGGTCTTATTCTTGCCATTAGTCTCGGTGTAATAGTAGCCAATTAGGCTGTCCTGGTACGGCTGGCTCGGGTAGTCACACTGGTGACCCTGGTAATCGCTGTGCACCACATGTCTGCCGGTTTTGTCCAGCAGGGGGTTCTGGAGCTCACTGAGGCTCTCCATAATGGCACGCTCAAACGTCTAATGGATCAGAAGATGAAATCCAAAAAAGATTTGGCAGTCTGGCAGCTGGAAATAAATGTAGAGTACAAACGTGATTAATAAAGGCTTTAAAAGAGAGAAACAACAAGCAGCTCAATGAACTCATGGCACATTCTTGCAAATACTTAATCTGTAGGTGCAGTTAAGTCTACAGTCAGAGCCAACATTAGTTTTTTTTTTTAGTAATGTTGTAATCTGGGACATGAATTCAGTGCAGGAAATATTTCATCTTGTCTGGTAATCAGCATTCCTCTCGCAAGCTCTCGCCAGCCTGAGCCATAAAATCACCATCTGCTGTATGTTCAACTGTTGCATCGCACACCCCCAGATTCATACAAACATGTAGTGAGGAAATATCTCCCACGTGTCACAGCTGCCTATATCGAAGAGCAGGGAAAGTGTCTTGGATTCTGCATACTGATCAGTTTGACTCCTCCTGAATGTTTTCAAAATGCAACTGAAGAGCAGAACAAATGAGTGGAAGATCAGTAAAAAAAAAGTGGTTTCTGTTGAGAAAAAAAAAAACACTGTCAGGAGAGGCCGTCACTAAGGCAACAAGTCCGCCAATGAGAGGGTGTGTGATCTGAGCATGTCCAGATTTGAGTATAAACAAATTCACTGTTTTGTTTTGCAAATCCAGCACCGGAGGTCCATCGTTGTTGGATCAACAAAGACCTCATCCAGAAAAATCTTCCTTATGATGAGATAAGATAAATCATCATATCATATTCATATTTTGAATGAGCGTAGCAGAGAGTGACAAATCCTTTTCTTGCTTTTTTAGCTGAATGTATTGTTGGGGGAAAATAAGCCACAGGGTGTAAATACACAAGAAATTTGAAAAACACAGTATGCCAGGGCTTGATTTAGTTCTGAAAACGGATTGAGTTGCACAGACCTGGACTCACACAGGGGCTGGGCACAGTAACACTAAGACCCAAATCCAATGCCTCTGAAATAGTCTTGACAAAAGCAACTTAATGGAAACCTTCACAGAGGTGATATTTATTGATGGGTATTGTGTTTTGTTTGCTACATGTGCTACTATGTGCACGCACATCCGCAGAGGACCTTTGGCCTCTGTGACCCCTCGAGAACAAAAGCTCATGTATAGTCACAGTAGCTTTTTGCGAAGAAAGCCGTGAATAAATGCGAGCCAGTGGCTGAATCTGAGCCCACACACCACCAAAGGACTGAGGCTGGGTATCTTCAGCTCTGTGTCCTGCGGTTTCCATTCTCACATGCCTCTGAGGCTGAGCCACTCTCCAGATAACAGGGAATTCCATTACACACTACATTAGACAACAAAAACCACATCCCACATCCACAAATAATTCATCTGACACCAGAGGACGGGCACTTCGCACATGTGAGTGTGTGCTAAGACTCCACAATTATTCATGACCAGGAACACACTCTCTCAAAATCATTTTTTAATCTGTTTATTACAGTTTATTCATAAATGCCACTCACTCTCTTTCTCTCTCTCACACACAAACAAACACAATTCTCATTATTTTGGTTACATCACACCTTTTTTTCCCCACCCAAACCAAACTGCAAACACTTCATTTACACATTTATGCTGCTGCATCTTTATAGTTCTCACTATTTTGCTCTTTGGCATCATAAGTACATCTCTCATCTGCCCCTGGGATAATAAGACACGACACATTGTTGGATACTAGAAACTAAACATCTCGGGAGAAAAAGAAATCACCTTACCTGTTGTGGAAAATCCTCCGGCAGCCTCGCTCAGCATCGTTCCGCGGCGCAACTGAGCCGACGGAGACGGACGGACCCACCTTCCAACTTTTTTCTTTTTTGTTTGTTTGTTTTTTGAGGGCTGGGGAAACCGTCGCACAGCATATGGCATCCGTTCAGGAGGGAGTCGCTCGGTGCGCGTCGCTCTGGACTTCGGTCGTGCCCGCCATGGCCCCGCCGCCGTGTGACAGGTCGCTTTTACGCACAGTGCCGCGCTGCGCTCAGCTTCCCAGCAGCTCCGGCTCAGGCTGAGCGGGCTCCGGACAGCTGATTGGCTCTGCGATGCGTGCTGCGAACTCCGACACCGACCACGGATTTGACATTTCCAAACTTGCCTTGCCTGGGCGTCTCTTCCTCCATCCCCGTGTGTGTCTCACGCGCCGGCTGAGGGGGGTATTTTACGCACCGCCACCCATCTACCTCCTCCCCCCCACCTAAAAGAGATGCTCTTTTGCCTCGTTGCATAAGCAGAGAGTCATTTGCAGGCAGGTTCCTCCTCAGATATCCACTGTTTGAATGAGCCAGCGTTCCCACCCTGCAGACTCGCAGGGTTTGTGTCCTTGTGAGCTGTTTAAGCGAGGACGCCCACTGAATGTGGAGAAGACACAAAATCACAAAAACTTCACGCATCATTTTAATGGAGTCTGCTGCATGCATTTTGAGATCCCTCTTCTCACTTCTTTCAGCTTTCATTCTCTGTTTTCAGAAAATGTGTTCGCCTTAATTCCCCCTCCTGCAATGTGCACCACTCTAAATATAGCTCAGGAATAAGCTACTATTAAATTCATTGCACATTTATATTTGATTAATATTTTAGACAAATCCCATGCATTTATCATGAGCCTGCCAATTTGTCTGTGCCTTTAACCCCACTCTGTTAAGCTGCTTATGATTCTACGCCACAATTTATCATTGTAAACACAGTTTACATAACATAAATATAAATGCATTTTTCATGCAAGTAAATGGGTGACATAATAAATTCCACACATGACAGCTAAGCCTAATTTATTTTGATCCTGCTCAAGAATAATAATGACCCGTCTACAGCATTTACAGCGGCGCTGTCTTTGGTTTAGACTCATGCAAAAACACATTTAAAACAGTGCCTATCAGAGGATGTAGTGGTTTGCCAAGAACCAAAAGACTGATATACAGCCACTGAACACTGGACACATATCTTATTCAGAAGGAGCACTCTGTTCCACAGGCTCATAAAAATGTCTGGAGTTAATAATGTGCAAGCCCAGGCTCTGTCACTTTCACTGGGAGATGCATTAAGGTGCTGATGGACACTTTATGGGGGAAACATGGGGCTGCATTTATAAGACCGGGCACACATGAGCTGCGTCCCTCCCAGAGTCACCTTGTGTTCACATGCACGAGGCGACGTGGCATAACAGCCCCCCCGTCACTGTGATGGATACCACTCCCTCAGGAGATGAGTATATTAGAGGAGGGCGGGTGTGGAGGGGACCAGAACCTGCAACCGTTTATCCATTATTCCTCTTTCTTTCTCTCTCTCCATCAGCCTTCACAGCAGGATGCAGGGGAACATTTCCTAACGAAGATCTGTGTCAGAACGGCAGGAACACCCACAGATTTAAAATATGGTACAATAAAGGCAAAACCAGTCCAGCCCAGTGGTGCCACATTACACAGTTTATAAGGAGAGAAGATTTCTCCTTGGACCAGGCTTTTGCCAGATTTTTCTGTAGATGGACTGTGAATATTTATGGTCCTCACTGTGCCCCCTTCTTCTGCTCCATTTTCCACTCTATATTTAGGCACTGTGTCACCACACAGCAGATGCACTATTTGTCAAGCGTTTTCTTCCTCCTTGTAATTTCATGAAACAAAAGGGTTATTCGAGCTAATGTGCAGGTATTTGTGTGCTGTTGATTGACAAAGGGAAACACTAAAGCAGAAAACAGTTGCCTCTCGCTGACCCTATCCTCCCACCCTGTTTGATATCGCAGCCAACTCTTGACACCCTGAACTTTCCTAAGGCCCATTAACCAGCTTTAATCATTTAAACACTTTTGGGAGTTAATCAGCCTAATCCGATTGGCAGAGAAAGTATCAAACCACTTAATTTAATCTGGCCTAGCCGGCTTTTGCATAGAAAGGGGGGATTTAAGCAGCTTTTCCCACATGGCCTTTCTGTGCATTACTTCCTGTTTGATTAAACACTTTATCAAAGTGTATGCCAGCAGAGCACCTCTGACCACTGAAGCAGCCCGTCGGGACTGATGAAAAAGAGCAAAAACGCACATTTAAAGCTGCCTGGATTCCTGGCAGTCCACATTTGATGCATCATTTAAACATATCTGCGTATTTACAACACAAGCTCAAACCAACGCTGTGTCTGTCTCACTCCTTTCACGAAGGCGTATTTGTATTTGTGGGCTTTCCATCGTTGGTGTTCATTGCAGACATCAGGTGCAGCGTGAGTCCATTTGGCCAAAGAGGTCAGTCTGCAGAAAGCAGCGGGACTTGGAGCCCTGCAGCGTCAGGTTTAGGCGAGAGAACAGGAGGAGGTTCGGCATATGGGAAGGTTTTGGCAGGAGCAGAGGCTGGAGCGCCTTCCAGACCTGGAGGCGCGCTGCAAACCTCACACTGACAACTCACAGAAGAATAGAAAAGCCACAGCTAAATACTGCCTCATATTCACCACCTGACTCAGGCTACAATGAGCTGGCCGGGAAGAGGATGACAGCGTCATGTCGTGTTATGGGCAGAGGGAGAGTATGTAAATGAGAGATGGTGAGGAATAAGATAGTAGGTGGGTGGGAGAATAAATAGCAGATCCAGCTGAGCACCTTCAGACAGTGGATGTTTCTTTCAGAGGAGCAAATTAAGTTTTACAGGCGACAAGCACTAGAAAAGCTTTTTTATAAAGCCCAGTTTGTTTACCATAAAACGTTGCTATCAGGCTCGCATAGAATTAATTTCACAGGGCCGTCGCACAGAACTTCACTTTAGTTATTTGTTAAGGTCTGATAGTAATGCTGGGTGGGCTGCCGGACATTAAAGGAAATGGATTTATTGCCCTCTTACATCCAGAGAAAATGAAAATGAGTTTGACTCCTACAGTAGGTTGTCATAATGAAAAACATAATAGTCGGTGAATGCCAACATTATGAGAAGCAATTTCATTAAAGTGTTAGAAAGTTGCACAGTATGTGACTTTTCAAGGTCCTTCTACAAATGTGCAATCAGAATATTAGCAGTATGTGTCTGGAAGTTGGCCCACGTCTGTGCGCTGGTGCTGGGGGAATGGATGTGCGGTGGGGCGGGAGTGGAGTCCCGAGGGACCGTCAGAGGCTTTTGGCTTTGCAATTTTCTAACACACAAATGCAATATGTGTCGAATTAGCTGAAAGCGCTCCATCAGGAGGGGAGAGGTCGACGTTTGTCATCCACACTTGCAGGCAGAAGTACCACTTTGTATCTCTACCCTTCACCTATACGCACATGTGCCTTTAGCAGTGCATAGAAAATGCAAAGTGTGCATCTTGGGAGAGATCCGCTTTGGAGCCACAGTAGTTAACGTCAATCATAATTGGACTTCCTCCCACGGAAGGAAGGCGAACGAGGACAGTGGGGAGCTTCTCATCTTCACAGATCGCTGGCAGTGGTACAGTAGCCGGCCGCCCCACTCCAGAGAGACGCCGTGTGCAGATTAATGGCATCCTCTGTGGCGAGATTTGAAAACTTCCATTAATGGAACACCAATGATAATTTATTTGGACAGCCGAGCTGCTTCTCTGTGAATAATGAAGTGGCCTCGGGATCATTAATATGATGGATTCCCTCTAATGTGGTGATGCTGTGCCAGAAGTCCTCGCTGTAGAAAAAAAAAGGAAAAAAGATAATAGCTGTGTATATTGTTTGCATTATTGATTTGTAGACGGAAAACAGCCATGATTTGATACTGACACTGTGTCTCTCTTTAAGGGGATTAAATATTTTCAAAGAAATAATACCTCAGAGGATCACTATTTGAAACATTAGTTGTGCTAATGAACAGCACGCAAATCCTGTGCTGAGCGTGTGCAGGTATACCAGGTGATGAGTCAGCCAGGCATGACAGACTGCTGTGTGACTAACAGGGATGGGATTTTATTCACAGTCTCTCTCATCAGTCCAATAAGAAGAATTAACAATTAAATGCCAGAGCTGAACGCCTCAATGTGTCACAGGACCAGCCTGCACGTGTTGGAGCTCTACCCGGCAGGATTTGCCATTAAACCTATTAAGGCATCTATTAAACGGCAGCGGATTTAGCATTATGTCTTCAATATGCTTCTGAGCAAAAGAGAGCTCAGGTGAGGCCAGATTTCCCCGTCTGTCAGTGGTTGTGGGACTGGGCTGTGGAAGGGCTATAAATAGGTGATCGTATAGGAGCTGCTGCAGGTTAAGCAGAGGAGCTCGCAGAGGGCCGGGGTGAGTCATCGCCCTGTCTCGTTGCATCATGTCAGTTACCTGGTGTCTGCACCTGTCACTGCAACCCCCCACCACCGCCTCACGCACACTCGAGAGTCTGATAAAAGGATCTCTGCTCTCCGCTATGCAAATACTTCCCTGAATTTATTAAAGCAATCTTTTTTTTTTCTAGAATTACAATGAATGAAATGACTAAGTGTGCAAGGAGTCGCCCTTCGTGACTAACTCACAGGGAATCATCACTCGGCTCTGCAGTTTGCGCTGAGGAGTATTTCAGTGTTTTTCCCCCACCTCGTTTTGTTTTTATGACCCGCTAACGTCACTGTTGGTTCAGCCATTTGGAAGATTGGTTTATCTTAACTGTAGTTTTAGCTAGCTTAACTCCCCAGCCCTCCCGCAGTCAGCTGACTGAGGTTTATTTACGTAGGTTTAATGCTTTTGTGCATTCAGCGGCGGCAAATTCTTTTTGTCTTGCTTAGAAATCATTTGGTACTTTGTGAACAATAAAACGAAAGTGCTGATGTTAAGATTTTAGTAGATTGCACACTCTTCTGCAGTGTAATATGTTTGAAAACTATATTCCTATTCCGCCGAAACAAAACCTGTAAAACTAATTATTCCATTTCATGAAGCTTGCATTATGTATGTGCAGTAAAAGTCCTTGCCTGCTCCCCCCTCTGATTTGAATCAATGGCCACACGTTCCCTAATGTTCCCCTTTAATGTTCTTCTCTGAGCTGCAATTTCAGGTGGGTTTATTATCTGAGTCTTGGCAGGCTGCCGTTCGTGCCCTTATTTAAAAAGCTCTTTTCAGTGCGTGCTGTCACAGTGGCTGGTGTTGTGACTAATAAACAATACAAGAGACCCTGAGATTCCTGCAGGTGTCAAAAGGTCATGAAGGAGTACTTGTTTGTGTGCGGCATCCTGCCTCTCATTTTCAAAAGCCTCTAATGGGCCCACAGGAGATGTGAGTCTTTCATGGTGAAGAACCAATCCGGACATAATTATAGGCCGGCAGAAAGCTATGATGCTTCTCCACACGATCGTTTTCTGTGTCAATGGTGGCTCACAACTGCTCCACATGATATGTGTTGACTTGGACAGCCTTTAAACAGAATCAATGCTCACATGTGTAAACCCCTGGGAGAGGAGTAATTATCGGGACCTAAGATGAAGAAAGATGAATTTCAGTGGCTGCTCATCCACTTGAGCACTCTGGTCCAAAGCTCTTTAAATGACCGGTCTGCTCTGCCATATTAGTTTGGTCATCTATCCCTGGGCAGCTGTCTGCAGCAAAAGAAACGATCCTCTGAAAAGCAATGCAGCAGGAGAGGACCCCCCCCCCCCCATCTCAACATGGTCATGATGTTCTCTTTATTTCATGACTGGAGTATTCCCATGCTCCCTAACTTGGGAGAAATAATGAGCGTGTTAATGTAAAGCCATGAAGCAGGCAGTGAGATTAACATGACATTGACACAGTGGCTGAAAAATGTCAGTATGTTAGAAAATGTGCTAGACTGATAATGAAAGCTTCTGCATGGAGCTGACCTGACTATGGGTGATACTTGACAACATGTCTGCACTATAATTGACATAGCTTCCCCTTGTTCGGTTGAATAATAGATGCCTTGCTTTGCATAATTCATCTGAAATGAAGTATTTGTGGGATTTTTTTTTTAGTTCAAGGCTATCATTGTCACTGTCACTGTGTCACTTGTTTATTCCATCAAAAGAGATTATCTGCAGGATGTAATGAGAACATCACAACCACAATTGGAGCAATCAGAGCACGCAAGACCACTGAAGCAGTGTTGCTTCCTTTTTTTTTTTCTTTTGTCAGAACTGAACATTCATGCATGTAAATGGATGCATACACACATTGTCGGATTATGTGCCCACTAAAAAGATTTATAAGGCTCATGTCAGGCCAACTGTGACTCCAGAGATGCTGGACACTGACATGGAAGTCAGTTTAACACTGGGGACTGCTGGAAGTATACATATTTTATTGGCATATCCATATTTCATTGAAGTGCTCATTATGTTGAGTGATGGCTCGGATGGAGATTTAATCAGGTCCTTTTTAATCTCTCATTCATTTCACAATGACCTATTTCTCACTTGACATTGAGTCAGAGGTGGACATGCTGTTTTACTGTGCCACTGAAAACTGTCATTAAGAAAGCTCCATGTAGATTTTTACTTTATGAGAACAAAATAAAAGAGTAATGTGTGATACTTTTGTTGCTGGATCAGCCAAGGACTTCATTTGAAGGTCTGAAAATTAAGAGACAATACTGCTTTGAATTACAAGTTGTCTTGGTCTGATCTTGTTTTTATGGAATAGCTAAATCAGTGACATGGTGATAATGAAAAATATTGGCTATTGGCTAACTATAGCTGCCTCTTCTCCTGTTTCATGACATAAGATCCCACAGTCCTGCATGTTTACTGTGTTCACCATCTCACTTTAGTGTGTTAACATGGTAAAACTCAGACACTACCAAATCAAATGCTAGTGCTGAATGAAAAGTTAAGGACCTCCAATGTTGTCAATGACGTGAATGTGTGTACCAAATGTATCACAAACCAATAATTGCCACAACATTTCATAAAAAAAGTGATCACCAGTGTGATTATGTTTCATCCACTAGGAACTGATAATTATACCAAATTCAGTGCCAATGCATCCAATGGACATTGAGATATTTCACTTGATACAAGTGAAACCTGCCACTAGCACTAGATGAAAACCTATGACTTTGGATCAGTGAAATCATTTGTTTTCATCCTTTGCATATTTGTACTAAATGTCATGGCAAGTGCCATGTGATAATCATAGAGGTATTTTGGTTCAGCTTGCATGGTTAAAAAC
>JBAJHX010000115.1:13767089-13803766 GCA_037176925.1 Amniataba percoides
TCACAACTGTACAGATTGTAAAGCCCTCTGAGGCAAACAATGTTTGTGATTTTGGGCTTTAAATAAATAAATTTGAATTTTTTAATATACCTACAACACAGGAGACTCCAGCTACCCTTGATAACAAATAATGTGAATAATGCTTGTTGTGATTATTTTCATTTTTCTTCTGACTGTACATGTAAATGTCCTTAATCTGATTTATTGGAGACATACTGGTCGGCTGTTTCACTTGACTGTATACCTTTAGCATTAACACAGTGGCACAGTGCATTGTATCCCACTTTATGCCATGTGATGCCAAATTATCTTGGTCTTGTTGTACTGTTAAAATACTTGCACTGTTCATGACCAGTAAGTTAAACACTGCATCCAGATTTATACATGCTGCCATACGGGGGCAGCACAGTCTCCCTGAAGGAGGTCCAGTGTCTAGGAGGAGGAGTCCTCCTCCACAGGGTGGAGAGCGTGCCTCTTCAGCAGTGTCTTTAGTATCTCCACCTCCCGCTCTGCCTCCTTCAGCTTCCTACGTAGTGTCTCATTGGATTTCTGGAGCCTCTGGTTTTCCTGGGAGAGACATAAAGATTCGCATGATGTATAGTAGCTGTGTTGCATTTGTTAGGAGCAAAAAAGAAAAAAAGAAAACCTGGTTATAACACTCACTGATTCCAGAGATTCATAGGTGGGTTTGACCTCCTCCTCTGGCTCTTTAGCCACAATGGATGCCCTGTTTTCCCACTTGGCACAGTATCTCTGTTTTCTCTGGGGCACCGGGCTGGGACACGAGGTCAGGGTGGGTGTTGTTGGGACCAGCAGTGCCGGCTGAGAGCGGCTGGCCTCAGGGCCTGCTGGGGAAGGCTGGGCTCCCTCTGTCTGGGTGCCACTGTGGACCCTCCGAGGCCTCAAATGGGAGGTGACGGGGGAGTCTGGGCTCGAGTCTTTGTTGTCATCTGGCGGGTAAGGGAACGGACATTCCTCTGAACCTGCATGGCGTTAGGACGAATTATGTCAAATGAAATTAATGGATATCATACATAACGCAGATTGTTAATCATGATTTACTTTTCTGCCTTTTTTTCTGTCTTAAGGAGAATAATCTCACTAGATCTAATCAGCAATCACAAAACAAAATGACTCAGTTCAGTTCAAGCCAAATAAACCATGTGACCAAATAACACATCATAAAGAGTCATTTGTAGAGGGGCTGTGTTACTATAGCCCCCGTGTTTTTAAGAAGTGTCAATCCATATTAAGTCAAATCGAAAACTCTCCTGTTTTGAATATAGTTGTTTTCTCGCAGCAGGTGGGTAGCTTCAGTATTACTGTAAGTGAAACGGTTCCTAATGACAGCTGGAGGGAAATCACCCTGACAGCAGACCCGGCGCTCTAGAGCTGTTTTCTTTAAGCTGCAGCATACTGAAGTGAAATTGTGTCTTGCATTGTTTTCTGTACGGTGCAGCAGGCGGTAATTACAGGAAATAACTCTACAAAGGTGAGGAACACAGGCCCGAGAAAGCGTGTGTCCCCAGATGGCACGTCACGCGGATGTACCGGTTGCTGCCATGTTACATGCATGTTGAGTACTTGTGTGAGAGAAAATGCTTTTGCTGTTTCAACGGGACTGTGTATGCCGGTGATAAACCCCTCCTCACCCACACCCACCCTCTGAGGCGCCCATGGTGACAGGCGTGGAGCTGGGTGTCGGGCTGTCGATGGCACTGGTCACTTTGGTGTTCTTCTTGCACTCAAACGCCACCTGGTCCTTGCACAGCTTGTGGCAGTTCATCCCGCAATCTGAGCGGAGCCAAGGGAACGCAAACAACATGTCAGAACAGGAACTGGTGTCAATCTACCACCGACAAACTGACTTCTACTGACTTTTCTTTGAACAGTCTCTGTTCTGCAAAATGCAACTCAGAGAGCTTCACATGCTCACAGTCAGGCAAACAAACAGCTCTCAGATCTTCTGAGGGACGGGGGAGGGGGAAAAACTGTGGTTCTGGCTGCAGACTCTCTTCTTTTTTTCTTTTTTTTTTTAGATGTGCTGCAACATACAGCTAGCTGTGTGCAACACAGAAAACCACACTACACCTTCCAAAGATAGCTTCATTTCACCTGCTCCCCACAAGACACTGCATGAACCTCTGTTCATTTTTAAACAAGTCACCACTGGCTGACATTTGGCCAGAATCATACATGCCACTGTTGTGCACTGTTGTGCAAGAGACAAGCATTAATTACCTTTGCATCTGTAGCCTTGCTTGATGACACCCCACAGCTGTGAAGAAAAAAAAAAAAAACATGACTGAAGCAAACAAGAATCAACACTGTTGAAGAATCTGCGTGCTGTGACCGAGCCGTAAACAGGCATCTACAAATATTCATCCTTTTGTTGAGTTTGTTGAGTTTGCGCGGTGGCTTACAAATCCTGAGCAGTTGTCGCAGAAGGTGGGTTTCATGTAGGTGGTCTCCTGGAAGTTGTGGACAAAGCCCAGACCCAGCTTGGAGCAGATGACGCTGGCCCGCATGAAATAGGCTGTGATCTCCTCTCTGCTGACGAGGCCCTCCCTGGAAAACCACAACACGTATACAGCGTAGATTAACAGAGGAAAGAGAGCGGCGTTGATATCGGAAATAAACATTTTGACAGACATTTTTGGATCCTGACTTCACGCTTTAATGTCTGGTGATGTCCCTTATGTATTTATAGCTGCACCCACCCATCTGCCTCATGTGTTAAACTTTGTGTCATCTTAAAGGTAACATCAACTCTGGTGGTTTTTATGTTCAGGCTCTAAATGAGAAATCACATGCTCCTCTGCGGGTTGTGAGTGTCATGCACCGCTGGACTGGCATGAGAAATAAAGCGGCGAATATGTAGTGGCTGTCTTTATGGTTAGCACTGCAGCTATTTTATGCTTCCTGTCGGTGCGCTCATCACTACAAATACCCCTTTTTCTTCCTCTCGTCTCTCCTCTGAGGTCATAAATGTGCTCGGAGCGTGACCCGTCAGACACTCACTTCTCTTTGTCCATGACACAGAAGGAGAAAGGAAAACTGGCCGCAATTTTCTCAAACTCCCCTTGAGAAATGAAGCCGTTCTCGTCGTGATCGTAGTTCTTAAACACAGACTGTGAAAGACAAGAAGCAAACAGCATTGTTGCTCGACTGTTTAGTGAACAAAAGCCGCAGGAGCAGGCTGTCAAAATGGCAGCATCCAGAAGAATAGTTAAAATAAACGATTATGGTTATGTAACGGCATTGCTGAGTAGCTATGCGGAGGCTACACTTGAAAAAAAAAAAGATGGGAAAAAAAAAGGAAGCACTTACGTCCACCATTCTCTGTACGTGTTTGCTGATGGTTCGGGGGTCGGGTTTCGGAGCCACTCCTGGTGCCCAGTCCACAACCACTGGAGGTCTAGAGGGGGTGGCTGGCTGATGGAAAATTAATTAGTCATTAAAATACAAGCCTGGGCAGACAGATAACACGTAAAATATTATCTGAGCAATTCTGTGACTCTAAATCTATTCATGACCTGCTCTTTAGAGGCAGAAGCGAAACTGTCAGCTTGCTTAATGTAACGCTTTGAAGGACATTTAAGCATTTAGACATCTTGCAAAATATGCTTATTCACTGTCTTGCAGTGAGTTAAGTTAAACGAGTGATGTAAACCACGTTATGTAGAACACTTTTGCACTTTCGTATAGAGACTGGAAAAATTACAGGGGTTATGTGTCCCCTTTTTTGAACAGACTAAACAAAGGAGACAGGATAATCAGTGAGCTTCAGAGGTGGATTTTGTGTTTGGATATGTTCGGCGTACAGGTGCGAGAGTGATATCAGTCTGCTCATCGAACACTTTGGAAGACAGCAGATTGGCCTGTTTTCCCCAAAAATGTCAAAACTGTTGCTGTAAAAGCAGCCGGGATACTGTTGTTAACTGGAGGTGCATCTGCTTCCATCACTCACAGGTGCTTTACAGTTCTTGGGCTCCCTGGTGTAAGACAGCTCATAGATCTCATCTTCAGTGTAGTACAGGTCCAAGGACAGCTGCAGGGGAGGAGAGAGCACATGTCAGCACACGGGAGGAAAAAAAAAAAAACTAAAGAGAAAGGGCCCTCTGTACGTCTACATTTTTCTCCTTGTAACATGTTGAAACAGGGCAAAATTAGGTCACAGGGTAACTATTATCTCTTCACGGGCATTCTGTCGCTCAAGTAGGATTAAAGCGGCGAGCACAGATAGCACAACAATACAGCAATCTGAACTCTCTCTCATTCACACTCGGTTCGTCACCCACACACTCATAGATCATAGACTCTCATCACACCCACACAAGCGCGGACAGTCCACACGCTGTAACGCGCTCATTTGCATCCGCGCTGCTTGCGTTCAATGCAGTGCAGTGAATCATACGAAGCTGCAAACAAAGGGTGCGCTACCGTCAACAGATGGACCAGGTCCTTGTTAGCGTCCAGCCTGGGAGGGATCTGCTGCAGCTGGATCAGCTCGTGAATGTGGCTGTAGAGGGCCTGGAGCTTTTGGACGTTCACCTTGTTGTCCTCCACGTAGTCTGACATGGCCTCGTTGACCGAAATCAGGTCTTTGAGGTGGACGCCCAGGATGGGGATTTTAAAACCTGTGCACTTGTTGTAAGCTTGCCTGTAGTTGTCATAGTTTCTGCAGGAGGACAGCATGTCTGTCATCTCATTCAGTACCTGGGGAGGTGAATCGAACGTTTTGTGTTGGTTATAATGACAGGATGTTTGGGCTCCATTGTCAGCTGGGTCTTACAAGCACCGGCGTAATTTACCTTGCTGACCTCGCTGGGTACATGCGAGGTGGTGTCCTTCAGTCTAGAGATGGAGCTGTGGCACAGTCCTCCCACCACTGCCATTAGTGTGTTGTAATTGTGCATAAGATGTAGACTCTAGTGGACACACACACAAACACACACACAAAGAAAAGCACACGTATCAATCCATCCAAGCACACACACATATAAACACGCACAATTAAGCTTGTTCCAGGTAGCCTTAGTTATATAATCCACAACACTGCAGTTACATAAGCCACTTATATTGTTGGCTTTTTCTTACTGCTCACTGATATCTCACTCTTTTTTCTTTTTTTTTTTTTTGGAGGTGCTTTTCCCTCTCTTTTCAGGTCTCTAATTCGTGCTGTCACTGGAGAATTATGGTGTGAAATTTGTTTCCACACCCGTGGGTTTTGAGGTTGACAGCAGTGAGCAGCAGCAGACTGGTGCATTAGTGTTACAGTGCAAGAGGTCCTCCAGAGCGTAAGCCTGCCTAACGGCTCCCTGAAGCCAGCACATCACTTCTCAGCAGGCTGTGTGCAGCTTCACGTTGGAGTGGTTTAAACAAGCGGGGTCTGATCAGTGACTACGCTCACGAGTCACTTCTCTCTTTTCCACTTCCACAAACTCCTCAGTGTCTAAGTGGGTTCCACTTGATGGCTCCATTAGCTTGCATTCAGTTAATATTTTCCTTTTAGTAAAATCTTTGGATACGCTAAAAGCCTGCAGCAGAGCTCTTGAGAATCATTACGGGCTCTCTGTGAATATGCATTATGCAACTGCCAATTATTTAGCATCTATAGTGTTCAGAGTGTCACAATAGACTGTCATTAGTTAGATAAGGTGTGTGAACAATAGCACATAGACACAAGCAAAGAGGAAATTTGTCGGATAGAGTTCTGTTTTTCTTTTTTTTTTTGTTAACCCTGGAGCAGAAACAAAGTTTGATAGTGAGGGGTTGATTACACAACTACCTGGGCCACGTGGATGAACTTGGTGAAAACCTCAGCTCTCAGCTGAGCCGTGGGCCTACTCAGCACCATCAGCTGAACCCACTGGGAGATACCATTGCACAGCGCGATGGAACGCTCCATCGCGGGGATGTCCTTCATGCAGCAGCTGCGAATGTAATTCTGGTAGTCTACAAACTGGCAGAGGGGGAGAGAGACGAGCATGAAGTGCTGCACGGAAAATGCAAGGAATTTCCCGTGGGGAGGGAAAAAGTTCACAGAGATGCATGTCAAATAAACAAATCATCAAAATGCAAAAGATAACCCCCACCTACCCACACACACACACACACGCACACACTCTGATACTCGTGTGTATACTCACTGATATCCTACAGAAGGACTTAAATTCCAGGTAGGTGAGATGCTCAGCCAGCTCAATGGGCTCCAGGTGATCAAAAAGCAGAGAGACCTTCCTCTTCTTACTGTTGTTAATTTTGATCTTCTGGCTGGCTTTCCACGACCGATCCCGCTCATTTCTAGAACACAATGTGGAACATAACGCACTTCAGCAAAGTGATAGTATGACTTCATAAATTGGAAAAGTACAGCTTATGATAAATTTCACATTATATTAGAGTGTATAATGGTACAGCAATAAATTGGTAAGGATTTGAATAGACATTAAATTATTAGTTGATTTGCTGAAAATGAAATGGCAACAATTTTGAAAAGTGCTCTTCATTTGCCATTAAAACATTTTTTTAAACTAATATAGCATTTTAAGAATTAAATGGTTCTAACTTCTTAAATGTGAACATTTTCTACTTCTACAGTCTTCTGTGTTGTTAGTAAACTGAGTATTTTGGGGTTTTGCAATGTTGGGCCAAAGATCTTTTTATGCCTTGTGACATTTGTATAAACAATGAATCGATTGTGTAAAAGTAATTTGGTTGGTTTGTATGATGGATGGATGGACAGTTAAAACAAACACAACTGCAGGCCCAGATTTAAATATTTCACTTAATACTAAGGAATCAATGTGACATATACCGGTAGTACAATATATGTGATGTCAGTGAGAAAAACTGTGATCTAATTTTGAAGATACCTTAGCAGCATCAGAGTTATGTTGTTCGCAGTTCAAATCTGCATTCTCGATCGTGACTGATTTCAGTATTTTCCCTGACTGAACAAACAAGCGAGAGTCGTGTAGGCCTCGTGTCTCAGTTGCCAGCTGGTCAGAGATTGACACTTACATCCATTTGGTCTCTAGGAGAGAGCAAAGACGCTCCTGTCCCTGCTCTCTGATCAGCTCCCGGAACTGCTCCAGGCTGTCTGACAAGCTGTGCTGCAACCGGAACGTCACCCAGAATTCCTGAATCCAATGCCTGGAGGTCGGAGACGAAGCCATGTTACAGATAGAGAACATACAATTAAAGCTGGACTCTTAAAAAGCTTTGCTGTGTTAAAACTGACCTGATGAGGTAGCATATCCTCTGGCACTCTGTTGGCTGCTCATTGTCCAGTGCTAGTTTAAATGTAAGGGCTTGGTTAAGGAGCTGCTCGTGATTGTTAAAGTGCGGTTTTATTGTCTGAAACTTAAAGCAGTCAGCAGTATTTCGGGCTTAGCCACACTTATGTTTGGGTGAAAAGAGCTTGTCGGCAGATCTGCTGATCCTGGACATTGTTCAGGACAGGTACGTTGTGAGTAAACAATGAACATATGGTCGATTCAGCCTCAGAGTTTCTTTCGCACAAACAGCTCATTAATAAAAACTACAGCAACTAAACAAAAAGGCGAACAGAAGTGGCATTTGGTAACGTGGGAGGAGGCGACTGCATGAAAACTCTGATGAGCATCACTGAATCATTCTGGCATACAGAAGTTAGTGAATAACAAAACGTTCAAAGAAAACACACAATCGCTGCCTCGTATACTGTAGAACAACTTCTGATTAATGTGCATTGTTTGCTAGTGGGCCTCTAAAGATGTTTTAATCAGTGCGTTATAATTATTCATGACTATCGCCGCTCTGCCCTCCTCTGTGCACACACTGACCACAAAAACACTGCGCCATCAACTTATATATACGCTGCACATAAAGGCACTTCCTCATAATGTGAAGCAGCGTCTATAAACAAACTGACACTACAGCTCTCAATTGGCAGAAATAAGCTTGAAGTGATGCACATAAAAGGCTAATTGCGTCATGGGAGCAGAAGAACTGCCCACGCAATCCCAAGGCCAGACTGTGATGAAGGCTGTTAATGGCCCCTGCGTCTCATCCCCGATCCTAACCCACACTCTGAATTTATTTGATGTATCCTTTCGGGTGTTCGGCTCAGAGCAAAGGGGTTAAAAATAGCAGAGGGTCATTGGGCATCGTGTGCTCTGACGTGGGTCCGTCTGAGCAGAGGGGCCTCTTTAAGCAAAAGAGGGCCCGCGTTTATATATAGCTGAAGAGGACTTGTATGTGAAAGAGGCAGAGGTAATTAACACCTGAAGCCCCAAGGCTGCTTGCTGGGCCAGTAGGCTCCTCTGAGAGGCTTTGTGACGCCACCGCTGTTTCCTGAATGGAAGTCTAGATTACAAGCCCTCCACTCAAGTCACGAGACACAACGCTAAAAAAAAAAAAAAAAAAAAAAAAAAAAAGAAGCTTGTTCTAGGTGTGAAGTGGGGAAAGTGAAAGAAACATTTTGAAAGAGACTGAATACACGATGACACCAGACTGCATGGAACTAAATGCAAGAGGCCCAGAGTGAAGGAAATATACACCGACAGAGATGTAAAAGGTTCCACAGCAACTGACAGCAGGAGTAAACACGAACTGACACTCGCCTATCACATTTTACAGTGACAGCTACAGGCTGCATTGTAAGCCAAGTACAGGCTTGATTGCCCGTTGCTGTTGACAACCACAGGAAAGCAGCACGCAGCAGAGCCATTGATCTGATCCCATCTTGGTGCTCAAAAATCGGCCAGTGCCCTGTTTGAATCATCAGGCCGTGCTGTGATGGTGGTTACAGCTACTGAAGGATATAGAGCGATGAGCTTGTCCAGCAGGTCGCTGGAGGAGATGAGGAGACGGTGCATGGTCAGGCTGATGTTCAGCAGGTGGCTGTTCCTACACACACAGCCATCCGAGTCTGTAAGACAATAAAGAAAACACTCTAGTTATCCCCTAAAAATAAAAGTTGCATCAGTGAGATGAGGTTTCCTTTGTTTAGCTGGTATCTGGTGTTGTACCAAACCACAACCAGTGACGTCACACACGTTGTGTGTGTTTGACTTTGCAGCTCTGTTTTCACAACATAAACTGCTGAATATGAGATTTGTGAGCTGCTGCATGTGGATTAAAAGAAGTACTCGCCTTACAGTGTGAATAATTTGGACCAAAATAGACTAAACAGTCAACTTTTTACGGGACAAGGCCACTTGCATTCTCCATGTTTCTTATTGTCAACAATTCCCATGAAAAAATCAAGCATGTGTAACTCCAAGTTCTTAGTGAAGATGTAAGTCATTAAAAATGGATCCCAAATATATACTTTCATTTAAACAAACCTTAATAACTAAAGCAGCTAGGCATTGTAGCTTTTTACTGACTTAAACAACAGTAGATAGTATATTTGTTTGGGACTATTTTCAGCTGTATACACACATTTGTGCATGTGGGATCAACTCAAATTAATCCACTGTGCCTACACTGACAGAAATAAGGGAATATTTCACTCAGCGCGCTGTGGCTCAAGTTTTTGTGTAACAATGGAGCTCTCTGTGGCAAAGTGTAATATACTCCATCACGCCACTCAGACAGTATTTGTTAACAGGATTAATTTATTGTGGGTTTAGGTGCTTTATCCTTTAATTACTATTTTTGGGATGAATTGCGATGATGGGCGGGCCACAGACTGTCAATGGATGCTTTTGTTCAATTATTGTAGATTATTCATTTGATTACAAAAATAGATTCTGTTCAAATAAATTCTGTACTGGATAGAAGATAAGTGAAGAAAGATAATTATAAATCTATTACACATTTCCAACCATAACTGACTCTGAAACACTGAATAGCCCTTTGTGTGAAAACCGTAAGATAGAGACAGTATTTCCATCAATAGACATGACAGGCTTAGGTCAACCAAACACCAGCTGATACACACTATAACACATGTTCGTCATACTATCCACAGACCACGTTTCTGAAGATTTGAGTTTCAATCTGACTGTGTGAACCTCTGCGGCGCATTTGTCTCACTACCTTTTTCGCTTCCTTTTTCCTTGCATATATATCTCACTTCCTCTGTTTGTGACTGGGCCACCTTTTCTTATCTTGGCTGTCCAACACTACAACTGCCATCCAGAGACTCTCAGAGCGACAAACTTTCTCATCAACCACTTAAAAAAAAAAAAAAAAAACGAGACTGCATGTGTGTAAAATATTACACAACATCACAAAGCCAAAGCTGACCTATAATTGCAGCAAAACCCATTTCCCTGCCCACTTAAGCGAGGCAGCACACCACTTATCTTCTGCAAAACTTAGAACCACCGTTGCATGCAGTGAATTAGTGGGTGACATACAGAGGAAGAGCTTTTAATTGCGTCCTTGAAAATATTATTTATACATCATGGGACATTTTAGTCTGTTTACATCTTCCTCTCACAGTCTATAGAGCATGAAGACTTTGTGCTGAAAATCTAAAGGACTGCATTTGTTCCTTCTAGAGCTGAGTACTGCTTCCCTCCAAGCTTTACCAATATCTTGACACCATCAAGGACATCAGCCGTCTGTGGACCCACTTTTAAACCGTATCACCTTGGAAATACCTCGGGCGCCATGGCAACATGTTTTCTAATCTTTGTTATCTGTAAGCAACTCACCACTCCAGCCGCAGTTGACTAATCCAGCCCTCATATCCTGCATGGGGTGTGTTTCTGTTTGTAACACGGAGCCACTACCAGCTAAGCGCAGTGAATGTCAATGACCTTACCAGACAAGTCAATAAGAGAGTAAAACAGATAAGTGAAACAACGTTTGTTACTCAAAATAACGTGGCAGGTAAAACAGCTACATTTTGAGGTAGTTAATTCTGTTTGTGCTATATAAAGCAGTAACTACTTCTTGTTTTACAGATCCATGGTAAACTCAGCCATAGCTCTGTTTTACTTAAACAATCAATTTGATTTAAAATCTGGCAACAACCAGCCAAAGTCAGACCTGTGGTGAATGAGCAACAGGAAGTCATGACTCTCCATCAGGTAAACAATTGCTCCATCCTTTTTTTTCACAACTTTCCAACCACTAACCCTCCCTGTGCAGGGTTAATTGCAAGAGGAAATCCCCGCAGGACTGTCTGTTCCTGACTGGAAAATTAGGAAAGCTGCCGCCCGCTACACGGGAGCTGTGAGATACTGTGTGGTGATAAACACTGCCTCGGGCACGCAGTGCCTGTCCCACTTTTAAGGTTATCTCAGACGTTCATCAGCCGCTGCAAACCTGCATGACACTTTTCCTTGTTTTGACTGAGCACATCACACTGGATGGCCCTTTTGTTTTACAGGAATCCAAGCTGATGTTCATCTCTGTGTACTCTGAACAAACGTCTCGATAATCATCGTCATACTGTATCTTTATGCACAGTTTGAATTTTTATTTAGAGAAGAGATTCCCAATCAGTTCCAGGGAGGTCATCTGTAGTTTTATCAAAATATTGTGGAGTAGCTTGGCTAATTTAAAAAAGAAAAAAAACAAAAACACTGAAATAGATATAGATAGAAATACATAGAAAATACATCCATACCTGGACACCCAGTGACTAAAACTGCATAAAATTTGGTTAGCAAGCATAAAAAGAAGTTAAAACAATTATCCAAAAATAATAGATAAACATCTAAAATAGCTAAATGTAACAGATAATAGACTAAAAGACATGGACAGATTATTCAAATAGATAGTTAAAAGTAGTTGAGAGGTCAATTGTATGAACAATTTTGAAATATTCTATGTCATATTATAAATAGTTAACTAATGTCCCATTTAAAATCAATTAAGATGAACACATCTGGAACATGATGGGGGGTTTTGATGAAGGGGTACTTGTGTCGATATGCCAACCAAGTAGGGCGGGGAGCTTCTTCTCTCTACATAGCCAACACTAAACTTAAGCTCTCACTATTAGAATCATGTTGTCTTATAAATGTTTTGAATAATATCTGATTTAAAAAAAAGAAACCTAGCTATGAATGAATTGTATAAAAAAAGAACACATTGGGTACATTCGGAGCAGTGTGGTCTAGAGAGAGTGATGATGTCAGCGGCTATTGATCCACACCTCACAGTGCTCTGCATTTCAAAGGCTGGTCAGCATCTGAGGACCACTGTTAGGGGATCTGACCTTTCGGCTCGGCCGGGCTTGAAGCTGCCATCAGGTAATCCTTCAAATAGCTCTTACGTGCACTCTCACATTTGAAAAGGTGGCAGGACTCGGGGACATCGGGGGTTCGCCTGTGATGTGGGCCGGGAGAAGCAGGGTCGCCATCTGTTTTATCAGGAGAAGCCATTCAAGGAAAACCCCTGTCCTAACACACTGTACCCAGAGAGATACCATCTTGAGTGTGTGCAATTGGATCCCACATTGACACTGAAATTACTTCTTTTCTTTTAAAGCAAGAGCCCAAAGAACAGCACGACACCGTACTACAGGGCGGCCTTAACTCTTTTTCTGATTAATTTAGTTGATGAACTGAAATGAGCTGCAGGTTGCCATCACTTCTGCTTCTCCACAGATAAATGCAGTTATGGGATGTCATTTTTATGTGCAGGCCCATTGTAACACCTCCCCATTGCTTTTGCTCCATTTGTGTAACCAGGCAACGGCAATTTGAAAGCTCGTCTCTTCAGAGACGCAATCACCATAACTCTGAGAGCACTCCAGACAACTTGATGAAGCCAATGATCTTTGCTTGATTGATCCAACTACAGCCTACTCAATCACTGCTGTTCCTTTTTCATTAGAGAGCCTTTTACATACTG
Organism: Amniataba percoides; assembly: GCA_037176925.1. Classification (NCBI taxonomy): domain Eukaryota; kingdom Metazoa; phylum Chordata; class Actinopteri; order Centrarchiformes; family Terapontidae; genus Amniataba; species Amniataba percoides. The sequence goes on from JBAJHX010000115.1 coordinate 13,779,897, forward strand.
TGCATACAGCAAAAGCATTAACGCGAATACATTAACCGACAGCAGTACAGCCTACAATTGCAAGAATAGAGACAAGCAAGTATTTCCCCTCATTTTCAAATGACACACAGCAAAACCTCCACAACGTAATAACAGCGGGCAGTGATGTCACTTTCACACCATAAAATTAACATGAAACAAAAAGACATGCAGCTGTATAACATAGTCCATTTCACTTTCGAAATTCAAGGCTTCCCACTCCCTCAGCTAAGAGGCCTGCCCGAACAGGTTTGCATCGAGATGCCAGAAAAAGTGTTGAAAAAAACAAAAGGCTTCTGGGAAACTCCAACAGCACGTGATTTCAAGAAACCTAAGGTGTTTTGAGGCTTATTATCTTAGCGTTTCTCAATAACAGAGACAAACACTGCAGAAAAAAAGCATGAGTCAAACCTCTTTTTTTTTTTTTTTTTAAATTCCAAAGAACCTTGAGATTTGAGAGAAACACAGACCAGAAACACCTGCTGCACACTTCACTGCAGCTCTAAGGCAGGTCAGGTCAGGCAGACTTACCAAAGGACTGCAGGCAGGTCTGGATGAGCTCCTCCCAGCTTGCCCCCTTGGTGAGGTGACCCAGGGGCATCACGGATTTGCTCGGGGCGCTTTGGGCCGGGCTGGGTTTGTGGAACCTGTGAGGACGGCCTGGAGGAGAAACTCTAGGCCTTGAGCTGCATCCTGGAGTCACCCTCCTTGAGAGATACCAAGAAAAAGTAGAGTGAGGTGGAGGGGGCTTACAGAGGAGGAGAAAGAAGAAGAAAGCCAGGAGGGCTTTCTGTGATGAAAGTGTGTGTGCTGTCTGCATGTGAGGATGTGGAGCCTGTGCATGTGCATGTGTTTCAACCCACCACAGATTAACACACATGAAAGGGTTTGAGTGATTGTCACACATTAAAAAAAAAACACTGGATGCATTGTTTAGTCTTAAAGAAACCTCCCTGGTATTTTGCTACTCATTGTTCTCAGTTCCTTCCTTCAGCGTGGGGAAGCACCGGCTGATTGCGGACATCCAGTTTAAACTATTCAATGTGATCAGTGATCGGTAAACAAGTCGGGATCTGATCGAAACCCGCAGCTTGAGTTGTGTGAGAAAGTGGCGAGAAAATTCAACCTTTTTTGCGCGTTCGTGCGTAAAAACCATCTGGGTGGCATCGGTTCACTTTTACGCACCGTTTGGGCGCAAAAACCCCCGAGACGCGCCTGTTTCATCCACCTGTGTCAAGACCAGACAGCAACCCCACCGGACCACAGACAGAAACACAACTCTGACGACGGACACAGTTACGGGTGAGCACGTTTTGGCCCGACCTGATGCTCCTGCGGAAAACACGATCGGACTTACGCGTCGTCCCTTCCCTTCTCGTCCGCGCTCTCGCCGTGCTCCTTCTCCTTCGCCTGGCATCCCATGGCGAGGTACTGGGCGACGAGCGGCTGAACTAGGCTGTCCATCTGCGTCCTCCTCGATGGGAGCATTTCATCGCTGTGCTCGGCTCGGCTACGCGCGCCTCCGCGGTCTCGGCAGCATTGTGCTGACTCGTCGACGCACGTTACACAATTAAGAGTCACCCGGCGCGTCCGCGAGTGGGCGGCTGCGGTGCCGTGGCCTGTCACTCACGCAGGAGTGGGCCCCCTTACTAGTTGCGTCAAAAAAAGGAAAAGAAATGAGAGAAAAAGAAGAAGAAGAGACGTCGCTTTCCCACGGTGTTCGTGAAGGCATCAGCTCTTTAGTTTGCTCGGTGGAGTCACCAAACTAATGAGATGATTCTTCGGAGGAAAAATAAAATAATATTTTCAAATGTCATCACAGGTTTATGTCTCCTCACCTGCAATAATCTGCTGCTCCATTTTAAATCACATTCATCATCATTAAAAAATAATAATAATAAAGCTCCACGTCTCTTGGGTGTTCTTGACATGAACAAGGAAAATCTGTGTGATCCCTCTTATAGTTTACTCAAAGTTTTTGTTTGTTCAGTGTGCAGAACAGGAAAAGGCTGGACCTTCCTCTGAAGATAACAGCGGCTGCAGGTCCCATTATGGCTTGGAGAGGGAGGCGGAGGGGGGTGAAGTTATTGTGCCATGCTGAAGGTGGTCCAGAGAGGATGTTTCCTGAACTGCTTTAAGAAGAGTTTACTGGGTCTTATCAGGCTTATCCGGGTGGAGGACAGAGCTCTGTGATAAGGGATTCATGTAGACATCATGCCAGTGAACAGCAGCCAACAGAGGTGTTTAAGGTGGATTTAAGGGATTTTAGCATGTGGTTGTGGATTAAAAATACATCTGATGTATTTGGACATCTTTCCTCACAGACACTCACACAGAAAGCACACTTTTTTTTTCTACTTCACAATCCTCACCTGCAGATGGAGTACTGTGCTGTGACAGAATATGGGAAAACCTTGACGATGCAATTATTAAAAGCTTTTATTTGACCATAAAACATCCAATTTAAGCAGCAAGTTAAATACATCCTGGAGATTTGGCCCCTTCTTGCTTGAATTTAAGTGAGTTTGAACTCAGGAGGAGCAACACACATCAAAAGATAAATAACATAAGGTGCACACAGTCTTTAAATCTTCCACAGATCAGGTGTCTCCTCTGCAGGCTGTCCACAGACGACCAGTAGTCTGAGTTCATGTGTCTCCACGAGCAGAGTGAAGTCATGAGAACTTGTGTGTGAGCAGCTGGCTGCTTCTGATAAGATGGTTTGTCTGCACCCTTTTCTGTATCAGCGCTGTTATCAGGCCCGTCAGTGATGCCTTAAGCCTGCCCCCATGTGGATAAAGGCACATCTAAATCTGATTTCTTTATTCCAGCCCTGACATTGAACCCACAGCTGCTGACAGAAATACACTGACTAATGGACAGAAATCCAATGAAAATGGCCACACTTTGCATGAATTTTCAAGGAATCGATGACACAGCGCACATTACTGTTTAGGGTTTGTGTTACATGTGACCTTGTGAATCTCCACCCAGACCAAAAACACACACACTGATAAGGAAAATTGAATTGCAGACTTTAAAACACAAACCTCTACTACAGGAGTGACCAATCCCATTAAACTCATCTCACTGCGGTGCTGCTTCTGACATTATGTGACAGATTAAGGTGGATCACATTTCTTCATCAGTGTATGATCGTGCACTCTGGATGACCTCGTGTAGAGTTAGAGACGTAAATGGTTCAGTCAGAAATTCAAATATCTGAATGAGCAACAAATGGAAAATGGGTACAAAATTTTTAAAACAAGGTTTGCAACAACAGTTTGCAGGTTTCATTGCAGAAATCACCAATGTTTATTGCAAGTTTTTTATCTTATCTTATCACCTTTATTAGCATTTTTTATTGGAAATATAAAATATCAGATGTTTCCTCTGCATGCCTGGGCACAGATCATTTAAACATGATGAGTTGAGGCATCAGCCCCCTGGTTAGATGCAAAATATGCAGCATGGCCAATTAGTAGTCAGCCAGCCACCGCTGCAGCCAGAAACATGATGATTTATGTCTTCAGGGTGTAAGTGAAAAGGGTACTGAAGGATTTCGTTATAAATGATCACAGCCTAATTACAGTATATTTAAATTCTCCCTGATGTTCGGTCAACACCAGGTACTGACGTCAGAAGACAAATGAAAAATGGTCACATGCACACGTTTTGTAATGTGGATGAAAATGTGTGGCTGCTTTGATGTAAAGTGTCATCATAGGAGGCAAACTCAGGTCAACACAGTGAGAGTGACTAATAGAAAGTAGCACAATACTTTGGCTGTGACCACCCTCTGGTGGATATGTGCTGAAATGCTGGAGGATGGTGGCCTTGTGTGGTTTCTGAGAATTAGATGCTGCAGAATGTTTTAAGAGGAAATGAAGCACTCAGGTGTTAAAGTGTTGCATTCATGTGTAGATGCTGCTGTAGCTGTTATTGTTCACACTGAGGAGAAACCTTCCGTCAAACAGAAAGATCTGAATTAGCCTGGCTCATTTATCATCTTATTCATCATCATTTCAGTTTTTAGATAAATCTGTCCCTGATTCTGACAAGCTCATATGTTTGCTGACTTAATGTTTTACTGTTTAAAATAAACACTTATCTCAAATTCATCCCATATAAGTGCACATTAGAAAACATAATAATAATAGTTATTATAAAGGTTGGGGTAATTTACTAAACATGTTGCTGCATATAGTTTTTTTTTTTATTCCACTAGAGCGCACCAAAATTTCAAAATAATTCACATTACAAACAAAACAAATATGCTGACGTGTGATTTGTGTAGCGGAAAGAATAATGATAATAAATGCATAAAATGATATAATGTTTTTACACATTGCCTTTTAAATTAATCTTAACACACATTGCATCTCACTTGGACGCTGTTATCCAGGTGTCAGGTTGTTGAAGCTGAAATTAACAAGGAGCATCTAAACGCAGCATGAATTTGGCCGCACAGCTAGCAAAGGTCAGCTAGCTGCTCACTGACCAAACCAGCAGCTTCACCGGTTTTAAAAAAGCCTGAAGTCGCGTTTTTTAAAGATGGTTGTGGAGGACGTGCAGTTCCTGGACATCCTGAAGGGGAAACGAGTCAAACTGACCCTCAGGACTTCGTCTTTCCTCGGAGTTGTTCAGCGCATCAACCCCAACAAGACGCTCATTTTGGCGGACGGTACAGTTTAGCTAGCTTTAGAGCACAAAATCACAGAGGAATTAAGTACGTAAACTCTCTCAAATGGCAGTTTCATGTCTGTAAACCATAAAAAACAGGAAACCTGTTTCATGTTTCAGTTGTCAGTGTCAGTAATGGCCGCAAACTTCCGGGGTCCAAAATGTTCTTCGGACATGAGATCCTGAATGGTGAGTTCACCCATCACAAAGGGCTAAATCTGTGCTAAATATGTTATTAATTAAACTGTTTGATATCTGACATGAGGTTATGTCATTTTATTTAATTAACAGTGGAGTTTACCAGTGAAGTAAAACCTGACAGTGGGTGAGTAAACAACAAACAGCCTGTCTGTGTGTATTTACCAAAAGCTGTAACATGCAGTGTGTTGGACAGAAACCTTCAGGAGCAAAGAGCTGAAGATCACCTGAACGTGGAGAAGTTTCAGCCCTACAGGAAGACTCTCCCATATGGTATGTATGATCAAGTCGTGCCCCCCCCCCCCAAAATGCTAAAAGAAACAGCCTCAAATGTGATAACGCAGGTGACGATGATGAGGACGAAGAGGAGTACATCAACTTTGTGGTGATCGATGAGTTTCACGAGAAGTTCGGACCCGCTGTAAGTTGATTTTGAAGCTCAGTGTACAGATATACGTGAACGGTGTATAATGTCTTAAATGACACCTGCCGCCCTTCAGGTGATGCACATCAAGAGGCAGCATGTGATCGGCGTCGGAGCTGATGGAGTCGAGGTGTTTAAGCACGGGAGACTGTGCTGGCTGCAGGTGAGAAGCTCCCACCATTTTTTGCTCCTTGACTAACTATATCCTTCAGTAACCCTTTTGTTCTCCTAGATTGCCACTAAAAACAAAGTCTACCTGTTTGACATCCTGTTACTTGGAGGCCGCGCCTTCAAGAATGGTCTCTCCATGATCCTGGAAAGTAAAAACATACTGAAGGTGAGCCGTGGAGGCAGACTAAAGATACTCTCCTGTCGCCGTGATGATTATCACCATAACATCTATATCTGCTGTCCTTTTATTTATTTATTTAGGTTATTCATGACTGCAGAGCAATCGCTGGATGTCTGATTGCTCAGTTTGGAGTAAAACTAACCAACGTCTTTGACACACAGGTAAATGCACGATGTGTAGTGGCTGACTTTATAGCGCTGTGTTTCTTTCTTGTCTCTCCTGTATGTTTATTCACGCTCACTTACCCCCTGCTTGTCTCTGTGTGTGTGTGTGTTAAGGTGGCCGATGTCATGTGCTTCTACTCAGAGACGGCAGGTTTCCTTCCAGACAGAGTCAGCACTCTGCAGGAGGTGGTGAATCTCCATCTGAAGGTGCCCTCTTCCCAGCTCTTATCCCTCCAGATGAAGTCACAGCTCACCAAGGTACAGAGCGCAGCCTCATCCCGGGCGGTATTAAGTGTGTGTGTGTGTGTGTGTGCCGTGATTACAGGCTGTGTGTTTTATAGGAAGAAAGGGAGATCTGGCAGCGGCGTCCCTGTCCTGTGCCCCTGCTGAAGGTGATGGCTCTGTCTGTAATCCACCTTCAGCCTCTCAGACTGGTGCTGCTGGATACTCTCATGACAGACTACATGGTCCTGGTGGATTCATACCTCAACAGCAGCCACTACCAACCTGATGAAGTGGAGCATGTCAGCATGGTGGGCAATTCATATTTGTTTAGCTACAAATCTGGCGCAGTTTGTCTCTATTAGATGAATAGTTAAGCCATCTGATTTTATATAACATGTAGTACGTTAGAGGCATACAGGTAAACAGTTTACCTGTTTGCATCTTCAGGAGAGCGTGTTGGAGCTGCCCAGAGAGCTGAGGCAGCTGGAGCAAACGCATCGCGAGCGGCAGGAATCAGCCACCAGCCGCTACCCCATCACAGAGCAAGGCCTGCTGGCTCGCTTCAACCCCCGAGCTCCGTCTCCGCCCTGGACCTCCCCTGCAGCACAGAGGCAGGGCCAGACACTGTCAGAATCCTTTGAACCTGCAACCGCTGAATCACGTCCTGTGGACCCCCTCCCTCACGAGCCACCTGTGAGCCCCCCAAGAGTCACTGCTGCAGCTCAGGCCTCAGTCTCAGCTTCTGTGTCAGACCTGAGGAAAGAGATGTCCTATAACAGCCCCCAGTCTCTGGGTGTGGGACGAGGGCATGCAGAGGTGCTGATGGACACCATCGGTAGAGGCAGGCCCCTTGCAAAAGAGCAGTCGTCCGTCCCAGCCTTACCCGCCATAGGACGAGGCTTCCTGCTCCAGATCTCACAAGCTCAGATCCCCAGAGAGAGCCCGGGGGACACAGAGACTCCTGCCAGGATGGGGGTCGCTCCTTCGTGCCCCGACCACACACTTACCCAAGAGGCGATGCCCCAGTCTGGCCGTAGTGCTCATAACCAACCCCAGACCCTTTCATCCTCTCTCAGGTCTTTTAGGTATTAAAGGTAGTGTTACGAAACCTTGTAAGGACACGCCTTGCAAAAGTTAGCTGTTCTGATGTTTGCAATTCTCCAGTTTGATCAGCAGATGGCAGTAAATATTCTGTTTTGTTTGATACAAGGTGTTAGTAGAAGAGATAAAGATTGTGTTTGGTCACTATATTCCAGTTTTCTTAAATATATTCTATTAATATATTGTTTGTGACAAAATTTATGCCTGTCTTTTCCTTTATTTCTACTCTATTTCATAAAAGTCCCCCTAAATTCTATTATGATTGACTTGTAGCTGAAGTGGTCATAATTTTTTTATCATTTTTTATCCTGCAGAATATGTTCTCACTGTCTGTCACAATGCCTCAAAGTGCCAAGAAATACCATCCTTGGCTGCTGGAACACAAACTACAACCCCAACAGCGCCGCATGCCCATTAAAACATAATGTGCTAAGCTTAGCGTGATAGATTGCTGGTACAGCTTGGCTTCTGTGCTGCAGTTAATTGATTGTGAAAAGCAGAGACAGCATTGATGGATCTGCTGTTAATTGAGCGAAAACATTGCTAGCTGACACTTCTTTTGATTACTGATTACCAAAAAAAACAAAAAAGAAAAAAAACCCCATCAGACTTGGCACAGGCTGAAGTTGTTATACTGATTCTCCGCAGCTCAGTTGTTGCCGCAGTTCACTTGTACACGGTCACAGGTGGCTGACACCTGCCATGTTCTACAAAAGCAGATCTTAGCCCTCTAATTTGCTGCTTGAGGTGCCATGCAGACTTTGTAGCAAGGCACTGCACAGCCATTTTCACCCAGATCATCAGAGGTTGGAGGATCAAAACAAGGCATGGACACGGCAGCAGGGCATTGCTGCAGCCTGCAGCACAAATGGACCCCCCCACCCCTCGTATTAATCACATCTTATTGCTATGGTTATCTGCATGCAGAGGCTTGGGCCCTTTCCAGAGATTTCTAATTGAAAGCATGAAACAGATAAAGTAGGATTTTAATTAACTGGGAGGCACAAAGCCTTGCATCTCTCTTAGCAACCAGCTCCTCCTCAGCTTCTGCTAAACACAAGCAGAGAGGATCCTACCCATATGCCTCCTTTAACCCTTTGAAATGCAGTTGTTTCCCAATCTGTATGTGGGTGGGTTCAGCAGGGAACAAAAGGCTCAACACATCATCTCAAAGCTGATTCACTTGATGTTATCTTGGAGCTGGTGCGCTCATATCTTCCAAAACTGAATTTCCTGTGTCACAACTTTACATGTACACATTACCACACTGACTGTGTGTATATTTTATTTTTAAGATTCATTACACAGGAGAACAGGAACTTGATTTATATCTGTATCATTCAACAGTGAAGTTACAGATGGGGGTGATGTGTTTTGGGTTTTTTTGGGTGGTGGTGGTCGGGGGGGGGGGGGATACAGGTCTCTGTGGGGCTGTGGAGGACAGGCTCCTGTCATTGACAACCAGATTGGGGCTCTTATTTTAGAGGACCTTGCATTTCCTCTCCGTCACAATAATGCCTTATGTGCAGCACTTCCTGTTTCTCAGGCCTGGGAGGAAGGAACAGGGCGCTTGTCACACGGTAGTCACCGCTTCCTCCCCTCCTCCCTCCCTCCCCCCTCCAGTCCCCCTGCTCCCAAACTTCAGACAGTGTTGTGTCCTTCGGAGGGGAAAGATGACTGCACCTTCAGCATCACAGCAGGATGCTGCCGAGCTATTTTTAGACTCCAGTCGGAAAGGTAGCGCACAGACATAAACACAAACTTTAGGATGTCCAGCTGTGTTGATTTAGCATCCGAAAATGGAGGTTCAACTTTGTGAGGCCAATTATTGTTTTGACTGAGCAGTGGGACTCGGGAGGCCTGCTGTTTGCTCCAGGTGTAATTTAAATAGGTCAACCATAAACATCAATTACCGCTTTCAAATATCACACACGGACCATTTTGAACTACACGCCAAAATACAGACATTTGGCTTAATTAAAGGTGATATTTCTGTACCATTATTCAAACACACGGCATCAATAGGCAACAAGGCCAACCGGACACGTGCCAGACTGCATTATTGATCATCTAGGCTTGTGGCGCCCTTCTGACAGCACCCAAAACAAAGGTATTGTGTCCTGCCCACTAGCCAGCCGCTTTATTTACCTTCCGCTATATTACTGTCATACCACAGGGGCTCCAGTTACCGACAACACCAAAGTGACAAGGTATTTAGAACAAGCCGATGCTCCTAGGCAACCGGCCCTCCTCGTGATGAGTGTTAGGCTACAGATTTGTTCATAATTAATAGGCTTTTGTTAATTATTAAGGACAGAGGGATAATTTACCAAAACCACTCCCTTTAAATGGCACCTCGTTAGAACTGGCGTGTTGTTAGCTGCTTTGCACGTCGAGGCGCGGCATTAAAATTCATCACTGCGTTTGCTGACTAAGTGCACGGTCAGATCACGGTGCGTTTCGTCGGTGATGCCCAAGGCGGCAGTTAGGGGAGGGAAAGCTGAACACACAGTTCGGACCTGCTGGAGTGTCGTTAATCAGACTGTTTGTGAGCTTTTGAAATTTGTGCCCGTGATTGAGCCGAGCCGCGTGGACATTTCTCAGAAACTTAACAAGGCTCATTTCACCTGGGAGTCCCGTCAGCTTCAGGTGGCAGACTTGGCCAGGGGCACGCTTTTAATTGGCTTGTTGAAAGAACTTGATCTGTTTTTCTTTACCTGGGTATGAGGTGGTATAAAGAGTCAAGATTGATAGGCGCTATTCAGCTGATCACAACTGTGGCACAACAAATTAGACGCATGTCAGCAAAATAATCTCAATTTCATTATTCATGTAACCACATGTAATCTCTTTGTATTCATGGGCTTGGAGAAAGGGAGGGGTGGGTATAATCAGATATCAGGTTCCACTGTGACACTGAACTGTATCCCTGCAGCCAATCTTCCATCTGTTAGGAAAAACCTATTGTTGAATCCTCCCCCCCTCCCGCCACCACCACCACAATCCCCATCAGCTCTCCCTCTTTCTTTCTCTCACATTACAAAATGACCCTCTTTTACTCTCCCCTGGTCATATTCAATGGGAGAATTAATAGTTAACGTGAGAAAGGCCGACCTGTCCAGATGGCCCCTCAAGTGCAGCAAGAAATGAGAACAAAACACAGCATCAATATTTTAGCCAGCCTTACCGACGGCATGCATGCATCCCTGCAGTCAGGAAACCTGGCTCGGAAAGGCCTCTCAAAACGCGCTCGTGGATTCAAACACACGCATACGCAGATGCGCATCTTTATGAACCGCTGCGCTGTGTTTACTCAGGCAGCATGGAGCATCGGGGACCTTGAGGGGCCTCACCAAAGGAGCCCGCCATATTGTGACCTTCAGCTGGGATGGAGGAGCTCAGACGGAGGATGATTGACAGATGAGGGCGCAGATGAGAATGTGTTTGATGCACAAAGAGAGTGTGGGCTTCAGGAATGTTGGTCCTCAGCTGGTCCGACTGTGCTCGTGCAAACACACTAATGCATTAAACACTTTCAGCCATGCTTGCAGCTTGGCTCTATGAACGGCAGCGCAGGTCTGTCAGATATCCCACCATTTAGTTCCAAACTACTATCAAATTGTTTGCCCTGAAATGTTTGTGGCATTTACTGTTATCAGAGGATGATTCACAATGATTTTTTCCTCTGGTGCCAGAATTCATCCAACATTTAGGTTTTTGACCAGGTCTTGGTCTTGTTAAACAGTGACAGATGTCCCTTGAATCTGGTATAAATGAGACATGAGCCAAAAGATCTATTCTGAATTAATAGTCAGTTTTTTTTTTAAATGCGACAATAAGTCTAGAAAGTCTAAGAAATTCTTGGAAGTGGAAAAGAAATTTGCACGGGATGCTTCGCAAGTCCGGTGCTGAATCTGAAAAAAAGAGTTTGTCCTTCCAGCCATAAGCTTTGCTTAGAGGGAGAGGCCCAGAACACAGTGGGATTCAACCACAGAAAGTCTTCATCACATCAGAGGAACAGCTGAACGCTTCTGAGAATTTTGGCCGTCACTTAACCAACCGCGGAGTAACTGGCCTGGCCAAGGTCCCCGGGGCTCAGTGACTGCGCTCTCATTCACAGGAGATAATGACAAAACGAGCGGGATGTTAGCAGTTTGTGCAATGAACATGGACATGTGTTGGTGGCAAGTGTGAAAATTAATGATGCAAGCCCACTCCCTGCCCCCTCCATGAAGCTTGAAATGTTCAGAATTAATGCTTTTTTAAAAATTATTTCGATAAAACAAAGTATAATTGTTTTAAATATGACAAATGTCACATCTAAATAATGGCAATGTAGCTGTGATTAAGTTTCTGCAACAGCATCAAGCACAAATGGTCCCTCAGATTTTCTCGCGTTGATGGCTTTGAGAGATTTTCAGTCTTTGCTTGATGGAGAAGGGCCACTGTTGTCAAAGAAAAAGGTGTTTATTCACCCAAAAATTTGGTAATTAGCTAAATCAGAATATTGGCAACCCCCTCAGCTACAAATGTCTTTGATTAAAAAGATGGGAGATTAGCTTTTGGCAAGTTTGTCATAATTAAAGCCTGCAATGTGCAAGGTGTGCATGTGTGTGTGTGTGCACAGATGAGGGGGGTAGTTGTAGCCACAGGGAGGGCCTGGAAGAAGAAGGGGTGGAGGGGGCTCCCTGTGGTTGGCTGAATTAGTGCCCGCTGGTTTGGCCTGGCAGCTGCTCTCTGGGCCTGGCACGCTGACAGCCTGGCACTGCAGCGTTGTGTTGTCAGGGCCAACCGGCAGACAGTTTGGGAGGCGGTAACGCCAGGCCCACCAAACACAAACTCTTTCACCGTGGCAGGCTTTGTCTTCCAACCAGCTTGCCATACTTGCGTTACTTGTTATGGCAATATCATTGGATTAGTATGAGATTAAGTTGGGTAATTAAAAAGGGCAAATGACAATCGTGTCATCGGGGAAAATGTAAATGCCACACTCGGCTAGATCTGACATTAAACCATAACGAAAAATGTGACCATTATGTCCGCTATAAAGCAGTGTTTGGTTCCAAAACAGTCATGTGTCGTGTTCACGGTGCTGATTGGCTGAAACAAGGGCCTCGTCTGTGTGATTCACTTAAGGGAAATTCAATTCAATTTAAATGGCTTTGCCAAGAGTGCTCAACAAAAGCACTAAATGGTAAATGATTAAATGTGATACACAAAGCAATGCCATCTGTTTTAACACCTACTCGTAACTCTAAACCTGATATGATTATGGGGGAACATGTCTGATAGCTTTCAATCACTGCATACTGGTGATAACAGAGATACATGGACATATTTAAATGAACAGCCATTTCCGACTTTTTTAGTGCCATCTATTAAGCTGTTTTATCACCACTGTGGTGACATATTGGAAGTGTCATCGTGTATCTGCTGCAGGCTGCTAAAGGTGTTTATTGAGCCTTTGACGACCCTTGTGTAAAGGGTGTCACCAGTGGGATTTGGGGAGATCCTGGGCCTGGATGGGCCTGCCAGGGCCGGCTGGGCCTGTCTTGGCCCAGATGCAGCGGCTTCTCTCCAGGCATGGCACTGGGATATCTGTGGGGCCCAAGCACACCAGCTGCTATCTCGGTGTCACAGACAGCTGTATCTGAATATTCATACAAAGTGCAGATTAATGTGTGCTTGCCTGGCCCCACATGGTGTGCCGTCAAATGGGCCAGAGTGCGAAACTGCCCCAAGAAGTTCAAAGTGTAAAAACACCACATCTACTGCAGCATGAATGGAAAATTTCCACAATCTCTGAGTCTAATCTCTGCCTGAGCGAGAAAGGCAGGATAAGAAGGGCGCTATTTGGGGTGAGTCTCATAAAAGCGTAGATCAGGTTTGAACTTAAAAATAACTTGTTTACCAGCTATACAATTCAAAAATAGGTTTTAGCCGCTGTAGCATGCTGGCTCGCTAACTGTGTTTATATTTCGGCCCTTTCGTGTCTGGCGGTGGAGGACCGAGAGCAGCTGCCCAACTGTTCCTACCAGTGGCTACTCCTGTGGCTGTAATGCCTTAACTCGTGCTCAGTCCAACTTCCCGTTTTGGTCGGCGCCATTCATATCACGCCAGCAGGAGACAAGGAGCAAAGACTCGCACATTCACATTCAATGCGATGGCTGCCTTCCACGGCCCAGCCGTGGCTCGATCAGCCTTGGCCTCCTTTGAGATGTGTTTTTGGAGGGAGTTTTGGTTGGGTGTTTGGTCAAATAATCTGCTGGCCGACGCCAATAGAAACTGTGAATGTGTATTAGTGAGTACTCTGAGACAGGAGTTCTATAAAATGAGCAGATGGTCTTTACTTCCCTGCCTGAATGAGTGGAGTGAACCAGTGGGCACACAGAGGGAGATTTGTGGGTAAACTGTTTTACCTCCCCTTTCTTTGTGTTGTAATGGGGAAGGCAAAATGGTTGCTAACTGCTGACGGACAATGGCTCGGCCCTAATGAGAGCAAAGTGTTTCGGTGCTGCTGGTATAATGAGGATGAAGTGGGGCAGCTAATTATTGCGACCATCTGAAGGTATCAGAGCCAGACGAGCCGATATTTCATTTTCACCGTAACACAATTGGTGTTATTGTCTAGGGTGTGTTTTAATTATGTGTTATTAATTTAATTGTTTTAATTCACCAAAATTATGCATTCAGATAATGCGTCTTTGAATCGCCACACCAGATGTAAGATATTAGATTTGTGTACATGAAGGCAGCTTGTTAAGCACACTGAAACTTATCACTACAGAAAGCAGTTTACTGTATGTTAATCTGTCACAAGATAGTAAAACCATATGGTGACTGGGCGTATAGTTTATTTGCTCAATCAGGTGAGCTACGGTCCTTATCTGCCTTCTGGCCCTTTGCTGACCCTGAGAACCTGTTATGCTGTCACAATACCGGGCTGTAAAAACCCACCGGTCGCGAAAGCCTCTTTTTGGCAGACATGTTTGTCTGGTTGGTGTCTTGGTAATTTATGGAGGAAACAGTGTGCGGGTGTTCCTTTCCCATTCTGCCCAGTGTCCCTCGCTTGCCCCACAGCTGGATCCCCATCTACTGACTCTCATAAAACATCAGAATTCAGTTCGTAGACGCAACATTTCGAGTAAAACACCATTTCACTGTGTCGCAGAGCCAGTCATTGATCATTTGAATGTTTCTTCTGGATTAAATTTTATTTTGTTTTAAATCTGTGACGCATAACATCATTCTTCTGTAATCACTCCATAATGATCTCTGATAATGAGTTGGATTTGGCCTCCGGGACGTGATTGACTATTGGTTGATTGCAGAGTGGCTTCTGTCCTTGGATACGCAGCACATGCTCTCTTCATCAACAACAAGCTTGCAGTGATTGCTGTGCCGGTGCCCAGGCAGAACCCAACTGGATGGCCTGATTGCCCTTGCAGAGTGGGCGCAACACGTAAACAGCTCATTTCTAAAACAAAAGGAGGCCGTTTCACCAAGCTTGTTAGGGATTTTAACAAGTGGAGAATTATGGGAGACACTGACTTTGTATGACAACAAAGCAAAACAATATTTCGTACAGCATGATATTCTTACATTCATTTATTTTAATGATTCTATAAATGACCCAGCAAAAACTGGCACCTCTCTATTGAACATTAAGCAAGAAGGTGAAATGTCTTAATCTGAATTACAGAACTAGTTCAAGTTAACTTCCTCCATGAGAAGTCAGGGCTTTTAGTCACTTTTTTTATTCTCCCTTACGTAGAAAAAAAACTTTATATTGTGTAAATAAAGATAAGAGCCACATGCTATTTCATCTTTTGAAATTTATGGTTGCAGAGTGTGGGTGTAACAGAGCTCACAGAGCCCTAAAAGGAGACATTTTTGCAGAGGCTTACAGTTTCCCATCAAGCCTGTGCCGTTTCTCTCTGTGGCAGCGGGGCCGGAGCACTTTCCCGTCATTATGAGGGCTCCAGAGGAAAAAGAGAAGCAAAATGGTTTCCAGGTTTTACTCTGATCTGAAGAGGAGAGGGAGGGGTGAGATGTGGTGGAGACTCGGACGCAGGTAGCATCATCAACTTATGACCAGGAGCTCGGCTGTGGGAAACCAGCACAGGGTGGGTCACAGTGACATGACATGACACATTTACAAAAAAAAGAAAGAAAGAAAGCTCTTCACAGACACACTCTGCACAGACACGTTTACACACAATACAAACAAACAGACACACACGTTTTAGTGCACACGTACTGTATTTTGCACTAGCTGAGCATATTTCATTTTTTTTTTTTTGTGTCTTATTCTCATGTTGTCAACCAGAGGCAGTCATTAGAACAATGAGCATTGTGAGGTCTGACAGTGTCAAAGCCCTGCAATTCTATATGAGTTACACCGGGGGATGACACCCATTGGGGCGGGGGAAATGGGTGTAGATTAGGAAAGGAAATGACATAATTTCCAAATTTAATTGTGTAACAGTGAAAAACAGGGGTTCTGAGTTTCAGTAAGTTTCATGTTTTTTTACCCCCTCACACACTAAACAACTAAGACAACTGATTGTCCCGTAATTCAGATGATCAGCTCATTGAATGAAACTTGTATTTAACACTCTATGTATAGTCTTCAATTCAGCACACTCAGCAGGCAAAGCGGGACCTCCAGCAGGATTCCCACATTGTCCCTCGTCCAGAGGAGAGCCTTATTGTCTGAGGAGGAGCCACGTTGTCTACGGAGGGTCCCATTCTCCTTTGTGCCCTGATAGGTTTACCAGCAGCAGCGTTGGATAAGGAGTCACTCTCCCATAGGACAAACAGGAACCAGCCTGAATGTGGCCCTGATGCTTATCTGTTTCTCCCATGGCCACGAACTGTCTGCGCTTTGGAAATTAAATGCCATTAATGCTATTCTGACAGCCTGCCTTCAAGTCAGACAAAAAAAAAAAAAAAAAAGAAAAGGTAAAGAGTACACAGTCAGGCTAGTTGTTCCCTGGTTTTCAGTTTTTGTCCAGGCTGTCCGAGCTGTGATGTCAGTTTCATATTTACCATCCAGACATGAGAGTTGAATGCACCTCGCTTCAGTCATTTTAATAAATTGTGTGTATTTCCCAAAATGTCAAACTATTCTTTTAACCTGCGAACAAACAATAGATTAAATGTAGAAAATAAGAGTCTGGACAGTCTCTATCATTCATTAACATCATTGCATTAAGTTCCAGATCTGGATTTTGCATCTGCTGTGTCTCTGATATCTAGCCAGATCTGAGGCTTACAAAACCTCCTCCTCACACATGAAGGATGTCCAAAGAGCCCCGAGCCAAACTAGCAGCCCCTTTTTTTCATTTGAATCAGGTTCATCTCTCCAACAGACACACCTGCGGCAAAAGAGGATAAGAGACCCAACAAATGTGCGTTGGATCTCCCAGTGTTGTTATCCAGCCTCACATAAAACATCACCGGTGTTGTCGTGCTGCCATCTTCCCCTGCCGTTTTCTGGGCGCCATGGTAACAGTTTTTTTTAAGGAGATTGATGATGGGACAAAATAGGCCTGGCAGTAAGGAGAGTGGCAGAGAGTGACCGTCCTCTGCCATCAAGACCAAAATGGGACAATTCCAGATTGAACAGGGCGACTTGGGTTTGTCTGTAGTATCTCAGCACGCTATAGAGAAGAGGGGTGATGGCATTTGGGTTATTTTTATGACTTTTTTGGCTTTTACTTGACAGAAGAGAGTGACAGGGATCATGGGAGAGTGACTCTGACCGACGACATTGAGGTTAAATGGTATGTTGGCCAAAAAGGACAACCCTGGCTGAGATTTTATCAAAATTAAGGGAGCTTACAAATGAAATACTGCCAGGGAAAATAACAGTGTAAGCTGAAGTAGATTAGATAAGAGTCCAAAAGTACTGGATCCAAAATACAGTATGCCAATTGTTCTGGTGATGAGCTTCAATGTTTTTCTTGTTCCTGAGGGTTCATTTTTGCTGATAAGGAAATCAAGAGATGCAGAGCTAAACAAATGCACAGTCATTCCAAATGGGGCATGCAGTATTTGTTCCTGTACTAAACTGGAAGCACTCCTGTGATACATTGTGACATAATTTAAAGCAAACATGCTTAGCTTTGCATAAACAATCAAAGTCAGAGAACAATCCACTCTCCTATAAGGGAGGAACTTCCTTCTGATTTCCCCTACACTTGCAGGAATACTGTTATTTTACTGCAGGGGGAAGTTGTTTTCGTACTGAATCGCAGTCATTTTTCACGCTCCCGATGACTGCCAGGGTCCCTTTTCCCTCGCCTTGCAACATTTCCTTATCAAAGAAATTTTGTGTAACGGTTACTTTTTTGGCCTCGTATCAAAAGCAGCATGAGGTTCTGCGTGTATCGAGGGCTAATCTCAAGGTTGTGTGCTTGACTTAGATGGTTCCCAGCATAGTTCAGCATGGCATGAGGTAGCAGGGAGCAAACCCAGCTGCGAACAGGCCTCATGCGTACCCAACCCGTGCTGTCCGAGGGGGAATGACTACAGGCATAGTTTTAGGGAGGGGGTTCCCATGTCACAGCGAAGGGCATGCTGATGTTGTAGGGCATACTTTACAGCATGTTTTTATTTTTTGCTCCTCTGACAAGCCTCTTGACTCTTCGGAGACCTTTAATTCCTGGTCCCACTCTGCTCACTGTCAATCTCCCCCTCCCTGGGGGTCATTCCCATCCATGGGAACATTGGTTGTGACAGTAGGGGTCCCGGAGGGCTTGGTACAGGATAGATCTTGACAGAAAATTACCGCAAGGCCATAAAGACTGGGTTTTGCAGTTCAAAAATTCTCTGCTGCAGCCAAACTGAGGACATTTTGAGGTTGGGGGGATGATATTTTTTAAGGAGTTGACACTCGGCCGGCTCCCTGTATGGACGGGCCACGTGGTCCTTCCGGGAGACCGAGGGAGTAGACGGATGTGTCACCTCTCCCTACAATAGGTCAGTGCTGCGGGACCTTGATGATATAGGTGAGAGCATGAGGGCTGATTAAGGGCCAGGATGTGCGTGAGACATCCTCTGATGTTCAGGAATTCCCTCATTAAAGAGGGTTATGTTGATGGTCAGTAGGAATCAGACTGCGGAATAAACAGGGGTGTTTCCCCCTGCAATTTCAAATAAACACACTTTTCATTCAGTCAACATGGAAGTGGCTGTCACAAATATGTGCATTTCTTAAATGCAGCATTTGCGTAAGTCGCCATGCATGCAACCTCTCACTGTACAGCAGCTTGTCACACAAAATGATAAATATGGAAATGCCATGGAACTGAAGAAGCGTCAAGTGCTCTGTGCACTATTTGAAAATTTCCTCCAGTCAGCAGATAGTTAAGAGTCCTGGATAATATATTTTTTAATAGCTTGAATTGGAACAATTAGGACAACTATTATCTGTTCAGTGTATGGTTCGGTGCCGGGGCCACCTCGGGGCCATGATTTTGTTGTTGTTTTTTTCCCTTTCCTGGCTCTCCCCCCTTCTCATGTCTGACAAATCGTTTCCAGCTAATTTACGATGGTCAAACTGTGGGAGAACAATACCCCGTGGACGTAACACGGCACAAGCTCTACCACATGTCCCAAAGAAGAGCGAGGTGCTCGCAGGAAACACTTGCTGAGATAACAAGATAGTACGGAAAGCAGGGCCACTCAAAGGCCACGCAGAGGAAAATGTCCATCGAGAGGGGTCCGCTGTAGGCTGACCACTTAAAACTGAGCACCACAAGTTCTGCACTGACTTCACATATCCTCTGTTTATAGGAATGTTCTGTAAAAAAGACATTGCAGCCTGCACTCTTTGGTAGAACACACTCTTTTATTGAGTCATAACTCAGCTGACTGAGACATGAAATTATGGATGTTGTCGTCGCTTAAATGACTCACTTGGCTGACCATCAGAGTCTGTGTCGTCAGAGCAGCTAAAGCCTCGCCAGGACAAATAGATCTGCTCCAACATGATGGGGCAGCAAAAATATGACCCCTGTGACCAAGCGGGGAGCCACTGCCACAAGGGTGCCTGTGCACACACTCACACAACACACACGTCAGTCAGGCCTGCCTCTTGGTGAGAATAAACATTTGATAAAACAGTTTAGATGCGCATCTGCAGAGGCTGATTACATGTATTTAGCCCACATAATCATTTCTGGATCTCATGTGCACTATAATTACAGACGGCACCTGTGCCTGGCCCACCTGCAGTCATTACCATGAATGCCAAGCAGCAATTTTACTATAATTATATCAACAAGGGAAAAAGGAAACATTCAGCAGCAGTACAACTCAATAAGTTTACTATTAAAAATGCTGCTGTGTTTTCATCAGGAGGGGAAAAGCGCTGTCTCAATAGGATTCCTGGAATAATGAACTACCAGAAACCAGTGTATGAAAACATTTAAAAACCCCGACCCCACAGGCAGAACAGTGTTTAAATCTTGCCAGCTGGGTTAGGGTTGAGCAATACAGGTGACATGGAGGACAGCAGGATCAAGGTTATCAGTCAGGCTAATTGATGAGCCTACTTGTTTTCACTGAGACCAAGTTTAGACATGAGGAGGAAAAGGAAAGCAGCCTTCAAGGCTGCCATGTTTGTGTTGTGAGGACAGAGGTGAGAGGTCAAGCAGAGCTTTGAGCGTTTCAGCTTATTAAGCCGAACCCTCTGTTTGCAAGCAAACTCCAGAGTGGTAAAGGGTAAGTTTCTCCTACATACTGTCATTCTGGTGGGAAAGCAGAAACAGGGAAGTGGCAAGCCCTCTTAAGATCAATGAATGTGGTGGAAAAAGGAGTGGCCCAGGGCAGCCAATAGTGGCCAGGCCGCAGGGAGCTGCAGGGAGATAACGTAAACAAGGAAACCACCTGATGTGAGCAGGGTCAGATAAATGCTCAGCCCTCCGTGCAGGCAGGTGCTTCCTGAGTCCTGCTCTCTCAATCAGTCAAGCCTCGCTGCCCTCTTCAGTTTCTTTCCTTGTTCTTCTTCTGTTTTCTCAATCCACCCCAGAAAACTTTTCCCTAAAAGTGTCATTCACACTTTGATAGCAATGTTTAAGATCACCCCACATCCACAGTCTGTTTTCTCTGCACCGAAGCCAAAAGCAAATATTCGGGGAGGGTAAAAAGCAGAGGGAATTGAGATTCACTGAAGTGATGACGATCATGTAGGCAGTAAAGATAAGAGCAGCTTGCTGGTTGTCTAGGATTGCACACAGTGCATGATGGCGAGCGTGTTTTGCAGGGGTCTGCGTGTGCAGATAAAGGGCCTTTACTTTTCAAAGGGTTAGGCAGGTGAATAGTGGAGGTTTGTAGAGACAGACAGTGTGTTTCCAGTTACAGATACACAACCTGCACAGGCCGAGAATTTTCAAATCCAACCTCACCTCTCGTACTGCTCTTTTTCCTTCTCTTTCTTTCTTTTTCGCTTTGCTGGTGGGTCTGGGATTGTTTTGTGCTGTCCAATGAGGAAGGAAGTCGGTGTGAGAAAGTGCCTGTTTTTTTGAGACCAACAGGAATTGGCCTCATCACAAGCGGTTCCTTTTTTTGCCGCTGGAACAATGCACTGGCGTCACACCCCTCGACTGGACCTCGGCATTTCACATGGAAAAATGTTCCCAGAATTCCGCTCCCAGGCTCGGGGTAAGGCCGAGGATGGGGCGAGGGTGAGAGGGCAGGAGGTGGAGGGCGGAGGGTAACGGCTGTTAGCAGAGCGGGTGACACAAAGTGACCACTGGACACTTGTCACAACCACGACTGGGAAAGGTAAAGTGCAACTTCGAAATCATGGCATGTCACCAAAAGCACAAAAACAAATCTTTATACTTCAAATACAAACCTTGAAAGTAGCTTCATTGACTATCACTATGGTCCTCTTACAATGAATTGTGAATGCAATATCAAATTTTAATTTAGCTTCTCAATGCAACCCTAAAAATGAAACAATGTTCTTGATATCACAAATGTTTTCCACCATTTTTCTCAATAAAAGACTCAACAGGTCAGCTGAGCGCTCCTCAAAATAAACTATACAAATGTTATCATATATGAGTATTACAATTCACTTGAGTACTGTGTGATTGTATAGTTATCATTACTGGAAAAAGAGTACACACACAGCACACGGTCCGGACCCGGGTGAACAGAGGCAACAAAACACTCTGACCTCCCAGCACTTTTTGTAATTACCGTGAGAGGGTACACACTGCAGCTCTCTCAGAGCCTTATCAGCTCCAACACATTATACAATTTGTGAGCATTTTATGACATCAAAATCTATCTGATACTTTGTAGTAAATTATACGAAATTTACGTGAGTCATATATTGATTAAATATTATAGTTATGGGCTTGAATTCATATATTCTATCTACTACAACAGTCTTCATTAAGATCAGCCTGGAAGCCACTGCTGAGACTAATACATTTGATTTTATAAATTTTATAAGTCTTATTTTTTAAACAAGTTATTATCAAATTCATATTATTCACATTTCTTCCCCTGCAGGCGGAGAAACGGACAATACATGCGATTTTCTGTATTTCAGCAGTAGAACTGACATACGGGGGCCTCCAAGTGTAAAACACACACTGCTCCATGGTTGGCATCCCATTACTGCACAGCACAGATTTTTTTGTGCTCTGGTCCAACAGCATGGAGCTGTAAGATAAACAAATTACCCCTGCTAAAATGTGCAAGGTCTGCACTTCTAATATCAGTGTCGTTCATCACCCTGGCTAATAAATCATCATGGAGTGTATGAGAACACAAACTCTGAACAGAAAGATTAATTTGTATGGTCCAGCTAAGTATTCATCTAAATCCATTAGGAGTGCTCCCGCTTTGAAAGAAAACATCAAAAATCCATATGCGTGCTTCGGGGGGCGGCATAACGGGCATCGTTATGTCACTACGCCATCGAGGGTGATGAGGAATCACTTCTCTTTTCACATTTCACATTCGTTTTCCACAGTTTTTTTTCCTCATAAGGATGTGAGCTTTGCGCCGTGTGATGCATTTTTGAAATGAGGGAATATTAAAAGTATGACATCTATCCAAGGAGCATGGTCTTGAGAGCACAGAGTTCTTGAGAGATGTCAAATATTGGACAGAGACATGAAAATTGCCTATGAGAGCCAAATCAGAGGGGTAAGAATTGGGGCAACTTGGGACTCATGGGGTCAAGTTGGAACAACACTCCGCGGCCATTAGGCCTGGCGGCGAGGGAGTTCCTCCCAGGCTGCAGGGCTGATGGCAGAAATTAGGCCAAATGCAGAACATATTCATCAATGTAAACATGAAGCCCCTCTGCACAGTCACATCAGTGAGGATCCAACCTCAATGAGCCTTCACTAGACAAACAGGCTGCACACAGACTCCTCACCACCAGACTCCCACTGAGAGAATCCATCAAACCGCATCCAGTCAGCTCCTGCTGTCTCAGTGCGAGGCACGCATGGACAGAGGCCTAAATGATGTCAAACATGGCGCGGAGCCCACTTGCTCATTGGTCACAGGAACACAAACTGGCCGTAGTAACGTACACATCTTCCATCTGTCCCATACGGAGCTGTTAATATCATCGCCAGGCCTTAAATTGACTCTACACAAAAAGGATTTGCATCTGTTGTTTGTCCTGCAGAGTGGAGATGGGTTTGTGTGTATGTACACAGTGCACAGTTATGAGGTCAGCTGCAGTTCAGCTAGCTAAATGGAATCCAAACAGAAGGTCACATTTCACTCTCAGTAAGCTCCCGATGACTCTTGGTGGCACAAAGGAAAGGAGGCCTCGTGCTGAAACAGAAAACGACTTGAGCAACTCCCTGAGCTCTTCACCTTCAAAGACACACATCCTCATGCATTACCCTAAAACACAACACTCCCACGCATAATGTCAGCAAGACACATTCCCAAGAACCCTTTCGTGAAATCGGAAGCAAAGGTAGGAAGCTGCCCTGTACATAGACCAAATGGGAAAAGGACAAATAGGAATTTCGAATCGTCAAAGGAAAAAACATCAGACCCTCCAAAAATACTTCTAGATCCGTCTATATAAATAAACAATAATAAAGTGTGGTGCACTGTGGAGGTCATGTGCCCCTGGTCAGGAAGCGGAGGAAGAAAAGCAGATTAGAGATCATTAAGTCTCTGGATAATTAAACCAGAATCACAGGCTCTTATCACACCAAATCGCAGCATCTAACAGCGGGGCATGCCAAGGTGAAATTACTAGACGCTAATCACGCTGATGGTGTTCGCCGATTACGCTGTATTTCCCCCACGGTGACTTTGAGGCCAAAATCCTCCCAACTTTGAAGATTAATATTGGCTATTACTTTGATGAAAATTCCCCCCGATTCACAAAGCCAGGCAACTTCAATGAAAGACAACTAATGGGGGCTATTTAAAACTCTGCCTGTGGCGCATCTGTGCTGCCAAAACCACTTGAGGACCCAGAGACCCCGCCGTGCAGAACATAAAGGGGCCGCACCTGTTCACACCTCGCACTAACAGGTAGATTAGTGTGTGAATTGCCAGCGAGGCCCGAGGGTCCGCAGTCTCGAGCCGGTCTTCCTGATAGGCCGACTGGACGCGGTTTAGGGGCGGCAGTAGCTCAGTCCGTGGGGACTTGGCTTGGGGACCAGAGGGTCGCCGGTTCAAGTCCCCACCATGGACC
>JBAJHX010000115.1:13803866-13830610 GCA_037176925.1 Amniataba percoides
TATATGTAAAATGTGTGTACAATAAACAGAGTGAAAATTGTTAATTTCCCCAAGTGGGATTAATAAAGGATTCTTCTAACAGCCCTCTTCACACCAACACGCTCTTCCTTCTCCTCCATTTATCTCTTTCCTTTTTCCTGCTGTGAGATTTTGTCTTGCGTAAAAGCACCGATGCTTTGACTCCGGCGAGGGGAGGATTTCCTCAAGGCTACAGTAGCTTCTTCCACTCGCTCGCACACAATTAGCCTTGCGCTGGTAATCGCTCGAGAACCTGCTTGGACACAACAACATGTTTTGGCTTTCGTGTGTTTCGTGCCCGGGAGTGTCCTTTGCATATTTTTTTCTGTCTGAGTGCGACACAAATGGCATCAACAAGGAGATAGAAAGACATTTAAGTCGGCAATGCTAAAATGTGGTGAGGTGTGGCGTCATTCAGCCAGAGTGACAGATGTGGTAATGCCCACTCCTGCTGAATCTCCATGTGTCAAAGGTGGAGCTGGTCTGTTAGGATCAATATGGTGCATTGAAGGGGTGGTCCCTGCCTGTTGAAGAGGGAGGGATGTGCTGCTGGCACACTGGCACACAGACATCTGTCACAAACATGGCTTCAGATCACCCTGACCGGATTTACACACTCACTCAACCTCAGCAGAAGTTTTTAAAAGACAAAATAAATAAAAGTGACCAGTTGATGTGTAAATTACGCCGTGGGGATAAATGACGTCATGATGCCACCGTCCACCGGGCTCCTTTTGGAAAGTTTTGTTTAGGCGTAGTGACATGTACATGCATCACTACATGGTGTCAGTGACCAGAGTGTGTTGTCGGTCGCGTCGTAAGGGTGGAGGAGTGCTGACACGGCTCTGTTTTGTCAACAGTGTAAGAAGAGGGTGGCTGGAAAGTTCCACAACAGGCCAGGGCTCTCATTAAGCTGGCGACCAAGATGTCAGGGTCTCTAAATTCAGCCTAATGTCAGCTGAAGGTTTGAAGGTTTAAACTGAGCAAAAGCAGATGTAATGCTATCTGTGTTTCTCCTTGATGTGCTTTAAAAGCTCACAAATGCAGATGTTGATCTGGGTCCAAAAGTGACACATTTAATGGAAATTCTCATGCTTTTAATCAACCGCTGATGTCAAAACCATTTACTGAAGCCAGCAACACACATGCGGTCATTAGGTTTTACCTACACATATTCAACATTAAATCCTTGGCTTAAGCATACATTTTGGCTGAAACAAATATAACCCCCCAAAAAACTATGCAGACGCAGTGTTTGTGTATCTGAAGGCCATCGTAAGTTAACACAGGGCAGCACGGTGCTGTGAGAGAAAGGAACCACCCCTCGCCTTTCTAATTGCGGCAGCAGGTGATTTCTCCTCCGAGGGCGACATGCTTAGATGCCTTGGATCCATTGGCAGCGCACATCAAAAGCCCCATTGATTGGCCGGACAGATTGGGGCGTAGAGATCAAATGCAGTGTAAAGAAGTGTTAAACTGCTGTGCATTAAGTGGGGCGGATTTCTGGACTAAAAAGGGCCATCTGTTAGCACTGTAGCTAATTTCCTATTGCACTCACAGATTGTTGATACTTTTGGAACAGTGGCCGGAGCCGGTCCGAATCAGTGAGCCTGGAGAGTCGATAAGGAGGAGAAAGTGGAGATGCATAATGCAAGACAAAGACAAAAACGACTGGAAAAATAAATGCTAACACACATAATCACCCGGCACAATGTTTTTGGCAGTATGTCAGGTGTCTTTCCCCCTGTGTCATCAGGTTCACCGTTTCACTCACTTACCGTCCAGTGCAAATTAACAGTAAACAGTAAACAGTAACAGTAAACACAAATTGGCATTTAGCAGTGGGGAATTTAATTTAGGAAGGTCTTTGATCCCTGCTATTGTGATGGGGGACACAATAATCATCATGTGTTTTGGATATAAATAAGTATCAACCATATGTTGGTGTGAGCGCGGCCAACGTTTTCAGTAAATGTGTTTTGAGTCAGTCGCTTACATCTGAGAAAGTTCAGGATTGAGGGCGAGCCGACACAGCACATCCCTGATTAGATTAAATTATTAGTGTTTTGAGCAATGACATTTCAAACATCTTGTGAAAATCTATAACTTATGAGCAACACTGAGACGGATAGCTTTTTTCTGGGAACAAACATTCGGCTGCCAGAGAACCAAACAATTGCATCAGGCACTCTGTCATTAATAGCAAATTGCCTAATAAGTCCGAGTCCAGAGGCACTTCCATACCTCTTCATTTCCCAATCAAAATGTTATTTTGGTGGGAGTTCGGATGCCAGCTTAAAAGCCATAGAACAATCAGAAGTCAGCTTTACAAAACACTGTCACGAAGAAAAATGATATCCTACACAAGGCTGAGATGGAACTGTGGTGGGCCGATGTCTGTTTCCAAGGCTGTGTTTACTCTAGAGCAACACAGCAGAAAAGAGCCGGTTTTATTATTGTTTGCACTGGCCCAGAGTAAATAACCCATACAGCTAAAATGTCCTATTATTTCAGGCCAGGCTTTTTGTCTATTTATAATCACAAAAATGGAATGAAAAGATTAAATCAGGAGATTAATAATAGGTAAATATTAAGAAAGGCCTGACCAGAAAAGGCTCCTCTTCGTATCTGATCCAAACCAATACCCAGAAGTTCTGATCCAAGCATCACTGCCTGTTTAGCACAGTCCAAAGCTTTACAAGGAATTGTAACCTGAAGCGCCGCTGGGAAACCTTAACCACAGTCCATCAAATATTGAAGTGAATGGATGTTTTGACGTGTATGAAGGGGGGGCAGGAGCACCATTACACTGTATGCTTTTCTCTACAAAAGAGATTGATTGGGCTCTAGAGTCCCTGGCAGCAATATAAACTGGTGAGATGCCTCTTAGATAAATGAATTAAAGTCATTTTTCTACACAAAACAGAACAGGAATACAGGATTAAACCACTGCATGGGACTGCATTGATCCTCCACAGGATCTGTGCAGTTCAGTCAATGGTGGGAACGGCAAATGCTTCAATACAACAGAGTTGTGAGATGTCCGGGCCTCTTACTCACACTGCTCCAGACTCAATAGTCCATTGTCTCTGCCCTGGAGTGGAACCTCAAACCTATAAGTCAAAGGTGGGGGCTTGGAGATGAAGTCATCTCGGCAGGAGAGCCCTTTAGCCAGACACCTTCATGGCCAGGGAACAGTTCCTAAATCCTGTTCCCTCACTGTAAATCCTCCCGGACAAGTTGGTCTGCTGCAGGGGTGATAAAGGCAACAATGCCTGTACCCAGCATGAGTTTACATGTGATAGAAATGCATATGGCATTTGAATTTATTTACTTAGCAACCTTTATACACTGTTTTGAGTTCATTTTTTCTTTTCCCCCTTGGAACAATTATACTTACACTTGAAAGAGGAAGAAAGTTTTTTTTCAACCAGCTCTAGGGGATGTTAGTTCAACAAACACTGTCCGGGTACATGCAGGATACAATCTCCACTTTAATTTACACAAATTTGCTTTCAATTGGGGGCACCATGAGATATGATGTTAAATAAAGTGCCTGAACAGTTGGGTACTTGCGCTTGTTATGGCCTTTTCATTTAACATAATAAACATTAAGTTAAAGTAAGATAAATTGCCCCCCCCCCTCCTTCTATAGGCAACACAGCAGGCCTGCACAAATGTGTGTGTATGTGTTTCTGTGCGTCTGTCCTCTAATAAGATTTCCATGTGAAATCTATCCAACTGTATTACAAAAAAGGAGAAATATCACTTTAGGGCATGTGAAACAGATCTGTAAAAGTTTTCCAGGAAACAAAAACAGCATCAATATTCATCGTGCCGCGCACAGTAAGCCCATCCTGGCTCGTTAGCGCGCCACAGCGCTGTTAAAACGCGCGCTCCTCAGCTGATTTATGAGGGAGACGGTGTGTTTGCAATAAGAACCCATTACCATACAGCTGTGGCTGTTATCTCCCCGCTCTGTTCTCGCTATCTAAAATAAACACGAGAAACAAGACGGGGCTGCGGGGTCACGAGCGCAAAAAAAGAGGCACCGCGGCGCGTAAAGGCGCACGATCACTGCAGAGAGCAGAGCCGAGATGCTTCACAGCTCACTCTGGTTGACAGCAGAGAATTTGGTTTAAGGATAAATCATTTCACCTTGAATTTATTTTACAAATTTTGCTGTGTTGCGGTTTAAAATGTGAACAATCTGAATGCAAAAGCGCAGAAAGATGAGGGTGTTTTTCTTCTCTGCAGCAGGTGAGGCTGAGTCTCCTGCAAAAAAAATGACAAGGAGAGATGATGATATTCCAAAAAAAAAAAAAAAAAAAAGGAAAAAAAAGAGAAGAAGGTGGAAGGGGCTGGGGGTGGAGTGGGCGGTGTTTAGTGACTGACAGCGTCCTCGATGGCACTCACTGCCGTATATAAACCGGGAGGGACGTCAAACATCCCTCACTGGGAGTCACTGTGCGCTGATGCCCCGCCGCACGCGCGCATCATCACTGTTGGCGACACGAGCCTCGAGGCAGCACAGCAGAGTCAAAGCGCGTCTGACCGGCACGATGGATGGA
Organism: Amniataba percoides; assembly: GCA_037176925.1. Taxonomy (NCBI): domain Eukaryota; kingdom Metazoa; phylum Chordata; class Actinopteri; order Centrarchiformes; family Terapontidae; genus Amniataba; species Amniataba percoides. The sequence goes on from JBAJHX010000115.1 coordinate 13,808,456, forward strand.
CAACAGAAAGACCGCAGACAGACTCACTTGTGGATATTGACGTTACTGATATTTGTCTAACCTCAAGCACTGGATAACTTCTTCACCTCCTTCTGGATACGCACTGTGGAGCTGGATCTTGTCCCGCAGGTTTATTTTATTATTTTTGTGTTGTTGTTGGGAAGAAGGATTATATTTATTCTCGTCGCTTTATTTTCCATCACTCCCGTTTTTCCGCCACTTTGGATTAGGAGCGTTTTTTATTTTTTTTTTTCGTTGGAGGACAGACTGATTTTTTACGGATACGCACATCAAACTCTAAAGGATGGCCGTTTGGTTCACCTCTATCCTCGCAATAGTTATGACATTATTTACTCAGGTAGCCTGTTTTTTGTTTGGTTTTTTTTTGCACATTTGAAGATATTCATTTTTGACAACGAAAAGAAAAAGTTGCTTTCTTCTGCCGTGCTCACGTTTCGTGTCGTTGCAGGTTCTGGGATCAGGTGTGTTCGAGATCGAGCTCCATCACTTTCAAAACACTAAAGGTTTGCTGGCCAGTGGCCTCAGCTGCGGCACGGCAGGCTGCAGGACTTATTTCAGGTTTTGTCTGAAGAACTTCCAGACGGTGGTGTCGCCTGGAAGTTGCATATTTGGCGAAGCCGCCACACCTGTTCTGGGCATCGACTCCTTCAGCATCCAGCAGGACGCCAGGCTGCGTCTGCCGCTCAGAGTCAGCTGGCCGGTAAGAGAGCCTCACTGACTGAATTAATTGGAGGCAAAAGGGGAAAAAAAACATCCTTCTAGTAACCAAAAAATAAATAAATAAATAAAACTTAATATTTAAGTATCTTAATTGTAAGTAAAATACTTTAATGCTTGGTATTAAAGTATTTTTTGGAGAAATAATTCATTGCATATTTTATCATAAATATCAGATTTTTTTTAGAATGTCATAGAAATTAGTTTTAACTTTCTCTTGCATGCCATTATAAGCAAATATTATAGGTCATATGTTAGTTGTTTCTTCCTGGTCGTGCACATTGTGCGTAAAGAGTGACTCCATTCGCTCTCGTTTATTCTCACTTTGGGATCATTTCTAACGAATAAAAGTGTGGCTATTTAATAATGTCTTAAAGCTTTTCTGGACCACTGCAACAGCGTGTCCAAAGACGGCAGCTCACTAAATGCGCCTCTCGGTTATTTCCAGGTTATTCGGTGACTTTTCTTTCCTCGTTTCCTCCCCGCAGGGCTCTTTCTCGTTACTCATCGACGCCTGGCACGCTCCTGAAGAGGACCTGCCTGGAGGTGAGGGGAGCCCACTGACCACTAGAGGGGTTGGGATGTGTGTGTGCGCGTGTGCGTGTGTGTGTGTTTGGGGGGGATACACCATGTGTGGCCCCTGATAACTTACTGCCTGTCACCCGTTTCCATCAATAACGCATCTGGCATTTCCAGCCTGACGGATCCGCCGCGCTGCTCGGATGCGTCATGAGTCACACGACAATTCCTCACAATCAAACATCTCTCCGACAACAATCGCACTTCCCTTGTTTTATTTTCGGCGCGCATGGGAAAGTGTGCGGGCTCAAGTGAGAATACGGAGTCTTTGCCAAAAGTCCCATGGCAGCCTTTTCCTGGATTTTACACCTTTTTTGTTAGGTCACAACGAGATGGGTGGGGGGGTTAATGGTGACATGGGAAAGGAAGGGGAAGCTCCAGTGTATAGATTAGGGATTAACTGTTAGAGATTGGATCCTCTGCTGCAGACTAACCTCCCCTCTGCGTTTTCTCCACAGACACCACCAACCCTCAATTCTTGATTAGCTCTTTTGCCATCCAAAGGCAGTTGGGAATAGGGCATGAGTGGTCCCAGGATGTGCGGAACGGGACGCAGACGGAGCTCAGGTACTCATACCGGTTCATCTGCAATGACAATTACTACGGGGACACTTGTTCCAAAATATGCACTCCGAGAGACGACCATTTTGGCCACTACACCTGCAAGCCTGACGGGCAAATAGCCTGTCTGCCGGGATGGAAGGGAGAATACTGCCAAGAACGTAAGCAAGAGTAAAGACACCCTACGGACACTGTTTTGTTTGTGATCAGTTCTCATATCAGCATTTAGGGCGAGGACACACACACACACACACACACACACACACACACCTATTTAAAAATATGACACTATGCACTGAAGCCACTTGTAAGGAACAAAGAGGACGTTTTTTGTGTAGTAAATAGGTTCATATTTTTATTATAGGATAAATAAATGGCACATTTCTGCAAACACTTCAGAGCTCAGTGACCTGACACACGAGCACAGGTGTGTAAGGGAGGAGAGGCTGCGAGGTGACATTTGGAGGACAGGGACTCTCTCTCTCTCTCTCTCTCTCTCTCTCTCTGTCTCTCTTCTTAATCCGGGGCGGTGGTCGCCCGGCAGCGCGCGCGCCGGGGTTAATCGCGGCATTATCGCCCGCCACGCGCCGCTAAATTGCAGGGCCCCTATTGTTGAGGCTGTGCAGGGCAGCAGCTGCAAACAGGGCTCGAACTGCCCACCGATAACAATGGGGCAGCTGTCCTGCTTTTTTTTTTTGCTTTTTTTGTGGACTAGCATCTGCTGCGTACTATCTATACCCGCTTAACACTCTAAAAACCAGGAGAAGCCAGTGTCACACACACACACACACAGAGCACAGGGCAGGCTTTTCCATTGACATGCTCAGGTGACAGGTCTTATTGTGCACAGGAAAGGCATTCAAAGGTGATAAAAAGCCTGATTAAGAGTTAGTAATGGAGGCCAAATAATAATAATAAAAAAGCTATAAATACCTTTGTCTTCTGTGTTTTTTTCTCACAGCAATCTGTCTTGAAGGGTGCAATGAAAGGAATGGAAACTGCACATTACCTGGAGAGTGCAAGTGAGTATTCACGTACCTGCATGCTTCTTGTCTGCTCACAAAGATCTTATGTTTATTTCTGCTAGTAAATCTAATGATTTATGTCTAGAGAAACAGAAAATATTAGTAGTGTCATATTTTTTTTAATGGTGCATTTTCATTGGCCTTCAGTTTTAAATCAAGTTTAGGAGTATTAATACCATGATGTAGTGGATTAAAAAAGGATTACAGTGTGTAAAAGGCTTATGACTTTTGTTGTCAGAGAACATGAGTGATCATTTGTGCACGAGCAAAACAGTCACGTCGCACTGTTTTCTGTGTGGACAGGTGCAGAGAGGGCTGGCAGGGACTCTTCTGTGATATGTGTAAACTCCACCCGTCCTGTAAACATGGTACCTGCACAGAGCCGTGGCAGTGCACCTGCAAGGAGGGCTGGGGAGGCATCTTTTGTGACCAAGGTGTGTATCTACCTCTTTCTCCTATACACTGAAAGGGGTTAAAATAAGGAAACTGTGTGGTATGTTAGCTCTGTAAATTAAGAAAAAACATCTCAACCTGTTTGTTGACAGATCTGAACTACTGCACCCACCACAAGCCCTGCTCCAACGGGGCCACATGCATGAACACGGGTCAGGGCAGCTACACCTGCGCCTGCCCGCCGGGCTTCACTGGGGTCAACTGCGACCTGGAGGTCAGGGAGTGTGACAGCCAGCCCTGTCGCAACGGAGGCCACTGCCTGGTGAGTGCGGAAGTCTCTCTCTCTCCTTTCCCACAACACAGGCTTTCCTGTTTTTGTTTTTGCCTCAGTCTATCTGCTCGTCCAGGAGGATGCTATCGATTGTCAAGTCAGTAGATGACCCAGTTCACAGAGCGCGGACTGTAAATAGAATTCAAACTAAGGATAATGGGGTTCATTTGGGGCAGTTGTGAGCAGGATATGATTCTAAAAAAAACAGCATCGGACAGGGAGCTTTTTGATAAACTTTATATGTTTGTCCCCGCAGGATTCGGACAACAGCTACAGGTGTGTGTGTCCACGAGGCTTTGAAGGGACACATTGTGAACACAAGATGCTGACCTGTACAGATACACCCTGCTTCCATGGCGGCAAGTGCAGCGAGACGGACAATGGGCACAGTTACAAATGCGAGTGTCCAGCAGGCTACACTGGACTTAACTGTGAGAAGAAAGTGGATAAATGTACCTCACTGCAGTGCACCAACGGTAATCCATCATTCTCTTCTGCATCCCCTTTCTGTGTATTTGTGTTAGAAATCATCAGGGTTAAAATGCTGTTTTGTTTTGCACAGGCGGACACTGTGTGGTTCACGGTAACCACAGACAGTGCAGCTGTCGCTTAGGCTTCACAGGCCTGCGCTGCGAAATCAACATCAACGAGTGTGCCAGGAACCCCTGCGCCAACGGCTCCACCTGCATCGACCGCATCAACGACTACACCTGCAGCTGCCTCCCAGGCTACACAGGCCGGCACTGTGACAGGCCTATGGACAACTGTGCCTCTCGGCCATGCCTGAACGGCGGGACCTGCACTGTCGGAGCCAAAGGTCAGTCTATCTGCGTCTGCCCCGCCCAGTACAGCGGCCCCGAGTGCCAGACTGAGAACGTGCCTTCGCCCAACACCCCCAGCCCCAACAAAGGCAGAGAGTCCGATGACAAGTTGAACTTGGCAGCCATCATGTTGGGAGTAGGCCTTGTGGCCGTCCTGGTGTTCCTCTGCATGGTCGTGGTGGTCATACGTCACATCAAGAGGCACAGAAACAAAGAGCAGGACTCGGAGACCATGAACAATCTGTCCAAGGGCGACTTTCAGAAGGAGAACCTCATCTCAACTCTCGAGCTCAAAAACAACAATAAAAAGATCGATTTGGAGGTGGACTGTCGTAGAGAAAAGTCTAATCACAAACACATCAATCACTACCATCTGGACAATAAATCCTCCACGGGGTACAAAGACGAACTGTCCCTTTTGGACAAAGATGAAAACTGTGAAAAGACAATAGAGGAAAAGAAGCATTTGAGTAGAATGTACAGGTGAGTGTTGGTGGAGGGGTCGGATGAGCTGTTGTGGTCATGTGATGTTGCAGGACGATGAGTTATAATTTTTCTTAACCAGACAGATTTGAAAATATAGATTAGAACTGTTTTTTGTCAGTCTCTCAGTAACTAACATGATGTATCTTTACTCCACAGTGAAAGGCCAGAGTGTAGAATATCAACAATATGTTCTTCCAGAGACTCAATGTATCAGTCAGTCTTTGTAATAGCGGAAGAGAAAAATGAATGCATCATTGCAACTGAGGTAAGCTTTTTTTCGAACTTAATCTATTTTATTTTATATCATCTCTGATGTTGCATTTACTCCCTTAGCGGTCACTGAGCTTTTTTTTTATCTTCTTTTTCAGGTATAATAAATAGAAGATATTATTCATTGGCTTTCTTGTGGACTGTTTACAAGCGTGGAGAGACTGGGATTTATTTAAATGCAAGTTGCTGCTCTTGAAAACTTGATAACTGGATGGAGCCAGTGTGCTCTTTGAACTCAATCAAAACTGAAGCTACTAATCTTTGTGAGAATGTAAAGACTGCGATGGACTGCGGGAAATAAGGAGCAAATCTGACTCGACGTTTTCCGACTGAAACCCTCGTCGGCTCCGTCCGAGTTCACCCAGGAGGCTTCAGGCTGAGATGTTTATGCCTGTGTGTTGATTAGAAGAAGGAGGACTATGTCGTCGTACTCCTCTCCACCTTATTGCAGTAATCAGCAATCAGCAATCAGCAAATCAGCGTACTGCCAACGAGTCTGTGGAAGGAGCCAGCCTTTTCCAGTTTCCTTTTTTTTATGTGGCCTGCAATGTGCTATGCAAACAGAAATAAGCATTGTACTAAATCAAAAAGGGACAAAAACTACTGAAAACGGTTCATTTTTGAAGGATATTTTGGGTTATCAGTTTTGTAAATCAAACCCTTTTTTAAAAAAAGAATGTATGCAGCCTAGATCACAATGCCTTATATATGTGTTTAAAAAAAAACATTGTGCCCCGCCTTATCTTGATTCCTTTGCACAGCAAAATGAAGGTGAAGTAAAAAAGATCAAAAGATGCAATATGCCGTGGCTCCATGCAAGGAAACTCATGATAAGGCCTTGTTTTATTATGCAAGATCACCCTTGAATAAAGACAAAGAAACATATGAAGTGACTATCGTACCAAGGAAGCCTTCAAAGGAAATTACTGAACTAATAATGTTATTTTGTAAGATTAGTATTTCATTAGTAATTTAAGAATATGAAGCACTGATCTCTCTCTTTCTATGTTTTATAAGATTATTTTGTATATACTGTATATTTATATGTTGAGATTAGAAGTATGATCTGTTTTAAAGTTGAAGCCCAGAGCTGGTGAATTTATTTTTAAAGTGTCGTTGGTGTTTTATTATTTTGTTTTATCATAAAAAGAAATGATGAATACATATCTGGTACACTGTTTGTTTGTCAGTCTCCAGTGGTTGAGTGTACGTGTGGTCAAAAATAGAGGTCCTAATGTCGGTGTCGGGAATCGCCTGGGAACTTTATTTGTGTCGGCTGGTGTGGAAGTGGCTTCATTGTCTATAGATGCAGTCATATATTTGGCCTGGTAGCATTTCCAGTGGTTCCATGTCTATATGTCCATGACATCTGTGTCAGTGTGATGTGAAATCAATGTGCTAGCAATCATTCAGTGGACAGCATTGTAATTGGAATTACTCAAACAAAAAGATATATATTTAAGAAAAAAACATCTGTATGTGAAAATAAAGAGTCCTTGTGGTCTTTCTACAGTACTTACTGCTTCTCTGACCTGCTACTGTATCTCTAAACATATCGCTGAGTAACTGAGGCTCTCGGGGGCAAAGACATGACCTCTGGTGAAGGGGGGTGGGTGGGTGCAGTTACAAGTGGGGCACCAAACTCAGCATATGCTCATGTGTCAACAGGGGCCTCACAGCCCAAGAGGCAGAGCACCATCAGATTGAACATTGTGTATTTTAGATACCTGAAGCTCCTGCAGCTCATATTAAAGTATCACTTTTAAGAGTTTCTTGAGATGTGAGCAATGTCTTTTACTACCACTTGGGGGCAGTAAACGTTGTGTGAAGTTGGGAGGGGGGTGAGGGGGGTAAAAAAGTTTTTTTCACTCTCACAAACATCAGGCACAGTAAGTTGAGCAGCAGAGGACAAGCTGATCCCCAGCAGCCGTCGGTGATCATCGGCCTGTGCAGGCACAATAGTGTGTCAGACAAACCTCAGCAGTACACAGACACTTAATGAGCTTAAGGGAGCACAGATATAACAGTCCTGGCTATTTATAGGTAATGTGATTACCTGCAGGACTCTCACTGTTTGACACTCAAGGGTACAGTTGGTGCCTTTGAGCAAACGTGGATATGAAAATAAGATTTTGAAAACTAATTGAATGATCAGAGCTTCGATTCACTAGATCACCATTCAGCGTGAGCAGATTAGAGTGAAACATACTTGTTTTTCATTTACTGTACCTGTGGCAGCTCACAATGCCTGGGGATGTGTGTGTTCTCCAAATGGTTATCAAAATCAGCGTGATTGGTTCGTCCGCAGGCCGAGCCCGCCCCTGCTGCGATTTGATTGGCCGAGAGCGTCTCGCTCTGACGCGCCCTGAACAACAAATACACGTGTTCTCAGGTCGATACACAGGAGAGACAAGGGACAGCGTCATCTGAGAGGTGTTTTCTGATACCATCGATCAAAACAAGGCGGACAGACGCGACGGTATCTCCCTACGAGCCGGTGTTCAGATTTTAGAAGTTATTTCTGCCCTCAGCGCTCCGATCATTTAGGATGCGTTGGGATGTGTAGGAAAGTAGGAGGAGGAGAGGAAAGAGCGAAAAACAGCTGCTTCGTCGAGGAGAGCAGCGACATAAATGCCCACTTTCTCCATCTGTGAAGCACAAGCAGGCGATAACAATGAAACCTCAGGACATCATCAGAGAAAAGAGCAACCTGTGGATATTCGGATACGGCTCCTTAGTGTGGAAACCTGATTTTGCTTACAAGAGGAGCAAAATCGGATACATCAAGGGGTACAAAAGGCGCTTCTGGCATGGAGATGACTTTTACCGAGGGGACAAGGAAAACGTGAGAACACACTCGCTTATTATCACAATTTCCTTTTTACTGTGTATCATTTTGAAGTACACTGGTGCTTGTTGTTGTGATGTGCTGAGTAGTCATGTTCTCACTCTGTGTGTGTGTGTGTGTGTGTGTGTGTGTGTGTGTGTGTGTGTGTGTGTGTGTCCTTGTTCTCCACAGCCTGGCAGAGTGGTCACACTAGTGGAGGATCAGGAGGTGAGTTGGAAGCTCATGTCTATTTTGATACTGTACATACAGCATGCAGCGGTGAATCAGCCTCCTGTATCTCTGCCATGAACCCAGTCACTGTTGTTCACTTGTGGAGCCAGTGTGTAATTAGAATATTTAGTCCAAACTATCCAGTGCTGCTGGGGAAAAACATGGGAAACCATAATCTTCCTTTAACAAATCATATATATCTTATATGTCCATTGTTTTGATATAACATGCACACTATAGCGCAGCATGAATCTCTAAGTATGTATCAAGCTCATAAAGAATATTCAAGCTGGCTCTTTCATTAACATGTGGTCAATCTCTGTGCGTTTTCCCTGCAGGCTTGCACATGGGGAGTGGCCTACGAGGTGACGGACTCCCAGATTGAAGAGTCCCTTCAGTACCTGAACATGAGGGAGGTGGTGCTGGGGGGCTACGTGACCGAGACAGTGGAGTTCATCTCCAGGGAGAAGGGCCAGGCTCCTCTGCTGGCCCTCGTCTACATCGCCACCTCTGACAACCCCATCTACCTCGGCCCGGCCTCGGAGAAGGAGATCGCCGCTCAGATCGCCGTCTGCAGGGGCAAAACGGGCCACAACACAGAGTACCTGGTGCGCCTGGCGGAGTTCATGAGGCTCTGCTGTCCCGAGGTAGAGGATGAGCACCTCTTCTCCATCGAGGCGGCTGTTCTGAACATTTTTCATGAATGTGGCGGGATTAAACCCCCAGACCAAACGCCCCTTCTGCTGGGAGCTATATGATAGGCTACACAAGCCACATGTAAAAAAAAGGAAGATGTTTTTATACTGGGTAAAAAGGGAAATCTTCCAACACATGTTAATGGGTTATTGGTGCTTACCTGATTTGATTGTAGCCTAACTATTTTTAGGTCACAAGCAGACCTCACAGGTTTGTCTCATGTTCCTCAGCTCCCTACATTTGACCTTCTCACTTGACATTTTTTGACTGTGAAGGCAGAGAATTTACAATATGTAGGTTATATACAGAGCATGCTCGAATACATTTTGTACATGAATTCCTGAAGCATGCCGTGCTTTTAAAAAGAGGTGTCTTCTTTTTCGAACACATGATGTCTTACTCCTTTGTTGTAAAAGGGTCTCAGGCGTGATTGCACACTGTGTACATTTTTAAAATGTGTTTCATTAAAAACGTTCAAACCTCTATGTAGTGAGTGCTGTTTAAGATTTGTTTTCAGGGGCTCCCACATGCTAAGAGTTGGAACAAGTCTCCTATATATTTATGTTTGCCCCCCCTCCTGCTTTCCCTCATGCTCCCACATCACGTGGCTGAGGAATGTACAGCTGGGGCCTCTGGCTTGCAAGAAAGTCTCACTTTTCCTCAAGAGGCTGCTAACTGTCCAGGCACAGCAGCTTTTAGACATTGTTTGTGCAGTTACACCGTACTGTATCCATGCATTCACTCTAAATAATTGTTTATTCTGGTGTTTTGTGGACATAAGAGCTGCTCCGTGCAGTTCCTAAGACTGGATTAAAGAAAATAATGTACACACCCAGCAGTCTATAAAAACATTTTCTTTCCTGATGGCAGGATCGTCAGGGTCTCCAACCTCTTAAACCCTGCCAGGCACAGCGGAGGGTCCATATTTTATCATTCCTGTTGTGCAGCCAAGCATTCCCAAAACACATAAAACTTTACTTTAAAATCTACTTTGGAGCCCAAAGTTCCCAAAGTAAACAACTATGTCAGGGTGAATTATGTGGAAATGCATATAAAGTGATGCACAAACATCAAGAATATTTCATTTAATGTCGCAGTTGAGCCATATAAAATAATATTTAAATGTTCCAGTTAGTCTGGAGAAACCAAAAGAGGCATTTGAAGCAAAAATCAAGCATAAATCATGCACTGCTTCTCTTCTGTAATGTCCAGTGGTACTGGTGTCTGCAGAAATGTATGCATTAGAGTCAGCTGTAGAGGAAATCACACACCATGGCTGACTGCCTGATCCTACAGTATAGACAGAGCTGGGAGGAGGGGGGTGCAGACGGGGGTTTCTCTGTGTGTGTGAGCTTTGATCACGTTACCACACGCCACAGTCAGACTCTCTTTTCTGTAAATAAAAAGAAAATAAGAAAGAAAGTAGTTTCATGCATAGATGAACAGACTGGAACAGCTCGACTTTCTAAAAAATCACCCTAAAAGTAGGTAAAAGGTTTGAGCTGGGAAACAGAGCATGTGAACATACAGATCAGCAAGAGCTCACATGCGCAGGACATGTACTGTACGAAGACATGGACCTTGACATGGACAGATCATGACGACTTGCATTACATAATAAACACCCCGTATCCAGTGGTTGTCCTTTTACAGGAAATAATGATGAAACTGACATATGGAAGGACTGTTTGTGCCTGTCGCTGTTCCTAAAAATGAAATACAGTGTACTGCCCAGAGAAAAGTACACCAGGTTCTCTGTGCAGTCTGAGGCACGCTGTTTTGTTTTGAGGCTCATGTGATACTCCAGACTGACAGACAGACACCAGTGAATCACCAACTCAACAAGTTTGCCTGTGGTTTCCTATAACACGACCTGGTAACATGAGGCACACACTGTCAGATTTTAACAGATGAGGCATAACAGAAACATCTGATGACTCAGAGAACCTGGTGTACTCTACCTCCCAGTTCACACCCTTCATTTGATTTCTGCCCTTTTGTTTTTCTTCATCCTCCTGGCTTGCCAGCAAAGATATTCTCTTAACACACAAACATGCGGCAACACCTAGTATTATCAAGGATTTGTGCTGGAAAGAATCACTGATTCAATAACTGTGATGTTCACCTGTATTCTTTTATTCTGATTCACTATTCTTCATAACAATAATAACGTCTCCACCCATAGAAACAATGTAGTACAAAGATGCATATCAAACTAGACTCCATCATCAGCAGGTTAACAAGGTACAGAGAGCAATGCAGCTTAAAAAATATATATTTTGCTCTATAAAGCCTGTAATAGTGTTAATAAAAGCTGAAATTAGTATTTTTGTATCTAGTGGCAATGAAAGCGCATAAGAGCATGATGATTGAAAACTCACTCTGGCACCTCTTGTTAGAGCTATAACAATAAAGACAAGTAAATCAATAAATGCCCCTTACCACACGGTTAGGGCTCCTTGGGGAGGAGTAGGGGGAATATGAAATGCTGGTTTCACCAACTTAGAGTATATTTGGGAGAAGTGCAAAATACGTTCAGGTGTCTGATTTGGTTCTTTCTTTGTGCATTTGCAGTGAATATGCCATGAAAACACGTAAAAAGCTTACTCTATTGACCTATCATTCAAATCTATAATACATGTGCATAGATACCCAGAGCTCTCAATGCTCTTTAAGCCCACAATCAATATTATTACCCTCCCACAGGTCAAATGCTCTCCAAGAAAAGATGTCAGTCATTATCCTTTGACCAGAACGCACACACTACCCCAAAGTGGAGGTTGAGGTCATGTGCCCATAGGGTGTCACATGTACCAAATAATGATTCCTACTGGTGCATTTTGGAGGCTCCACCTGCATGCAAATGTGCACGTTGTCTGAACCCTGACCCTTGACCTTGGCTTGGTTGGTGCAGGGCTGAAGGTCACCCTGGAAGTGTGTTAAAGAGAAAGTGATTGGGGCACTAATGGAGTCCATCCGCTTCAGAGCCCAGGCCCTCTCCTATAGGGAGGTCAGCTCTGTCCGCTGAGGGTCACGTCTCCCCTCGCTGGGCTCCTGCCGGTGGACATGAGTGCTGTGAGGTTGTTGGGGCCTCTTCACCACAAGAGGAAGCCTGTCCATTAAAAAGGCACAAACAATAGTTAATGATTTACCAGTAAAACATATGCCTTCCTTCAACAATATATCAATCAACTAAATAGAAAGTGAAAAGGACGTTCCATATGTGATACATTTTATGAAGAGCAGCTTTCTTAATGCTTAGATCAAAAGACAGAGTGTGGCACATTTGTTTGGGCGTGAGCTGCGGTTCATCTCGTTTCATGACGCAAGAGGGAAAGAACACAGTAGAGACCCATCCATCATTGTGCAATGATAAACACCGTTCCTTAATCCATTCATCATCGCCACAGGTTAATGCGAAAATTGTTTCTTCTCATCCAAACAGAACATGACTCACGCCCACTGGATCTTTTAATCCAATCTGTTCGGAGCAGGACTGGGGACTGAACCAGGCTTGACAAAATTAAAGCTCCAGCCAGAGAGCTGCCTCCTGCTTCATTAGCCTGCTCTATCCCTGAGGAATGGCACTTTTGCTGCTCTTAATTTCATTTCTCTAATCTCTTTTATACCCAAACCCACCACAGATGCCTGCGCCTGGCCATCAGGTGTCAGACCCAGACGGGGAATGGCTCTGTGAGATCACCAGTGAGTGGTCTATTCATCTGTTTCAACTTGAAACACTATTTTGAAATTGTGCTCATTCTACGTTGTACTGTATGGTGTATGAATATGTCACTGCGGCTTATGAATAGCTGGGTGAATGTGATCTGGGTGCTATATTTCATTTGTACGTTTGGTAAAACTATCTGTACTGTTCTCATCAGTAACACAATTACTGCGACTTTGAACTATATTAATGGTTTCAGTCTCAGCTAAGCTCACTGGCTACAAGCTGTAGATTCATATTCACTGTACAGAAAATGAAAAACATAGGCATATTTCCTAAAATATCAAACTGTTTCTTTAAACTGACTTTTGGGGATGCAGTGGTGAACAAATTAGTAGTTGCAATCAGCAACAAATTGTATACAACCCTGCTTTCGTCACAACTGGTGTGATAGTTGCATTAATGAACCAGTTTGAAAATTCCCACAAGACGTCAATTATGTTTCTGTTTCGACTTTATGTGGCCAAACTGAAAGCATATTTGACCTGACAGGGATATGAAGGGGAGGAGAGCTTCCTTTCTTCCCATGCTCTAAAGAGTAGAGAGAAAGAGAGAGAGAGACTGAGGGTGTCAGTGCGGTGTGTAGTAATCAAGTGCATGTTTTGGTAAAAACAGCACACAGTGTTTGCATAGCAGCCTGTACCGCCGAGGGATTGGGCAACAAAAAAGTCTTTATCACATGCTCTGCTTACTTGCTAACGTTGAATGACGTTGCCTGATGTCAACACATGACAAAAATAAAATGATTGCGCAACATTTCACCCCTCTGCACCAGGGCCCAGCATAACTAATCTGAGACACAGGCAGCTACTAAATGCGGACAGTGAAGGAAAGAGAGCAACCAGTGTGGACTAAATGTTTAATTGGAGATATACTGATAAAAATGAAAATCCTGTGAATAAATCAAAACTTGCCTGACATTTGACAGACGAGTCAAGTTAATTTCACTCGAAGATGAAGTTGTCAACAAAAAAAATTAAATAGATTTGAGTCCTGGTGGGCTTTTTAATGGAAGTCATTCAGAGGAGGGATGAGACTCGAGCCCCCCCTGTTGGCAGGTGCAAGTTGTATTTGAACAGCAAGCACTACTTTAACAGATTTAACCAAACTTTAACAATGAAATAAAACATCATACTTGACGCTAGTCGAAATATATTTCACTGATGACTGATGTTATGTCAATATTCCACCCTAGAAAATCCAGCTTGGCGAGGAATATCCGCTTGCCCAGGGACTTCCAAACCATAACAATAAGACCTTGAGAATGACGTCTATTTGTTGGACTTTCTTACCTGCTGCTGGACTTTGACATTTGCCATTAAAGATGGCCCTGACATTACGAGGGCTGTGCGCTCTCAGGTACTCTGACTCACTTTCTTAGCCTGTATCAAAAGGCCCTGGAGGTTTCCTGCCATTTTTCTCTGGAGTGTTTTTCTCTCAAAGAACAGGAAAGGCAGCTCTGTTTCCCACACACTCACAGAGGCTCCATATCAATGCCATTTTACAGTGTGACCACCACAGCACACAATCAAGCAGCTGCGGAGTCATTGTGAGAGTCTCTGAGGCTTTTTCCTGCAATATCACACTAAACTAATGACGCTGGTTTGTATTTGCCCGCGGCAACATCATGATTACAGCCTTAAATGTGTTTAAGCAATAAAAAGCTTCTTATTTACCGCGTTTCGACTGAGGCCAGTTTCCCAATCCCTCAATTAACGATCACACCGATGTAACCGTGATGCTCCGTGTGAATCATATGTTCCCTAAATGTGTAACCGCAAGGAATGACGCTTTGTGTTTGTTTGGAAAAGTTTTATCCCTTTGAAAAGATTGCGTTCTCATGTTAATCAGCCAATTGCGACAGAATTTCCTGTTTAAACAGATTCTAATCAGGCTCTGCGAGAACATGTGCTGCTGTGCGGATTGATGTGGAGCCAATTGAAACTAAAATAAGAAGAAAACACAGATGCTTCAAAAGCCAAAGGGTGAGACCCCTGGTGATATTGTTATCAGTTCCCTGTAATGCATCGGATCAAACATTCGGGCACTGAGAGGCTGATGTGGATTGGGATTTGCATGTTGAATCATCACAGGTTTAATCATTTCAAAAGGAAACGTCTTAGTTCCTGTAAAGTCTTGTAGTTTCCATGCAGTTATAGTCATTCATTATAATTATAACCCTTGTCTTGATCGTGATGGAATGAGTAATAAATCAAGTGTGAAACAAAATCTGTGACATCACATCTGACCTACTTGGAAAACGGCAAACGTCAGGTTTTCCCTTGACATACATTCAGGTCTGTTATTAAAGCGTGGCAGACAGTCAACATTCCAGACTTGGATCGTCATCAGCTGCACGAGATAAAGAGGCATTTAAGGCAACTCATCTTAACATCTTAAAGAAAGTTCCACAGACACCTGAAACATGAGATATTGTGAAAATTATTACATACATGCAAGAAAGGAACCAAGTGACATACTAAACACACGTAAACCTGTAAGAACAACCACAGAAAAAACAGCACCGAAATCTCTCAAGTTATATAATCGAATTTGGATTTGCATGAAGTGGAGTTCAAAAATACATTTTCAGGGTCTTTAAATTTGTGTTAAATCAGTCTTTTTCATGGTGATTTATTAATCTAAATCCACATTCCCATGATCACAGTCGCCAAGCGGCTGAATCGCAGCAGAGTTGCTTGACTGTTTTGGAGCAGGACTACTGTATATCCCACGAGGTGCAGAGGACAGACCCCCTGTGATGTTCTCTGGAGGGTAAAGTGGGATTAGTCCGCTGCTTCTGGACCCCTGCCAAGGTTTAATGGAGCAAGAGTAACTAAATTGACGGGCCCAAAAACACTTAAGCTTTACTTAAAAATTGGGACATGCTGACTTACCCTAAGCTGGCTCAGATCCACATGATACAATACTGGTTAATTCAGATTAACTGCAAATGCACTGATCCAATGACAAAAAATAAAAAGGCACGGCATGCATATCTCGATTCACACGATTACAATGTATTCGCAGACGTGGTTTATGCTTTCCTGCAATATCTGGCCACAAGTCAAGAATGTGAACAACAGGGGTCAGCTAGGAGGTAGGAAGGGGATGGGGGGAGATCCACAGAAGGCTGAATTCCCATCAGTTGGTAAAGTACTCATAAGGTGCTAGATTTCGAGTTGAGCTGGGAAGGGGGCCGTATCCTTTCGCTATTAAACTGGAGAGATAAGCGGTATGGCTCTCTCGTGGAGCAGAAATCCCACATACCAAAGTAGTGCTCTGGGCAGTATAACAACAATTATAAGAAATGTGGCACAGACATTCACAGTTCTCAGAGGAAGAAGCTTGAACACTTTGGTGATCCCCTGACTTTTCTTCTGGCGCCACGACACAGTTCACAAATCCCAATAACTGCTGGCTGTCGGTTGTTTTTTTTGTTTTAATGAATTTGATACACACAGATTTATGGTGCCCTCGTGGTGCCTACTGCCATCATCAGGTCAAACTTCATAGTTATGCCAGTACTATAAAATATAAAAAGATTCCCACCAGATGACCTTTTTTGTGCTAATTAGAAAATATTAGCATGCTAAAACATTAAATAAAGATGGGGAACATGGCAAACATTGTACCAAATATAAATGAGCATGCAGCCTAACAGACCTGTAAGCAGAGGTGTTTTTTGTCCTAGTATGGTATGTAATTGTGTTATAAGCAACTAAAACGTGAAACCTGTTTGGACCAGTAATGTTTGGCAGAGCATGCAAAAGTGCATCAGTGGGGCCCATCAGTAAAAGTTAAAAAACTAGTTGGTCCACACTCTACCCCAAGGGCAATAACTGCGAGAAATCACTGAACACAAAACAAGTTAATCCACTGTAAACTATATTTCGTGCCTAATTCAAGCAAGCAGGTCATGACCATTGACATCAATTTGAATTTGAATCAAGCTACACTATAAAAGAGATTATGTCAAATACACAGTATTTGTATTACAGCAGTTTGTCCCAGCCGTGACCCCAAAGTCACAACTAGGAATTTAAGGAGAGGGTTGCCATAATGTGAGGTCTTCGTATGATGGAAGCACCCATGCTGATCTAATCCTCACGATTTAAGAGCCTCTGTAATACCTACTTAAAGAGACATTATGCGGAAAACGCTATGCAAATGGTTTGTTTACCACTTCGTGTCCGTGTCAGCCACTTGTTTTGTGCCCTGTCTACTGTGTGCCAAGCTTATCTTGGGCTTAGGGAGGAGCATAATCTTTTAACACCTATCCGGCAGATTTCTCTATTGTTGTCAGATTTGAGGTGCGACAGGAACTTGGGTCAGTTACCAGGTTCACTTTTTTTAACAACAAGCAATAGTTCAGGGACACATGATGGGTATTCTGAGTCCATCTTATTGTATATATTTGCATAAATCCACAGCAGCCAGTGAGGGCGGAATGAGTGTTGAAGTGTGCTGTGTGTATATTGGGGGCTCTCCCTAAGCCGCACACATTGAGAGACCCTTACTAAGCAGATTACCTCTGTAAATCTGTGTCAGGATACATTTCTGCATGTCTAGTCATGAAAAGCGAGCGGCGAGAGAGAACGTGAGAATGCAGACACAAAACATGTTTACAGTCTCAAATATGCATCCCAGTTGACTCTCTCCAGGCACCGACACACTGTTAATGTCATCAGCGCGCTGCTGACATCTGCTGCACAAGTTAAGGTACATACAAACCTTGCAAACACATTTGCATGCAGTTGCACAGTACCTGTATTTGCATGTGTGGCATTGAAGAGCAGCTTGGTCTGTGCGGATAAAAGTGGCTGTTACAGGAAAAAGAATCCTTGCATGTAGAGATATTTAAAGACAGTTTCCTGTGTTTGACATTTACCTTGGATTAAGGAACAGCATTGTGACTCACAGCTGCCAGAGGTGTAGCATGGGAGCCGAGCTGGCAACATGATGTGTGTTGGTGTTAGTGGTGGTGCAGGGAGGGGGGGGGGGACCAGATGTTGTCCCCCTACCATGGGGAATAAACTCTTTCACTCACACCACAGGTGGTGGGAAAAAGGGGGAGAGAAAGGGAGAAGAGAACGAGTTAGTGAGAAACAACGGCAAACAGGAAGCAGAAACCTTACAACACAATGCTCGCAGAGTTTCCTGCAGGCTCAGACAGATAAGGAACGACACTTTGTTTAAAGCTGTATTTTCACCCCCAAACGTTTCCCGATCTCTAAAACCACATTTTACAGCGCTCGCACACTTCTTCTGCACTACAGCTGTGACAATGTGGTGCAGAAAATGTAAATTCGGAGTCCTGGAATTTGAAAAGATGTGACCTCCTAACATACAGAATGTATAAAACTGCAGTAGTAATGTTGATAAAAACTAAATATAGTGAAACAATGTCTAATTAATAATTTGACTATTGCTATTGGTACCATTATGAGTATGTAGTTATGTACTAAGGAGGGGGGTCAAAGACAAGCACTGCTGTGTGGAGAGGATCTGTGTGCTTGTTAACAAAGAATACACATTTTATAAAGCTAATGAGGGGAAATTACAAAGAAAGAACAGTTTATCCATACTTAAACTCCATTTTAACTCTCTCTTTTGTGCAAATTATCATCATTTTTATGAGGTATTATTATTGTCATTAGTGGTAGTAGTATTTGAGGTTTCCAGTGTTATCTGCATGTTTATAATCACAGAATTGTGGGGACTATATTTTCAGTAAATAAGGCGTACTGTTTTTGTGTATTATGAACCCGGTCACCTTGAAAAAGACAGGATGAAACATGGCACATGAAGTTTCTGCTATAAACTGCAGCTGGTGACAGCCTAACAATGCCCCCCTCAGCTGTGCCCTTTGCCCTTTTACATGGGAGAATAAAGCTGCTTTTGAGTGCTATCAGAAAACCAAATTTATGGATTGGAAAACACACAATATATAGAACAAGGTGACAGCCAAGCCTGAAAAGATTTAAGATTTCTGTGACAAGTTGCTCAGATGTGATATTTAGAGAGCGTGGATCCGGAGAGCTGTGAAAGAGGATTGTGAAGTGAAAAAGCAGATCTATTGTCCAGTCTGACATGCAAAACAAAACAAGAGAAGCCACAGTACATTTTACACATAAACGTTCATGGGCACCTGCTGTAACACCAGCCTGGAAGACGAAACGCACAAGAAGAAACTGAAAGCAGCATCTGGATGAAACACACCAACATGCAAAAACATATTCTGGAGCAACACCTCCCTCTATGGACCAAGAGTGATATTACACTCCATCCTGAGGAAATGTGTATACACACACACACACACACACACACACACACACACACACATAAATATATACAGTATAATATATCTTCTGTTACAGTAGAAGTTGTCTACTGGAGTCTACAGATATGCATGTAAAATATACTGCAATTTGTAAGTGCAAAATTTGGGTATAAAGTAGGTGGTGCATTTGAACCCGTATACAGAAACTTTCACTATTAGTAGCTGTATTGTAGTTTTTCTCATCATGAATCAGCTGATCAGCCAGTGGTCAGGCCCGTCCTGGTGGGAGTGACTATGTAAATGTGCATCAAACAGGAAACAGACAGTGTTGGCTGATCACTCCTCTGATTGGGCGCCTTTGTTCTTTCAAATCGAGGTGTCCTCTCCCCTTTATTGGCACCAGTGGGTCCCCTGGGGGAGAGGGGACATCTTTTACAGTTATGCAGCGCTGACACTTCATGAACCTCCAAGCTGCTGGGAGATGATGGAGTCATAACCTGTCAAAGAAAAGATGGCCTGTCAGAGACATGACAAAGGAGGCAGGCCGAGGGAAGAGCTGAGCTGCATGCTGGTTGGTGACGGAGCCGTGGGGAAGACCAGCATGATCATTAGTTACATCTTCAATGGATACAGCAGCGAGTACAGGCAGACTGCTTTTGATGTTTTTACTGGTGAGTGAAGGTGACTCTGTTGAAAGTTCATGGCTGCTTGGCTCGGTGCTAAAATGTTTATGTCTTCTTCTCTTTCCAGGTCTGGTTCATGTGAATGGTATTCCAACTCGGATCAAACTGATAGACACTGCAGGACAGGTAGATATTCCACATCCTCGCCATGATTTCTCTGGTTAATCATCCTCCTCCTTCTCAACTTTCTTATATCTAATCTGACAGGAGGAGTTTGGCCATCTTCGCTCTCTGTGCTATGCCCATGTGGACGTCTTCATCCTCTGCTTCAGCCTCGTCAACCCCATCTCCTTCGATAACATCTCCTCCAAATGGATCCCGCAGATCAGGGCAGGCAACCCGACCTCTCCCATCGTGTTGGTTGGGACCCAGTCGGACCTTCGCCACAGCGTGGACATCCTCATTCGCCTGGACCAGCGCGGCGCCGCACCGGTGGGCTTGAGCGGGGCCAGGAGGCTGGCACGCAGGATTGGAGCTCACGACTTCATGGAGTGTTCGGCCCTGACACAGCACAAGCTCAAAGATGTGTTTGACTGCGCCATATTGGCCGCCATCAAGCACAAGCACACAGGCACAAAGTTGAAAAAGGTCAGCCCGCTCAAACGCTTAAAAATGTTCTGTGACTGTGGATGGAGGAGAATCTTCAGATTCATCTGATGTGGAATCAAACAGTGGGTTTATTGTACTCAGCTTGTGGGATGTTTCCGTTTTTACCTTTGTGCCGAGTTAAGATTGATGTATTGACATCTGAGGAACAATTTATCCAAAATTCACTGTGTGACAAAGGCCACATATTCTGCTCTTTTGTATCTTCTTCTTCTTTGGTTTCATGTTTTATTTGTTGTCATATTTGTGTGTGTGTGTGTCAAAGTTTTGTAATAAATGCACTATAGTATTAGACACATTTAATGCCTACTTGCTGTGTTTTTTTGTTGTTTTTTTTTTGCATCAGTGCTCTTAGAATTGCTTTAAATCTGAAACCAGAGTCTGTAGATCCCACAGTGGAGGGTACTGTCAGTGAAGAAATGGAGGGAAAGCACAAAGTGTTATTTGGAACAAATGGTCACCTGCTGACACTTTGAAGTGCTAATGTACAAGACAAAAGCCATTTAAATCCGTCCTCTGTTTGAAAGCTTACGTTTCCAACAATTGCTTTGGAAACACCCACCCACGTGGAGCTGTCCTCAGTAACATGATGACCATAGATGTATTTTTTTAAGTACAGAAACCTTTACCCAGAGTGAAGTGAATGTAAATATATTGCAAGATCTGGGGCAATTTGCCGTAACAGCTCAGACCAAGATCGAGCCATTTTATACAGGCAAGTCTATATCCTCTTTATTTGTGACAGTTCCATCCCTCTGACCACAAGACTTTTCGACTAACTTGCAGCGTATCAATGTTTAATTTAAAATGTTAAATTTATAGTGTCCATTTGCACATTATCTATGTATCTAAATTGCCACACCCATTTATATATATTTATTTACCTATATATATATTATTACAAATACACTTCTATTTTAATACTTCAGTGCGTATACCTGTATAACTGTTTTATATTTATATTTTCTATTTTTGTATTTACTTTAGTTTTACATTTTATTTCATACACAAAGGTTTTATTCATTTTTGTTGCACTTTTCTCTTTTTTTCACAACAAATAAAACCTCAGCTCTTGAACGTGAAGAGCACAGCAGCACAGAGGAGAAACAACAAAGATCTTCTACTGACAAACGTGCATTTTCAGCAGAGTAATCTTAAATATGTGGCTGTGCTTCTTCCTTTCATCTCGCTGGTATTTTAGTGCGCTTCAGGGCAGCAAAGGTTAAAATGCACAGAGTTCCTAACCTGACTATAAACACTGGGTGTGACGACTTCCTGCATTGAAGCCTGCAGCTTCACCGCAGCGACCATGTAAAAGTTAAATATACCAAAGTTAAAAAGCATTTTGGGTGTACATGCAAACAGTTCGGCAGCCTCACAGCAGCAGACTCGCTCTCCTGCTCACAGATGCTGCTCGACTACGTTTCCCGTCGTGCACCGGGCGCCTCTACCCTCCCCTGACCCTGTGACTGAAAATAATCTGATCAGCTGATCTGGCCTGGCAACAAAATAACGTAGCCAGAGAGCCGTGGCAGGGAGGGGGCCGAAGAACAAAACAATGACACTGCTCGGAGGGACCCAAACACGGTGACTCTTTTTTAAAAAAGGGACTTTTTAAAGCGGCTTTTGGCGGGTTTCCCCTCTCGGGCTGAAGCAGGAGAGTCGGCGGAGCTTCGTGAGCTGTTGTTTTTGTTGATATGTTGTTCCAGCTCAGTTGACAGGCTGGAGGCTAGCTGCTCGCCAGGACGGACTGGGACTGCCAGGGCTCGGTAATTACAGCTTTTTTTCTCCTGTCTGGGAAAAAAAAGAAACGAAAAGCGGAGAGGAAACCAGACAAAGCTGTAAAGTCTGTGAATCGTCTTGTTTTGAGGGTCAGTCTGCGAGCTAGCCTGTTGTTA
>JBAJHX010000115.1:13830710-13858926 GCA_037176925.1 Amniataba percoides
AGAGGAAACCAGACAAAGCTGTAAAGTCTGTGAATCGTCTTGTTTTGAGGGTCAGTCTGCGAGCTAGCCTGTTGTTAGCATCAACATTTGCACATTCATCTGTTCAGGGAGAGCTCATTGTCTCGGTCGGTACCAGCCGCCTGCATGTGTTCCTGTATTATTTGGCCTTGTTTCGCTTAACCTGAGTTTTTTTTTCATTCTTTTTTTTTTCTTTTTTTTTTTTTTACTGTGGTGCTGCTGCTGAGTGCTGACTCTGAAGTGTAAAAGGATACCAGGTGTTACTCAAGCAGACGTCTGTTTCTGCTCCATTGCCTCGCTGCTAGTTGCACTAAATGCTATTATTTAAAGCCGTGTAAAGTGTTTGAAACTCATTTGGTAAAGTGTTGAGTTATTTTTAGAGACGTAGGTACACGCATTACTGCTAACATGCAGCTGTTTTAACTTGATTTAGCCATTTTAGTTGCCAGTATTACTGCCCTTCTGTTGTGCTTTTGGGACCTTTGGTGCTGTTGTCGCAGGTGTCCCCAGAAGCACTGCTCTGTATTCACTTTAACTCGTAGGAAACGATGAGTGGGCATGGCTCATCCTCAGAAAAGGGAGTCAATACCAGTCTGATATGTCAGGAGAGCTATGCGTGCGGTGGTTCTGAGGAGGCTGCTTTCGAGTGTGATGAATGCAGAAGCTTGCAGTGTGTTCGCTGCGAGCTTGAGCTCCACAGCCAGGAGCGCCTGAAGAACCACGAGCGGGTTCAGATTGGGCCCGGCCACGTCCCGTACTGTGACAACTGTAAAGGGGGCAACGGAGACAATGGCAAACGCCACAGGTCTGTGGTCCGCTGCCAGAACTGCAAGGTCAACTTGTGCCAAGACTGTCAGAAGCGCACCCACAGCGGCGGCAACAAGAAGAAACACCAGCTCACATCTTATCCTCCACCACCCAAACCCGCCATGGTCAACTCTGTCCAGACATCTGTCCCACCTGCTGTCCAAATAGAAGACCAAACTAAATCTCAGAGGGCGAAACTTCTGGAGAAGGTGTCGAGTTTTCTCTTGGTTGATGAGAATGAGGAAATGCAGGTGAGTTGTGCAGAAGTGACTGAAAATCAAAATACCTAAACGTCTAATTTCCTTGGAAACTGCACATTTTGTTATTGGAAAAAAAAAGTCACCTCTAAACTCTTCTGTCCCCCGAAGGTGAAAGATGAAACTTCATTTGTGAGGAGCCTGAGCTGTGAGGCCGACCAGCTGTTGAAGGTGGTGTCCATCTTTGGCAACACTGGAGAGGGCAAATCTCACACCCTGAACCACACGTTCTTCATGGGCAAAGAGGTGTTCAAGACTTCTCCCACACAAGAGTCCTGCACAGTGGGTGTGTGGGCGGCCTTTGACCCCGTCCGCAAAGTGGTGGTCATTGATACGGAGGGGCTGCTGGGGAACAGCTCCAAACAGGGCCAGAGAACCCGCCTCTTGCTCAAAGTTCTCGCCATCTCAGATCTCATCATTTACCGCACCCATGCCGACCGCCTCCATGACGACCTCTTTAAGTTCCTCGGGGATGCCTCGGATGCTTACCTGAAGCATTTCACCAAGGAACTGAAGGCCACAACGACCCGCTGTGGCCTGGACGTCCCACTGTCCACATTGGGACCTGCGGTGGTCATCTTCCATGAGACAGTCCACACTAAGTTGCTTGGTTCAGGTAAAACATCTCAGAGTCAAAGCTTTAAAAAGATTTGACCTGAAAAAGCTTTATCTGTAGAGTAAACTAAGAGTCGGCACATAATTACAGGTTAAGCAAATATTAGCCTCCAGTGTTTCTCCTCTTATCTTCTGTGTCACCGGAGGTAGCAATCTGCATTCCAACTTTTTGTGAAATGTGTAAACAAACAACTTTTTGGACTGCGCGGTGAAGTTGAACATGACAAATTGATATCTGTTGTCACACACTTGAAAGACAACCAGTTCCTGCTTGTTCTTCTTGTCCTTCTTAGTCCAGCTGCTACAGCTTATAATACCATCAAGCATTTACTTTATTGTGTTTTCCATAGCAGCTGCTGGTCTCTGTTGATTTACTGCTGTATGAAAATCAGCTCACAGGGACTTGCAATTTGCTTTTGTTAGGTAATCCCCCATACTTAGCACTGTGCCTGCTTTTACTGTTGTCACATTTACATTATCGTGGCCACGGTAAATACAGGTTTCTTTCTGTGCTCCATTTCCATGCAGCAATAAAATAACTGAAGGAAGTATAAGACCGAACATTAGCTGTAGGGCATTACGTTGCTCAAGTAAATTTCAAGTCTGTACAGGATGTTTTTTTGCTATATATAAATGTATGGAAAGTAATCAGAGTTTATGAGACCTGAATTCATATTAAATGTGCTAAAACAATGGGGGACACTCAAGGAGCTTTCAAGACTTTGGCCAACAAATGTAATGTAAATGAACTACATGTGTTTGCTAATAGCTTTATGAAGTATGTGGGTGTTCTGGACTCAACAGCATTTTTCTCTCATAAATTATGATGGCTACACTGAAGCATAATATTTAGACGAATGTGCTCTATTTGATGTACTGATAGACAAGTGCTAATTGAATATTTGCAGAATATTTTAAATGACACTCGAGGTAACGATCTGTGTCTTTTTTTAGATAAGTCATCTGAGTCGGTGGATCGGCTGCTGCTGGAGCGCTTCAAGAAGCTTTCCCGTTTCCCAGAGGCCTTCAGCTCTGTGCAGTACTGGGGCACGCAGACTCTCAGCCCTCCTACTGACTTCCGTGGCCTGCAGAATAAACTGGAGCAGCTCCTGGATAACAACGCCACCCGTTCCCCACGCACCCCTGTTGTCATCTTCAAAGCCCTGCAGGTAGGACTGTGCGGAGTTAGTCGCCCTGCGACATGTTTCAGACCGGCGTGTTTGTTATTGTGAAACCAGAGTTGAACTGAGTTCATTCACAGCTTGTGAAATGCATGTATGCATGTATTCTGTTTCTGAAGGTGGTGCAACACTTTGTTTTGTCTTACTCTCGCTGATTTCTGCTCCTTGATTTTCCTGCAGGCATTGAGTGAGCGCTTCAATGGGGAAATTGTAGGTGAGCTTGTAGCCCACAGCTGCTTCTTCCCAGATGAGTACTTCACCTGCTCCAGTCTGTGCCTCAGTTGTGGGTCAGTACCTTCCTGCCTTAAAAAAAAAAGTCAACCATTATAATCTTACTTTCAGTCCCTTGTATTTCAGATTGTTCAGCATTCTGACATTTTACCTTTATCCCAGATCTGGCTGTAAGAACAGCATGAACCACTTGGGTGAAGGAATGTGCCATGAGGCAAAGCATCGCTGCCGTTATTCTGTTCAGTACGATAATCGCATTTACACCTGTAAGGTAAGTGCAAGAGCTCACGTGTAGCACTTGGATATAGCTGAACTCTCTATCCATACCGCTGACTTTGTAATGACTCTTGCTTTGTGGCGGCTGAGAATAAAGTTAAAGCTATGGTGTGGTGCATCTCTTTAGGCTTGCTATGAAGGGGGAAAGGAAGTAATAGTTGTACCGAAGACTTCTGCATCCTCAGACTCTCCATGGATGGGCCTCGCCAAATACGCCTGGTCTGGGTGAGTTGCAGCTGAATGACCTGCAAGGTCTCACGTGGCTAGGCTTTGCTAAAGCTTATGTTACCTTTACAGGACCTAATTTTAGTGCTGGTGTTCCAGACTGTGACCTAAAATCTAATTTTTGTATTTATGTTAACTGACATGCTCTAAATATTACCACAGATACAGCTGTATTTTGTATATCGTGACAGTGATGAGTGGTATGTTTGTCTATCTAATGTGCGTGTTCAGATATGTTATCGAATGTCCCAACTGTGGGGTGATCTATCGGAGCCGTCAGTACTGGTACGGGAATCAGGATCCTGTGGATACTGTTGTCCGCACAGAGATCCAGCATGTATGGCCAGGGGTAAGAGAAACAAGTCATTTATTTCATTATCTGATGTAGAATAAGTGTATAATTATGTGTTATCATGCAGACCCAGAATTATGGGTAGAGGTAACCATTTATCTTCTTATCCGGTAAAAACCTGTCTGCTTTTTTCAGTCGGATGGCTTTTTAAAGGACAATAGCAATGCAGCACAGCGTCTTCTAGATGGAGTCAACCTAGTGGCCCAGTCTGTGTCAGAGCTCAGTGTCAAGCCTGCCAAGGCCGTCACGTCTTGGCTGACAGATCAGATCGCCCCAGCCTACTGGAAACCCAACTCCCTCATCTTGGTGAGTGACACACACAGCCCCACCCTCTGTCACCCGCCAACCAACAGCCAAGTCAACACTTTCCTGTCCAGAGGGATGTTTACTGTCCGCGGTGCTCTGTGCCTATTACACAAGCCATGTTTGCAGGTCACAAGATAAAACTTAGAAAGACTCGGGTTGCATCCTCTCTAGCTCTCGGTCAACAACAACTTATGTTGCCATTGTTTTTCTCTTACGCAAGGTGTGCCATAAGTGTCACACAGTCTTCCAGGACAACGACACCAAACATCACTGCCGTGCCTGTGGAGAGGGCTTCTGCGACGGCTGCTCTTCCAAAGCTGCTCCTGTCCCAGAGAAAGGCTGGGGTCTTGGCCCTGTCAGAGTCTGTGACGTCTGCTTCGAACAGAGAGCTTCATACGCAGGTACACACACTCACAATGATGTCAAGTGTTCGCTGTTTTTGCTATGCAGCCATTTAATATTTAGTTGAGCTCAGTTTCAGCAAGGACATTTTCTTTTCGCAGAGCTGCTGGAAGCAGAGCTCGAGGAGGAAGAAGGTGGAACCCTCGCTAGGAAGGTTGGAGAGGCAGTGACCAACACCATAGGGGTCGTGGTCACTGCTATTGACATCCCACTTGGTGAGTGTTGCCCAAAACATAACCTAAAGAAGATTGTTATGTAACAGCAAGACATGACCCAGTAAATATGAGTGAATGGATACAATGCCCTCTAGTGGCAGATACGTAACGCACTTATTTACAGTAAGGAAGAAAAGTAGTGAGGTCTTGTTTCTAGTTTGATGTCATGAGTCTGACTGGCAAAGCTTCCCTTAAAAGGCCCTAATGGCCTAGTTGTAACAGAGGCTGTACTAGTCCCTATAGCTCACCTACTGTAAATCATGCAAATATGAATGATCAAGAAAGCGGGTGATCTATAAAATGACTAATAACTTGTAAAAATAGCCTAAATTGAAACAGGGGCAATTGATTCCCAACCTGCTGGCTGTATTCTTTTTCATCAACATTATTGAGAGACTCATCTTTGTAATTGAAATTATGTGTTTCGTGAAGCATATCTTCAAATACTGACTTTTCATTTGTCTGTAACTTGTGAGTCTTGCCAACAAAAAATGTTAATAGAGTACAAAATGAAAATCCTCCCACACACACACACACTGGCTACAGAAGCTGAAGCTGCCTTCGACAGTCTCTTCAGGATATATCAGTGGCAGTGCTTCTGTGCAGAGGGGCTTTGCTACCTGATGTTAAACAAAGACTTTCAGTTCTTGTAGCTGTTGTTTAGTTGAGGTGCAAAGGTGAGGTAGATCACCAGTTACCCTGTTTACTCATTTCATTTTATGAGACTTGCCACTGTAAACCCACCTCTGCTGTATATTTGTTTAAGGGTCGGCGATATAAATGTTTAGAGGTCACTCGACATGAGGTACATAACGATTTCCTGCAGACTGCACAGTACTCTGGATTAGTCACTTCCACTCTCGCTGCACTAATGTCGACAATGCACTTTGGTCCAGCGTTTATGAGAAGAACATTTTTATAATAGCCAATATGACGCATTTCTCTCAAGATCATCCAAAATGTGTTTTATATAGAGAAAAGTGACACGGCATGGGAAGAGAATAAGTGTTGAGAATTAACACAGATACACACTGAAAATCATGGTCCTTAATTAAGTTTTAATTATATTTGGAAGACCTCAAACACTTTGTTTAATCCAAAGCTTACATTTTATGATTAATAATGTATACTAAGCGTCTGTACACAGCAAGCTCACAGTAGACCTACATTCATGGGTAAAGTGCATAGATGAGTGTTTTGATAACCTGATATCCTGCTGAAATCCTCTCCATATCCATCACCATTCCCAAAATACCTCAGAGCAAGGTCTGCTCCAATCACAACAAAATGAGCCTACTTATTTTCAAATCCAAATCTTGTTTCCACGTTTCCATGGATACCCCAACCAAGACGGCCAAGGACTTCATTTTACTTGAAGTTACGGTGCACTTCAAACAGTAGGGAGGAAAAATAAGCATGGATAAAACTACAGTGAAGCAACGATGACTGAGAGTTCAAAGTGCTTTCATATCAACAGTCTGGCATTTTAAATGGAGGAAGTCAGGCACTGGATGGGAGTAATCATGGCTGAGGAATGATTATAGAGCTAAATTAAAAGAATAGCTTAACATTTTAGGGGGAAGGGTTATGTACTGGACTATTTCTTGGCCAACGGTAGTTGCCAGGCAACCAGCAGACTCTCCAGGATGTCATTGATTCCTACCAAGAAAAGGTCTGGGACATAACACCCCCAGGTTTGTTATCAAAAACACTAGATTTACCATTTACCAGTGTATTTAGTGTAGGTCAACAGTGTCCTGCTAAGTTAATAGACATGAGTGCTCTTGATCTTCTCAGCAAGAAAGGGAAGAACAGTATTTCCCAAAATGTTGAACAGTTCCTTTAAATTTCTGCACTGTAAAGTTACTATAAAGTGACTACTATGTGTGAAGTAAATGTAAAAGTGTTGCGTTATGCTGTAACCAGTCGGTGCTTGTCTATGTGTGTACTCATGTCATGCGTTCCCTGCAGGCCTGGTGAAAGACGCAGCCCGTCCTGCCTACTGGGTGCCTGACCAGGACATCTTGTCCTGCCACAACTGCCAACGCGAGTTCACTGCCAAGCTGTCCAAGCACCACTGCCGTGCCTGTGGCCAAGGAGTGTGCGACGACTGCTCTCCGGAGCGTCGGCCGGTCCCGTCGCGGGGCTGGGACCACCCCGTGCGCGTGTGCACCGGGTGCAACCAGAAACCTGGAGAACTTTAACAGGGACGGGCCTTCCTTCCTCGGAGCACCGGAGAGAACCACTCACTCACTCAGCTCGCAGTCTGTCACTGCTTTACCTCTGTTACTCTAATGGTTCTGTCTTGTATCTGTGGAAAGGAAGCTTTTAGGTGTATACATATATATAGGACATTTAGAAGATTTGGGATTTCAGAGTTCCTGTGGCCTTTGTAGAACAGCCAGAACATGTGAGTTACTTGACTGAGTGTGAGACCTACATTTCCACTCTGATTATTCAGAGTGAATATTTTGATTCTTATTGACACAAATCCCTGATTTTACGTTCAATAACGCTGTTGAGCTATTTTTCTACTATCATAAAATATAAAAAAAATCATTTAAAGGATATTAGTTAGTGAAGAACCCTGTGGGGTCAGTGTGATTAGTTTCCAGCAGTTCTTATTGAGCATTGTTTCTCTGATGTCGTACATGTAATGGCAAGGAGATATTTTATATCCGTGCAGGTTCCATTGCATGCTGTATTGCAACATTTTAGTTTTTGCACTAAGCATTTTTCAGCTGTTATAGGCTGTTGCTTACCATGGCCAAAATCCAGATATCCAGATGATCAAGTAGTCTGTCCCAAACTGAGCTGAGATCTACTGCAGCAGGTCTAGACTGTGGATATCTGGTGTGCCAAAAAAAAAAAATCATTCAGGTCACTGTGTCTGTGCTGGTATGATGTTTATATTTTATCATGTACTTTGTGGTTGTATGAAGATATAGAACTATGTTAGAGGAGTGTACATTTGAAATGTTGAAAATTATTTATGTATTGAAGATAAAAAAAAACTTATTAGCACTCTGGCATGCATGACAGTCTGAAATATCCATGGCCTTTTACTCATTCAGAGGATCGTCTCTGAATAAACCTCACTATCTCTTTTACCAAGCGGCATTTTTAGCGCACACACGTTATGAGATGTATGTATTTCATGTTTAAATTTGTTTTCTCAACACCTTTTAATTTCTGAACACACATTTAAATGTGCTGCCTGCCTGCCTGTCGGTATGGATTTTGTTTAACAGAACTGAAGAATATCCTGAATTTTTCTTCAAACCCATTTAAAAAACATTGCATTTATCCGTCAACGTCTCCGTTAATAGGTCAACGCATTTTTTTTGTTCAGTTTTAGCTCCTCACAGCTTGATTTTCCGTTATTTGACTTCCATTACTGAAATACATTGTATATTTTCTTTTTTTTTTTGTTATTGTTTGACATTAGTTACTGTATGGATATTTATATACATTGTAGTGCCTGTATGTGAACCATTGTTTCTTCCCATACTGTTTTTTGTCTCTATTTTTGGGTTTTGTCTTTACCATTAAGAAAAAAAATGATGCTCAGATGTGGCAATGACGAGATATTGAACAATATTTAGTGACCGAGAGCTTTAACTTGTCTTGCATCATTACTAGTTTTGAGTTCAGTAATGAGACCATTACATCTGGATGTCATATAAAGCACAAGGGGATGCCTTTAACACATTATGCTTGTATTTTATTGTCAAAAATGAGAAAAAAAAAGGGTCTTTGTCGATTGTAAGTTTTGTAGATAAAGTTGATTTTCCCTTTGCTCCAAAACGTGGAACTTTTTGGTTCTGATGTCTGATGAGAAGATGTTGTGTCTGCCTCGTCTCAAAATAGATTTATCTTGTCTGAATGTTGCATCACACACGCCCTCCTCCGAGATGCTGATATTGCACAGTATAGAACAGGGAGCGCATCACGTCAGATGACTCGGGTTGGTGCCCATGCAAATTTGTGCAGTCTGTCACCTCAGATATCCTTTTGCTGTGTCCAATTTTTTTTTTCCATTAGGTTGGGTGCTATCGTTAACACTTCTCACCTACTCACTACAAACCAAGCAGGAATGATTGATGCATTTAAACCTGTCTGAGACTAAACTTGAAGCGATGATGTGTGGATATACTTGCTTAAGATTAAAGTTGCATCAGCTCCCATCTGTCCAAAACATAATGTGGAACTGCCTCCATGTCTTTAGTGTGTGTGTGTGTGTGTGTGTGTGTGTGTGTGTTTGTGTGTTTAAAACCTCCCTGTGTCAAACCACTTACTGTACTGTATGTGGGAGGAGTAGATCGTGTGCACGCCTGTGTATTATGAGCGTTGCTTTCATTCCTCTCCAACGCTGCAGCTTCAGATAAGGGGGGGGGGGGGATTATTTGCTTGGTGCTTATTGATGATGATGAATGATTTATAATTATTTTAATAAATAATTAAACCCAAGCTTCCATGTTGATATTCTGTGCCACTTGGGGCTGCCTGCTCCCAGTGCTGCCACGAGGAGGAGAAAAAATGCACTTGACATGAATCCAGGCTCCAGTGAGGGTCTCTTTAAAAAGTGCTGTTATTCACTTGTGTACAATATAAATACAAGGGAAAACCCTTTAAAATAATTTTGACAGTTTACCCCATGGAGCCACGCCCCGTCCGCGTAGGCCGCAGATCTATTGGTCCACGGATTCACCCCGCGCTCTGATTGGTCCGCTCCCGTAGGTTTCCCTCAGAACTGCAAGACGCCGATATTGCGTTACATTGTAGCAAAATGGCGGCTGTCATTCAGAATCCACTAAAAGCGTAAGTAATTTAGACATTTGGGAAATTGTGAATAATTACTTTGTTGCCAACTTGTGCGTTCGAAGCGGCCGCCCGTGCATGTGGTCGGCGGCCGTGCGCGGACGACGTGCTGAGCTGTCCAAATTCATTTTGTGTACTTCTTGCATGGCAAAGTAGCCCCCCGTGCAGTTCTTTTATTCCACACAAGATTTTCTAACATTTAGTCTCAAACATGTGCGCGAGGCCGCCTGACATTTTCGGCTGCACCGGAGGGGCTTTCTGCTCCACACGGCCGTGCATTCAACACGGGAGAGTGTCGTCTTTCCTGGGCTATAAATTAATTTGAAAACTGTCGACAACGTGCCTCTGCGCAGCTCCGAATCATTAAAAGCCGATTTTCTTCGTGCTCGGCCGGACACGGCGGCGAAATATCAGCCGGCATTCCGAAAGTCGTTTGTAGTTAGTGTGAATTGTCGACATGTCAACTTTGGCTCCTCCGAGCGCAGACGTGGTCAGGACCCGGTGAGGCGAAGGGAGGAGGCATTTTGTATTTTGCATGCTCGCTGGCGAATTCGACAAAAGTGACAAGCAATTCAAGTCCGCCGCTGGAAATAGGCTGTCACGCGGCGCCTAAATAGCCCCTTCAATGGCCGTTTTTCTCCCTCAACTTCAAAGAAATGCTCCACCTTTTTCCTCCATTTCTCCTTTGTTCTTCTGTATTGTTTCACCAATTCCTACGGCTGACATGTATCACTGCAAGTTAGACACAATTGGCCTCCCGCTTTCTGCTCGCCTCGCACCCAGAGCAGACAGCGACATTGGCATTTATTTATACATGTATGTATATTTTTAAATTTCTTGACAAACGCGACAGAGGCGGCTGAGCCTCGCGTTGGTGTGCCATCACCATCAGCGGGGCTCTCTGGGACTCTGTGTGGAGGCAGAGCCGGCGCTCCACTGCGCCTTTAAGTGGAGGAGTGCTGGAGATTAGCTGGGTCCAGGATCCTGGGCCCATCTGTCAGAGATGCTCCGACAGGGAGGAAGTGTTGGGCACAAGCAGGAGAACCATCTGCTCCTCCTGCTGAGGTACCCTGGCACCTCCGCGGACTGAGAGCACGGGGAGTGGGCCACACAACACCTTGCACAGGCACCCACACTGTTGCCATTGTTATTGTCCCTGCACCTAGGGTAGGATGTAGGGTGATGCTTGACTCCAATTGTCCACTTAGATTCCCCCCCGCCCCTCCATTGAAATAATCTGCTGGGGATAAGACTAGTTTCTTGGGATTATTGTAACTATTTAATTTAGAGGATCCTGTCAAGGTGGCCTCCAGCGAGACAACCCCCACAGACCTGCACGCTCATCGGTGGGTCAGTGCAAAAAAAAAAAAAGTCTGTAGGCCTGACTGAGTGTGCTCGCAACCACCCCCACCATGCCACGCAAACAGAGTCCCACAGGGGACCCCGGCCGACACAGTCGAAGCCACCTGAGCGGCTCAGTGGAGCACTTGATGTTAAAGTGCTCAGTGTTAAATGTTAAATGAGCAACACCTCCATTCTCACTTCCATTCGTCTCATCAGAACCTGATGATGATCATTATTGGAAAGCACATTTCATTATCATCCTTTTTGCTGGACTGTTTCCATACTCTTGTGTCCCCAACAAGCTGCGAGCGTGCGTCTGGCTGTCAAGCTGCCGTTTCATCTCAGAGACGTTTTAGCATTCTGATGTGGAATGTCTCCTTGCTATAAACTGTGTTTAATGAAGTGTTTCAATGTGCTATAATTAGCCTCTGTCTTGGGTTTCTGACTTCATTTCACACGTTTGTCAGATTATAATTAGTCACACTTGACACTAATTGGATGTCGCTCCTGTGGACCAGTTTGGCCTTTTTTTTTTTTTTTTTCTTTTTTGTATGAAGATGATTCACTTTAGGGAAATGAAATGCTGGTTTGACTTTGTTGTAGAGATGTGGCGGATGAAGCTCGGGCAGTGCAAGCCTGCGCACGCCCGTGTGAGGTCCGTCCCTCCTGTGAGCACGGAGAGGACAGTAATCTCCAGAATCTGCTGATTAAAATGGAGTCTGGAATATTTGATTAATAAAGAAGCTCATAAAGCTGCTCATTAAAATTTTAGCCGCCGCCGGAGCTTTCCGCGTGTTGGACACATCCTCCAGCCGAGCAGGGCGAGATCCTTTCCCCTGTTCGTCAACCACCTTGTCCTCGGCACTGAGTAGACTTTTGAGTGAGTCAGGCCTGCTGTTTATTGGCACTGCAGTGTGGAGGTGTATGGTCTGGTTTTACTCCTGCCCTCACCCAGACTGTGTTGTTCTGATTGGTGTAATCAGAGGTTGTTGTCAGGATGCAGCCACTGTGTAGGCCCTCCCCCTCCTCCCCCTGGTTATGTGGTAGCCGTAGCTTCCTGTGACGGAGCATTGCACCTGCAAATTTGAGAAATCTCCAGAACAGAGCTGAAGAGAGTGACATTTTGTTTTTAGATGGGATGTTTGCTTTTTTTAATCTTTATTTATTTATAATTTATTTTTCCAGGAAGTCAGATCTCTTGTGTGCTGGGCCCTTTTGGAGTAGATGCTGGAGTTTTAACTTGATTTGACTGCAGATCACTGGCAGCCCTCCTGCAAACTGTAGTTTTGTCGTCAGATATGCAAAATGAGTGTTGACACATGCTCACATTACGGACGCAGCCATGTGACACGGCGAACCGTTGACAGGAACACGCTGATAGCGGAGGCCCCACTGGCCACAAGATTTGCTTTTGTTCTTCGCCCTCATGCACACACTCACCTTCTCTACTCAACTGGAAGATATTGAGGATGTGTAGCACATACCTCTGAGGCACCTTTGTAAGCCCCGCGACACACACGAGTGTCCCTGGTTCAGTTTGAGACTGCACAATTTTGCCTGTTTGACTTAAAGAGATGGTTCTGGTTTAGTAAAAGCTGGGTCTTGTTTTTGTGGTTTCATTTTTCAGTGGGAGTACAAATGGCTTTGTTTCAGTTTGGTTGAAATGGCTTTGCGAAAGTAATTGTTGAGATCTCAGAACATCTCAACCCCCCCAGAAAAATAGTGTAAGAAATGATAATGAAGCAGCCAGACAATTCGTAAACACAAGCCAGCAGTTTGGCTGGACTATCTAAACTACTGTTTCCCAACCTGGGGGTCAATAAAGATAAATTAGGTGAGATAAATTTAAGAGGTCTCAAGATGATTAATACAGGAGGAAAACTGAAGAATATATGTTTCTGCTGCACAATTTTGTACTGTTTGTTTTTTTTCTCTAGTTTTTACTCTTTTAGTGATCCAACGGCTATTATTTGGAGGTAAAAGTGAAAGTGAGAGCACTTGAAATGTTGGTAATATGCGTCATTGTACAGGAAACCAACCGTGTGTGTGCACATCTATAGCAAGTGTGGTAGGTCAGAGTGAACCAGGAAGCTGGTCTGAGACAGATCTTTACCACAGACAGTTGGAATAATCTACCTTTTTTTTTCTCTTGGTTTATCAACTGTACAAGAATTGAGGAATGGAATGGCTGAAATTCAGGTTGCAATAAACTGGAATTCTTCAGTATCTTTGATTTCAAAGGACAAAGGACGAGCACAGAAACATGCGCCTCAAAACAGACCAAGTTGGGAATCCTGGCGCAGTGTGTGTGTTTCTGTGTGTATTTCTGTGTTTGTGTGTGTGTGTGTGTGTGTATGTTTCTTTGTGTATGTGTCAGTCAGTGTCTGTGTGACTCTCACTCTGCTCCCGTGGCGTTGGTGGTGTGGGTCTTGTCACTCATTACAAGTGTCAGAAAGATCTCTCACCTAAGCCAGTGCACCTGCTGCTTGGGGCAGCGGGCGCTCTGATGGAGAGCTTGTTGTTGAACCGACAGCCAGCACCCACCAGAAGACTCCAACCACTTATTTGTTCTTGCTCGCTTTCTCCCCTCCAACCCCCGCTCATTCCATTCGAGACGCAACGACGTCCTCCCTTGGTTTGTTCACCTCGAGTAATCTCAGGAGTTTGTTTGGCGCTCCACGGTGCACACCCTCCACTAGACTCCAGGGACTATTTAATGCTGGTCTGCTTTTAGTAAAACGATACCTTACGCTGCGTCCCATCAAGAGCTGCGTGTTGATATCAAGGAATGACAGCGAGGCAACTGGGTTAGTTTGAGATGCACTGTTGGAAACGATACGCTCAGCCCACATATGGTATCGATCTAAGAAATGCGAAGTCTGCGTATTATTACACAGCTGCGTGTCGTTATTTTTTTATGGGCCAAATATTTGTCTTTTAAAAAGAAATCCTCAGTCAAGCTACTGGTGAAGATGTCAAACCTCTTAACAGTGTGTGTTCAGCTTTGTGGCCAATCTGTTTTTGAGTATATCCCTGTGTGATTCCTCTTGTAAAAATTCCTGCATCTCAAAGGGTGAGAAAGTGTCTGTACATGTCAGAAATGTGTTTTCTTGGCTTTGTATGCAACAAACACACTGTATACAATATTTACATTGCAGAGTCCTTGCAGCTGGGTTATTAACTATAATAAAGCCACTGTCTTTTTATGATTGCAACACGAGGGAGGAAAAACAGTCCTGTAGTTGTTAGTCATGAGCTGCTTGTTAGCGTTAACCCTCTTCCTCACCGTCATGCCTTTCTGAACCCCCGGTCTTGTTGTTTTTATTTTTCTCGCCCACCTCTTCCTTCTCTCTCCCTTGCACCTTTCCACCCCACTCTGTACCTGTGACTGTTTACTCTTCTCAGTCACACTGACACGAAGCCTGTCTTTTCCCAGAAGCCTCGCAGCACACTGTGGCTTTGTCTGAACCGCGGAGCAGTGGGCTTTTGTGCGGGGCGGCATTCCTGACACGGCCGCTCATCTGCCGGACGTCGTCTCAACGAGGGGCAGGGGTGTAGACGAAGGGAGGAGGAGGAGGAGGAGGAGGAGGAGAAGAGAGTGGGAAGGGGAAGACGCTGACGAATCAGGCTCCCACCTCCTCCGCCTCTAGTTTTAAGATTCCAGGCTCGACTTCTAGCCCGCAGCTCATTAGTTTCACTTCAAAATGGCCGTCTTCCTAATGTTGTAATTGAGAACACGTGGAGGAACTTCATTATGCAGATGTGGAAATGTTCATGCTAGGAGAACCAGTAGCTATTATTTGCCCTGTTGAACTGGAAGTATAACAGAAGACTGTGGAAATCACATACAAAGTACCTTGCCATTTCAGAGTCGCAGCATTTACCCCCATCTTTGATATAGTCAAATTAGAACCTGCCCTTGTGCTAGGCACTCTGCTGAGATTAATTAAGTAGGCTAATTACCATACCAGGCGTGTGGCAGCGATTGAGGGCTTGAATGTGAAATATCCTCCCCCATTTCACTCTGAATATTAACATTGAAACCCTGAGGGACTGCCAAAATCTCAGTGGCACTAAGAAAAGTGGAACTCAAGTGTGTGTGTCTCAGCCGCTTGCCGATCGGAGGGCTTCATATCAGACCCCAGATTTCTGTGTTGTTGTGATGATCTAACTCAGTCAGCGCCACCGCAGCTCACAGCCCATCTACAATCAGATCAGACAAAGAGCCCACAGAGGTAATAACATGTTTAACTTCACGAGTGGGAGCAGCAGAGTCATCGCAGCCTTCTAACTAGGTTGCATTGCTTTTTTTTTTTTTTCTATTCCACAAATTCTTCCCTATGGCACACTGGAAGAGGAGACTCAGCTGTCAGTGTGAAACTTGCTGTCGAACAGCGCCAAGAAGATGTTTAGGCAGACGTTAACAGCGTTATGTGGGTTGAGGAGAGTTTCTAAGGGACAAATCTTGTCGCCGCTTCAGCTTACTGATTTTAATTATCTGTAGCCAGCAAAGCAACAGGCTTTGTCAAGGCATTCATACATGATAAAAAGGGCTCATCTCCATATCAAATATATGATGATCACATCATGGTGAGTCTTCAAACCAGCTGCCACTTCAGTGACCCGCCCCTGTCAACAGCATCACACAGTGTCACTGACCTCTGCCGATGTTGTAACCCCCCCCCCCACCTCCTGCAGGTTGGGTGACCAGTTCTACAAGGAGGCCATTGAGCAGTGCCGCAGCTACAATGCCCGCCTGTGTGCTGAACGCAGCGTCCGCCTGCCGTTCCTGGACTCACAGACCGGGGTGGCCCAGAACAACTGCTACATCTGGATGGAGAGACACCACCGCAGCCCCGGTGGGTGAACACACACCTGTATACAGAGAATGAATGAGTTAAATCTGTGAGATTTATAACTGTCCTTACATTTAAAGCTATTAACTAGCTTTGTAAGTGATCTGTAGTGTAAAATGCCAAACAGCCCCTCAGTTTTAACACAGCACAAGCTGAATTATTTTGTTCAACCGACAGTTCAAATCCAAAAGATATTCAGCTTAAAACGATGTAAATCAATGCTGGAAACAGCAAATATTTGGCATTTTTATCCATCATGATGCTCATCCAGTCCACTGATTGAAGTATCCCAAACTAATTATTGGTTTGCCATAAAATTTGTACACACACCAACATTTTCCTCAAAATAAATCAACAAACATCTGACTTTCCATCTGGTTTTATCGTGCTGTAAATAATCAGTTACACTGTTCCTGACATAACCAACAAAGCCAACATTCAAACCAGCTTCACCTGTTCTTTGTCTTTTAAACTAATTATCAGATGTTAGCATGTTGCACTGAGATGGTGAATCCAATAAATGTTTGACCTGCGAAACATCAGCAAATTAGCACCGTCATCGTGAGCATGTTAGCTGACGTTAGCGTTTAGTGCATCATGGTGCCTAAAGAAAGCCTCACACAGAGCTGCTGATGTGTCTGTAGACGGTTTAGTCTTGTTCAGTGAATCACTTAAACAGTTAATTGAGCATCTGATAATTGTTGTCAGCTAATATTTTTGGACCTGCTTATTAGTGTTTTGTGTTTTGATGTGAGAAGTGAAATAGTCTAAACCTTAATACAGAAAATAAAATAAATATATAAAATACATCAGTTTAATTAGTATTGCAGTTTGACTGGAAGATGCACAAATCATGGACTCTTGAAATATACCAGATCTGACTTTCTTGTTTCATATGTGTAAAGTGCATTTTTATTCAGCTGAAACTGTCTTGTTGGCCACTGTTACAGGGGTCGCAGCCGGGCAGATGTACACATACCCCGCTCGCTGCTGGAGAAAGAAGAGACGGCTGCACAACGCCACAGATCCCCGCCTGGGCATCTACGGTCTCCAGCTCGGTAAGACCCCCGTAGCCTTTTTCTCCACAAACCACCTGCCTGTTGTTTTTATTTATTTATTTTTATATTTTCCCCCCCCGCTCCTCTCAGTTTCTCCTCCTGCTCAACCCCCCACATCCCCCCCAATCTCCCACCCACCTCCTTCAGCTCATGTGATTACTGGTGATGATCTGGAATAATCTGGCTAAAAGCATATCACTCTCTCTCAGCGCACTGAGCAGAACAGGCTGCCAGTCATTTTTCAGAGGATGAAATGTGGTTGTGTTCACCCCGGCTGGTAAACTTGTTTTGTGAGAAGTAGAACATGTAATTAGATTTACCACTGCTGGGAGCAGCGAGACAGAGTTCGGCCACTGCAGACAGTATTTAATAAATGTTATGGAATGGAGTTTGGCCTTCTCCGGCTGCCGCTCCAAACGGCTCACTCAACACATTTATCCTCCCCTCTATATTCTCCCTCTATCTTATTTTCTCCTTACCACCTCCCCTGCTGATTGGTTTTGTCTCTTTCTCTCTGGCAACTCTTTCATCTCCTCATCTCTCTGTTGCTCTCGCTCTCTCTCAATCTCTGTAGTCTGCCATGCAGTCTGTGTGTGTTTTTGTAGCCAGTCTTGCCGAGCTCAAGTAACTGGTCCATTCTGTGCCCACGGCTTGCATACCCACAGGGATGTTACGCTACCCTCAGGAATGAACACAACAAAAGAAGAGAGTCTCACTCAGAAACATTATGTTGCTTATCTTTCTAGTAGTTTCTGTAAAAGGCTGTGAGGAATCCATTGTGTTTTGGTGGAAATCTCCATGACCATTATGCTTTAGTTCACATTAAATTTCTGCTTGCACGGTGGAAGGACAAGTGATTAGGAAGTTGAGAAAGTAAGGAGGGAGAGAGCCTAGAAGGAGAAAGCAAGATGGAGAGATAGCATGTGAACCAAGCCTTTGTTTCCCCAACACATCCCATTGTCGCCTATTGTTTTCCACTGAGCTCGCGCTGGCTGAGACCCCGCCGCCACCACCCTGCTGTCCCTTCCCTTCTCCAGCAACAGCGGTTGTATGTGCTGTCTGCGAGTGCCCAGCAGAGGGGAAACATCCCCTGATTTAACCTGGCGTCTCGTATACAGAGCACGTTGTACAGCTGGCCAGAGGTGGCCGGCACAGGGCAGCAGCCAGAGTCTGTCTCGCTGCCTCGGCAGGCTGTCTAACTGATGGTGTGCTAGAGACTGGGGCTGCATGCAGAATCAGCTCCCTGCTGCAGGCTGCTGCCGGCTCTATTTTTAGCCCCCCAGCTCCCATGGGTTGGGAGGGAGGGTGAGGTGGTGATGGTGGGGGGGCTCTGTCTCGTCGCGGAGAGTTGAAAGTCAACGTGAGCAGACACAATGGTGAGGGGCTGCTGCCGCATGGTGGAGGGGCCCCATTTTATAGGAGCATGTTGAATCTGCTCCTCACGCCTACCTCCTGTATCTGCCTCTTACCTATGCAGTCTTCTGTTGCTTCATCACTTCATGTTCAATATTCAGCAAAAGTCTCTTCAGTGGGCGCAGCGGTAAGACGGAGAGCTCATAGAAAGCTGGAGTCAGGAACGAGGGGGGGAAGGGGGGCTTTGAAGTGTGTCCTCTTTTTCAAACATCCAGAAAGCAGCTAGATGACCATGAAGCTGTCCGTGTAGACGAGGTGCACGTCTGTGTCAATAAGATTTGTGAATCCAAATGACTGTCGAAGCTTTTGTTTGTTCTGCTTTGTCTGCTCAACCTGCTCGCCTCCTCCACTGTTTGTTTAGATCTTCAGCTCGCTGTAGGGGGAGATATCTGCATGATGTGTTCAGGGTAAAGTGATAAGCCACTTAACTACATTGTACCTGAGAGATTCCTGTGGATAAAGTCGGCCTAACGTCTGCACAGTGCAGCATTATCGAGAGCTCACCGGTGACGATGCATTCACTTTCAGACTGAAAACATTTAAATTTTTCCAGTAATACAGTGCTGTGAAAATAGTTGTCTATGACACATTCTGTTGTGGGCAAAAAAAATAGATGACAGCTACTATAACAAACTGCTCAAACAATTTGCTACATGCTTTTATTAGGTCTAGTGTGAGTGGAGGCATAATGGAAATGTGCTGATAGAAAGCTGCTCACAGATGTCAGAGATCGTAGCACTGATGGTTCTTGTCACAATTACAGCTCTCTGTTGTGATTCAGGGGATGAAACAGCACATTCTAGAGGACTGTAACATATTGCAGCTCCTGCATTATTAGAAATACACAAGGCTCGTTGTTGGGATTATATACCTGAGAAACCTTTTTCATTTAAAGTGAACAGTAGGCATCTTTTTGTATTCCTCTTTATATAAACACCGAACAGGTGTTTTTACATGATTTGTCACGTGTAGTTTTTTGTCTTTGTGCAGATGGTGGCCTCATGTCCAAGGACACCTTGCCCACCCAGAGCACCACACTGGAGGCTCTGCTGCGAGGGGAGGGTCTAGACAAGAGGAACAACTCTAAGAACGACGAGGAGAGCCTGCTGGAGATCCAGGTGAGAGTCAGAGAAGCTGACTGAGAAGCCTGCTGCATGTCTGGTTAAGAGCGTCAGCCAAACGTTTAAAATGTAAATGTTCAGCGATATCACTCAAACGATTGAGGGCCCTGGCACCGAGAGTGAAGTGTTGCACCCCAACTGGTTGTCAAGGCAACTTGCCAAGTTTTTCCAGCTGACCTGCAGTGCTTGTTAGCTGACTGCTGTCTCACTGAGAGGCATTTTGGACAAGTGGTCGCTTCAACTTTGAATTCCCATCTACTGATTATGACATTGTGTAGACAATAAGCCATAGCCAAGTACTGATCAAAAATACAAAACAGGAAACTTCATTTTAAATGTAGGAGTTCTGTACGGGCAAAACATTGTTGATCTTTGTTGTCTGTTGCTGAAAAAGCAGTCATATCTCAACATCACATATTCCACCAAACATGCATGTGGACACTTGTATATTCACAGGAAAGACAGAAAGGAAGAGAGGAATTTGAGCTCAAGATAAACAGTTCTTATGTGTCTGTGCTCCTGGTAGTTGCTTAAGTACTAAAATAAAGTTCAATCTTTTTAAGTAACAGAATGATCTGTAAGCATTTTCAGCACTATATCTGTCAACAACACCCACATTGTGCTGAGAAAACCTGAAAGACCTTTTTTTTTCTTTTTCTTTGCTGTTGTTGCTGCTCGGTGTTCAAGCTGGCACTTCAATCAGAACTGAGTACTGAAATGGTCTCTCTCTCTCTCTCTCTCTCTCTCTCTCTCTGTCTCTCTCTGTCTCTCTCTCTCTCTCTCTCTCTCTCTCTCTCTCTCTCTCTCTCTCTCTCTCTCTCTCTCTCTCTCTCTCTCTCTCTCAGAGAGTTCTTGAGGCAGACGCAGCAGAGGATGCTTTCAACGATGATGACGACTATGAGGTGGACACTCCCAAGAGGAGACATCGGGGCAAAGGAAGAGTAAGTGACCAACAGACCCAAAGTCGTCATGTACTCAAGTTTATTACAAGTTGCATGGTGGAAGTATGGTGATACTGCAGCCATTAAGCACTTATGTTTCTTTGTAAAACACAGAGTAAACGTTAGCAAGCACAAACTTATCAAAGTTAGTGTGCTATTTGTTTTGCGCAGGCAGTGGCTGTGTTAGACGACGCCGTGATGTACAAGTGATGCTCCGGCTGATATGTGCGTGTTGAAAGTCTCTGAGCACAGATTTGATCACAGGCAGTTACAGTATGTAAATATTTTCCTTCAGGGTCGGGGCTCAGGCCGCAGGAGGGCAGATCTGGATGACGACAAGCCATACGTCTGTGACAGTAAGTAGAGACAAATTCTCAAACATCAGCTTTGTTTTACTGTCACATCCTTATTAATTGGTGACTGCAGTGCTGGGATTACAACATGGTGTATAATCTGTTTATTTCTCTTTATATTCTTGGTTCAGTGTACATATACTCTTATGTATAATTTGCTCTATCAAAATATCACAATCTGTATTTTGTACTTGTATCCATTATTTGTAGTATGAAAGAAACAGTAACAAATGTGCTCATTAACACCATATCAACCCCCTTATTATTGTAAAGAAATATCTGTAAGTGATTATTAATTTATATGTCTTATCACCTCCTTTTCATTTTCACAAAGTTAACTTTATTTAATTGGATGTGACAAGGTTTCTTGTCTGTATGTTAAAAATGAATGAAAAGCAGATCCATATTAGATCCAAGGTCGATTTTAACACTCAAGGACCTGTTATAAATGAGGCCCATAATCTGACTTGCCCTCTTCTTACTTATGAGCTTTTATACTTAATATGTATCATGACCTCGGCCTCTGCAGTCGGAAAGTCAACCCGCTGTAACTCGATCACCAATGCAGGTTGTTTGAGATGGAACCACAGGCTGAAACACGGTGAACTTGTGTCACTGTAGCCTCGGGTATTCCTGTACATGCAAGTTGCATGTGGAACATTCAGGCAGGACGTATTGGATTTTACTCTTCTGTCCATTGAGACTCCTCCTGAAAAACACATGCACATGCTGTTTTCTTCTCTCCACCAACCTTTGCTTTGCTTTCTGTGTTTCAGACAGATACAAACAAAAACAGAACTCAAAGTCTTCGACCTCAGGTACCTCAACTTGTTGACTCTTTGACAGTAGTTTTTTTTTTTTCAGGATGTGTGTTTTGATATATTGCTGTAGCGCTGTGATTATTGATTTAGCCCATTTATTATCTTACTTTTCTCAAGCTGAAAAGTGCCCTCTGCACTGTGAATCTGAGACACAGTTATTATGTTGTCTGTGTTTGTGTTTTATTTGACTGACCATTGTAATCAGATCCCAAAGTGCTTCCCCTTTTAGAGTCAGAAGCAGAATAGTTACTTTCATTAAATGCCACGAGTCCTGTGTATTTTTCTTTGACTGATGAGACACATGATGCACTTTTTTTCTGCTAATTCAAAAACTGCCCGTAGATATTTTTAGATGTGTTGCTTTACAACTTCCGAGCATCAGCCACTCACCAGACACTTAAGTGGGTGTTTGACTCTTTGCTTTGTGAAGGTCTCATTACAATCAAAGCATATTGAGGTCTTTATTCTAAATAGTGGTGGTCAGGAAAAAGGAAAAATATCTGGTGTTTAGAAATGTTGTTTTGTCAGAATGATTTTTAGACAGTCACGGTGGTGTGACTGAACGTCCGCCTTCTGTTTGCAGTCTATGCGAAGCGCTACAGGAACCGTACAGGGCTAAGCTACCACTACACCCATTCCCACCTGGCAGAAGAGGACAGAGCTGGGGAGAGAAGCTCGGTGGCGTCC
The DNA here is from genome assembly GCA_037176925.1 of Amniataba percoides. NCBI lineage: Eukaryota > Metazoa > Chordata > Actinopteri > Centrarchiformes > Terapontidae > Amniataba > Amniataba percoides. The sequence continues at coordinate 13,853,011 of JBAJHX010000115.1, forward strand.
AGATCCCTGTCTGCACAACAGACCGACAGACACAAACGTAAGGACAGGAAGTCAAACTGTGATGTAATCATATTATAATGTTTGGTCTCATTAAGCAAACTACACTTTGCGTACCACAAGAAGAGAGGTCAAGGTAGAGATATAAAAAGATATATATGTATATCTATCTAGATCTATCAGTTTTTTCTTTCTTTTTCATCTGCCTTCTCTTTTTTTTTTTAATTTGTTTTTTATGTGTATTTCCTTGTAGGTCCAAAGGCTACAGGTGGGACCAGCATTCCCAACAACTACTGTAAAAAATGCCAGGGCTCGATCAAGAAAACGGGTAAATCGGGGTCTCCCTATTCAGCCTGCCGATGCACAAGTGAGTCCGTATACAAAACAACAACAAAGTACAATAAAGATACTGTGAACAACTTTTCTGTCCGAAGTGCGTGCATGTGCGGATGCTGGTAGCAAAGTATGATGGGTAGAAAAGCAGCTGACTCGCTTCCTCTCCTCTCCTGTGTGCCAGCTGACTGTGGAGAAGAGAAGGAGGACGGGACTTTTGCCGGAGCAGAGGAGCTGTTCGGCACCACCTCGGAGAGCGACACTTCCACCTTTCACGGCTTCGAGGACGATGAGCTGGAAGAGCCCGCCACAAACAGCAACGGAATATCCAACCGACACAGATAGAGAGACCATTTTAGATTCAAAGAGACTTTTTTTTTTATATGGATTAACCTCTGGCAAAAATCTGCTGCTTCTTTTTCAATGTTTTTTTTTTTTGTTTGTTTGTTTGCAGAAAGCACAAAGTGATAATTTCAGGACAGAAATGCAAGTGGTATTTTATCTACTGAACATTGTTGAATAATTTATGAACACCTTTTTTTATATATAAATATATATATTAACTTTTAAGGCAATGAACAACTGTCAGTGTTTCTCGACAAGTGACTTGGTCTCCATGCAAAACAGAAGATGTTTTTGGAGTGTTTTTTTTTTCCCCCCGCCCTCACTGGAGCAGAAGAAGCATAAACATTATGAACAACAACAAAAAAAAAACACTGGAGAAATTTGAACAATTGAAAAATTGAAAGGCATAAATGATAACAGTACGTGTGGGAGATGATCGAATGTCATTGCAGACCCATACCTGAGCTACTGGATGTTTTTGAATCGGTAGCTGCTGTGACTATGAAGGTCTCTTCTTCTGCTCTAACCCTGGATTAAACTTGTATGAAAATGAAGGAGCCGATGAAAGGACCACCACCGGCCACTGGAAATATTTGGAGATGAAGTAACCTATAAATATTGTCTTTACAGATATAGGGGACTAAATGAATGGAAGGTAAGCAACATGTTGGTTTATCTCCTTTAGGAATTGAAGAAATTTGTATTAATTTTAATCAGTAATTGTTAACATGCAAGTACGCTATGGCGACCGAGATGGTGAACATGCTAAACTTGTCAGTGTGTTGACATTAGCATTCAGCTCAAAGCAGCCTCACACAGCTGCCCCCGTCACTGTAGACAGGACGTGCTGTGTGTGAGTCTCACCGGTGGTGTCTGTGTTTTTACTGTAGGAGCACTTAACTGATTGGCGCGTGGCCCAGGAGTGGGGGTGACCACTGAAGAAGAGGATTTAACTCTCAAAAACTAACGAGCCTTCGTGTCCCTCCTGGTTTGGATGTAAAGGAACAGACTGAAATGGATGAACAGACATCCACCACCTCCACAGGCCATGCGGCTTAATTGAAGCAACTGCTCCCTCGACGATTATGTATCGATCCCCTCTGAACTATTTGAAACGTGAGTAGATCCAGCTTCATTTCATCCCTCCCTGCACTGTGCTGGAGCTCCACTGAACTATGGGAACACTAAAGGTCCGGGCCTTTCGGACTGTTGGCGCCCAACGGGTGCATTTTTGAAGGGGGTGGCCCCTCCCCTTCCCGCGGCCCAGCCTGCCCACTCCTGCTCTGTGACTGTGTGTCTGCCGCGTGATCTGATGTGACACTAAGACGTCATTATCCTCATCACTGTGCCAGCCTGCCGCTCTGCACTGCAAACCAGCTCTGACAGCCATGACCCTCCAACCTGATTGGACCAGTGACCCCTCCCGACCCGCAGCCATAGAGATGGTGCTCAAATTCACCACTATTACATGCAGACCTCTGGACTACTGTATTAACACTCTGACATGGACGCAAAGGTTTTATCTCTCTGCTTCTGTCCCACAGTCTGTTTTTTGCATTTCCTGGGCCTCTCTGACTCAAATGCGTCACAGTAATTTAGTCTTCTTCTTTTTTTTTTTTTTGCCTCTTTTCTCTGTCATATAATATTTATATGTTTTGAACTCTTTAACGTTTGATTAGTATGACTTCTTGGGTTTGTTCAGACTGTATCGATACCTCTGTCCTGATCAGGTGCACAATAGCCACAACTACTCAGGCATCTTTCATTTCCTCTGCTGTTTGATTGTTCAGCCACTCAGCCCTGATTCATGTGATTGTATTCAGTCGGCACGGAGGGACAATAACGCCACACGAGCATCCCGTTATAATCAACTCCCAGGCAGTGGGGTGGGATTCGGGATGCCGCAATCTCATGCTATAGGAAAACATTGCAATAACAACCTTAACTTAGTCTGGTCTCTGCTGATTTTTTTTTTTCTTTTTTTCTTTTTTTTTCTATTTTTGTTTCTTTAACCTGGTGTCACACTCGCCATGCAAAACCCTCTCCCCGCTCTCCGTTTGAAACCTACGGTCTCACTGATTGTGACAACGGCGAGAATCATCTCAGAATGCGTCAGAAAACAATACCGTTGTTAGAAGAGACACAGCTCTGCTCAGATCCACATATGAAGTGAAAACTGTAAATCCAAGTTATCTGTGACATTTCCGTTGAGTGCTTGAGACGGCCTAATGGGCTTTATGACATTTAGAGGGTGCTTGAAGTACTGTATCAAAAAGCCTTTTAGGTCCTTAGGTTGCACATACTGTGTAAGAGGTCTGTGTCTTTCCATGTGATTATTCAGTATCGCTGCAATGTAGTAATAGCCGATCCGTTTTTTTTAAGATGACCATTAATCCTATGTGTCTGGTATGACTTGCATACTGTAAGTGCTTGTGCGTTCACACCTTATGTCTTCACTTCCCTCAGGGACCCTCCACACAGCAGTTTTATCTCCTCTGGTCAAAGAATGGATCTGAGACTTCTCGATTATCTCTTCTTCTTCTCGTGTATCAGTTACATGGCGTTTCCACAGTGGAAAAAAAAAAAAAGAAAAAAGGAAGAAAAAAAAAAAAGAGTCGTCGTGTGTTTCAACTTCCAAAGTCATGCCAGTAAGCGAAAGCATGTGTCATCCAACATAACCTGCTAAATGTTACCAACAGTGGAAAAAAAACAGGCCTAGCGTGATGCGGTTCTCAACAACAGGAGAAGCTCCTAAATGCAAAAGTCAGCGATGTGTCACCAATCATTGAATAGCCTGTATACCTCGTCAAAGACACAGCAATAGGCCCCGGTGCTCTCCTGTCAAGCCTGCCGGGGCGTTGGAGAGGGAGGATCGGGGTGGGAACGGAGCCAAGAGGAGATGAAATGGACATGACTGGGCGTTTGTTTCATCTTCAGCTGTAAATACAAGTCAGAATGGAGAGAATGAAGAAGTCTTTGTTTGTTAAACTATTTTTATTGTTCTGAAAAAAATAAAGAATGAACGGTAATGATTGATGCTGGGGTTTTTTTTGTTTTGTTTTTGTATTTATTTATTTATTTGTTTCCTGAGGAAAGACCAAGGGTCGTTTCTGAAAAAGGCAGCTGATAAGCAGAAGAATCCTAGACTGGATCAATATGGTGGAGTGACCTCAGACTCTGAGCAGACGAAGGGAGGAAAAGGGGAAAAAAACACCTCTGTAGTTTGTGAGAGGAGCAGCAGCTGTGAACTCTAAATACAGAACAGGCCAACAAAAAGAGGCTCCGGCACAGGGAGCTCTTATTGATCGGTAGGTGCTGGTTGAGAAATCACAAATAAGTCTGTAGAAGCCATATGAGCGATGGAGGCTGTCTGCAGAGGGATATTTACTTTTAGCAGTAAATGGGCTCAGAATGTTAACTGCAGGTATAAAGAGGAAATGTTTGGAGTCGTAAAAATGATTGATGGCGACTTGTAATAGCTCTTTGATAGCAGGTTTCATTTGGAGCCTGTTAAATGTGTCAAATCACTTCATCACAGAGTGGCAGTGTAATCGTGTTTAAACAAGAGCAAGAACGTCCATCACTGCATTGGATGATATGTATCATTAAAATGTGTTTGCAAGCACGTTCGCAACAACCTTAGTGTAAAATATGGAAATCTTTGGTCATACTGGGATGATAGGTTTTCTGGGGAATTTAAAGGGGCACTTCAGTGATTTTAGTAATGCACTTCCATAAGATTAGGACACTCAGAAGAGACATATTTTATGGACACTTAAATAAAATCAGCAGAGATTATCAGACATATCACACCTGTCAGTCCCAGTAATTGTCAAACCTCATAAAATCCTGGATCCTGTATTTCCCATAATGCAATGAAAAAAAAATATTTTCTTAACATGCTCCCTGCTTTGTAAATGGCCACCATGCAACAAGCACGTCTTTTGTGTCATGAGGCAGGACAGTGGACAGCAACAAAAGAGTGTCACAGAGCCGACAGGTCCAGAGTTTTTTTATTATTTGGTACCCATGAATAGATAGCAGGTGCTTGAGTGTTTTGAAGTGCCAGTAGTTATCTTGCTGATTGAGAAACTAAAAGCACAAAATGCCCTGAATATGTTACATGCATAGTAATGTGCCCATATCATAATAAAGTGTGCTTTTGGATAATGAAATTTAGCCAATTTACATCTACAATGCACCCTGTACATAGTGTCATTGTTTGTGCTGAGAATAACATTTGGTACATCGACTTGAGTTAAGCATCTCTCTCTACCTTATAATCAAGAGGTTATTGGTTTATGACAATAATGATGATTATTATGATGACCTGTACAGTGCATTGCAATGACTCTAAAAAAGAAAAAACAACAGATGATTGACTTGTTCAGCAGTGTGGTTCTGTCACTGTAGCAGTCACTGGCCTCATGGGGGAGCTGTGAGACTAAAATCTCCTCAGTCACAAGCACTTTCTGTGTGTAGAAGAAGTGGAAAGCCACACTGGAGCGTTGAGGCCTTCACTTCTGGGGTGCAGCACCTGTGACTGGTCGAACAGCTGTTTCCCGGTTGAATTTCAGGGATTGATGTCACTGAGGAGTGTAGCTCCAGTTCAGGGATGCCCCACCCCATCTGTGCGTTTTGTCTTTGGAGAGTCGAACCATCTTCCCCCAAAGTGAACCTTCCATCACGGTCCAGTAACATGCACCATTTTTTTCCCCACAGTCATCAAACCACATAAAGATTATTAGATGGAGAGTCACGGCCTACGGTTTGCCAAACAAAAGTGGGCAGGTTTAATTGATTTGAGAAAACAAAAGATGATATATTCATGCAGTAAAAAAAAACAACAAAACACAACAAAACATAAATGATCCCATATTGGGTTGCAGGCTTTGAAATCTCCATGATCGCAGAACAACTACTTTTGACATCATGACGCCCTTCGATATGATGTGAACACAATTTAATACAGTCTCGTAACACTCTTGTGGCTGGTCCTGTGGTTTGACCACCACTAGATGGACCCATGGCACTGGAAACTTGGAAAAATCTACACTAGAGCAGGAACCCAAAAAAGCACGTGGATGCTATATCACATGTGATTGTGCACACTAGAACTGTGACTAAACCTCAAATCACTGTGAAGCTCACGACCATATGGGCCGTGTGTGTGTGTGTGTGTTGAAGCTTCTCAGTTATCCACACAGACTTTTTAAATTGACCGATTTGACTGTGCAGCCT
>JBAJHX010000115.1:13868829-13897672 GCA_037176925.1 Amniataba percoides
GCAATAGAGTTTGTCAGATGTGCTGCCTGCTTTGAACCTGCAAGATAAAAAAAATGGAGCGTCACCAATGGATGGACTTCTTTTCGTTCTTGACTCAGGTCTCAGCTGTGTGAACCAACACTAATGAACAGAGCAGACGGGTGATGTGTTGCCCTCTGAAATAACAAGCCTCGAGTAAATGCCATGCAGAGGAGCTGAAGACGCGCTCGTATCAGTAACTGTCGCCTTTATTTTGCTGGGCTAATCTCCTCCCCGAGGATTCGCTGTAGCAGGGTGTTCCTCTGGGCCAGATACATTACAGGGAACGGCCCTGTGGATCAATACTCAGTGAGTGTCAACAACGGTCCTACAGTTGCGTCTCAACTCGGCTGGAAGAGAGACAGCCGAGGGCATTAGCCAGATCTTACTGGTTTGGAGAAAACGAAGCAAACATTGAGAGACAGCATGTGACTCACCATAGTCTGTGTTCTCAGGCTCCCAACAGTTTGAAGGCCAGAAGTACGGAGACTGATGAAAACCGAAGGGGATGAAACACAAACAGTTTAGTTACTCACATAATGAGCATGTCATTCTTTTCTAGATTAACAATAATACCCTCCTATATGAATGTTAGAATCGCATTTCTCCCACCGCCCACGCTCCCTCCACACTTCCACGCTAAGTCAAAGACGACAATTTGTTTGATGGTGATCCTTGACATCCGTGTGCTGCACATAACTATCTGGGGAACGACATGGGCTATATTCCCTCTATCCATATTTAATTGTCTGTTGCAAATGATATTACGCATTCAAAGTTCATTCCCAAGTCCATTAATAATGGATCACTCACATCTATCATGCATTCTTAATAATGGGGCAGAATTAGAAGTTGGTGGTACTCAACCACATTTTTCATTTCCACTATTACTCATAACGGTGATTAGCCTAAGAGCAAGAGGCTGGCGCTGATGAATGCGGTTGTTTGAGTGTAATGAACAAAAAGGTTAACATGCTCTCGCTCTGCGTTATAATTGTCATCTCAACTCGGATCAAGTTGATCTGTAAGACTTCACCACAGCAAATCTGCAAATTTGTGACAAACAACACAAGACAGTTGTCATTAAATCTGGGTCTTCTACCAGAATAGTATCTATTTATAGAGCAGAAAACAAACATTCCCCTGTCACTAATCCTTACAACACTGCTATGGAGACTGGCCAATGCATTTCAAATGCACCGTGGACTCTTTTTAGAGGTTCTGATGACGTGGGCCTGTTGCATCACGACAAAATCAGAGGGAATATTTTTAGCCCTCGCTGAATGAGCAAGTGTGACACACGCTGCCCCCCCTGCGCAGGCACAATAATGGCTTTTAATCTTCAGCAATAGAGGTGAGGATAAATGCATTTGGAGGTAGATTGAGGGGGAGGAGCAGGGGCAGGCTGGTGACAGAGAAAAGCGCAGAGCCAGCATGCAGCCGGCTCAGTGCTTCCCATAGGGGAGCCTGCCTGGCTGGCTGGATTAGGATGCTAATGGCCCAGTCACGGTAATGAGTCATCACGGAGCCCGTAGCCATCAGGAGGACCTGTCAAAGTTCATGCCGGATCAGATGGAGCGAAGGAAAAAGCACCCCTCTGACAAGCTGCACGGCTGGCCCGTGGGCCCCATTCTGTGGCCCACCTCCTGCTCTGACGCAGCGTCCAGCAGGGATATACGGTATCGACCTTGGTGGGATGAGTAATAGGCTTAGCCAGGATTGCTCTCATTAGCATCACGCAATAAACACGTCCCTCTGATAAACAACCATCCTCTTATTATTCTATATTCAAAGGCCTTCTCACACATATCATCCCGTGGTGAGATTTTCGTACCTGAAAGCGGTAAAGGGTTCCATCGTCTTTAAGCGTCAGGACATGGTCAGAGATGGGGAAGATGTAGCCATTGGCAGCAATCAGACTCCCAAGGTGGATGGCTTCAGCTGTCGACATGAGAGAAGGCGCACAGACGGGGAGGGAGGGTGATTTGAAATTGCCTTCCTCTTCGATTGAGCTCTATTGTGCTCACATGTAATGACCGATTTTCAGTGGGCATACCTGGATCCTCGATGGAGAGGTTTTTCATCAGCCACTGAACAATGTCTGCCCCTGGTATTCAGAGGAGGATGTGGTTAGAAGTGGCATCACAGTTCTGCAATTCTGCAATAGTTTTGACAAACAAGCTGCAATCCACAAACACAAATGAGCTGTGAGGAAGTCTTTGTGATTCGTCTCCCATTCAGAGCTGTGGGTCAAAGCTGTCAAAGCTGAGTAAGGGTCTAAATATAACATAATGTTAACAGGTTTGCAGTCCTCTCTCTCTCTCTTTCTCTCTCTCTCTCTCTGCTGCTCCTGGATAGCACAAGATTTGGCCCGGTCTTTGTGCTTGGCAGAGGCTGCAGAGAGAGACCATCAGGCCTCGGGGAGCCACGTGAAGAACTGACTCAGAGACAACCTCTGGGGGAGCGGGAGCGACCCCACCGTCCAACACTGGTGACTCATTTCATACACAGACACAGAAAGGAGTACAGTGCGTGCACACAGGCACACACAGAAAGCAAAACGAGAAAAGTCTATTTTTTTTTTTTTTTTGCAATGTGACAAGGGCAGTGTCAGACCACGGGGCAGTTTCCTCAGTAGCTGAGGTCTTATTGGCAAAGACAACATCTGCCTCCAACTGTAGTAGCAACAATTTAAATGAGCCCAAAAGGTCAAATTTGCTTTACTGATCCTCACGCTTACATTTTCTTCAAGCCTGCTCAGTGGATGAGAAAACAAAAACACACTATCACCAGTTCATCAGATAAAGTCAGCCCCTTATTAACACACACGGAAAGGCAGCATATGTAAATGTGCATTCACACATGGCTGTGTAGAGTAAACAGGCGTATGCACGCACAAACTAACCTGACACCACACTCGGGATCTTGGAGAGGAAGCTTTTGACCGTCCGGATGGCCACACCTCCTGCTTTCTCATCTTGTATTCGTGTAACGATGTCTTCAATCTGTGGGGAGGCAGAGGCCAGAGGAAGAGTGCGTTCAAACAAACATCACATATGATTATTTTCTGCTGCAGCAGACATTTAAAATGGTAATAATAACACAACTGGGATTACTGTGCATGGGCATATTTTTTCCCTGCAAATAAAATTCATCACGGTGATTGAAGAGAAAAACATCCATAGTTTTCGACAATTAAAGGAGCTATTCAAAGTTAATAGTCAGATTCAGGTCTCGGTTAAAGCTGCATCCACTGATATTTTGGCCACCTGGGGGCAGTGATAACGCCTGAATACACATCATTAACATAAATGGCAGTGACAAATGTGTTGGCAAAGGTTTCCCATTTACACAACTAGCAGAAACATTAGAAATCACTTGGAGCCATGTCTCTGGTCACCTGACAAATGTAAGTCAAATATTCACTCTCCTTTTAGCTCTGTTAGCTCAGTGGACATCAGACTGATGACGCTGGAAATGGACCTGAGGCCAATCCAAATCCACACTGCTGAAGATCAGAGCTGAAACCAAACAGCTGAATATAAACATATCCGGTTTTGATGGTGATTTTAAGTGACACCCTGTGGAATGCACTCTATGAAGCTCAGGCCTTGAAGACTGAACAGGTCAAAGAGTCAATACATTGATTAGTTGACTTCGCGGGAACGTATACGCATATTCGCATGTTAAGCCGTGTGTTTCTTAATTTATATAGTTGGAACAGGGACTTCAGACGGAAGCTTTGGCCAATTGAAAAAGGCTGTCACAGCTATTCCCCAGAGGCAGAGATAAACATCACACCTCCGACACAGCCAGAGCCCCGAACACATCACACATCAGCAGCCTAAAATTAGGCCCAGCACGGCACAGCTCGCCGCTACTCAGGGGAGAGCACATACAGTAAACAAGCGAACATCAAGTCACTCAAGGACGTGGGCACACATGGACAAACACAAACACACGAACATACAGGGAAATCCATATTCGGGGACTTAAACACACGCGGAAACAGGCAATTTATTATTAAAAATGGTTGTATGGTCAAGTCCTTGGAAAGATTGCTGTGATCAGTTTAAGTCAGGTCCTGTATTGATGGAGTGATGGGCTGACACTAAAAAAATCAATCTACATCAAAAATATCCTGATTTTGCATCATTAGCTGTATCATCTGCAGTCAACCATATGCGGTACAGTAGTTGCTAAGGTCGTTGCGCTGGCTATTAAATCCTTTATGATTCCCTAAGCATCTGTCTGGTAAGTAAGCACACTCGAACGCTGGCACACAAACAGACACTCATGCATACGCACACGAGCACACACACACGCATGTTGCTACAGTAAGGCAAAGCTGATTAGGTTAATTTCGAGGGTTCAACTCGTGGGCTCGACACACTCAGAATGTGAGGAAGCCTTTTCTGTTTTCTCTCATCCAAGTCAGGCACGTTCCCTCATCCCACCACGTTCACAGCTGAGCTGAAGTCACGATCACAGACACGCAGCATCACGCTGTGCTGCGATTCGGGCCGTGCCGGCGTTCTCCTGGACTCTCCTCTCCCATCGCTCCTTCCTGCAATGTTCATTCATCATTTAACACAGCATATCTGCGAGTGAGGTCCCACCACTGTGGCAGGCAGACACGCTCTAAAACACTGAATAAAAGTATGCGCTATATATGCTCATAACATCGTACTCGTTTAGGTGCATGCTTCCCCTTTTTAATCACACTAGGCTCATGGGAGGCCGGTCTGTCGGTCCAGATTGAAATATCTCAACAGGTATTGGATGGACTGCATTGCAGCATTGTAACCGTGGTGACCCCTTAACTTTACATCTATGGTGCCAATAGATAAAAAAAAAACATTTGTCCAGTACTGTTGTTCATGACCTGCTAAACTAACAGCATTCCCGTCAGGTTCAGCTGTGTTAAATTAACAAATGTTAACATGCGGACACACTAAAGCCATTTGATCATTTTAGCATGTTAGTGTTTGGTCAAAGGATCACTGTGCAAAAGTCTCACAGAGCCACTTGCATGTGGACCTTTGTTAGTGATTGCACTTGATCTGACAGCTTGCATTGATTTACACTTGACAGCACAAATCTACACACAGCTATATACATTTATACAATGCTCAGATTTAAAGGGCCAACGCTGAGTGTCCTTTTTCAGGTTTCCACGTCTGTTTCAAATGTGTGTTTTAGTTGCAAAACATGTCCACTGGGATGACTCACTGTCTTGTCATTTGATCCACTTTTGCTTCATAGATATAATACATGTCCGCAACCCACGGCACTTCCTGATATTCTTCAATCCGTCCAAAATGTTTTGGAAAAGTGGATATTTGGGTAAAAAAGGCAACAACAGGCGAGCGAGTGCAGCATGCTACGCCACATTTACTCAGCCACCATTACAATCAAAGGCAATCATCCTCCCTGGCAAAGCATTAACTGGATGATTCATACATGTGCCCCATAAATCTACAACAAAACACCCAGATGCATATGGATTTAACAACACGCATAATGCAGAGCAGAGAGGAGGGGGGAGCGAGGGAGCACTGTGTGGCAGGACAATTACCAATCTCTCACCATAAGCTTGAGCGAGTGTCTTGGCATGAATTATTGAACATCCAGTGTGGAGAATTACTGCCTCAACTCTTGTTGATAAATCTCTCGCAGGAAGGGCAGGGGGGCGGGCGCTGCATCTGCCCTCCGTGTTGTGAACAGAGCCTTGGTATTTTAGGCCCGCTTTCGCCTACACGTGAGCACAATCAGGGGCACGGCAGATTAACGCTGAAACATCCCCATCTTCCCTTTGAAGACAAAACCTTCCACGCAGAACGACAAGAGGGGGGAGAAAAAAAAAGGCTTTGAAATCAGCTCTGTTCGATCCAACTCTGAAGGACTCCGCAAATCCCCAGAGAAACAACAACATGGAAAGGATTAAGTCCTTTTGCTCTCTTATAATAATGGACCTTGGACTTGGTATAGCAGTGCAGAAAGAAGAACTCATTATCTCCCTATAGGATGACAGCAGACAAGAAGTACTTGGCACAGCTACAGAAAGTGCACACCGTATCGCCTGGATGTACAAGCTAATGGTGTTTGCAGCTTGGCGTGGAGGGTTTTCTGAGAGCTGAAAATTGCTGCTAGCGTGCGATAACAGCACTTTGCCCCTCGCCACCGAGCTCTATAAATGATTATCAGGAGAACACTTGTGTATCCTGCCACCGTATGTTTGCATTCGCCGCACACGTGTGTGCAAAGTTGTGCCAACACACGTCTGTGTGCTTGCTCGCGGTTGTGTGCGCCTCTTTTGTCCATCTTATCTCTCGCAGCTCCGAGGGCGGCACCAGCACTCTGCGCGGCTCGTGTGGGAGGGCAAAGGTGTGGGGAGGATGTGAGGGAGCAGCCGGAGGTGAGGCGTGGCGATAGCAGCGACTGAGAGCACTGGCTAATAAAAAAAACATCTAATGTACATTAATGTCAGGGCAGGCCTGTACACTCCAACATCTTAAACAAGATGTCTGCACTTCCTGTAACATAGTTTTCTAATTGGGACTTAATGAAGTGAAATAAAACCGTCTACATGAGGGCATCAGTGACATAAGTAAGCATGAAGTCAATGCGGCATGCTGAACTCTGTTAGGCAGGCTGTAAGTATGGAAACAGTCGCTTCCCCTACTAATTGAGACACTGCGCCCCTTTTTCCAAAAATGGCCAGAAAAGCTATTAAAAACTGGCCCAGTCTTCAGAAGCGAGACGGCTGCTGCTGAAAGATGTATCAGGCGGTAATGGCGCCATTAATGATTCAGCAGTCATCAGCGGAGCTCGGGCACACTTGTCATCGTTGAAAGGCGTCCGGGCCTGTGAGGGAGCCGACGGACGTCCAGGTGACGGGCAAGAAGACACATATCTGGCCCGGAGATAATTATGATGCATCGGTGAGAGCTGCATCAGGATGAAATTGTGAGGAAGCATTGAAAAGTTTTTTTTTTTTTTTTTTGTCAAGTCATTCTCAAACGCCCAAACCGGCTCTTGTGCTTTGCCTAGAGGGAAAATACCTGTCTTGTTTTGAACTTCCCAGGATTCATCTGTGCTCTAAATGACAAGGAAGAGAACATAGCAACAGCACAACCAGATATCAGATGTATTAGGACCTATTAGGATTGTGTCATATTGTGCATAAGGCTATTATAAATGAGAGCAGCTGGCTGGATTCTGCTGCTCAGTGGAAATGCAACAGCAGCAGCATCACATCATGTTTGTTCTAATCTGGAGAGGAAATAATGACCCAGAGTATTGAGAGATGATTTTAAATAAATCTCAAATATCATAGTAATATTAAACGAATCAACGCCGTACCAGGACTCTCTACAGTTCCTGCGCTGTAATCCTCTAGAGTCTGATAAAATATATATAAATCTTCACTGAGTCACCTTCGACAATAGACAGAAATATTGTTGTGAGTGATGATTTGTCATCTGACCTCAGCGCAGACAGTGTATAGGCATCCAAGGTCATGACCACTGAACACAGAGGACTTCACTGTTTAAACAAAGACACTATAAGCATGTTGTAAGTCTGGCTGGACGCAGAACACTGAACTTTGGGCAACATGTGTTTGTGTTAATGTGACGTTGACTTGAAGAAACAGCATTGTTTCTTGTTTTTTTAAGACCCGAGGCTGCTGCGACGCTTCGCCTTACAGTACGTCTGCTGCTGCGCCTCGCAACTGGCCTCAAGTCAGCCGCTCAGTCTATTAGCTTCAGCCCAGATGAATTCTTTCACTCGGCCCTCCGTCGTACAAACTGCTTTATGTACTTCTAACTCTCCCCGTGCCTCAAAGCGCTGCTAAAATTCACACTTTCTTTTTGTTTGTAATTCTGAGTGCCGCGGGGCACCGGAGCACTGTCCGGCCTCAAACTTTATCTCTGTTCCTTCACAGTGAGCGACCGTGGATAACACTAAGTAGCTTCCCAGTGTCTGCTTTCACCCAGAGTGTGTTGTCATAAGCACTGTCTTGTGCAGTGCTTATGTTTCCAGACACTAGTAGGGTAGCAGGACAGCGCTCAGTAGTAGTAGCCTCCCTTGGCAGTTGGCCTGTCGCCTTTCTTTTTGTTCCATATATGCTTCTTGTTCACTCGAACTTTTGATATTTTGAATGTATTTGTGCTTTTTTTTCATGTATTCTCTGATGCAGCATATTGGAATAGATGTTTCTGAAAATACTTTCTTGGAGAGTGGCATTTTATTTATTTCTAAGAACTGATGTAAAAATAAATCTTTGCCTCTCTACACAGTGTGCACAGGTTTAAAATGCATTGACTGCAAAACGCCAAATAAATGACGTGTATTTTCACTGCACACAGTCTGTCCGGGTGCATGACTTGTTAGGTGATGTATTATGAAGTAACTTCTCTAAAGTACACAGCCTGTCACACGATACTTTTTAGAGTGCCATTTTGACCTCCGCGCCATACTGGGCGCATAATTAAGTGAGTTCCAGCTGGTGTGTGGTGCCCCAGGGAATGAGGTGAGAATAAAGCCTGCTGGAGAGAGAAGACCCCCCTTACCACCACCACCACCACCTCCACCACCTCCCTTCTCTCCCCCCGTCTCCGCCGCCACCGTCTCTTAGCATGCCAAGTCATGACGGGGAAGCTGTGAGAGCCTCTCCGCTGGATCTGACACACCAGGGGGAGAGAGAGACGCTGACAGTCATACGAGGAGTGACACAGCAGACTGGAAAAGCCCCTGCCAACCAAATGCGGCGGTTATGCCGCTGCGTGAGACATATGAATGAATCACGTTTGCGCAGACTCCGGCCACGACGCACAGTCGTGTGGGCAGCATGTGCAACACGTGCAAAGACACGCAACAGTTGCTTCAAAGCTCTCAGCAATTCTCAGTATTATCCCACAAAAAAGAAGAGCAAATTATCACCTAATAGGTTTCATCCTGCATTTCAGTGAGGCATCAGCTATATCCTAACGCTTCCGAAAGAGTCATATTCACTGATCCATTTCTTCTCCAAATTACTATCTCTGCAGGATTGCCCCTGCAGGGAGAGGCTTTTCTTTTCTGCAATAAACAACTGTTTTCAGTGTCCTACAGCCGACAAAAAAAAAAAAAAAAAGCCTTTTACACTCTAGTGAAGCCATGTTCCCTTTTGCCAATACCTTTCATGTGTAATCCTTGTGATCATTAGTGGCGATGGATTGTGAAGGCACTACAGTTAATTGTTTGAACACGGAAAAACAGAGTCCTGTTCACTCAAATCGGAGCTCTCCGGGTTAGGTCGTTGCGTGAAAAGCCTGCTGAAGGTTAAACATAATCTCTCTGCTGTTTTGCTGCTGGCATCTTCAGGAGGCAGGAAGCAACCTGCGTTTCCTGATGAAGAGTTTTTCTCTGTTTACATCCCCTCCCTCAAACCAGCCCCTGCAATTGAGTCACGATTTGCCGTCACATTCTCTCCCCAACTCAGGTGTTGCCCCGAGGACTTGTGTGTAATTTGATCGCATACCAGGCATTAGTTGTCTCTTTAGCTCCCAGTGACCACAACGCAACAGAGACCCTGTGCTGACAACAAGGCCCAGAGGTACAGGACTGTACAAAGAGTCCAATTAGCCGCTGCTTGATTGCCCACCCAGCTGGATGCTCCTCGGGGAAAAAAAAAAACAAAAAAAAACATGCTCAGATCCAGAAGTGTCCAACTGTGCCGCTGCGCTTCACTTTGAACCAAGCAGACCCATGTGCTGGGACAGAGAGTGTTGATGAGGACGTTTGTCACTTGTTTGGGCCAGTTGAGGATCCCTTATGGTAACTGACGAGGTGGGCGCGATGTGGAGCTGTTGGAGATGGGACGGGTCAGTGCCAGAGTGTGTGTGTGTGTGTGTGTGTGTGTGTGTGCGTGTGTGGGCATAGATTCTCCATCTCCATGGTGACGCAGTGGCAAAAGGAGCTAGGCAATTAAAAGTTTGTCAAGTTTGGCTCCAGCACGGGCAGTGAGCCAGCCCGACTAAATCACAATTACAGATCGAGCTCTTTGGACAGAGGGATAATCTTGTTGTCGGTGCTTTCTGGACGTTTTATTATTAGTTTAAACGGGCGAATTAATAAGCTACTCTATATCAAAAGGAGATGCTTTAAATCGAAGCTCTGGAGTTGGCAAAATTCTTGTGTGCAAAATGCAAATGGAAAATGCTGCTAGGCCAAGACAAGCTCCACTCAGGAGAGCGAAAGCCTGCCCACAAACCACAGTGACTCACCAGGTCACCTCTCTGCTGATGAGACTCAAGGAGGACAGAAAAAGATCATCTCCCCTCTTGTAAACGTCTGTTGTTAGATACTCCACGGGTTGCTAAGGGCTTGAGTGCGGGGAAAACAGGAGTCTGCAGCCCCTCTGAATAGATAGCCCTCTTTAAAACAAAGTGGCCTGTGCAGATACAGGGGCTGCTTCTGACAGAGACGCTGTCTGAAACGAAGGACATCTCACACAAGCACATTCTATTCGCCTGCTTTTATTGGCCGGTTTCACTCCGCCGTGTACGAGTCCGCGTCCGTTCCCGCTTTTTATTACGTGATAAAAAAAATGAACCACAGCTACAACGGGCCGCCGAAAGGTCATCTGAATCACATTACCTGCGGCTCACTCCTCTGCAAAGATTTACCTTGGAGATCATTTACCGACAGCAATTTACATGCAGAGAGGCTACTTTCACGACAAACACCTCTCACGCCACCTGCATTCTGAGTGCCTGTGGGACTCCGTAAAGGTTCGGATCCTAATGAGGTTCAGTATCCCCGCGGCCACTCGTTTGTAATTAGGGAAGAAAAGCAAAGGAAGGCTATTTGCATGTGGAGTAATGAAAAACACAACAGATAGGGAGAGGTGGGATGCAACAGCTCGGCGTGGAGAAAGCTAACAGATTGTACCAGGCGAAAAGCATCTGCTGCTTTCTGCCTGACTGTCACTTTCAAACTTCTTTCCAGAGAGGGTTTTCTATCATTTATCAGTTTTTTTTCCTTCTGCTTCTCCTCCTTCCTTCAACCAGTGTGTCGCTCAGCCACGGGAGAAATCTGAGTCTCGCCTCTAAGTCGCGGCGTGTTCGCTGTTATGCAAGACGAGGTAAGCTGCTAAAATGCAACAGTGGAGAGCGACGGTGGTGTGACAGCGACGGGTGAGAGGCTGGATAACGCTGTGCTATTTTGAGGAGGCGGGTGAGGATGCTCATCGTTTAGAGCCCCCATGGGGGCCTGAGGCTGGGCGCAATTTTCTCCGCTGCTGCCAATTTATGAGCTCGGTGGCTTGCGGAAGCTGCTCTTACACACCACCGCTGTCCGCGTGGAGGAGGCCATTCTGAATTTAAAGTTCAGTCGGAGTCTTTTCCACTTTACTGATCGATATATCTTCATCTCGGCACCCTATCTGGGGCACTTGCACTGGCTAATCATGTAATAATATCTATGGGAGAGATTAGTTTGAGGTGGTTAAACCGCAGGACCATCTGTCTATCTTTGATGTCGGCGCCGTCCCCTGACACGCTACTCCTGCCGGTCCCATTCCTTAAGGCCTGGTGGTAATTGGGTTATAGAGAGAGAGAGAGAGGAGAGAGGAGAAGAGGCGTCATCAAGCCCAGGTCTGCCTCATCTCTCGTTGGGCCCACAAGCCCGTTCTTGATGTCTGACGCACAGGAGACAAACTCTCACTGCAGAGTTTACTCACCTCCGAGAGGACAAGCGGAGAGGCCTGTGGGCGCCATGATGAAGGATTCTGGCTGCGGAAATCGACTCGCTCGCGGTCCCAATCACTCCTTCCCCTCAATATTTACGCCAGATTAAATTTCGTAATCGTAACTGTTGCCGATACACAGTCAAAACTAGTCGCTTGGCTCGTCTGTCTGATGAAGCGTTGGTGATATTTGATAGGCCGACCACAAAAGACGCGGAGCCACCATCCCAGGCGGTTATTTGAGATGACAAGATGTGTTGTCTAGTAACAATAAAACCCGAGTGGTGGGCAGGTCCGTCCTCACCCATCTGTGCTCAGCTCCATCCATTACAACGCACGCAGATGGTTCCTTAGCCCGTCATTAGCAAACTGTTGAATGGTGTGAGCGCATCGCACATTGGGGGACTTCGCAGCCAAATGATGCATCACATCTTAATCAGCTTAGCCACATTTTGACTTAAAGGAATGCCTGTCTTTCTTTCTTTCTTCTTCATGTCATCTTTCTGTTAACGCCATCTGCTCATAATTCCTCCGTGCTGTCAGGGAGACGGTGCGTTTCAATCCTCTGCGCGTTTTATACCTCAAAATGATACTGTCTCTCAGCTCCGTTCCTCGTGCGCTCCCGTGTCCACATTCAATCAGCGAGTGAGAGAGGCCCTTGACCTTTCAAGATGCATGGATTTCCTGTCATGGCTACTGGTGTAAGAGAGGAATATTTTTTTTTTAGCTCTGCTGTGCTGTATCATTAAGCTTCTTCCCTCCTCCTGTTTCCACGACTGTCACTCACATGCTGCCATTGCTGCAGAGCTGACGTCCCTATTACCTGTGTGCCCCCCTCCACCACACCAAGCCAGTGTGAGGATGCAGACAGACTCCCGGGGTGTTACTGTGACAATATGGAATAAAGACACATAAGTAAAACCACATGACAATAGAGGGACTAAGTAAAATGGGCTGTTGTGAAAGAAACAGGAGGCGGATTGGAGTATGGGGGGTAACTCTGGACCCTCTCAGATCTTTAGAAACACACAAACCGAACCTGCTGTCAGACAGCAAACGCCACATTCACCGGCAGCCCTGTGTGTGCAATACGGAGCAGCGTTGGGATATTTTTCTTTGAGCACTATTTGAAGTCTGGTGAGGTGCTACGAAAACAACTCGCCGGGTGACAGATTTCCAATGCAGGCAATAAAGCCTTGTTACTTCCAACTCGCAGGTACCGGTAATGAAATTCGGCTGACACGCGGAGGGAAAGTCTCATCTCGCAGTGCCACGGGGCAGCGCCGCACACCTGTAATGTGCTTTGCTTGCCCTCGGCCCCTGTGGGCACGACTCCTCTCCCTGACAGGGGCCTGCAGAGGACATATCAGCGGCGCTGGCCTTTGTCACACTGTCATCCTCTCCCTTGTTCGTTCAATTAATCGTCCTCTAATCTGCTTTTAATGAAACCGAATGAGGCCTGAGGTGGCCAGGGGAAGCTCCTACAATTGCAGCAAGGGCAAAAAACCAAAACAGGATATGTTACCGAGCTGCATTACCTTATAGGCCAATTGACGGACTGAATACTAGAATCAATACATAGTAAATCGTGAGCGCTACAGTAGGTGTTTTATGGCACCAAATCCTTACTCACTGCTGATTGATTATCTATAACATCAACAGACCACCCTCAGTGCTAGCTAATGCATTGCTAGGCAGCAACCAAATTTGCTCATAAATCTTTTATTCTTCCTCCTCAGGGGAGCCAAAAAATGAACCATCTATTATGTTCGCAAAGCTAGAATATGCAACCTAACCATCACACCCCTTTGAATTATTGAATAAGCTTCCTAGAGAGGGACTAGCCATGCTTTGTGATCTAATATCCTCTCAACATATTTCAAAGTGAAGTGACGTGTCCTTTTCTGTTCTCATCCCCGGCTGTGTGCTATCTGTGCGTGACAGCTGGCTGTAATTTAGCAAGGCGATCTGCTCAGCCACACCTGCTTTAGGACTTTGTACATCAGAACTGTCTGGTTATTTCCTCCCGCCGTGGAAACTGCTAAAAGCACTTCTCTGACCAGGGCTTAGGATATTCCTATCATGACTGATGAATAAAATAGCACACAAAAAGAATAACTAAAATAAGATGTGGGAAAAATTTGGGATTCTGGAAACCCAAATATCAACGTCTCACCACAGCAGTGAAGTCTGCAAAATGTTTTTTGGAAGGAAGGACACTGATGACTTTGTATTATTGAGATAAAACTCTGCAAAGCCGTAGACATTTATTGCAACAAGGTCGTGACCTGTTTTATATAAGATTTAGCTGCTAATGCGCTATCTTCCTTGTAATGCAAGCGCATTCATAATTAATGGAACCACAAAGTTCATGGCAAGAACGACAACATTTTTTCTTTCTTTTTTGAAAATGATGCCTCGCTTTGTTAACACTGTGACCTCCATCAGACCTGCAGCCTTTTTCTTTTTTCTTCCATTACGGCTGAATGTCATACTGCAGCTCAAGGAGATCATAGTTTAGCTAACAGCATTATTTGACGAGAAGAGAGGATTAGGCTTATCACAGCACGACCCCAAAAACTGCTCTGGTGCTCTTCTACAAAATGGACACAGTCACATCTGAATGTCAGTGTGATGCGGACACAAATAGACAGTTAACAGGGCAAATCTCACACATAATCAGCGTTAGGCAGTGGTAAAAAAAAAAAAAAAAAAAAAAACAGAGAAAACTAATTTTGGAGGACCTGACTAGCCTCTGCCAAAATGAGAAAGGAGAAAATGTACCAGTGTACCTTCTAAGCTGGCTTGACTCAGTATATTTCAGCGTGTTGTTTGCCACACTTAAAGGCTGCCATCTGAGCTCTGGCTTGACTAGAATCCGCAGGAAAAGTAGTGTCTGTGGACCCTCCTGTTGTTAGCTGTTAGATCCAACAAACACTTAATCTGATGCTTATTTTCAGTTATCACCTGGTCTTATTAAGAGTTGGACCAAAGCTGTAGCTTGGCTGCTTTTGGAACAACAACGGTTCATATTTTGGGAGTGGAAAGTTTTGGGAAATTTCCAAAACTTTGAAAGCTTGACTGAGTAACAGAAAGTCACAACAAGTAATGTGTCATCTCTGATTCTTATTTTTGATACTTGAGCAGTAAGTTAATTGATATAATTACTTTTCAGTGGGTAATAAATTAAACTACAGGCTTCTAAGAGAGCAATTCTAACTGTCAGCAGCCCGGCAGGCGACACTGCGTGTTGTATTATACCTCTATAACTATATGCATACTTTCTGTGTATGGAAATCTGATCATTGCATATCACAGATAATGAACAAAGTCATTAAAACGTGGGCGTAACAAGTAAAACATGAGTAATGTAGACTGATAGAGGATTTGAGCGCGGCAGCTTTGCTCTGCAGGTGCGCTGAACTGACACCATCAACGCAGGGGAGTGACTAATGTATTTCTAATATATGTAGGTACAGAGCATTGAAAAAAGATATCAGCAATTAATGTTTATTAAAACCAAACAAAATCAACTGTATTAAGAAAAAGCATGAACCAATAAAGTACAAGCAAATTATTTTTATGAATCATAAAAATCATGATTCAGCTCGAGGAATATTCAAACCCACAGCCCTTATTGTGGAAAAAAAATCACACATTCATGAATGTGCATTTGCTCCCCGCTGCCAGCTGTGCCTCCGAAGCGTGGGAATAACCATGTTAGCCTCTTCTCGTGTTACCACCCTATTGCAGCATTGCTGCTCGCCTCCCTCTTTCTGGCCTGAGCACGATCGATTCTGATGACTATTACAAGCTTAAAAGCTTCGGCACTCCCTTCCTACTGTCTTTTCCGTTAATGAAGACCAATTTCCATTTAAAGCAAATGCAGGGGTGTCAGATTCAAAGCTGGATGTATTGGAGTGTCTAAACAAATTAGGCTCATGTTGCGTGACACATGCAAGTAGCTGAGAAGGAAGGTGGAATTAATAAAGGCTTCTCACTCTGGCAGAAGACACAGGATCCCTGGTTTAGTGGGCTCTCATGTATGTGCATGTGAAATCTGAACCTGCTGCACGAATGCAGAACAAAAAATAATATTACAAGAAATGCCACTAATAGACCAAAATACAGAAGCAGGTTCAGGTAGAGTCCAGGTTCGGAATTTTCCCCCGCTAACATTTTCCTCTCACTCAGTTTGATGAAAGAGATCACGGCTTTGTTATGGATGTGGCCTCTGCCTTGTTATGGATTTGGCCGCTGCCGTGCGAGTTATTGACGGAGCAATTGGAGTGGAAATGGGAGTCGGCACACAGGAAGGTCTCCCACAAGGACATTTCTATTATTTTCAGGCTGAGGACGA
This sequence comes from Amniataba percoides, assembly GCA_037176925.1. Lineage (NCBI taxonomy): Eukaryota > Metazoa > Chordata > Actinopteri > Centrarchiformes > Terapontidae > Amniataba > Amniataba percoides. The sequence goes on from JBAJHX010000115.1 coordinate 13,884,942, forward strand.
AAAAAAAGAAAATACGCCTCTGATAATCTAACACAGTCACATAATGTTAGATAGTCCAGCCTCCCCAACGTCACAAATTCAATAGGAAATCTCCCAGCGTACTAGAGGATAATGCTGTCTTTACCGACAAATGGGTTGTTTAGACTTTTATGACTGGAGCTGTGACAAACACTCAAGGTTATTTCAGTTTTTTCTCCAGTTATATTTTTAAAGGCGGCGGAGCTGTAGCGGCAGTGTACAACTTAACCAAGAAATCCCAAGGGGCAAAGTTAGAGAGTCAGCGTGGAGTGAACTGAACTCACTATGGGGCTACAGGTCCAAGATCTGGAGCGAGGCCAAGTGGTCTGGTCTCACCTTCGAGGGTTGTTTAGTCAGACTCGCTGGACGCGGTGATTAACATTTGGGGCCCGGGTGACTCATCCCTGCTTCAGCTTAAACCCGGAGACAATTATAGAGTCACACCACTCTCAGCTGCAGACACTCCATCGTTACCTGTAGTTCAACAGTGCTCGGACGACACTCTGTCCCACTCCGTCTGCCTGTCTCTCACCCATCTGAGTCAGGCCTCCTATTTTAGGACGAACTCATCTCATCATCTATCAACCTATCGCACGTGTCTGTAAACAATACGAACGGGAGCGCTGGCAGATGGCGCTCCAATTACCGTACATTTGTACGGCTGCTGATCAGCATATTTCATTTACAGTCCTCGTTGTGTGACAAGCTGTACTCTGCTGCATTAAGCTCTTTGTCTTTGTCAGAGGTAATTAAAAGCCATTTGACTGTCATGTGTGAATGAGTGAGCCGAGATTCTTGTGATATTTTTCATTCTCTGAGAACTTCCCTTAGTTTCCGAGCAGAGAAAGAGCAGTCTAATGAGGCATTCAAAGATTAAAATGTGAAATATCTTGTAATCGGGCAAGTAGCACACAGCCTTTTTTCATCAGAGAACCATACTTCATCAGCTCTATTCAGCACATTGAGGACATTCTGATCACCGGCTGGCCTGCCAACTCAAGAATAAAATGTACCACCAACAAAAAAGAAAAAAAAAAAACTCAGCAGTGACAAAATACTTCTTTTCTTTGATTAGCAGCGTTGTCAGAGTGAAAATGGGACAAGAGGAGGCGAGAAGCGTTTCTAGACAAGATCCCCGGGGGTTTGAATGAGTCGGAGTTAAAGTTGCAGCAGAAATTGACGCATGACGGAGACGAGGCTGGAAAAGTGGAAGAGCTGAGCAGCAGTGAGATTCCAGAGGGAGGGTCAGATTTTGAAAAGAAGAGCGCACTGAAGTAAGATGCTGACACGTATCGGAGAAGTGTTTCTAATGCTCGACATTAAAAGAGCGCTGAGTTTACAGATTCTATTTTATGTATCCACCACGCGTCCGACTCAGCCATCGTGGTCCAAAACTTTGATCACTGTCTCACATGAGTGTTACCTTTTAACGGTCCTTTGAAGTTGTTATTTTGCAGAACAAATGAACCATCTACTCTTGCATCTTTAATGCTCAAACGACTATTACATTTTCATCAGCCGAAGTGAGTAAAAGCAGACTTCGGGCTCGCTCTGCACATACGCCGTGCGCACAAATGATCTGGTTAGCCACTTTAATGACTTACGCCCATCAGCCATGGATGCTACTGCACCCCACAAAGTTAATCCATCTCCATGGCTTAATAACGCAACACCAGTCGCATGAAAAGAGGGGACAAAAAAGCTTAAAACAATTACAGACTAAAGCTGTAAAGTAAAGTAGTAAAGCAAATCTTCTCCATGTTATGAACAGTGTGTATTAGAAAGGGCTTGAAGATGCATTAAAGGCATCTTTTACATAAAAAAAAATACAGGTACACTCTTCACAGTATTTACAACAGATGACTACTTGTATGTGAAAGTGTTGAAACCTTTCTGCGTAATTCTACTTTTTAAATAGGATCTGCTCAGTCTGGCCAATTCAATACGCTGCTTCTCAGGCTACACCCGTGAGGTGTATCTTGTTTTGTCATCAGGGCTCCTTGAACTGCTTCTTCTCTCTTATAAGTATCATCTGTCAACTCGTGTTTAATGTTTCCTACTGTTATCCTCACTTTAATCTCTCTAAATCACTTTGCTCTTTTTCTTCTTCTTTATTCCCTCCTGACGGGAACTTTGTACACTCATGATAAGCGCTGTGTCGGTGTATAATTATTGTGACTGTTACCGTGGATGCATTTGTTTTTTTAAAAAAAAAGTGACACCACCACATGGGGCTGTAATAGCTTGTTCTCTTTTAACATTGTATTTTTTTTTACTAATTCAGTGTGTCAGCTCTACCGCAGGGCTACAGTTTGCCCAGCGAGTCACTGCTGTCAAACTTGTCACCCCAAGGCACCGAGCGAGCGAGGACCAGCAGCCTTTAACACACTAATGTCAGAGCCGGTTCCAATAACCCATTAGTATTTAGTACACATGATGACACAAGAGTTTATTCTTAAGCAGCATCATCTACACCGGTTAACTGGGAAGTAGTTTCCTCGCTGATGCTATTACACATCAATCCCAAGACAGTTAATGGACATTTTATCCGATGTGGAAATCCTTTCCAAGTCAATTGCTGTAATTTTATACACATTTCTAATATTTTCATATTATCCATCATCTGTAGGAGTGCAGCGAGCTCCCTCACCAGGGTTACGCAGACTACAGTTAGAGGTATTTAAGGCGACCTCCATCTCTAGTGCAATTCCAAGCAAAGAGAAGATAAGCGGGAGGCTCAGGGGGGTTTGGAGGGCATTTAGAAGTGGAGCACATTGCTGCCAGACAATCCCCCGCTCCCCCCTTTACCCACTCACCACCACCAAGCTCCCGATTAAAATCACCCCATGCATATGCAGCTTTCCTCCTCAGTCCCAATGCGAAGCACAGAAACACTGGCTGCATTATTAATTGTGCTCCTTTAAGAGCACACTGTCAGCAATGTGCAAACAGGGAGTGAGACCAGGAGAGGCACTGGCACAGGAAGGACTTTCCTCACTGGAGAAAAGCCTTTTATTTCAGTCACAGCGATTCTCTCTGGATGAGGTGAATAATCCTGTCAACACAGTGTGGAGACTGCCAAAACGCTGCGAATTATTATTCAATTATGATTTGTTTTTCAGTGGACTTCCAGGATTTTCATGTGTCGGTCCTTCTGCTAAACTGGAGAGAAGAGACGGGCCAACAGGCAGGAGCTGGTTATATAAGAGATTGAGCTTTACGCTGTTACTGTTGTTTTATCTTATTGACCTAACTAGGAAAGCAACCCACACTGGCACTTAGCATACGGGCACACCGGCTTCAGCGTGACCCTGATAGTTCAGCCCATACCAGCGCGTCAGATAAAGGCTCCAGTGGTGCGAGTGGAGACGGTGTTAAAACGGCCATACATGATAAAGCACTGGGAGAACTCGTCCCAGCAGCTGCAGAAGTGATATCCAGAGTGCTCGGCCCGGACCGCGCTATCTTAAGTGCACACAGGAACGGCGGGTAGTGGCCCATAGACACCTCGGATGGAGGTTAGTCTTGAAAGAGGAGAGATATACCCTCCATGGACCACTTCAGAGAGAGGAGAGAGTGTGACTCACGGGCGGCGGCAGGAAGACAGGCAGGCAGACAGCTTCTCTCTGACCAGCTCAAGTTGAGCGATTCAGTCCTCTTGGCCCTTCGAACCCAACCAGCTGTCAGTCCCTGCTGCGGCAGGTGAATAAAAAACGTGGGAAGCGGCCATTTACAGTCATTTCTTCTTCCCCTGCCACTCGGAGAAGATTCGGCGTCTCTCCCACTGCGTCCCGTCTCCAAATCATCCTAAACCCAACCAGCTGACTGTCGCTAATGTGGATGATGTGGGAGGATAAGGCTGACATCGACTGTAATTTCCTCTCCTCCCGTCACTCAGCATACTTTGGATTCAACATCTATCGAGCCTGAAGGAGGAACACAGGTGTGGTAACCTGTGTTGATCCTCTCATAGCTCCTGCAAAAGGTGCACACTTCCACAATCCACAATGGATAATAGAAATATTGTGGATTAAAAATCATCTTGTCTTTGTGTCATTTTTTTTCCTCTTTAGTATTCCCCTCTTCACATACATGGATAAAAATACCAAGTGATGATTAAAAAAAAGTGCTGTGTATGAATAAATGAATGGGGGGATATGATGTCTCAGAGGATCGGATATTTTTCTAAAGATGGAATGCTTGAAATGAGCTTCAATTATTAATTAGCAAGAAGCAGAAGAAAAGGCTGAAAGAAGAAATAGAGAAAGCAAAAAAAAAAAAAGAAATTGAGCCATGCCAGCAGCTGTTTGGTGGTATTTAGCCTCAGTGGCACTTTGATTTAGATGCGAACAGCAGCATGTTAAAATGTTTCAGTTATAAGATGCTAATGTTTTCATTTTACCATGGTCAGTGTGTTTAGAGTTTAAGCATACTAACATTTGCTAATTGGCGCAGAGTACAAAGTTAAGATGTGCAGGTTTTTTGGTTCATAACACAAAGTACTAAACAAATCTCCTGGCCTGCCGCTGCATTTGAAGCTCAGTCAGCTAAGCTTAAAAAAAAAAAAAAAAAACACCCCAACGACATTAAATTAAAAGTGCGGATTAACAGTGCGCTTAATAAAGGAGAGCAGGCAGCCCGATAACCCAAATGAACTGAACCCCAAATTGCTCCCAATGGTCAGAGTAGCACCTTCTGTGTCCACAACATGGGTTATTACGTGCATAAATTGTAATATAAAAAAATGTAATATAAAAGCAGATAAAAAAAAGCCTAAATTGAATGGCTTTGTGTCCCAGCAGCACACTAGTATGGAGGTGGTGGACTGACCATCCCACACACTGACTTTGTCACCTCAAGAGCTGCGCCGTTGGCTAAAAAGTGGACTCCCTGTCCTGGTTTATCTTACAGATGGAGCTTTAAGAGTACTTTTTTTTCACCCATTTACCAGGGGATAACATCTCAGTGAGTACTGAGCTAGAAAATAAATTGTCAACTGAGCTGCACTCTAATGCTAATAAAGTGCCAAAGCTTACACATGCCCAAAGGCCACGGCGGCGCAGAGTGGTGCCCTTGAACTCCCCGGCATGGCTCATTACTAATATTTACCCACTAATGGCTCCTAAAACTCATCTGGATGAAAGTTTTGTGTGAGCACACTACGGCTATCATGATCGCCTTCAGGTATGAGTAGACTGCCAAGAATGATGTAATCAAACACTTAATGGTCTGAATAAGAAGAAGGGTTGTGGTGGGGGGGCACAGACAGGAGCGCTTGAGTTCTTTGGCAACAATGAACTGTGTGTGTGTGTGTGTGTGTGTGTGTGTGTGTGTGTGTGTGTGTGTAAAAAAAAACTGGCAGTCATCACAGCAACAATCTTTAACACACACACACACACACAGACACTTGGGGACGAGAGACGTTAGCTATTAATAGTTAGTGAGCTTTACCCCATCGGAGCAGTAAAGTGGCCTCTCTCCTCAGCTTAATTGCATTTCCCAGCTCTGTAGCGCCTCTCAACACGGTTTGGGTTTCGTATTTGTGCATCTCCTGGTGCCACTTCCTATTCATCTGCCCGCCATATTCTGTCTGCTAAGCATGCCAAACATTCAGCAAGGAAAGGAAGGAGGCAGCAACAGGAACGGGTAGCGTGCATTAAAGCAGCGCTCGTGTGAGAGTTCCTGTGTGTGTGTGTGTGTGTGTGTGTGTGTGTGTGTGCGTGTTCGTGCGCGCGGGCAACCCACTTCTGTTCGACCAAATTTTCTCCACAAGTTCTCGAGGCAATAAGACGTCCTGCAGTTATTGGATTGTTTTGCTTCACTTCCTCTTTTCGTGGGAGGAGAGAGACAGCGCAAGATAGTACTGCAGCACCTACACTGCATGGACAGAGACAACCTCCCGAGCACTCAGCCTCTCTAATGGCTAAATACATCACATTCACCTTTGTCTAACTGCCTACACAGTTTACTTAATCGTTTGGCAACAGATATAGCAATATAAGTAAAGACATGTCAGCCCGTACCTTACCTATACATTTCACAAACAGCCTGCCCACACTTTGAAATATTTTTATCCCCTGACTAGGACTGCACCAGCCTTTGCTCCTTGCAGTGAGATGCTGATGTCTTCCAGCTGACAGCGGCTCAGGCCTTTGGGACGAGGCTGCCAGTGTTTTCCCAGGCGGCCGAGCATATTGGTGGCCATCTGCCTCTCTGCAAGCAGCGCCTTCACACTGCGCCAGGCTGCCCACCCACAGAGTCCAGAGGCCATGGGCGCTCTGCCCTCAAAGGCCCAGCACCTCCCTGCCGCTTTGGCCTTTTTGACATCTTCAGCTTGCGAGTGGCGCCGAGAAAATGAGGCAACGGTTAAATTAAAGGTCAGGTGCCGCATGAGGACTGTACGCCGAGAAAAATATTTGCCCTCAGACTCTCATTATCCCTCGGCTTTCTTCCTCCGAATCAAAAACCGGGAGGGACGGGAAAATCCTGTCACTCCCGGAATCATCTGTCTGTTGTCACCGCATATGACTAAAACATGAAATGACGACTTTCCCCTCGGGCGGCATCCTGACAAGCAAAAACTAGCCTCTTAAATGCGTCGCCTCCGGGCATGTGTAGCGTTACGTAATGAGGCTCCGCTGTGCAATCCGCGAAGAGAGAGCCAGTGTTACGTGCAGCTACAGTGCGCTTCCTCTCTGCAGCGTGACAGCTTCGTAGAACACACGGAGGGTAATGACAACAGCGAGCGAAGAATGAACGCATCGCCGTGCAGAGGAAGCACACGACGTCTCTGCCAGCTATGTGTCTTGCCATTTGTCTGGTTCAGATTCTTGATTATCATTCCCGGATTGCCGGCTTTAAGACTATAAGAGACTGAAATTGCCCACCGTCTCTCTAACAGGTTGCGCATTTACAGGAGGCAAAGTGAATTGTTGCTGGAAATGCACTTCCCGACGCCCCGTCTGCTGCCAACTGCTGACACGCGACACTTCGTTTAGAGCACGCAATCCTAGCAGCATCATTATGAGAAAGCAGCGCGAGAGATTTAGCAAGTTTCCACAGTACAAAGGAGGCCCTGACAGTCTTTCCAGGTGAGCGGCAGACTGGGGGTGTTTACAACAAAGATGGAGGCTTAGGGGGAAAATTCTTCAAGCTGTCACCGAGTGCCAAACTCACGGTTAACAAGGCGCCTAACAGAGAAGTTTCACCGCTTCTGCAGCCGCGCTCAGCAATTATTTCACGTCCCGCCCCATCCATCCCTCCACTTATCTGTTTATCTGGCTATATAAATGGACAATCATTAGCAGCAGGATGAAACAACAGATTTGGTACAGTGGGACAAGATCCGGCAGCTCTTTCCTGCTTTTTTTTTTTTCCTTTTTTTTAATCTTAATCATGACATTGGGATTGATGCTACCAGTGGATCATGTCATTTAAGTGATCAAAAGAAGCTTTTTCTTTTTTTTTTTTTTGTTAAAGCGAGCTGTCACATTACTGGCAGAGAAATAACAAGCTATTCGTCGGCCCGAGGAGCAGTAACCACCCCCTCGTTGGCCGCTCCCAATCCCAGCCCTGGAGAATCAGCCACTTCCTCCCCGCCGAACATCCACGTAATTAGCCACCGATACTGCTCGTCCTCTCCAGTCAAACAGCAGCTATTGAAAGTGCGGCACCATGGGGACGAGGTAATTACCCTTGACACTAAAAGGGCCTCTCGCTGCCAAAACCCTCACTGATGGGATTGAGAGCTTATTAAAACATCGGAGGGGTGAAGTTTGCCGGACCGGTGGGAAGAAGTTCCTGGAGGGAGAGAAGGATCGAGGGTGGTGGAGTTGAGTTATTTTGAGGTGGTTGAGAAAAGAGGCTTCCTGACACCTGAGTTTGACAGTGGGACCGGTGTGTGGTAGATGCGGACCAGTGGGCTGTCAGGAGCCCGTCCACGGGTCATTGCCTCTCTCTTCATATAAGCGGCGCACACACACACACACACACCGTCGGCCTTACCTTTCTGTAGACGATCATATTGGGGGAGTCCTCCTCTGGATCGGTGGTGCCCACGCCTACCTGGTCCCTGGACCCTTCCGCCATTTTTGCTCGGCCCTGTCGGGGGAGACGAATGAACAGCATGAGGGCGGCAACCCAACCATTACCAGAAGAGCCCAAAATGACGACTCGATAAGCATCAGTCAGCGTCTCCATTTCCCCACGTACGAGGAACCAGCATTCCTCCGGCCTTTATCGTCGTGACATTCAGCTGCCAAAATGTTGTGCTGCTGAAAGGAGACGCCCGTCACAGCAGGGACAGATAAGAGAGCTCAGGTACGCGGATGTACGATGAATATTAACTAAGCCACAAAGTCAAATCGTGAGTGTGCAGTGTCGCTCCGACTCCCAACAAGGAGGACTTCTGGGGTGCTGCTGACTCAAGAACGCATAAATAATTGTGGTGTGGCAGAGAGAGCTAAGTTTTTGTTGAAATAGTTTGCTAAAAGCAATAGGAAAATGGATGAAACAGCCAATGTTAGCTAAAAGCATTGGATAAATAGTTTAAAAGATTGTAAAAGTAAAGATTTGTAAAAGTAAAGGATAAGTGTTTGAAACCAGAGTTCATATCTAGCTAAAAGTGATGGATAGCTACATATCTAGTTGAAATACAACCATTTAAATGCATGGTTGAAATAGCTAAAAATTACGAATAAACAGCTCAAAAAGTTAGCTAAAAATAAAGGATAAACTGTTGAAATATTGAGTTAAAAGCAACAGATAAACACACACACACACACACACACACACACACACACACACACACACATATATACATATATATATATATACTTGGTTGAAACTTCTTACACTACATGCTGTTGTTGCCTAATAAATGCAAGCTCAACAGCTCAACCATGCTGATAGTTCAATTGCTTAAAAAAAAGTAACTGCAACAATACCCCATTTTATGTAATTAATAGTATTAAATAATTAAAATCTACTCAAACATGTCAGCTGGTGTTGAAGTACATCTGACGCAGCCGTAGGGGAACATCAGACTAAAAAACTGCAGTACAGTAAATCAGCTCAGGGGAGTCAGGATGGCAGTAATTATGTATATGGCACAGATGTGTGTCTTCAACACGCAGTCAGGGTAGGCTGTGAGGGTGATGAGTCATCAAAAAAAAAAAGCTGAAAAAAAAAAGTGATGTTCATAATGAATGAACCTTCACTGAGGTGACACCGAGAGTTTAACTGTGGTCACTTTTAGCTGCTGTGTTTGTTGTTGTTTTTATGCAACGCGTCAGTACATGTTGACTCCATTAGCAGCAATTATATGATGGTTACCTCTGATCTGCCTGCACTCCCCACATTAACCTCCCCCTCTCCAGGCTTCATTCTTTGAGAGCTGCTGTTAAGGGATTTATTTACAACCTCCACACAGTCCCCATCGCTTTCTCTGGGCTGTCTCCCCTCTCCCTCCCTCCCTCCCTCCCTCCCGCTCACTCTCTCAGGAGAATTAATTCTGCTTAACTAAGGATTTCCATAACCTACGCTGACGACTGGGCTTCAACGAGCCTCCTTAGCCCCGTCTACCCTTTGCCATTGAAGGCTCCCGTGTGTATTAAAATGGGTTACAGCATTTGTTAGTCCTTTAATCGTGCGGGTGAAAGAGTGGAGACAGGGTGGATTACACAGTTTGACACATTCATAATTTTTGGTACTTATAAAACACAAAGTGCGAGAGGATAGAGCTGCCAGAGGGAAAAAAAAATAATAATCACACGGTCCGCTTGGCCTCACTATTCACTGTAACAGCTATTTGTGTTTGAAAAAGAACTGTGATGAGCTATTGAGCGGAGGACGCACCGAGAATACAGACAGCATTTCATGTCAGGCAGACACTGGCAGGCACAATATGAAATCTTCATACATTAACTGAATTAGTAACACTGCATCTTGCCAAGGGCCAGCCGCTGGCAAGGGATTTGGAGGGGCTGAATTATGTAATTGAAGCTGTGCAATGTTACAAGTTTGAAGAACTGTAGATAAGGGCCCTGGTGCGAGAGGTGAGGATTGAAATTGTTCAAATTCGGCGTGCCACAAGCTCGCGTGACAGCAGACACGCAAGGTGGCGTGAACACTTTAATCTGTTACACCACGGAGCATGGCGATGCGCATGAGTGAATAAGTAATCATCCGCTCTCGCCTTACTGTTTGTTATTGCCACCAGAAGTGCGGAGTGCAGCACTCCCCATTGGCTGACACGTCTGTGCTCTTTTTAGAGCCTGAGCACATTAGACAGCTAATCTTTGCATCTGCCTCAAGGGCCATATAGAGAGGCAGGCAGTATGGATTGCATAGCACCTGCTTAAGGGAAACAATAGTGTGCCGATAGGTCCCCTGTGGACAGGAAGCTGTAATTCTAGAGAATAACTTCCCCCCAGTTGGGCTGCCCAAGCATGCAAATCAAACTCCACAGAGGGCCCGTCCAAGATGTTAATCGAAAGCTTGTGTCAAATGAAAACACACTGAGTACGGACACTGACAGTCGCCCACTGACAGCCTGAGAACACCAACCTGGCCTCATGTGCAGCACATGTGTGTCTCTTCACATGCACAGCCTTGAAACCAGGCACACAGCAAACACCAATTTATGAGGAGACAAACATGAAAGGGCATTGCTCACACACACACACATATTCACAGGGCAGAGCCCCCTGCAGTGGCTCAAATAAACAAGCCAATAGACGCCCAGTCGGCTGAAACAAACTGAATAAACTGGAGTTCACACACAAACATGCACAGAACAAGGCATGCTCCAGATACACCCAGAGTCACATTGTGACTGTGAGTCCCAAAGCTCCGTTCAGTCTCAGCAGGCGAGCAGCCGAGTGCAATGCAACATCTGTGACACCTGACAGTTGTCATAACTGAAGCATTCATTACCTTAGAAACAAAATAATGCCCGGTCCACTCTGCTCCCCCGGCTGGCTCCCCCTTAGCAACAAGCAGCAGGCAGGTTCATGGTATAATTGGCAGAGGGGGAGAGAAGGGGATGAAGAAGACTGGGTGATGAAAGCAGTGAAGCAGCGAGAGAGAGAGAAAGGGAGAGAGAGAGAGAGAGAGAGAGAGAGAGAGAGAGAGAGAGAGAGAAGCTGGCTGGTCACTGCAGTATTCCTTCTATTCCTCCTCCTCCTCTTCTTCTCTCTTCACCAGTCCTGCCTTGCCCAGGCAGTTCAGGAGATCCTCACATGTGTGCACCTCGTTCATTCCCCCTCTCCCTCTGTCTGCATGTGCTCGAGTGTGAGCGCGAGCGAAAGAGTGAGTGTGAGAGAGAGAGAGAGAGAGAGAGAGAGGGAGAGAGAGAGGGAGGCAGTGAGATGCTTTGCAACAGAGAGGGGCAGATCAAGTTGGAAAAGGGGGAGGGATGAAGGAATTAGAGAGAATATAAAGAGGAAAATAGAGGGAGGAGAGAGACAGAGAAAGGATGAGTGTGTGTGTGTGTGTGAGGCTGTGTTTGTGTGTGTGTGTGTGTATGGGGGGGGGGCACAGAGCAGTGGATGCACAGTGAAAGGAGGACAGAGAAATGCACACTGCAGCAGCGCCCACCGATGCTGAAAATGAGAAACATTTCATTAGGAGGATATTGAAATGCTAATATAAAAACAAGTTACTGTTACCGAGCACACACAGGCGCTGGGCTATAAATATATATTCCAGACGCTTTGAGCAGGCAAACCTCAGAGATAATGCTTTTCACTTCCCATTCAAAGCCCATGCGAGAGAGGCTGCTCATTGCTTGTTTTCTCAAGCAGCCTGTGATCCAAAGTAAGACACATTTCCGCTACTTATATTTATATTTCCTAAGCTCTTATCTTCTCACATTACTATAAATTCCTTTTTTTTGTTGCTCTAGGATGGCAAACATGCACTCTGTTTCTGTTTCCAGCTTGTCTCTGAGCTCTTCTCCTCCTTCCCTCTCTCTCTTCAAGGAAACTCTGGAATCATTCAAGCTTAAATGGCAACCCGAACGAATGAACCTTTTTTCCTCCAATAAATGAGATCCCAAAAGCCCCCAAGGAAGATACTCCAGAAATACATGGCGAGGCCAATTTGTGAATGCATGCATGGAGAGTGAACACACGCAGACGCACACATACGCAGATGTTTGTGTTGACAGAACCAGTTCACCAGTTATCAAAGAACCATCTCGCTTTGCTGCTCTTCGCCGAGTCGTCTTCTCTCTGTCAGCAGTGTGGCGTTGTCCAAGCAAAGGTCTTGGCTCTGTGAAGCCCCGTTCTTTGTTGTTTTTGAACATTTTTAGGTGCTTCAATTTCCTCGGAAAACACCTAGAATGAACAGGTTTTTATCAAGCAAAACAGATTTTTTTTTTAAAAAAGAGGGAAAAAAGCTTCTAAAAAATTATTAGAAGTAAAATGTGTGCAGGATTTTTCTTCAGGCGGTGAAGCGGATGAAGTCAGAAAATTTGAGCAACTCAAAACTGCTGTTCTCAGTAAATGTGGTAACCAAGGGAAACCGCGTGAGTGGCGTGCCTATTAGAGTGTGAAACCATTCGTCGGCCCACGGTGCTTACCCCACACATTCCTCTAATACTGTTTCTGCAGGAAAAGAGCAGGACTGTAGTATATTGTAGGGGGGGGGGGGGGGGGGGGGGGGGGGGGGGGGGGGGGGGGGGGGGGGGGGGGGGGGGGGGGGGGGGGGGG
>JBAJHX010000115.1:13897772-13913076 GCA_037176925.1 Amniataba percoides
CCCCCCCCCCCCCCTTCTTTTTCAAAAAAAAGGCGGCTCCCCCAGGGGGAAGGGGGGGGGGGGGGGTGGAGGTGGGTTTTTTTCATATCTGGAAAAGGGAAGGGGGGTGGGGGGGGGTACCCCCCCCCCCCCCCCCCCATCCCCCACATTATTAAAGCCCTGCGATTGCAACCATACATCTACGTCTCTGCACATCCACCGTACAGCAATATGACATAACCACCCATCCCCCATTGATTACAACAATCCACACATATGTCCCACACTGCAGTGACCTGAGATCAGCACATCTTCCTGTGCCATGAGCTGCCCTGGCAATAAGGAGTACCATCGTTAACAAGGTGGCGGGCAGACAGACAGGCAGACAGACAGGCAGACAGACGCACGCAGGCAGACAGGGACTTCTCTAATCTACTTTAAGGGGGCCAGCCCTGCTATAATCTGCATTAATGCTAAATTATTGAACAGCTTGTTCACAGCTACACCACTGCCAGAGAGCAACACTGCTGGCCACACACATGACACCACAGAGATCCTTCCCCTGTGTAAAGTGATGGAAGGGAAGCGTCGTCGTCATATTTATTAGCTGAGCAAATGCGTGTGGGGAGGCTGATGTTGTGTCTGAACCTGCAGCGGTGCAGCAGGGACGTTAATTAAGGAAAGAAATTCTTGAAAGGACAGATTCACAGTTTTTCACGTCTGTTTCACAACAATATTGATGTGTTGAAAGAGACTCTCTGATGGTTACTTCTCTCCTTGCTGGTCGTGCAGACATCTCTTTCTGACGTCCAGCAGAGATAATATGAGGCCTCAGCAGGCTGAGTTAAACAAATGTAGTCGATATGGTTCAAAGATACAGTCTGTTTGATATGAAATTCCCTGTTTTTAGGCATGCTGGCAGCGTGGCTCCTGGAATAGTCAGTGGTTAGCTGAAATATCTCCACAGCTCTGGGATGGATTTCGATGAAACAGATAGTCTAGGCCCTTATTCGGAATAGATTGAAGTGACTTTAGTGGTCTGATGTTTCATCTTGTGCAGTTATCAAATCAAAATTTAAATGCCCCAGTTCAACTTTGTGTTCAGCACTAACTAGCAAATCAGACCAATGGGCCAGTTTTTGCACTGTTTTGCTGTTGGAATAATATCACGGCCCCAAACTAAGATGGTGAAGCTGGTAAATATTAACTGTTAACATCATTATGGTAGCATATTCATTAGCTTCACATCAGCTGCGTTTGTGCTCAGCTTTGTCTGTAGATTTCATCTCCTCCACTGGAATCAAATGAAATGAATCTCTTAATGGCCAGTAAGCACAGGGGGTATCAGTGCTTGCACAGCTATGTGAGTTTTATTTTAAGGCAGACTGAAAACAAACCTGTCCTTTAATCCTACGGACTCTATATTGCAGAGCAGCTTTGCAGCTGTACAGGCATAGCTCTGCTGGGTATCACGCTCCAGTCATTTCTTGGATCTGTAATCGTCGATGTCTTCACCCTGGCGTCTGTCAGGTTATCCTCATCCATCAATCTGTCTGATCTAGACTCGTCTCTGCTGGAGCGACTGCCTTGTGTAATCGGGCCTAAGTGGGAAAACGGCAGCTCTCTGTTAATCACAATACAACAGCAGGCGGCCACCTCCTGACAGGTATCCATTTACTCAGATGCCACCTCAGATGGCCCCAGCAGTTAAATTACGTTTCCCCTTCACGTCTTGTCTGAAACCTCGTCTCTCTGTGCCGTCTATGGCATTAACGCCGCGTCCACATCACATTTCATCTGCAACAACACACGACTGTGAGACAAAAGTGTAATTCAACAAAATATCTTTAATAGATATAAACATTTTTACACATCACAGCTCCATAGAAACAGATCACATGCTGTCACACGTGTTAAGAATGAAGGTGCAGGGGGGGCGATCTGCTGTGCTAGGGGCCTGGAGCTAACTTGTCTGACTCTGGCTCACAGTCTTTGTCCTGTCTTATCCCCCGTTTATTTCACATACCAGTCCTTTCACTCTCCACTACATCCTAGCCAATAAAGCAGAAATACGTCAAAAGAAAGGATCTTAAAAAATAAGAATGAAGGTGCAAATTCTGATGAATATCAAATTCTCCTTATATACAGTTGCACAGTATCTGAGTACAAAAGGAAACAGTTAAGAGGCTTGAATATGGACTCTGGTCTCTGGTCACCAACGGACCAAGTCCGAGTCGGGCTTACAAGCAGATTTACACGCTACAGAAAACTCTGTAGCTGGAATTTCAGGATTTACACAATATCTTACTATGTTATCATATATCGAACAGTACCGGTTTAATCTCAGACAGACTAAATGATCAGATTGAGGCCTTTTTGCATGCTATGGATGGAGGAGGGGGGTCTGTTCCATGTAGCATTTTACATGTTGTCAACACTAGGTGGCACTGTCAATCCACTGCAGCAGGCAAGGCTGGAAATAAACTGTAAGGAGTTTAAAAAAAAAAAAAAAGAATTAGTCTTTTGGGTCAAACGTTAGCTTTCTTCTGATTAAATTGAATTTGGTTTTAAAGGATATACATGTATATATATATTCATACTCTCTCATATAGGAGCCTGGACATTATAAGAACATGCAGATCTCAAACTGCATATGGCTGCTTTTCTTTACTTGGCCATTATAAATACTCTTTACACATCTCAAGGGCAGAGTCAGAAAATAAATGCTAACATCATGTATTTACAATAATCTTAATAAGTGACAGTAAACTGTCAATTTCTGTGGCATATTTTTCTGTTTTCCTTTTTTTACTCTCTCTCTATATATATATATATGTGTGTGTG
The DNA here is from genome assembly GCA_037176925.1 of Amniataba percoides. NCBI lineage: Eukaryota > Metazoa > Chordata > Actinopteri > Centrarchiformes > Terapontidae > Amniataba > Amniataba percoides. The sequence goes on from JBAJHX010000115.1 coordinate 13,900,596, forward strand.
TGTGTGTGTGTGTGTGTGTATACATATATATGTTCTTATGACCAGTAGCTTATGACCAGTAGGCCTTTTTTTGTTTTACTTGCTTTTAACATCGGCAGAACAGACAGGCACTTGACCTTACAGTGTTTACAGTTATGTGCTATGCAAAGGGTCCGTCCGTCTGTCTGTCTGTCTGTCTACCCACACTGCTACTGAAAAAGGATAGTGTCTGTGGGGGAATAAGATCTCCCAACATGTCACACAGCTTCTCTTATTTTGGTTAGCGATAAAAAGTAATCAGTGTTGCTATCACTGGGTTGAATTTAAACAGTGATTCATTTACAACACAAAGTCACTTTAGTCTTACTAGCTGGGGAGCTTAAATGGAGACAGTAGCTCTAAATCCTTTTAGATTAGTGTCAACATCTTGCTGTCTCTGACATGCAGGGATACCACCAATTCATTAAGTTTGACACAAAGGATCATGTTTGTGAAATTCTCAGGAAGGGAGAGCATGCTGATCAAAACTGACACACAGTCGCACCACTGCTCGTTTTCTTCTATTCCCCTGTTCTTTCCGAAAATGCAATAATGTAGTCTTTAATGGTAATCATACCACAGATCCACAAGGCTGAGACAGGATGTAGGTCCATGTTGGCACTGGTTTGTAAAAGCCCGAGTTTTTATGAGCAGTTCTGTTGCCACTGCGGTGCAGACGAACCAAGGTTCAAATCAGTTTTTGTAGTGGTCAAACTCCTAACGTAGAGCAGTCGGCGGCTGTGTGCATCAGTTCATGTCGATGGTGTTAAAGACCCACTCTGTGAACTTCTTGAGCTTGGCCGAGGCGCTGTAGGACTCCTCAAGGAGACGCTGGTTGTCCTCTCGCAGGCTCTGGATCTGAGCCTGCAGTGACGCCTTGGCATCCTTCTCCTGGTGGTGTCAGAGACATATGTGAGCAATTTGATGTTAGATCGTTAGATGAAAACAGCGAACTAACAGGATATAGCGCACTTTGTTAGTCTAAATCTCTGTGTTTTGTTATTTATGTAAGTCAATTTCCAATTCAATACATGTTGTATACCACAGTACTTTCTTATTAAACCATAACTGACCTTCTTCAAGTCCTCCTGTAGCACCTTCACCATTGATTCCAGCTGGCTGACCTTCCCCATCAGGCAGGCTGGAGTCTCTCTGTGAAAAAAGGCGAACCAGGACATGACGCTTCAGAGTGAGGCAGCAGTTAAAAGCCGTGCCACAGTTAAAAGAAATGGAGACTCATGAAGGCTATGAATTTCAGCCAAACACTGCAGTTGCTGATTTTACTGTTGAGTGGAAGCTTAATTAGTGATATCAGCTGCAGTTCTGTGTGACTGCAGTGAAATCTACAGGGTCTTTCATGGCATGGCGCTGGACACCAGTGGATTAAAAGCAAACAATGGTCCCCAGCCATGACCTGAGGCCTCTTACCCGGGCGAGGGCTGTCTCAGAGGGGCTGCCTGAGGCTCAGCCTGCTGCGGGCTGGTGGCGGCTGCGCTCTCAGCCATGGCGCTCTCCTCTTGGGCTGCTAGGAAGACCAGCCTCTGCTCTGAATAAAGAAAACAGTTAAAAGACATTATTATTATCAATGACTAACAATGCCCTCTGCTGGTGAGAATGTAGATTGCAGTTGGGCCACACCTTCCACTGAGAAGCAGCATCAGCTAATGACTTTCACCTCCAGTGATTTTAGGGAGGAAATGAAAACTCGTCATGTGCCTACCCTCGAAGGCCTTGGCGGCGTCTACAAGGTGGGCCCAGTCTAGTGGCCCATCTGCCCCAGAGTCAGGCAGGGGCATGAGAACGGGGTCCTGCAGCTGTTGCCTCTTCCTCTCCTGCTCCAGCTCTGAGCTCTCTGGGGCTGACAGGTCTCCTGGGAAGGAGAAACAGCAAAGTAAGAGAAGCGGACAGCACGTGTGTCTGCTCTCACATGACAGAAAGAAATGCAGACGGAAAAACAGACAATTTGTGAACAACAGCGGTGCTGCATTAAAATTCAGAGGAGTTGCTTCTGTTTGTTTAGAAAAATATTACAGTCCTCAATATCTCACTACTATCTTGCTATGTATTTAAAATCACAGAATACCACTTCATTACTTTTCCTATAACTACAAAATAAAGGTCCACAGAACAATATAAAAGCAGAAGCTATAAATAATGAAACTTTACCCAGGGACTTGTGTGATGCTCGCCGACTCGATCCATGGCGAGTGGTGGGTGAGCGTGGCATGGTGGAGCAGCTGAACAGAAGGTCAGTGGGCGTGTCGCGCTGTCCGGTGGAGGATGGCTCCCTCTGCCCGCTGTAAATACTCTCATCTGACAGCGTCCTCTGCAGGGAGCGCCGAGTGGGCGGTGGACCCGGAAACAGTGGCTTTAGATAGGAACGGAAACAGTGACAAGTGACAGGACTCAGGTGAGACAAGGTGGGAAATGCTGCAAATCTTATTCAGCTGGACATTCAAATAAACGGCAAGTACACAAAATATCAGCGGGGGTAAAAGTACACAGTGTCAGTAATCATTGCGCTGTGTTACTAACATCAGTATACACCATCATGCTGCGGTCTTTCTATGTACCTTCTCTTCATTTGTAGTGGGTGGAGGGCTGTCAAGTGTGATGAGCTTCTTCAAGTCTTCCTCCAGGCTGGACTTGGCAGTATGCCGCTGGGGCGACTGGGAGCCCCGGAGATTGGCCCTGAGCTGCGGCTGACCACCCAGCAGACCGTCACTCTGGTGCCGTCTGGAGATAAAAGCAAGATTTAACTCTGTGAGAAACCTGTTAGATCCAAATGACTAAATCAGGAGACAAAAGGTTGTGGAAGAGGCAGCCGAGAATGTATCTAGGTATGTCTGTGACTAAAGTTCATGGGTTCAGATTCTCAGACAGGATGGGGAATCTGTGAATAAAAAGGAGAAGCAAGTATTCTCTTAAATGATGATGTTAACTTGCCCTCAGAAAGACACTTCACCACTTCACTGCCTCCACAGGAAAGGCTGTGGTTTGTGAAGCAGCTGTGGAGTGTGAAAACAGCGGTTGTCATCAACCACAAATGTTGCACTCACCCTTTGGGCCAATGAATGACACATATGCTACCCTGGGTGAATGAAAAAGGGCAATTATGTTTAGTCACCCTTCCCTGGGAACCAAGTGATTTTGTTAAAAAAAAAAAAGTTTCAAACCAGCTGCACCACATGGTGGCAGTGTTGGCCAAATTTAAAAGGCACCAACACCGGGAGAGCAGTCTGAAGTACAAAATGCAGCATTCTTTCCCCCAGTTTCTCAAACATCAACACCACGACAGCAGGACACATTTCACTGAATGATAATTTCCCCAGCATGCAGCGCTGTGGGAGGCCCAGCTTTAAGCATTCACAGATGTTTTTGTGCAAACTATTCGTATCTTACTTGCGAGTGCTGCCAAAGTCCACAGAGTTGACCGTTCCCCCAGGTTTCCTCCAGCCAATCAGGTACTTCGAGGTCGCCCCCTGACGTGGGTAGAAGCTCTTGCTCCCTGGGGACTGGCAGTTTTGGGACGTGGGTGAGGTGGCTGCTGCAGCCGCCTCATCTTGTGGTGACACAGGACTGCAGCCCTGGCCTATCGGACTCCCTGAGTGGCCAGAACTGAGTGTACTGGAGAGAGGGGACACAGATGCAGGGTTAAAAAAACCCCATCACAGACAGATTTTTATGGAATTATAAAATATACAAGCAGATTACATGGCTGCAAATGCAGCCAGTACAGTACTTTTCATTCATAGGGGTTTTGTTATTTAACTTGATTCTGGCCTCGGTTCAATTAGCATGATTGATGAAGCTTCAATATTTTAATTTGTCTGAAAATGAATTCCTCCAGATGGCCACTTTAATTTTAGCTCAAACTGTCAAAAATACTTAAGCAATTGCATTAAGACTGTGCCTGTAAACAGATCCTCTTTAAAAGCCATTAGCTAACCTGCTCCATCACATGTCCCTTACTACCTCTGCAGACAGGTTCAACTGATGAATTTATAGATAAAAAATAGGACACAGTGTCCTTACACTTCATTTCCAGCACCTTGGAATAACATTTCTCTGTAGTTTCACATAAAAGCTTCCTTTTTCAAACAGAAAGTTTTGCAGCTGTGTGCGAGCGCTGATGTGCGTGCACATACTATAAAACAAAGCTGCCAATGTACAGGTCTGGTGGAGCGGAGTTATTTCTGGCTGAGTGAAGAAGAGAGGGAGGAAAGCTGCAGTTGATTCAAAGGAAGTGGGATTTAGAGGAGGGGGAACAGTGCTGAGCTCACAGTCTGCATTTCTAGCAACTTCAAGCACTTCCTTTCTATCATGGATACTGGGAGAGATACATACAAATGCAAAACCACACACAGTTTTTTTCATTCTCTCTCTCTCTCCCTCTCTCTCTCTCTCCCCCTTTGTTAATGCCAAACCGCAGAGCTTTGGACTTTTCCATCTGGGATGGTACAGGATATATCTGGACTACAATGAATCACTGTCTGTTTAATGAAACATTGATGCAAGGGCACAAATTCTTCAGCTGCCTACAGCTGACTCTAACAGAACAGCAGCACACCTGGAGTGGGAGGCGGCATCACTCAGGCTGTAGGAGCCACTATCCGGGAGTAGGGGAAAGGCTGACGGGCTCTTCGCCTGGATCTCACTTCCTCCAATGGCGATGAGAGCATCCGGTGTCGGAGGTGGAGTGTCTGTGGTCCTCTGGGTGCCCGCTGGGTCATCCTGCCATGGGATTTTGTCTTTGGCCCTGAAAGCACCGGTGGAGGAAGCTGTGCTGCTTTGCGTGGCAGTGAACGAGGTTGCGTCAATGCCGCTGTCAGTGGACGCGCCCTGAAGGTAGCCGTTAAGTTCAAGATCACTCCGCACCCCTGAGCGTGAGCCCACCTCGTACCATTTCTCATCGCTGTGGGTGGAGCTGGAGGCGTTGCTCGAGAGCGTGTTGCTACTCGATTGGCTGGATGAATACTGAGCATGAGGCTGTTCAGAGACAAGAAATAAAATGAGCATCCTCAAATGTGCAGTTGTTTTTTTTATGAGCACATTTCACTCAAATGGCTTGGAGAATTAATAATGACATCACAAGCTCATTCCACTGTCATTAGCTGATGTTAGAAAGATTTTAATGATGTCCTCAGTACATGTTGGTATAAGCATGTTGCAGTTCTTACTCAGAGGCAAATTATCATTACCAGCCATTAAACTGCAGCCCTTTGTTCATCACAGGACTTCCTTTATCGGCTCGTAACCTGCCATCAAACAGGAGCAGGAAAATGACATAGACCACGATGGTTGTTGATTCCGGCTCACCTTAGTGTTTTTGTTGGGAGACATGTGGCTGCTCTGCTCTGATGGCTGGAGTCGAGGAATCACTGCTTTGGAAACCACAGTGTCTGTAGGAAGCAAAGAAACATGGGTAATGAAGTCTGTAGGAAAGTGTGAGCACTCTTAGAGTCACATTTTATTCAGTGCTATCGCTAATACTGAGACCAAAGTTCCTCTTGCCTGTACCGGTTTTGTCCCCCAGTCTGCCGCTAGCTTCCCCCTCCCCAGTTCGGGACCACCCGACCCCGGCACCAGAGCATGCTTTGATCCCGTTGACCCCGTCGCCTGCCACCTGTCGAACAGATGTCACGGGGGACTGGCAGTTGTTGTTAAACCTGGAGGGGGAGAGATGAGGGAGGTCAGGTGTTTCCAGGTAGCACAGCAGGCTAGTTTAGCTCATGTAACCCACAGAGCAGAGGAACTTACCCATCAGGCATAGACTTCTGCCTCCAGTGGCTGGAGCTCATGGTGTCTGTGTAGGAGAGGCTGGCGGGGGAGTTTGTGTTGTGCAGCGTGCGGCCCATCACGATGGAGCAGGCGAGAGCATAGTTGTCGTTCCCCGGGGAATATCTGTGTTGATGAAAGTTGATGCATGTCATTAAAGACAAAACGTAACGCTGCAGCCAGACAGCTCAATGTTCAGGGTGTCTGCAAATTTCATAAAAGCATCATAACTCATTTTGAGACCTTTTCGGGTTGAGGGGCCGCCCGTCGCTGGACACACTTCGGGGAATAGCGGCAGGGTTGCGGTCACTGAAATCTGAAGGCGGGGCCTTGATGAGCGTTCCCCCCGCGCCGGCAGCACGCGTTTGAGGGCTAGATGAGGTGCGTGGCCACTTGGTATTGTTGTTGGTGGGGCGGAAAGGGAACTTTAACTCGTAGGGCATGCCCTCCTTGTGGTTTTTGTAATCCACAAGCGGCATGTGGTAGATTTCTGAGCAGCCTCTGTGGGCACATAAAGTGGTAACAGTCAGAAAAGTTTAGGCAGAGTCCCAAAGAGCCACAGACAACTGCATTAAATTTCTCTTGCGTCTACAGATCATTAAATCCACTCTACCTGCGAGGTGTGGAGTCCTCGTGCGGGGGAATGATGACCACCTTGACGGTAACAGACGTCCTGAGCAGGTCGATCATCTGCTCGTGAGACAGCGAGGCCACCGCCACCTTGCAAATCTCCACTAAGCGGCTGCCTTGCCTGAGCCCGGCCTGCCAAGCGTAACCATAAGGCTCCACCTCGGCGACAATACCCTCAAAGTTGACGTGAAAGCCCAGCTGGCCAAGGGCGTTACGGCGTAGGGTCATCTCTGTGGTCTGACTGCCCTTGGTCAACAGCTACAGAACAGGTGAAGAAGTGGAGGTGCAGAGGGACAAATCAGTTGTAGAAGAAGTACATGATGTATAGAACTTAATTTCTTAAAGGCATTTAGCTGTTTTTTGCAGGTAAATTAAAATACAGTCTTTCACTGAACATGTGACACTTGCCCTCATCCCACTATTTGTCCACTTCCATGACAACTGACTACTAGTAGACACCCTTCCTAGATCGTTCTCTACCTATGGTAGAAGTAATTAGTAGTTAGTACAGCCTGAAAGCAAATCCTAGAGGGAGCAGAGTTCCAGTTACAGTCCTGATGCATGTCATGATGCCCACAACAAAGACTAAAACAACAAAAAAAACACATTCCTGCTTTACAATGAAGGGCATGTGCAAGCAGTGGTAACCGGCAACAGTAAATCTTTACTTTGTTTACCACCAACGAGTACTGCAGTGTCAAAAGAATGATCCAACTGCCCCACCAAAAAGAACCTAAATACACCACATCGAAAACCTCAGTAATGATATCATATCACCAAATGACTGTGTATTGTGCTTAGCATGACTTATAATCATGGAGTCCACACTACAGCTGTGGCTTTTTGGTGACTGTGTGATTTGAGGCTACGCCCTTGTTGCTACAATAACATCCACAATACTTAGTTCCTTTTTTTTTTCATACTACTGTTGTTGACGGAAGTGGACAGACTGAATATGACGTCTCCACACATCATGGGACTGGAAGTCATCAACACTGCTCAAACACTTTGCTTTCATACCTGTTCACTGGCTCCAGGGATAATCCAAACAGCTCTGCACTCATTCATACTCACTGCTTGATTTAGAAATCTGTTTATCTTTCTGTTTTAATCCTCGTTATGTGCATTGGGCTTCCTAAATAACTAGATAAATGTATATATAATGCTACAAATAGCATGAGCTCAGATAGTCTGAGGAACAAGGACTGTGGTGTTCATTACACGTGGTTTGTCTGTGTTCGGCTCAGTGTAACCTCTGATAACAACGGCAGATGGTGTGTGCTAATGAGACATACTGTCACAGACAGTAGTGTTGCCCCACTGACCTCCAGTCTCTTGACGACCTCTCCAAAGTCTTCTGTGTTGTTATTGATGGAGCGCAGTGATACACTCTCACCGCGCTCATAGTAGATCTTCATGGAGGCTGGGCTCCCTGTCGACCAACCAATCACATCCCGCGTGGCACAGTTAAACACCACTGCTTTGGCCTCCTGATCTAACAGGATGATGAAGTCATTCGAAATGGCCAACAGGCACTCGCGCTCGGCTCCGGCTACCTGATCTTCAGCGTGGACCTGCCAGGTCACGGCCCCCAGGCTCCGGAGCTCCGCCCCGCTGTATGGCCGCACTTTCTCCCGCCGTTTGTGTGCCAAAGAGATGAAGGGGAACTTCCCGGTGGGTTCGACTGGAGTGCTGGTCACATGACGCTCTGCCAGGTCCCGCAGATACTCCTGCCGCGTGCGAGTGGCCATTGCACCAAACTTATCGGACTTGTGTGCTGCGTTCTCGGCGTTTATGACTTTGCCCAGCAGGAAGTCCCTGAAGACAGTGGACTTGGGGAAGGTCACGCCCTTGGGGATGGGTGGGCCAAAGGAGGGAACGTCCTGGGAACGAGTGACAGCCACACTGCAGAAAAAAAAAAGAAGGGTTTGAGGTCATTACAATATATATGTTAACCTCTTTTATAGGTCTTTGCAGCATTGCACTATTTTCTGTTATACAAAAAAATACATACAAAAACGATTATAATACAAGAAAGTATAGTACAAGAAAACAAAAAGGCAAAAAGTAGACTTTCGGATCTGTGAAGACAAATACATTAAAATAGCATACAGTATAAATAGCAGGAAGCGAAACAAAATGTTTTGCATGAACCTGAAGACTGACGCAGGATAAAAACACTAAAAGCTAATGTGATTTATTTCCACAATGCTTCTATAACGGGGGGAAAAAATGCAACGCTGCAAGGACAAACAACACATGGTCTTGTAAAAAAAGAAGAAAAAAAAGTGGAGACATCTTTACATAGTTTCTCCTGAGGTATTGTTGCCTTTGACCTGTTTCACTTGTGAGCATAAAGGAGGGCGTTAGAATTCCTCCGGGCGAGCCTCTCCTCTTGTTACCCTCTGCTGCTCCTATTCCTCTTGCATACAATGGCTGTCCTTGAGTTGGATTACTATAAATTAGTGAACAGGTGCAGGTAATGCTGCGTCATACCTGTTGTTCATTTGGAAAGTGTGCTTTCAAACATATTGGGATTAAGTTGCCCTTTGGGAAGACACGCACGGATTGTCACATCTGTTGGCAGCAATGTTTGCACCCACTCTGGCTGTGTATTCTCTACCGTGAAGTATGAAGGTTATATGGAGGCTAAAAATGCATATACACATACAGTCAGGAGCGTATACACTAAAAGTCCATGAGAAAGAGAAATGCGAGACATGGCCTTGGATAAGCTGATGTGACAGTTCTGACAAGTCTCCATCCACTCCATTAAACAGATAACACGGCCATTGCCTGTAGCAGAAACGTTGCAAACCATGCCTGATTGCACCCCAGCATATAAATACTATACATCCAATCACAGCTGACAAGCCAGCTCCCAGAGTTGACACCCTTCTCCTCTCTGCAGCATCACGGCATGGAGGAACAAGGCTGCAGCTAGGGCTAGCAAGCGCGAGCAGCCAGCATTTCCTAAACAAAGGTCCAGTTATGCAATCTGCCTCGCTGGCCCCGTGTGACTTTGAGGCAGCGGTTGAAAGCAGCAGATTAGCACCCCGCTGGCCCCGGGCCACTTACTCCTCTAATGCTCGGGTCTGGCTCAATATGACCTGAGCATTATCCAAATCTCAGCAGCAGGCAACAACAGGCTATTAATAACTGGATGACTTGACAAATTACAACATGCGACTTATTGATAGAGATTAAAGAAGTAAAGACACCCGATTATTGACGTGGTGTTATGCAAGATATGAAGACACAGTCATATGACTTCATGAAAAAAATGACAACAAACAATAATCTCCTTGTGGGGAATGAAGTTTCAAGCTGGTATGTGATTGTGTGTTTGTGTAGAAATCTTTGTGAGTGTGTGTGTTTATGCTTGCAAATGTGTGTTTAGCGATCAGCTGAAATCCACAGAGCTTAGTATCCAGTAAAAGTCAGATCCCTGCGTTGACTCCTGTGACTTTAACACGCCCGACACACCACAACCTACAAGCACTGACAAACACACCTAACACTTACCTCCAGGCTTCACCAAAAAGTAACCATGCTCTTCAGAGTATTACTGCGTAATATCCTGAATCTTCCTTGCAATCAGTGCTGGTGATAAAAAAGAAAATGTCCTGGGTCGATAACTCGAGTTTGTTCTGTAGCTTCAATCTGAGACTCAAGATGTACCACTCAGTGTGCTGGAGCAAATCCCGGTAGCTGTTCTTTTGTTTCCACCCAGAATTTTTTCTCAAACCTTCAGAGAAAAGCATCCGTGAAAAGACTTGTGACAAAAGTCAACATATGGTGACACAATCCAGCAGTGGCCAAAAGCTAGGAATGTGTGAGCGTCTCTGGGTGGGGTGGCTGGATTGTCCTCAAGGATTCTGTGTCCTACGCCTCTTCCTTTCATCCACAAGGAAAACCAAGAGAACCAGCATTTCACCTTTTCTCTTTTCCCAGAGTATAAACTAAAAAAAGAGGCAAAAGGCAAAAAGCGAGCTGAATGAAGGTGTCCACCGGTCGATGGGATGGAATGCCTGGTCTGAAAAAAGACAAAAACAACAGCTCGGAATAAATCGGCCCGAATTTGTGGCGGGTGTGAGCTGAGAGACAGAAGACTGGCCTGACCTGTCCGCTCCCGAGACGGACTGAGATGTGAGCTCTGAGGGGAACTCTGCTCTCAACAATCCTCCCCGCTCACATGCATGTCCGGGTGAAGAGAGCACTTCATGTGCATGGCGCTAACTCCTTCAGACCATTCCGGCTCACGCTGCCCAAAGGCAAAGTGGCAGTCAGGGAGAGGAGGAGGAGGAGGAGGAAAAAAAAAAAGGAGGGGGGGTGGTTGTATTATATGAGTGTGTGTGAAGAAAGAGCTTTTGAGTGAATTAGTGTGCTCTGGGAAGAGTGTGTGTGTGTGTGTGTGTGTGTAACTGTGTGCAAGTGAGCATGAGAAAGAGGTAAAAAGGAGAAAGGGGAGCAGGAGAGTGAGAGGGAGCGAATATGTGCGTGTAATGTCTGTGAATGCAGGGCGCAGAGACTGTGGGTCGGCGATGCGTAAGTGTGAACGCCACTGAGTTGCGGCATGATCGTCACAAGGCCGAGGAGCCCATCGGTTCGACAGCCACTGCGGGGATAATCTTTTCAACTGGACTATAATCAAACAAATTTACACTCGTGCAAACACGACAAGAGCGTACACAACCTAGTCATGCGACAGGCTTTTATGTTTGACCCGTGCCTTCCAGTCAAAGCTTTTGTCTTAATGCTACTGTAGCTACCTGCATAAAAACAACACCGCTCGTAGCACTGAGAGTGGTGCAGAGCTTTTAAGGGTCCTATAAAATGGGTCCAGTTCTTGCACTGAGATGGGAAGTTAAAACCAGATTTTTATTGAACAATGCAACTGGCTTTGGTCAGTCTGGCCTACTTTCAACTGTAATGAGTCTCCTTTGTCTCTAGATATGGTCATACATATTCACAGCTGGTGATCTAACCTTAACCTTACTCATAATTCTCTGAGACGGTAGCTTGTCAGAATTTTCAAAACCTGTACTTATCCTGGAAGAGGTTGTGTTCGGTACACATGCACATACACAACACTGCTTTTTTTTTTCCTTGCTTCCTTCCTTTCTTTCTTTGAGAAATGCAAACCACACAGCATGTTTAAAAAAAAAAGACTCAAAGATCCTAATTGGGTTGTTTGTTGCATTGTGTTTAGCTCTTATTCTGCTGGATTATCTCTGCTGGTCAGATATGAAGACCTACCTGTAACACGTGCTATCGGAGCAGGGGTTGTGCACCCGTACGATGATGAAGACGTGTTGAAAGTGAGAGCGGATGGCTTTGGGGGTGAAGGGGTGAGCACCGGGCTCCTGAAACACGATGGTCACGATGTCATTCCCTATGTGGCGCTTCCTCAGCAACTGATCATTGGGAAACAACAAAGTGTTAATTAGGGAAGTATGGGACTTGAAACAAAGTCACACCAAGCATATGGCACATTCCACTCAGTGCAGTCAAAAACACGGCGCTACTTTAAGCTTTTAAAATGAAAGTTGGATGGGAATCAAATCTGGCACGAGGTACAAGTCACACATGCGTGCCTCTAAATGATACACCCTTCCTTTAGGGTTTTCTGTTTTCTGTTTCCAGACAAAAGAGTTCTCCATTTCCTGATAAACAACTAATTGTATACCACAAAGGCTTAGGGGGGTGTTTCTATCTTTACCTGTTGTTTGTTGTTGGGTGTGTAAGGCAGCAGGGTCGACACATGGAACATGATCTCGTAGTCCTTGTAAGTTGTGTATAAGGAGTGAGTACCCGTGGAATCCGCTGCAGGAAGAAAAAAAAAAAGCAATATGGCGTTCATACCCATTGTATAACTGCAGTCATCCATCTCTCTCACATGTTCGTTTTGTGTGCTCAGTGTTTTCTGTGAAGGACAGGATGCAGTTTCTGCCGTAGCACAAACAGCTATTGATTTCTGCTTTAAAGGTGCAGCACAAGTTCTGTGTGTGATCTAGAAGTGTGTTTTGGAGTTGTTACTTTTGGTGTCCAGCTG
>JBAJHX010000115.1:13931900-13944749 GCA_037176925.1 Amniataba percoides
CACACACACACACACACTGCACTGGCTGTACACACAGATGTTGCAGATGTTGGCACCATCTCGAGCGGAGCAGCACGTTCCCGACTCACCTTCCTCGAGCTGTCCGCCTCGCGCCCCTCGCGGCTGTCACACACAGAGAGAAAGAGGTGTGTGTGTGTGAGAGAGAGAGAGAGGGGAGGGGGGGGGCTTTCCTTCTTTTGTTACAACTCGCAACAAGGTCCTGTAAGTCCGAAACACACACACGCGCGCGCGCTGCGCACCGCTCGTCCTTACCTTAGCAGAGGTGGTGGGTTTTTGTTGTTTTTTTTATGGGGGGGCGTTGTTGGGGGAAGAGGAGGGGTGTGTTCGCTCCGGTTCCGTGCCGAAAATGCCCCCGGCTTCTGCCCCCCCGGAGGGCAACTTGGAAGTTTGATAGAAAGTTACAGCTCTGCCTCGCTGCGCTATGCAGCTGCTGGAGGGATGAGATCATTGAAGCAGCCTCCCCTTCTCTCTCTCTCTCTTGCTCTCTCTCTCCCACTCTCTCTCAGCCCCGAAGTCTCGCGAGAAGGTTCGGTGGAGGGAGGGAAAGCAAACGTTTCCGTGGCAACAGCGCTCACCTGTAGTTAGGGAGGCGCAGAGGAGGAAAAACTAAGAGCTCTCACTCTGCTTTGAAAAGAAAAGACGTGTCGTAGACTAAAATGAGGCAGTCAAAACACCAAATAAACTTTATCTGTGGCTCTATACCTTTTTATTGTTTTGCTGTGTTTAAATTTGATCAACGGTGTTGTTTATTTTCTGCTTTGCTTCCTTAAGTTTGACTTTCCTGCTCACAATAATGGAATATGGTTTGGTTTAAAACACTCACTTACTTTGCCTGTTTATAAAAAGACAAGTGACCTTTGACTTGTGAGGATCATTTCCTGTAAAAAAAAAACCCAACAACAACACGTGATTGAATTTGGAAAAATAGTCAAACAATGCCTGTTGTTAAAAACATATCAATACGAAATGCTATTTTTTAATGGTGCTTTAGTTATATGCAGGGATTTTTGTTGTTGTCAAATCAAATATTGTCTAAAGATTACATTTATTTTAGACTTATTCAGACGTCGAGATACTTCTTTGTTTTAATTATCGTAATTTTCTTTTGGAGACTTTGTATTATGTGAGTCATCATTCCACAGAAACAATCTTTGGTGGCATTTTTTTCCCCTGCAAACTGTGTGTATGTATTTGTGTGTGTATGTGAGTGAGAAAGAGAGAGAGAAGTGCTCAGGGTGGAGGAGAGGCCCCCGGCGTTCCTGCTCCAATATTTGCTGCTTCTAATAGGCAACATTACTTACCTGACTGTCACCCCACAGACTCGTGGGCCTGTGGGAAATATATTACATTAATCAAATGTCCTTGTGTAGCTTATCATCGTGGCAACACCGATATTTAAATGTGGCATGCAAAGCCAGCAAGTGAGGGGATGCACAAACAGAAACAGTGTCAGTGTGACTGGGTGTTTTCACTGCTGTCCCTGCAGCAGCAACCTGCCAAAGACATTATGGCACTGCCTGGGCTGTGCGGCCTGTGGCTCTGACATCACCAGCTGATGTGGATGTGAGCGGATGTGCAGGAAATCCACTGCTAATCTGCAGACCTTGCAAACAATGCATACTGTGCACAGAAATCTAAAGCTGGATAAGAGCTCATTACACAGAGAGGCAAGGTCGTCGCTCTCCTAAACGCATGATTTAGGTCTTCAGGTGTCACTGTGGCAGTAAAGCGCTCCTGTATCAGCAGATCTTACTTGGAAATGTGCATCTAATGAATTGGAGATGTCAACAGATAAAGAATGAATCAGCAGGATAGAGGCTGCACAATGCAGAGCAGTGGCCTGTGAGTGGTTTAGTGTGCAGTGACAACGCACACTGTATCACCACATCCTTCCTACTACATTTCAGGCTTCATTATTGTGCCCACACAGAGCTGTTTCATACATTACAATATCTATTTTTGTCAAACCTGCATCAGAGCCACACACCTCCAACAGCAGGTGCATTACGGTACACGCAGTCCACTTAAAACAAGTCACATCAGTGAGGGAGAGTTTGATTTTTTTTTAGGGTTTTATTCCTGTTCAAACATTTTGTGTGAGTGTGCGGTGAATGTTAATTCATAAAAGCATGACAGAAGTTTATCTGTTTGTATGATCAAATCAGCAGCACCATCTGCTGGCCAGGCTTTCACAGGACGAGAAAACTAAATTTAATGACACGTGAAAAGGAAACACCCTGCTTTTCAAAGTGGTCCTGTAAAGTACGGCCACATTTGTTTAAACTTGTAATTATACCATGAATTCCATTTAATTTATTCCTCGGCTACTCTTAAGCACTTATAGGTCCTCAGATAATATTCCCTCAGCTTTTCAGAATATCACCCTCATTCATTAAGGCTTAAAAGTGTGGAGGACAGCACATCAGCTTTGACTGTGATGGATGATCGGTCATTATGAGTTGGAGGCTATTCTTAGGACTTGGTTAATCTTAACAGTCTTTGAATGTCAGGCTCGATGTCAATGGTGGGGAACTTTTTGCTGTATCTTTTAAAGGGCTCTCCCTCGGGCCCGATGAGGAATTTCTCAAAGTTCCAAGAGACGTCCGTCCGGCTGATGGGACTCCAAACCAGGAATTTTGGGTCCTGCATGAGGGAGTTGGGGTCGTCATCGGGATAGGGGAGCTTGTCTTTCAGGTAGGCAAAGACAGGATGTGTGTTTACTCCGTTGACATCACATTTCTCAAAGATGGTGAAGTTGGGCTGAAAGCCGCCGCCTGGACGTACGTGCTGCAGGGAATTCAGAATCTCACCATTGGAGCAGTTCTCCTGAAAAACAAAAGCAATCCATTTCTTTATCGTCCGGCTGTTTTACACTCCGCAGACAACCTGTAAAGGCTCACAGTCTGCTTCCAATTTTGGTGATAACAGGGATTAAGCTCATTACACTGTAGCAAACAAAACCACTCAGTGTCAGGAAGAAAAAAATCTAATTGCAGTATCAAAGCTAAAGTACCAGCTACAGTTTGCACACTATGCAATCATGCTCTTCTTGTGAATTACTGTATGGTTGAATACAGTGGGAATCACTCTAATTAGGTCAAGCAAACATGAGAGAAAGTTCATTTTCAGAAGTGCAACTTGGCCAAGCCAGGACATTGGGAGAAAGCTCAGGATCCTGTTTAAATGGAAATTAGTTTTGAACATCTGGTGGAATTCAAACGACATTTTTCCTGATGTGAAAAATGTCTTTTATAGCTGGAGAAAGCATTCATTTTGGGGGAAATTTTGTATCAGCTGGTGGACTGATACAGTATGGTTCACCTTGAACAATAAAACATCAGCTGCATAACTGAGAAAGTAAGAGCTTAAACTAAGATCACATGTGGGAGGTTAGAAACCATGCAGCTCAACTGACCTGATATCCAAACTGGTTACAGGGAAAACCCAGGACCACCAGCCGATGGGGGTACTTGCTCTGGAGTTGGTTGAGCTCGCTGAAGTCCCGGGTGGTGGTGCCTCAGAGCGAGGCCACATTCTCTATGAGGACCACCCGTCCCCTGAACACGTTGAAGTCCACCGAGTCTCCCTCCAGCGTGGTGGCCCTCAGGTCGTAGAAGGTCTTGGCGATGAACGTCATCTCGGCTCCTGTGCTTCCACACTGGAGGCAAACGGGATCTCAACGTGCGACTGTGTTCAACTGCTTGGTTACCTGACTCACCTCAGGCAGAGAGCTGCTTTCACGGGTGTCAAATGGCCCTGCAAGAAACTGATACGCCTGACATATGATACACTGCAAAGTTTCAAATTGATTGCTGTAACCGATTGTAAAAACCATGTGAGTGCAAGCAGTGTTTTCATGATTCACAAAGATGTGTTGTCCTACTTGAGTTACACTAAAAAGCATTTTAACTCTTTTGTAATTCCTCTGAACCAAAATGTTGGCAGTTATGTCTTGTTAATAACTGGAGTTCTTTGATTAGATTGATTATACTGAGTATGTATCTGATATGTGCTGATGGGGGGGGTAATAGCAAGTATTGTGACAAATATTCACCTTTATGGCATCTCTGTGACTTATATCTGTTTTCTCAGTCATCAAAAATTGAACGTGTGATCACGTGTCTTTCTCAGTAGGTGGTGCAAAATTAATGAAGCTACTGTCTGAACTCTCCATGGACCTATCTTCACTCAGTCCAAATTTAGTGACTCAGCAAGACAATACAACTGTTTTAATTTATTAACTTACACATTGTTTGACTTTTGCAGCATCCTTTGACTTTCAAACATTATATTAAAATGACAGAACTGTGGCACCTCAGCAGACCCTGAAGCAGCAGTGACGCAGCAGAAACACATAACACGCAATAGGAGTCAAATCCACAACACGAACGGTACACATACATTCAGGATGGTAAATAAACATATAGTGCATCAAAAAAAGGTCTCTGCACATGGCACAACACTGTCGCCCTTGAAGAAATAAGTCCATTGTGTGAATCTACCCTTACTTGGCTTGAGTTTCAAGGTGTAAATAATTCAACTCTGCCCTCTGGCTACCTCATTGTAGCATATACACTTGTTGCAACTTCATAAACAGACTTCCTTGATAAGAATTCACACGTTGTGGATGTGTAGTCTGCATTTCAAATGTTAAAAAAGGAACAAGAAAGCGAAGGTGATAGAACTCAATAAATAGAGATTAAGTACTTGTATAGTGCGTTTCACCAAGGGGAATGAAGAGGGTGTGTATAGTGATAATTTTGGTGTAGAAAACAGAGGAAGAGCTACACTCATGCACTGCAGATATCCTCCTCACTGGCCGTAGAGTTCAGTGATCATGCAACAAAGAAAGGCCCCCTGCTGGCTGCTGCTGCTAACTGCATCTACCAACATGGAAGGTTTATTAACTTACAAAAACTTAAAACCAATCGGGGGCCTTCTTGGCTCCAGTGCTGAGTCACAGTGGGGGAACAGATGTCTTTAGCTGCACGTGAGCCGTGGCACAGGTGACACCCTCCCCCCAATCTAACAGGCGCAGGTCCTCTGAGTGTCAGAGGCATCTTCACCGCCCTTCTCTTCCTCCAAAGCGGCCTTTTCCAGGTAATCATCCAGAGATCCCAGCAAGTTGTCCACGTGTCTCTTGTGGGCCTGTAACACCAGTTCTGTCACTTGGGCGAAGGCCTGAAGGAAGGAGGAAGCGAAAAACACAGATAACAAATAAGAATGTGAAGTGGGAGTTTCCCCTACATTGTTGGTGCACCTTTTTAAATGTGACAGACAGGTGCTTTGGAGATGCACCCCTGTGTCCTACCTCATTAATGTTACTGCTAGTGGAGGCGCTGGTCTCAAAGAAATCCATCCCATAGGTTTCTGCAAGCTGCAAGATCCAATTGGATATTTCGATCATTTACCGGGAACACATTTTTATCAACCACAAACTCCTACACATTGTATTATCACTCGATATACTAGTTAAATGCAAGAAATAACTAATTAAAACCACAAAATAAGGTTTAAATCACACCTTGCTCCCTTGGTCCTTTGACACCTGCCTCCCAGACTCCTCATCGGACTTGTTTCCTATCAAAATCCTCTGCACCATGTCTGGGGCATACTGCAGAATAACAACAACAACAGGAGAGACGAGACAGACAGCGCAGAGATAAGCGACTTCATCATCTTGTCACTCACACTAAGCCAGTGGGTGTGCAGCGAGCAGCGACGGTGCACTGAGGGGTAACACAAATACCGGGTCACTGTGAAGGGCAGTGAAATGACCGAACGTGCTTATTGTCTTACTTCATCCACATCACTGATCCACTTGGCCAGGTGCTGAAAGGACGACCTGTTTGTGATATCGTATACAAAGATGATGCCCTGGACAAGAATGCACAGAAAAAATAGATAATTAAAGAATGAATGCAATGGTAATCCACCAAGGTAACTTCAGTGACTGTTCACCTGTGCCCGCCTGTAGTACTGCTTAGTGATGGTCTGATAACGCTCCTGACCGGCTGTGTCCCTGCACAGATGACCAAAAAAAACAAAAAACAAATAACAAAACGCATCAGCAGGAGAAGATTTCATGATATGCACATCTGCATACTACGAATTCAATAAAATCTTTGAACTTGCCATATCTGCACTCGGACCTTGACTCCATCTATTTCCAGTGTTTTCATTTTAAAATCGATTCCTGCCAAAAGCAAAAGAGGGAAAATGGCGTTACATTTCACAGAGAGCGCAGTCAACAAAACACAACAGAAGCAAGCAGCAAAACGCCTTCTCAGATAAAACTGGAATCACTTAAGCAACTGTGACAAAGTGGTGACAAACCCTGCTCTGTTATTTTACATGGGCTTTTATACGCGTGAGTGAGTGTGAGCAGCTAATGTGTGTTGCTCAGAGACACTATTATCCCTCATGAATTGTTTTTTCTGTGTCAACTTTTAAATCACTGCGTCCCCACATGGGGCATGTCGCCACTGACGTGAACTACGGTGGTGTTTTTAAGTCCTGCTAGGTAACAGGACGAGGGAGCGAAGAAATGTGACACATGTGACTGCCAACGACAACAAAGTCTCCCCTGAAATCACTTCACTGGTTTATATTCAGGTAAAGACAACATACTGTCTATTGTCTACTTGAGTTTTTATGCTGCCACCACAGTTGAAAGCCCCGACTCCTCATGCTACATACTGGATTCAATAGATTTTTATAATGTAAACACTGTAGCTATTTTTTTTTTAATGAGGCAGCAGCTAAATTCATTCATGATAGAGAAGGAAAAATATAATCAGCTGAAATGATGCTAAGAGCAGTTAGCTTAGCATAAAGGTAGCTAGCTCAAATTGTAAATTTCATGAGATTTGGAGGCTAAGACACATTTAAATCAAGCAAACTAATGTATTATATTGATTTCAATGAAAATCGTGATAATACTTGGACCAATAGCAACAATATGGACAACAAAAAATAATAAATTATGGTTTGTTTGTAAGACAACTTGTCAAGATGGAAAAAAGCTGAGAGGACACGTTGTAGGGAAGTCTTTTGTGAAACCCAGGCCAAACAGCTCATTACATCTTACAAAGAGACCAAAACCCAGATTTTCACTTTACTGCCTCATCAGGCGAACAAAAGCAGGAAAAAACATCAGAGCAGAGAAGCTGTAACAAGACAGTGTTAGAAAATTATGTGAAAAACAAACATTAATGGTTGACTTGTAAGGTTTTAGATCAGACATTTTAACTTTCCGTAGTAGGAATAGCATGTGTGAGTAACACTAACAAATATAACATATTATTCAAATATCCCAGTGTGACAGTGAGCCAACAGAAAACCTGTCAACAAAACAGCCAAAGATAAATTTCCTGTCAAACCACTCATCTCCACGACATACTGCATGATATGATACACCTGTTCTGGTCTTTTACTTCCTTGTCAACCTCTGCCATAAAGTACCAGCTCTTTGTTAGTCATGTGACACTAAAACAGGCTGGCAGAAGTTTAGTTTGAGATGTTTGATCCAAATGAGTCTGATTTGAATGAGTGAGAAAACGTGCCTCCTGTTTCTTCCAGCAACATTATATTCTCACAGTGTTTCTTCACTTTCCGTCAGCAGCGATGTCCTTCTTCACTCACTTTCTCCACATGGCTTTTCCTGAGAGACGACAGCCTTTATATTTTGCAGCTGTTTTTTTATCTTGTCTTCTGTTTTTCTTTTGCAGCAGCTCAATGCAATTGGACTGTTTTTTTTGCTGTAAAGTGCTGACACTTTGCTTTGAAAGGACAAAGTTCTTATTATTAATATCAGGGATCTAGAAGCAAAGGGATTTTATGCACCGTGCACTTTCTCAAACGGCTGAGTTTAATCCCATTTGAAGCCTTCCCACCCTGCAGGCTCTCCTGAGATCCTGCTCACACTTTTCCCTGCAGCACTCTCCGCCTGCCACCACACACTGTGCAGCCTGATTCTGCTGTTTGTATTTGCTTAATGTGGAACTTATTTACTCTCTGGTGTTAAAACTACCCCACCATTTTCCTCCAGATCACTGATCTACCACATAGACAGGAAGCAGCAGTGATCATGAGACACCAATGTTGCTGGATCAGCCCATAAAAAAGGATAAAACATCAAATACTTTGAGGGCAGAGGGGAAAAAACTCATTTCATTGTTACTGTGACACACTACATTTAATATCTTTATCAGGTTCATATAAACGTCATACATTACTTTTATAAATAGCCATGATCAGCACGCCTTTCTTAGCATCGACATGTTTTTCAGCCAGTTTCTCAGGCACTTTTTTTTTTTTTTACTAATCCTACCAGCTATGTTGGCCTTCTCATACACTCTTAATGAAAGAGAGGAGATAACAGGAACACTGGACTTCATCTGAAACTCAATTAAAGCCAAACTTGCAGCCTCGACATTGCTTCTGTGCAAAAAAAAAAAAAAAAAAAAAAAGCATCCACAGCTGTTTGTCCGGGCCAACCTGTGTGAGTTTTGGACACCTTGATCATGATGACTTACCGATGGTGGAGATGTGTGAGGGATCAAATTCACTTTCCGTGAACCTGCGCAGCATGCAGGTCTTCCCGACCCCCGAGTCCCCGAGCATGAGCAGCCTGAACAGGACGTCGTACTGTTTCGCCATGACCCGAGGCTACCGCGGAGGAGGCGGCATGACTTCTCGTCCACCGGCGGCTCCAGCTGATCCGCACCGTGGCTGCGCGCTGCCTTCACGGACCCGCAGAATCCGCGCACTCTAAACTCGGAAATCGTAAATGCGAGTGAAAGTGTAAAAACTTGTACTGTTTTTACACAAGCGCTGTAGCCCTGTTTTTCTTGACATACAGCTGGATATTTTATGCTTAGGTGGTAACAAAAAGGGATACAGACATTAAAAAAATCCAGAAAAATGCCGATTCGCTTATCTATATTCAATCCACACGATTTGATAAATGCATCTTCTTCTTATTATGTCCCGTTCTGCGCACTCCATCCTAAAGTCTTTACACTGCGTCAAATAAAATACATTATTTTAACTGTGCCTCAAGTTTATGTGTGCTGATATGAAAATATCCCACGGCTTTTGAAGGAAGCATCCGACCTGCATCCTTGAGGAGGCTTCCTGTGTGCCACCTGCTGTGGGAGTGTTCAGTTGGGACTCATCACAGATCCCAAATCCAATATTTAATGAACAATAAAAGCCACAACTGTATCCAGGAGATCCCTTAAAATGGCCCCACCCACCTAACCAACAAAAAAATAGGTTTTCTCCTCTATATTTGAGATGCAACTGCTAATGTATTGCTATAGATTTTTTTTTTGCATAAAAGTAGTCTAATCTTGAAAATATTTAGACTAAAATTATAAAATTAGGCTTTGTAAAATGTGTCAAATCCCCCAGTATTAACTTATTTTGATCTCAAGTAATACTCCACATTTCCTTACTGAAAACCTCTGTGTCCTCAGTGGCTGCCTGAATACAGGCACCCACCTCCTGGTGAAAATATTATCTACTAAATATCTGAAGATAAATACAAAGGAATCTGAATCTTCCATTTGCACCACTG
This sequence comes from Amniataba percoides, assembly GCA_037176925.1. NCBI lineage: Eukaryota > Metazoa > Chordata > Actinopteri > Centrarchiformes > Terapontidae > Amniataba > Amniataba percoides. The sequence continues at coordinate 13,941,505 of JBAJHX010000115.1, forward strand.
ACTGACATAATTAAATTACAGTGAAAGGTAAATATCCTCCAGTATTCCAGCAAATTGTCAGTCTTTAATAATCAGATTCTTCTTCTAATCAGTTTCTTAAATTTCTTAAAGAAGCTTAATCTTCAGAAGCTTCCATTAGATGTTATTAAAAACATGTCGAGTTACACATGCATCCCAAAAGGATAAAATAGTTTTATTTATAGTCTCATAATAAAGGTATGCCTTAACTTGCAAGACAACCATTGGCAGTATGTACAACATACCTGTAATTTCCATGGAATGGAACAAACAAATATTGATTACATACACACTAATTTACCTCTGCAAAAAGGAAAAAAAAAAACAAAACAAGAAAAAGAAAAGAAAGATAAACATTCCCGGCACAGGCAAGTATTTCAAGGGAAGGCTTTTCTTTGCAGAGCTGACACCATTTAAGAGTATACAGTGTTATATACTACACACTGAAATGACTTCCATTAACGAAAATAAAAGGTCACTGCCCTTAAACTGCATTGCGTAACATTCAGTATCCATTTGGGGATTTTTTTCTATATATATATATATGTCCACATTTTATTTGATAATAATAAAAATAGAGGAAAATAAATAGTTGAACCTGTGGAAAATCCACTAAAACAGTAGGTCAACTTGTTCATCCTCCTGTGTTCTCTGGAAATCCTTAAGCCAAACATAAGGGAGGTCAGACAAGAGGGTAAGAAAATCAATTTCGCTGCATCACTATAAATAGAGGGATTCATCTGATTACGCAAACATTTTCAAAGACAAAAAACTTCAGCCACCTACACTGAATAAGGAGGGTTGACTCTTGCAAAACAGACTTTTTTTTTTCAAAAGCAACTTCACATTCTTTTCTGGAAAAGTATGAATATTAAAAAGGTAAACTATCTCTAATTACCGTTTTGTCAAAGATCTTAAAGTCTCACAACTCCAACGAAAAAAACAAAATCATTTTATGTCGTTTCACCAAAGCCTCACATATTGTCTCCACATCTGATTATGAATGGGAATCATGAGGTTTGAAAAGCGTAAAGTCCTTCAAAACTGCAGAGCTGCCTCACGTTGGGTGTGTGTGTGTGTCTGGGGGGGTTTTAAAAGTTGTTGCTGGGCAACAAAAGGAGTCACGGGGCGCTTGCCAGGAGGAAAAAAAGGAAGGTAAAAGCATTTTATACATAATAGCACCTCTCTCACACAGTCTCCGCCTCGTCTCCTGGACTGGGCGTAAGGAGGCGGGACTGAGTGTGGACAGGTAGGAGGAGTTGGGGCTGGTGGGCAAAGAGTCTGTCGGGAGGGCCGAGGTTGGGGGGGGGTGGCGGTGGTCCGGGTCTAGCTAGGCTCCACGCGCAGCTTCTTTCTGTTGGGGGGCTCATCCGGCTCTGACTCAGAGCTGGAGTCTGAGCCACCATCGAAAGCGGACACGGCGCTCCCTTTGCGGTTTGTGTACAAGCTGCTGTCGGAAGAGTAGTTTGTCTGGAGCTGAGTGTTCCCCTTGGCCTTCTCCAGTGCACGGACTGCAGGAGTACACAGAGAAGACAGAAAATACTGCAGTACATACTACTCATCAAGTATTCCACATAGTAACTGAGAGACCACATCACACTGCTACACCAGCGTAAATTTCTCCGCCTACCCTGCTGCTCCAACAGTGCATTCTGCTTCTTCAGGTCATCGATGTCTTGCTGGTGGGTGTGGTTTTTTCGCCTCATGTACTGGATGTACTCGGTGGCTTTGTCTAGAATCTGTGCTCGGGAAGCCTGTTTGACAGAGTTCTGTCAGCAAAAATTTCAGAGAGCCATGGAGCAATGCTGCAGTCTTATTTGTTCAGGTACAACATGTCATTCATGCAGAGGTCACAGTTTCACACATGTTGAAATTAGCTTTCAGTCTGGATTAAAATAGTAAAGAATGAAAAAAAAAAAACCCAACTGTTCCTGGAGTCAGCAACGTCTGGCACATTTACATGAACACAGTGAAGAATATAAAAAGTCAAAGCAGCATCACACCTGCATACTGAATCATGACACCGACTGCTGCACTTTTTCTTATTTCACTGAATGACTAACCAACTTGTTAAACAGATATAACTGTATCTCCCTCTGCGAAAACACTCAAAATGCACAGCAGGAAGCAAGATGAGAAGACCTGCATTTTCACCTGCTGCTCATGTGTACGAGAGAAAAGCGTCAATTTAATATTGCTTGTGTTGACGTTTTTTAGGCCAACATGCAGTTCTTATTGCTTACAAATGTGCTCTGTTCGTGCACAACACCGATAAAGAAGGAAATAAGGGCCAATGAGTTTCTACCAACTGTTTGCTATTGTTAGCTGGTATTAAGGCAGATGAAAGGATGGTCATTTTCCATCTCTGTTTTTATTTTATTTGAAACGTGCTGATGCACAACTGGCAAGAAAATTTCATAACTACCACTTTACGGAAGAAAGGTTGCTGAGCCCAGAGACAAGCAGCTGACAACAAACAAACAAATTTGAATGTAGAAAGTGAACATGTTGTCCTCTCACCTTCTCCCCTTGTAATGCAGGCACAGAATCTCGTAAACCGTGGAAGCTGTCTTTAATGTGGTCCCTGCGTTTGCGCTCAAGCGCATTGTGATGTGCTCGCTTGTCTGCCTGCGAAGTCAAAGGCAGAGTTTACGCTTAAAACACAGGTCATGTATTTTGTAAGACTGAAGAAGACAGTGTAAGGGTGGGCGATGTAGCCTTAGTGTTATTTCAGGGTCATTTGCAGTAACAATATTCAACATATGAAAAAAATGACTGAGCAATGCTTTATTGATGATTGTAAGAGCTGATTATTAGTGCAAACAGCAAAGTAACAACATAAGTCAAAATGTACACAACATAGAAGTAACTCTGGGGAGGAATGTATTAGTTCTGTAGAGATTTGGAAATTTCCTCCCATGTTATCTGTGCAATGCTGCTATCTTCATATTTTTAGTAACACCTGAAATATCTTCCCATTGCAATGTTCAATGAAGTGACTCTTTGACAGGTTTTCAGGAGGAAGTTATCAGGAGCCAGTGGGTTATACATTGTGTACATAAATAAATGCAGCAACTCAACAAGACCACAGACCGTATATGACTGCATATAAAGATGGACTAAGAGGTTGAGAAGATAAAGACAAATCCCCAAAAGTGAAACCAAAACACCTGGCTCGCCCCCTGGAGGCTATAAGCAGTATAGCTCACAAGACCACCTAAGTAAGC
>JBAJHX010000115.1:13959296-13973183 GCA_037176925.1 Amniataba percoides
GTAGTGGAAACACGCGCAAACCGTGCCGAGTCGAGTCGAGCCGAGTAGGTACTAGTGGAAAAGGGGCATAACTGTTTGTTTGGGTCACAGTAAATGTTGATACCAGGAGTAAAGAGGGTTTATGTTGCATAAAGGCAGAGTCACAAATACAGACAGTACTATGAGGTTTGTTTTTACCGTCGCTGCGTATACAGCGAGGAGGTTCAGAGGACCAGAGTCCCAGTGTGGTGCAGGTGAGGATGCTGGGTCCGTCTGGTAGGTAACCAGGGTCACATCGGTACTCCAGTACTGTGCTCACAGGGAACAAGCTCCTGTTGGTGTCTGTCAGATTAGTTGAGCCATGCTGCACCATAGATGGTCTTACACAACCTTAAAAATAAAGGGACAGCCAAAAAGTTAATATCTGTGCTTAATCTAGGTAAATGCAGATGGAACAGTTTTAAAAGACAAATAAGAGAGTTAGAAAAAGAACAAAAGACCAAGATGTCTTAAACCACAGAGGACTGACCAACCTTGGCTCACACAACTGATCTGCATGGGGCCGTCCCACTGTCCATCCTGACAGGTCAGGTAGTTATAATCTCCGCTGAGAATGAAGCCGTCGTCACAGAAGAACTCAATCACAGTGCCGTGGGAAAACATTCGACAGGGGGATGGGTGGCAGGTGTAGCCACCATTCTCAGGTCTGGAGAGGGGTAGACATGCTGATGGGGAAAAACACACACACAAAGCATCCAAACTTCACTGTCCACATATTAAAATGTTCATCCACATAAATGTGAAAATAACAATACAGTGACCCCTCACGGTGTTACAGTCACAAAAGAGAGCTGTGGACAGAATGTCTTACCACCACTGCGTATACAGTGAGGAGGTTCAGACGTCCAGAGTCCCACTGTGGTGCAGGTGAGGATGCTGGGGCCATCTGGTAGGTAACCAGGGTCACAGCTGTACTGCAGCACTGTGCCCACAGGGAACGAGCCCCTGTTGGTCTCTGTAAGGTTTACCCAGCTGTTCTGGACCATGTATGGCCTCACACATCCTGGAAAAGCAAAAAGATGACATACTGTGAAATTGCTCAGGTTTTCCATGGTTTCTAAGCCAGGTCTTGAGCTCTTACTGGTAGTGCAGTTCCTTACATTGTTAGATTACATTGTAAATCATGAAATATATATAGTGCTGTGTGTTGAAATCACTGAAACGAGACTGTTGATTAATTCCTGTCCTCTGCATTTGGTTGACATATCTGCATTTTTCTGTTATGACAAAGCTATTTGGTGATATTTCTTCAGCAGAGAAAAAGAAGGCTAATACATCAACAAAGCCTTGATTTATAGCACTGTATAAACAATATTCCTTCTCTTACCTGACCCTTGTCCAGTGGACAGCCCAGTCAGTACCACCAGCAACAAAAAGGACCGTTTTGTGGCAGAGGTGTGAGCCCAAAAGGCTTTTGATATTGACTCTACCATTCCATTGCACATCTTCCCCTGCAGAGTCAGCTCGACCTGACATGGACAGAAAAAGCATGCTATTACAAATATATTGTGATGAAACGCAAAAATTCAATCTCAGAAATCTGGTAGCCTCACGGACCGCATACGCTGACACCTGCAGAGCTTGGACAGCTGCCAGCCAAATGGGCGTGACAGTGGGACAATGCACCCTGCTGCCTCTACAGTATCATAGTTTTTATCTATATTCAATGTTATATGTTAAGGTATTGTGTATCTATAGTGTTATATTTTATCTTGTATAATAATTTTAAATCCTACAAGTTGAAATTCATTTTTTAGTCATTTTTACTTGTGGGAGTCTAATCCTTGATATGTTTACCATGTAATTGTTGTGTAGCCGACAATAAAAGCATGGATGACAAGACTGAGAGAAAAAACAACAAGGGTATAAGCATGTAGCGAACTAGCAGTTATTGGGAATCAGTCCCTCCCTTCAAATACCAGTTAGCGATTAAACTGCCTACCCTTTATACATTCCCCCACCTACAAAATATATCTCTGGTTCTGAATGATTTCGTCTCAGCGCCTACGGAAATATTTTCAGTATACACTGATGAGCTACGGCAGCTAATTTCAACAACGTTACGGAGAACGGAGAACAAGGCCAAAATAAAAGCTACCCCGATGACATACCAGCTATATAGCACTGATGAGAGCTAGCTAGCAAGTATGCCCCCTCCTCGCAGAAAATTAATGTCCAGCACAGCACATCGTAGCTCATTTCTATTGTTACGTTGGCTAATTTTCCTGGCACGATCAATATCGATAGCTAGCTTTACGCTAACTGCACTTTACAATGGCTTTACGGTTACCTACCACAAAAACACGGCCTCGGAACCTCCACCCTCTCTCTGTCACACTACAGACATTTATCACCAATATCTCAGCGGCGCCGACGACATTTAACTTTACCGCGGAAGCGAAAAATAAAACGGAATTTAACGAGCCGAGCGGCGCTACTACGGCTAACCGCTAACTAGCTCCCCGAAGGCTACCTTGGTACCACTGCGCGACTGAGCCGCCTCGATTTCCCGGTCGCCATAGTAACAAATGTACGCATCCATAGTTACAACGTCCGGGAGCCTTTGCGTCCATAGTTACCAGAAATAGGAAGAAAAGTCGGAGAACTTTTCTGAGGACGAGTGATGTTATTATACCGAAGCCTATTTAACGATTAGAAATACTTTAATGTTTGGTTTTCTCGTAAAAATCCAACTTAAAGCAGCCACATTATGGAAATTATCAGAGGCAGTTTAGACGACATTTCCCGACCTGCATCGAGTGAGCATTCAGGCAACCGCGTGTCCAGCGTTTGTCCTTCGACTCCGTTTTCCCTTGTTGTTTTGACCAACGATGCAGCCGATATCCAGGTACCTTTAGTAAAGACATCACATCATAAGTGACCCAGAGAGTCGAATCATTTGCAGTAATTTTATTTAAACACATCCCTGTAGATCCAGAGCAGCTGTGAAGATGCTGCAACCAGCTCAGACACAGATCCTGACAGAGGTAAGTGTTTAATGCAGCGGGTTAGTAAAGCCTAAGGATAGTAGTTATTTAAAGTTGCCCCACATTGTGTGCGATATTTGTGAATCTTTTCAGACCAGTGTCACATCCATGCTGCTGATGAAGAGGAGGAGGACCCCAGACTACATGAGGCCATCGAGGAAATGAGGAGACTCGATGAAATACTGTCTGCAACAATCTGCAAAGAAAGAGAGGCGAAGCGTCAGAGGAAGGAGCTTCAAGCAAAACTCTGGCAGGAGCTCCTGGTAGACGCCGTCTTTGTGTCCACTCTACTTGCGTTACCGCTTCAGTGGTCCATGTTGTCATGTTATACTGTGTGTTTTTCTACAGCAGAGTAAGCCTGAAGGTCACTCCAAATGTCCACATGAAGCCTTGAATACAAGATTGTTTTTGGCCCTTGAAGCGCCCACTGGTAAGCATCAGGAAACAGTATGTGGATCAGATAAGATCAGTATGCGCAGTCCATGTGAGACATCTTATGTATGTTTTATTTCATCTTAAAGAGGATGAAGAGGAGGACGACTTTGTGCCTGTGTTTGAAACTCAGGTTCTTGACTGTGAGCACAGCAGAGACCCGGAGCAAAGTGAGTCATATTGAACATGAATGCAGCACACAAATTTCCGTGTACCTTTAAATTCTCAGTTGTACCGCCTATATTGTGCACTTGATGGCGCCGTGAGCTCAGAGAATTTATAGCTGTTGTTTTCCCCTTCATGGTAGCCTGGTGCAGACAGTGGTGCACTAACTCAGATATCCCAGCAGTTTTCCAGAAGTTAATGCATAACAGTTCATCCACTATGTGACTCATGAACAATTTCCTGAACACAATCTTGAGTTTTTTTATGATATTGATCCCCTAAGGAAAAAAAAAACGTTTTTCCCCCTGCAAAAACCCTCCAAAAAACAGCAGTCTGTGAGGAATTCATTGTGTTCTCAGCTCAGAGACATTCAGGCAGGTTGGCTGCTTGTTATCTTGGAGGCTTGAACTTCTTACATGGTCTTCCCACCCACAATGCCACCTGGCAGAGGCAGCATTAGAATAGCCATAATTTTCATATTTTAACCTGCTTCAAGATTATTTGGGCTGCTGCAAACTCTTTAATCGTGTGGATCACATGACAGAATAAGGACATTTTTGATCAGATTTGGCTAATGGTATTATTAGAGCTTTGACTTACTTTTTTTGTTATTTACTTCCTGGAATCTAAGATGTGGCTTTCCTGACAGGTGAGAAGAGGCCAGACAGTTCTGCGGATTCATATGAAGCAGGCCGCGAGGAGGCTGGGGGAGAGCACTACGAGGGCAGCCACTGTGGGGCTTCCAAAAGCAAGAAAAAACAGAAGGATTTTGTCAAGAGAAACATTGAGGTATGTCAAAGTTCACGCTGGGCCAAATGCAGTGTCAGAGTGTATCGCATGACTTGGAGCATGTCTCTCGACTGTTTGTTTTTCCGGTGAGGAAAATATTTTTCTCCAGTTCAAGAGGGTGACATATTTTAAGCCTGCTCGGGCACCACTGAAAAAAGACATGCTATGCAAATAATGATTTTCATTCTCTTGTTTTCCCCCAATGAATTGCAATAGCTAGTGAGTGGGGAGGGTGACCGAGTGCTTCTGACCCAGGCGGAGAGAGAGCGTCTGGCCCAGCTCCTCCGAGAAATAGACGAGGAGGAAGAGGACAGTGCCAGAGGCGCTGACAGCGAGGTAGGCTGACATGAAGACCTAACAGACAACATATGCTGTAGGATGAATCTCTCTTTTTCAAGTTCCTTAATACTTCCCCCTCATGTCCAGAGGTCTGATCCCATCCACCGCCTCTGCTACCAGCATTCCTCTCTTATTTTACTCCAACTGAAACATGTTTAATTACTTAAGGAGAGGAAATATTGTTTCCAGTGTTTACTCACAGCCTTAAAATACAATAACAACTAAATACTTGCAATCTCTGTTATTATGTAACTTTTGGCCTTTTGAATGATTTTTATTGAACACATTAAGTAACTTCAGGACAGCAAATAGACTAACTCTCTTCAGATATCCGTGTTTTGATGGCTGTTTGGCAGCCGAGACAACCTCTGGGCAGAAGATGCTGTCTCCTCAAAGCAGCTCGGATCATGAACCAGATGTCAGGTGCCGTGTGCGGTTCACATGGAGTGCCGCATGTTATGGACTCATTTTATAATCACTTTTTCAAAACAATTCCCTCTGTGGTGTTTCTGTGAAATTCAGAGGCCGGGATCGTTCATATAGCCTCGCTGTCAGCTGCAGTTGCGCTCGCAGTGAGTGTGTGCCGATGGAGCTTAAAGCAAAGAGACTGAGGTCTTGTTTTCTCTTTGATCATTCATCTGAGACCTGGTGCCACCTGGAGCAATGAACAAACCTAAAGCATCCTGACTTCAAATGTTTTTATTTTCGGCTTTAATTTGCTTTAATAGCCCTTTTGGCAGCTGCGAGTTTGAAGTCAGATGGGATGAAGCCTGTTGTGAAGTGAGAAGGAACTTACCTTTCACATACGGTTCCATTTAGTTTGACCCCGACAGTTTTGCATCCGTGGGACAGCTTGCCAGGGTTTTTTTTAAACGTCTTGCCGCTCTATTTATGATGTTTGCCTTGACTTTTTAGAGACAATACTGAAGTAATTGTGGCGGCAGATACCAAAGTGCGGGAAGTCAGATGCTCTGTGTTTTTTTTTATTGGCTGGAGGAAGACTTCCTGTTATTGCGAGGCGTACGAGAATGGCCATAACGGAGCAAGCACATTATTTATGTCACCAGAACTTTGGCAGTTTTGTAGTTCTGAGGAAGTCAACCAGTTCTTGGTAGAACACATCAACCACAAGCTGCTGCTCGCTGGTTGCCTCACACACTTTTTATGATATTACCGACTCTGAACAAGGGCCATGGTTCTGTGTATGTCTGCTAAAATGAGACAGTAAATCAGTAGCAGTCAGTAAACGTAGAAAATTTAGGGGTTGTTGTTTCTTTTACACGGATTAAAGAACAACGGTAACGGCAAAGTGACATCTCAGCTGTGAAACATATTCCATGCTTTATTAAAAGAAACAGTTCGACATGGGTGATACAATTATTTGCTTCCTTTCCAAGAGATGATAACAGTCAGCTTATCTTAGCACACAAACGAGAGCTGGATAAAAAGCCCAATACTCTACTCATGCCAGTTACATCCATGAGACAACTGTCTTTCTGTAGCTTAGCATAAGGACTAATACAGCACCTCTAAAATGCACTGATGATCGCAGGGCCGTGCTGGCTGTTTCCAGCCTTTATGCTGAGCTAAGCTAAGCAGCTGCCGGCGGTAGCTTCACATCTACCATACGAACAAGTGGTATCCATCATCTCCTCTAACTCTCGGCAAGAAATCAAGTAATCGTTGACAAATTTTGGCACTGTGTGTTGCTCCGCCCGGTTGATAGAGCCCGTTGTTTGCTGTTGTCTTCTGCCAGTTCTCTTGTGCTCCCACCCTCACAGCGTTCAGAGGTCACAGTTGTGCTCTTTGCAGAGTTGTGATCTTCTGCAGTGAAAGCCTTGCTGCATGGCCTTATCTCACCGCCGAGCTTTGATGAGCAACCAACCCACCCGCCCACTGTCTCCCAAAGGGGAGTCTCACTGGGATAGAGAGCTGCTGCGAGAAAGGGGCGATCGTCACAGTCTTGGCATTAACACTACATAGTTGGCATGCGGCGTGGAGAAGAGTGATCAGCACCTCGTTCACCATCCAGAAATGAATACCAAGTGCGAGAGTCACACTTGTACCTCTTCCCTGTTTCTGACATCACTGTCGCAAAGTTGCTAGCTAAGTAACAGATAGATAATGGTTATCAGTCCCCTACTTGGCAGGATTATACCCTGTGGGCCCTGACTTATTTCAGCGATGATTGTCTCCAAACAGGACATGTGGGCTGTGTCAGTCCTGACAGAGCAGGGTTACACCCCGGAGCCCTCTGACCTGGAGCAGCTGACTGACATCGACTCCAAAATTCGCCGTCTCCTGCCTGTCGAAGAATTCCTCTCAGTGCAAAGCTCGTACACGAACCTGAGCATGTCCCAGGTAAGTATCCAACCGCACCACTGTGTACATTATATCAGCCAGAGTGCAGTTTACTCCTCCAAACACCACCCAGGCCTGCTCTGAGGTAAGGTCATTAAGTCTCATTACAAGGTCAGCTCAATGGGGTATCAGTGGCAACATCTTGTAAAATGTGCTGTTAGTGACCCTCAGGGAGTCACACGCCTATCTGTAAGAGGGGAAAAATAGTATTGTATAAGATACTGTAATTTGGAACTGAGGCTTGCCTGGATTTTCCATCCATTGCACTTTCCCAGGACGTACTATAAGGCCTCTTTTACATTATGTGCTGCTGGAATACCTAAAATTATTACAATTTTTTTCCATTTAGATTCCTGATTCCTAATATTCTGTCCATTCAGAAGCTTGCACCAGCTCGTAATTCTCACCCTTAAATGCTGTACGTTGTCTGAATTTGGATCCATACATCGCTACCACATCAGACAGCAGAGAACCAACTTAACAGATATTTATAAGTGTAAAAAAGTTTCCAGGCTTTTGTCCTCGTAGACGTGAGCTCAGCGAGTTATCTCAGTGACCTTATCTCACTGCATTTTATAAGGCCAGATGGCAGGCTCATCATTTGCGTAACTTGTCAGTGGAAAGTGATGTTTTTGAAGTCATAAAAGCTTTACAGCGAAGCTTCGCAAACCCAGAGTGCCATTTTCTACTATCACTACTGGATGTGGGCTAGGAAAATCTGCAGGGCCTGAATCCCAGTGCTTGAATAGCACACAATCGATGTCATAATGTCCGGAATATTTATATTTCTGGCCCAGTCTTTCATTTGATGTCATAAGGAAATGGCAGTAAAACCACACTTGACATTTGAAGTAGAGGCACCGAGGTCATTTATGTAGTGCCCTCCAGTTGTCTATGTAGATGATAAGGATTCTTATTATTTCATCTGTGAGCTGTTAAATTATATAATCAAAGTGATATGTAAAATTGTGTACAATATGTTGAACACTATTAATCCATTCATTGATCCATTAATTGTTGTTGTTTTAGTAGATTAATATAAAAAAGCCTAGTAGCACAGAGCAATCCCTTGATCACTTAAGGATGTCATGTCAGTCAAATCCATGGAGTATAGATTGAGTCTAACCAGATGATCGGTACGTGAACTGTGGGGAGTGTTTAGAAGAAGACATGACTTAATGCTTGTTGAAACTCCCAAATTTCATAGAATAATGTTTCATACCAGCTGTCATAACTGACCTGTTATTAAGGCTGTATAAAACTGTCAGTCCTCAAAAATTGTGACTGTTGCCCTAAGTGCCCCCTCCCTTGTGCTCTCCCCACATGATGTGGAGTGGATCTTTGGCCAATAGTATAAAACTGTGACATTACTGGGTAGCTGGATGTGTTACTTCGTGTAACCTACTTCCCCTCCCTTTCCACCCTTTAATCATCTTGCCTGGTTAGAAGAGTATTTAGAAAAGGAAAATTCCCCACCATCCATCCATCATCTGCTCTCCATTAGCGCTGAAAAAGCTAATGCATGCATTCCTTTTCAAATAAAATATGAATTAAACAATGGCACAAATTATTTGTCTCTCAAGTTAACTGTTTGCAGATGATTTCCCCTCAGACTGAAAATAAAAGCCACTGTATTTTAGTGTTTTCACAGTGTGAAATGAGTGAAAGGTTAGTGAACACCACGCCTGTATGGCTTTAAAAGTAGCCGTTGTGGCGTGTATTAAAGATGGACTGCACTGACAATAAATCTCTTTCAGAGCGAGTCATTCATTCCACATCAGTGCCCGTAAATCCTTGAGGTGGTCATAAAAGTAAATATGCTTTTGTTTTGCGGTTACCTTTCTTCTCTGTAGTAGTTTGCACCAGTCCGAGTGCCTAACTGAAACCATTTGGACGGCGACGCAGGAACCTGCTTGTTTGCCGACTCATTCCAAGCCCGTCCCTTATGTATACAAACGAGATCATCTCATCTCTGTTTCAACAACACCGAAAGTGTTTTCCTCCCCAGCATATTAGATCCCAGCCCAGACTTCCACGTCCGCTGTTGTCTCTTGTTCTCTGGCTGTGTCATATCGATCATCTGTCAAGTTTTACAAGGAAGAGGGAGTTATTCACCCCTCCCCAGTGAGTACTCGCTCATAAAGGATCAGTCTGGGCTTGAATCTGTGACCTCAGAACTTGGCGGCGTCCTCTCCCAATAAGCCGTGATTGATATTGTGAGGGGAAGAAAGCGGCCCTCGCATTCAAACTCAGTCACCTTAGGAGTAGCCTAGTGGGTCCCTCGCTTGAGCCTGTGAGGGTGGATACAGTCAGCGAGGCTCCGGGCACCAGGGATACCGCCACAGAGGAGAGGCAGCCCCCCCATCAGAGCCTAATTACAGAGCTGGTGAAGGTAGAGCAGTGCCAGCTCCAGAAAAGGAACAGCGTTTTCCCTTTCATTTGGAGATATTAACACATGTAGGAAGGCTTACCGCATATACAGTCAAAACTACTGTACACTGACATGGTTGACCCATAGCTCATATACTGCAACCATTCATCGACTTGTAGCAATTTTGTACAACAATTTTCTCCATGCCTGCAAGGTTATGCAGTGGCAGGTGCATTTCAGACTGCGCAGACTGAATGATAAGGCACAGAAAAATTCATATTGTGATGCCATAAACCACAGGAGCACTAATTGTGGTAGTGCGATATCACTCATATGGCCTCGCGATGAGTCATGGTGAGAGCCTTGATGGGGAAAAATCCTTGTTTTCTTTGCCTCCGGCTCTTTTCTTGATGATTACTGATGAAAGGAAAAAAAAAGGTCAGGTAGCTTCAAACTTTTGGTGATGCGAAACGAAGGGAATCAAATACAACTTTGAACAGTTTTCCTTGGACGCTGTTGATATTGTGCTTATGACAGCATTGCTCCTTTGGCGTTCTTCGCTTTCTCGCCTTTTCCCAGGCCTCAGCTGAAATAGCCTTTCCCTCATTAAAAACATCTGTTGGCACGTTCAGTTAATGTACAGTGCACCCCTCCTACTGTACCACTGTTTGGTAATGCGTGCACCACCCACGGCTGAAGCCAGAAGAGGGGGATTCTGTCATCAGAATAAGCTGCCGTGGGGTGTTTGGTGACATGGGTGTGTAAGTAGTGCTTGTGTGTGTTTCACAGATCAGAATTACATTGGGTTGGGCTTTTTTTTTAAGTGTGGTTACAATGAAAATTAATGAATGGTATCATACAGTACAGATTTTAAGTCACTGTCCTACTGTGTTTGATCGCTTGGGATGCCTCCCCTCAGCGGGGCATCGACTCCTTTTGTGTTTGCATAGTAACTCGAGCTGTGTTTTTGTTGTGTATCGGTTGGCTTTATTTTGATGTCAGACTATGAGGTCACTTAGTCACATTGTGTGGTTGCTGATGAGCACCCATGATTTTAACTACAGCGAATCTTAAGCGAGAGAGCAGAGTTTTGGGCAGAAAACGCCCTTTTGACCAACACAATGCGGTCAGAAGATAGTTTGCAAAGTCATCTTATTTGGTCTGATCATATAATTAAGCAGCTGTGAAAAAGCTTTGGTCATGTTGAATTCATTTAAAATGTAGGTTAGCTCTTACTTTATACCTCCAAGTGTAAACTGTGTCAGAATTCATGACAGAGAGTCATGATACCGGCCAATCATTCTAATACTTTTCATAAATGTGATACAGATAGATGTAATATGTGTGTACCTTTCTATAAAAATAAATCCAGACCTGAAAAAGTACAAAGTGTGGTCCACATTCTTTGTTAACAGATTTTTGTTTTTAGTAGGGATGACAGCAGGAAAAGACATCTCGTTCTTTGAAGAAAATGTCCTCTCTGTCCCTACTAAAACATTAAAAATATGATAATTCACAACAGAAAGGGATGTGATGTTTTGTTTCTTACCAGTGAAACTTCGCCAAGCTCTCTGAACTCTTTAGACTTTAGTCTAATGTCATCTTTAAAGCCTTTGTAGCTCACATAGTGCACAGGATTATCTCCTCAGAGCTGCACAGTGAGAACTGAGATGTTGCATTTGACATATAGCATGCTTGGTGTTTTTCACAAGGTTAACTTGGCTAAAAAGAATGGACTCCACACCCTTCCCCACCCTATAATTCCTGTGAGACCCAGTTTATTGTCTTCTTATAAACGCCTCTCCCACTGGTGTTACCCACAGCAGCAGTTGTGTTAAGTGGTTTTAGTGAGATTTTTCCCCTGCCATGGTTGAGATCTAACTTTTGACTGTTCCACTCATTATGATACCCCATAGAGGACGATTCAGTCACAAAATCATCTGCCAACAATAAAAGATGCCTAAAATATTTTCAAATCACTATGATCTAAAATAAAGCATCTTAGGGTATTATCACAATCCAACATTCCTAGTATTTTAATACAATGCAAACATATTTTTGAGAAATATGCTTATTGTTTTCCTCTTTCTCTCCATCTATCTGTACAGTAAATATGAAGTTACCTCTGATAGCCAGTTAGCTTAGCTCAGCATAAAGACAGTAAGCAAGGGACAGCTGCGGTAGCTCTTAACAAAGGTAATAAAATTGGCCTAAAAGCACCTCTAACTATGTGTTGGCAATTTTTAGGTCACGCAATTGCATATAAAGTCAATAGAAAGATGCGATTAGATACAAAACAGGATGGTGCAAACCAATGTAAAAATGCATACATGCAGGTTGTAAGTGTTTCGACTTTAGTGAAAAGTTCACACGGGACTTTATGAATCTGCTTTATGACCTTGTTGTTTGGGGCAAATCAACAAGGACTGCATGGACATGGCTAAATTCACTTCGCCTTCTCCTTGCACACACTATTGTTGAATACACTCTTTTGTTTAATTCATATATTAAAAAAGTGTTGTTGTTATGTTGTTTTGCTTTTGGACACGGCCATGCTGGCTTTTACCTGGCAAATCTTTCTTTAAGCGCCGTGCCCAATGATGCTCACAATCCTCTACTTCACTGAGAAAGAACCACCTCATTGCAGAAATACTTTTAGCAGCTGATATTCAGGTCAGATTTGCTGTGCCTGATGATAGACTGCATGTATCGCTCGGGGACAAGAAGTGCAAAAAGATGCTTGGACGTTTTTTCACTCCAGATGCTTTCGATAAATATTCAGCATGGTCTACTTCTCAAGCCCTTTGTTCAAATTTATTCTGCCTGTGTCATTGTTTGGCAAACACTGAAATTACCTTATATTAGCGAAGTGATGCTGGGTGGAGATGATCCTGTGATTCTCTCTTAACCACAGTAAAAGCCCCAGACTGTGAAGTATTTACAATGGTTCGGAGAGATCACAAATGCAAGAGTTTCTTCCACAAACTGAGTGAACACTTCAAACAGATTTTTTCATTTTTCAGCCTTTGATTGCTCTTTGGATTGTGTCGAGATTGAGAACGCACAGGTGGTATCGATATCTTAACCCAGTATCACATTCAACGTGCTTTTTCTGATTGTAGGATGTGCCAGGAGGTTTTGATCTGCACCACAGTGATTGCTCCAGACCACCCTCAGTTCTGAAAAAAACGGAACAAAAAAAGCAAAGTATAAAGTCCAGATGACCCACAAGTGAATCTTCTAATACTTCAGGAATGTTCAGCAATCACCAAGTCATCTACCACAGATCCAAAACACTGATGTAAAAACATGACCTCTGGAGGGGGAAAAGACAACTTGGAAATATCATATCTGGGACATTGTCTCTTATGGAGCAGTATGTGGTCTGACTTTAGTGAGGAGGGAGGGGAAGGAGCGACGGTGCAGGATCAAAAACATTTCTGTGCGTTACCTTGCTAACCCAAGAGTCAGCGTGGAGGTGCCGATACAGACACGTATGGCAGACATCTGCGTTACAGCACCTCTGCCTCAGAACTTGGCAGACGGCTGCAGGTCATTGCCGGGCAAGATGTCAGCATGCGAGATGGAGAGAGGAAAACGAGAAAAAGGAGAGGAGACTCTCAGCCATAGCTTCCGAGCGGCTTGCTCCCGAGCTCTCACAGGGAGTGCTCGTGGCGAGGCATGCGGACAGGCCTTGGCAGGTAGCCTGGGTCCACGTGGCACAGCCCGAGCTCCTACTATACTTCAGATTTTGCAGAGAGACATACACGCAAAAAGGAAAAGAGAGGGAGAGAGAAAGAAAGAGAGGAGCGTGCTGGTCTGAACAACACCAGCCATGTCTGAGTGAGTCAGCGTGGCCGGCTGCCTTTCATCACAAGAGCGCTGTCCCTCTGCCATGTGCAGGCAAAAGTCATCAATGATACTTATTGTCCATAAACACCTGGGAGTGTATTTTCCAGTCAGCAGGAATCTGTTTCTCGAGAGGTAGACTGTTGATGTCTTGTAAGGAGTTACGGGAATTTAACAATAATCAGGTGCATATTTATAACTTCTTCATGTTCAGTTTCCATTGTCACGTTTCCATTTTTTTTTTCAGGTGCAGCTAAATCTTTATTATACTTTATTTCATTATATTGATATGTGTTTCAGACTAATGCAGTCCAATACAACACTAACACTAATTATAAACTGACCACAGTGTATTGCACATTTGGATAAATACTTCAGTTATAGTCTTTAAAATGACAGGAACTGTTGCAGTGCTGTTGTTCTGGACTGCATTAGATTACCAAATAAACTGGTGACTGAGTATATGACAATAGCATGCAGTTTTCATTATTTGTGCTCATTTTTTCATGAATGAGCAATTTAATGTGACCAACAGACATTTCTAATATAAAAAAG
>JBAJHX010000115.1:13973283-14000651 GCA_037176925.1 Amniataba percoides
TTTCTTTCCTATGACATGTAGCTTTAGTGAGTTCGAAGAAGTCATGTAGAACGTAGTTGAAGAGGCCACACGTTGCACTAATTAGTTTGTTTGGAGTATGCAGTAGCATTTATGATTTTACCATTGACACTTCCTTGGATTAACTGCCTCAGAGCATGTCATCCCTGTTCAGCTTGTCTTGAGTGTGTGAACAAGGTCATCGAGCCCACTCAGCATTTGGAAGTCCTCCTAAACACCAGGTGTAAGACCAAACCTGAGGCAGGCAGTGGGCTGGTACACCATGCTGACTCGTATTAGATACACACATTGCAGCAGGATACCAGAGAACCTAGAGATTTGTCTTGTTTTCTTGCTGTTTAGGAGCTATATCTGAGAATGCGCCTGCATGAGAGGATCCAGCTGTTGTATTTGGCAAATCGCAGCACAGATGTAACCCATATTGGTGCAGAGAAGAAGCTCCAGGCTACCAATCTCAATGGCTCCCTCCGCTGTCGGACAAAACTAATATGATTGACATTATACAATTATATGTTCCCTTTAATGAGAACATCAAGATATAGCACGCTGAGTATTAGTGGTCGCCATCCAAGATTTGTTTTGAATTATAAACATAAAATAATCCCAGCAATTTTTTTTTTTAACAGCAGAACATCCATCAGCTCTCTGCAGCTGTTTCACACTCAGAGGCTGTGACAACCCCAGGATGGAATGTATTGCCTCCATTTGAAATCCTAAAATTGATCATAGGAAATCAATAATGAAAGTGAAATGCATGCTGGACTTAAATGATCTGAGAGGCATAAAAATAAAAGAGCAATGATGTCAACTGGCAAATCACTCATTTCTTTTTCATATCATGGGAAAGCAAAATCTGAGCCACGAGGTAAAACAAGGACAGCTTCTCAGAAGTTGTCGTATTATGCACGAATGAGTTTCTCGTCTGTTTTAATAACATTCATGCTACATTCAGGGTACACTTGGCAGTCAGCGTAATTCTCTGTATTTACAGTGCTGCACTTTATATGACACTAATGCAACATCAAATTCCGAAGTCTTCATCTGGTATGCTGTCAATAGGCTGACATACTTTTTCCCCAAAAGATAATTATGTTTGACATGTTTTTCATACTTCAAGAAAACGGAGTCTGGATCTTTGTGGCCTCCCAGCGGTCTTGTGACCCAGATAGGTGCTGTGATTATTGGAGATCTTCAACAACATGTGGCTACTCCAAGGAGAGCAGATTACAAGCATTTTGCTGACGTTCAGATAAGCTGAAACCCCCGATCTCTCTCTTTCTCTTTCTCCCCTGCTCTGTTTGGAAGTCACTCAGCTTAACCTAATATTGAGTTAAAGCTATCTGAATTCCTGGAGAAGAAGAAGCACAAACACAGTGATGTATTAGAACAATCGCTGGAGTCTATTAAGGTCAACAAGCATTATTCTCCCTCTCCAAGAAGTGAGTCATTACTACTATTTGACTGGCACGAGAGACTAATATCCTGTGTTTCCTTGCCAATGCCTTGGAAATGGATCTAAACTTGTTGCACTCTTTTATCGTTACTCCTTAATGAAGTTATAGGCTACCGAGTCCTTTACGAAGCAGAAAATGACCCCTGCATCAGTTTAACATGTATGATCTCACGCAGCTTTCAATTGTCACTTGTCAAAGTAAGTACATATCCGCATCCAGTATTTCCAACAATGTCAGGTCTGTTTTATTTTGGCAGTTCACTGCAAGCATTAAAACTAATGCGTGCAGATGAAGCTTGCATCACACTGATGCAGTTTACTGTTATGCGTAGCATTAACAGTGTTCCTGTGGGGAAGGTCGGTTGGTCAATCTATCACTTTGGTCCAGACTGAAACATGTCAACAACCATTTAATGGATTCCTGTAAATAGTGCTCACAAAGTAAATCCTAATGGCTTTTTGGGAATCTTTGCTGGATCTGCTCACTCCTAAATGTTTACTCATTATGTAGAATATCAGTGAAGCAGACTGGCTTTAGTGACCACCTGAATTTTTACCTGGTGCCACGCAGTGGATATTTCTCATTTGGAGTTTGCCCCCTTCAGGATGAATCTCAGTCACTTTTGCAGTCCTGTCTCTTTTCATCTGGTGCCAGCATCAAGTCAAAATGTAATTTGGTTTATGACCAAATATAAAACTAACTAAAACTAATCAGACTCGACTGTACATTGTGTTTGGTGCTAATTAGCAAATACTGGCATGATAATGGGCTAAACTAAAACATTCAACATCAGCATCTTAGCAGTTAGCTGAATTACCATATGGTTGATGGTACTATAACACCAGGCCTGTACCGGAGGTGTAGTGTTAACAGCATGATGGATGCGTTCAGGTCCAGTATTGTGTTACTCAGTGCCCATAGCAGTCTGCATTAGGAATAGATCTAGAAACTGGTTGGGATTTGTGACACCTAATCATCACTAGTGTATGGAACAAACTATGTAAACCTTTCAGCTTTTTTTTTTTTTTTTTTTTTTTTGGTGGGTCACAACTGAGCTAATTCAAAATTGTCATTAGTTAAAGGGAGGGCCGGGGCCCAACACACAGGAACAGTTAAGGGGAGGTGAAAGCCAGGAAAGATGATGTGTAATTTGTGGAACATCTATCTTTTCTGTAATTAAGGTCAAATCAGTAAGGTTTATACAAAGAGAGTTGTGGCTTTCCCCTCACACTCTCAGAATACATAAGTTGTTAATTTAGCCAAAGAGAATTGGTTCAGTCACAAAATATGTGATCTGCATGCCAAATTCATTCAGACGCTGGCCAGTGATAGCTTTATCATCTCTAAGCCCTGCAGACCATTTTGAAGTTTGCAGGCCATAGTTCTTTAAAAGTAGGGCAGCTGTCGTTTCCAAATTAAATAAACTGTTTCTCTCGAAGATTTGAGCTTTTTTAGAAACGTGCATTTAGTGGTGTGAGGACGGTGGTAAAGCTAGACTTTAATTTTTATTTTTCCTGGTTGGAATGCTGCATTTCTCACTCTGGTGCATTACAGGAGTCTGATCCCGTCGTGGTCCTGGCTTTTGTAGTCTGGATGAGGGAGTCTTAACTGAAGGGCTCTAGTAACGACCACTTAAAAGAGGCTTCAGATAGAAGCTGTCATTATTTCCCTATAGGGAGACAGAGGGCATGGGTAGGTGAGGCCACACACACTTGGGGGGCGAGGAGATTGTTTTTGCCAAGATTCAGATATTAAAGTTAAGTCGCACTGGCAATTGCCCAACATCTGTGCACGTGCAATACGTGATATTAGTTGAGCAGACATGTCTGTTCAGCTTATTAGAGCAGCGAGCAGCAGCATTCATTCTTCTTCGAAACATGCTGGCTCAACTTAACTGAACTTCCCTCCTACCCTGGGTTTAACTAAGATTACATCCTATCATAAATGTGTCAAAACAGATTTAGTAACTCAGCGTTTAAGTTCACAATTTCTGCTGGATCCGGCCGTCTCCTGTAACCTACCATTTTTGCTCGCGAGTCCCTATTGAGATGTCGACATTTCACGAAATATCCATCAATTTCAACATTATTAGATCATGCATACGCCTGCCTGGCATCCAGACTAACCGAGCAAGATGGGGCTTTCAACCACATGGCGCTGGACTGACACTCCAAAACAGCCCTGCGGTTGGCAACATCCTCTCAGACCCAACAATCTCTCGACCTAGCTGCTGCTTTTATAGTGTTGCTGTGTATTTTTAGAGGTCACAGTATGACTGTACCACAGGTCATTCACTGGTCAGTCTACAATTTTGTAATGTTTTTTTCCGTCTTTCTTTGTAAAGAAATAAATTGTGGCTTGGGTGGGGAAGGATATTAACAGTTTGACTGATCCTTTGAGATGCCAAAATACTGTTAGCTTTTTTTAGCCTCAACTGTTCATAGTTGTAAATCCGCAGAAGCTGTCCCTTTATTGTAGAGTAACATTTCAGTATGTGTGTGTGACAGGACTAAACCTGGCATCTAAATGTGTCATTTCAATCTGTTGATTTGAGTTTGGATTGTTCTCTCTTCAGCAAAAAAAAAGATTCATTGTGTGGTCAGAAAGACAATTCTCTCACTTATCGGCTCTCTGTGAATGGTCCTCCAGGCGTGACTCTCCCATTTCCTCCTGACCCAATTTCAAAGTTTGCTTTGGATGCAACTTGCGGTTGTCAACCTAGTGCACGTGAATGCTCATAAATGTGTGATTTATGTTGGACCCCATGCGGACTGAGATGTCAAGCTTACTCAAGTCTTGTCACAACTTCCTGATTTTACTCTGTGCTCCTGTTAAAAAACAGGAAAGAACCACCGGCCTTTGCCCCTACATCTTGAGGACGTACCACCATGACAACATGTTAACAAAGATAAGCACACTGTAACCCCAACTGTCTTGGTGGAACGGAAAACGTTCACTCAAATTAATTGTGATGGTCTGTTATGTCGCTCTGATGCCTATTTAAATGTTTCCGACTGACAGCCATAAGCTCTGAGTGCAGCTCTCGGAAAGATCCCAAGCACGTCCACATGTGAGATGAGTTGTTTGCTCCCCGTGAGAACCAGTCGTGTCTGTTGTATATCAGGGCCGTGGCTCGGAGGTTGGCTGGAAGTGCGATGGGGACCCGCAGCCAGGAGAGAAGGTCCTGCAGGATATAAAGGAGAGAAGAGGGCAGGAGAGGCGGCTCCAAGAGATCCAACAGCAGCTGGAGATCCTGGGCCAGGGCCAAGAGATGACTGTGAGTTCAAAGCAGCCATGTTCACACACACAGCAAAACGCATGCTCAGATTCGCACAAGTGCTCACATGCATACACGCATGCACGCTGCCTGTGTTGTGCATTATAGCGCTCCTCTGTGCTTCTATCCGTAGACACGTGTGTGACAAATTATTACAAGCGCACAGCTCATTCTCAGTCATCCTCACAAGGGGACGATGAAATCACACACGTTAATCGTGTCTCTGCAGGCCCGTATTTTTTTCCCTTTTCTCTCTGTTTTTCTTTTTTCTTGTTGTATCACACACTCACTCCACAGTTTACAGTTTTGTGCAAAATGTAGGTTCTGATTTACATCTGCCTTCAACAGGGAGACAAATGTCTTTCTCTGCTTGTCTTTGCACATGGATTTGATCTGAGGGCGAGGATGGTTGTTTACTCCACCGATAGTCCTTCATGGTGTTTCACTGCTTTCTAGCATTCTTCGCTGAGATTCGATGTCCGTGCTCCACAGTGTTTCCTAGAAACCAGTGGGCTCTGTCTGTTTTTAGGAGCCTCAGCAGAGTTACAACTGCAGAACGCTCGCTCCCTGCCCAAACCCTGTAGCTAAAGGCACAACACAAGAATGTTCCAGGAACAAAGGTGGATGGCGCTGATTTCTGCCTCCTCTGACATTTATGACTTTAAATTTTGTGTGAAAGAAAAACATTTGAGATAAATTTAGTGCTTTGACTTTGTCTGTGTTCTAGTGGATATCTTGTCCCGGCCTTGCACGACAAACAGCCTGTTTGCCTCTTCACATCGCCGCCGCTGATGGAATACAAATTCAAATGTGCCATCCTTGACTTCACCAAAGCATTGGCTCTCACACTGATGAACCACAAGATGATGTGTACGTGCTTAATTTAAACATAAAAGATGTCCCTCTTGCTCATAGTGAGGTAATAAAAACACTAAGTGGCAGCCACACCCTTACATCAAACAAGGCACCATGCCATGCAACCCAAACCTATTCTTGGCCTGATTAAGGAGACACAATTGGAATTTTTTGCTAAGCCAAGCTCCGTTTGAGGAAACAGTTCTCTCATTATGATCACAAAACATCAAAACCACCAGTCTCTTAACTACTGTTGCAGCTAGACGCTCTTTGAATTTAGCTGTGCGCCTCTGCATTTTATAAACTGTCACTGAATGATTGAACCCAGATAGCGACTGCAGTGTGAACAGCACACTCGCAGTGTGTGTGCGTAGCGCCACCGGGCTTGTTATGTGGTTTCAAAAGATTTATTTGTACGGTATTTGTCTGGGAGGGCATTCTCAAACAGCTTCACACAGCTCCAGTGTGCTCATAAAGTTCATTTGTTTAACATCCATAACTCAAACGTAGTCTCACACTATTTCTTTGCACCTGAAGTGCGTACCAACCCTCCAGGCTGTTACAATTCACTGAGGCAAGGCAAGGCAGAACCCAAGTGCAGGACTCAACTCAGGTGCAAAGTTAAAAAAAAAAGGTTTTATTAGCAAAAAGCATCCTTCAAAAGGCAAAACTCCAAAGGGCACTCGAACATGGCCAAAACTGAAAACTCCCTTGGAGACAAAATAATCCCAGGCATGAAACAGGTAAACATGAGGCACAGAAACGGTGAACATAATGATCTGGCAACAAGGGAAGACATGGACTATATATACACGAGGTAACAAGGAACAGGTGGACACAATCAGGGCGGGGCAGACAATCAAACAAGTGGGAAACACACGGTGGCAGGAAGTCAAGGGACCTGAAACATGAGGGAGAGTGGATTTAAAAATAAAACATGACACGCCAGAACAAGGAACCAGAAACATGACAGACATACACACATACACATACAAGCATAATAACCAAGAAAGAGAAAATACATTTGTGAATACATTGAACATTTCAGGAAAGGCCATCTTCCCTTCAGATAAAAGAAGTGATCCTTCTAATTGCCACTTCATTCTTTTGAGAGACCATGATGACTCTTGTGTGTGATGACTGTCTATTAAGGTGAGCTTAGCTTGGAATTAAGACTGGAAGCAACGTAAAGAAGTAGACTGGCTCTCTCCAGAGTTAAAAAGAATTACCATCTACAATAAAACTTTGTTGTACTCAAGCTGTCAATAGAGAGCAACAGGTCATCCAGCTGGATATTGGCAAGATAAAAGTTCAATCAATCTAAATCTAAATCAGTAAAAAATCAATCTATGAAATATTCACAGCACACAACTGCCTATAAACCCACACAATGCAGTTTGTACAGTTTTGGGGAGATCTGCAGGCCTGCTGTTTTGCCAAAATACTGAACATCCTTCAAGTAAAAGTATTTGTAAATATGCAATACTTATACAAGTTCACAACACTGTCAGCTATTCTTTCAATTTGGAGCCCTATTTTCCCATTGCAGCATGCATAGCTCTGGTGCATAAACAGTAAACCTTGCATAAAGTGATATCATTCACTTGGAATGATTGTGAAAATCGGTTCCAAAAACGTGTGTTTAAGCTGCGATTCTCTGGCCCAGATGATGCTGTCTGTTTCTTTAGCTGTCAAACTTGTTCAAGAGTTTCTACGTACGGCTGGAAATGACAAGAGCTGGAGAATGAATCCTGAACTCCTCTCGAGGAAGCTAACGTAAGAGGTTGACTCTTTGTGAATTGTTTTTGGAATATGTTTGAAATAAAAATGTTTAACAGACTTGTAATATCTCTAAAAACAGCTACCAGGATGGATTAGATATTAGATGCTCTTCTTCCTAATGGGAAGTATGTCGCTCTGTGTTTAGTCTGGCTCGCTGGTGAAGTTTAGCAGCCATTGTAAAGGAGGAAAATATTTCAAAAGCCTTGTCTCATACGCCGTAGCAGTGACTGCAGCCTCTCCGCTCTACCTCGGTTTGATTGATTCCAGTGCGTGACGCTAAGAGTCAAGTGTTTGTCTAGAGCTCCACCTGATTTACCTTTTTGCAGTGATTTATTCAAACAAAAGCTGTGCGCTGGCCTCAGATCTGAGACCCGTAACAGTGCACATCAGCTCTGCTTCTCCTTTCTCTCAATCCAAACAACCTCCCCTTCCAGTGAAATTCATCTCTCTGCCAAAGAATCTCTCCCCTCACCTTTGATTTTCCAGGTTCTTTTTCGTGTATGCTGTCGATAACTTTGTCTGTGCAGCGAGATCTTGGCCTCTCCTCTACAAAGAGCTGTGCTGCTGATACGTTCGCCATTGTTCTCTGTTCATGATGCATAGGACCATGGTGCAACAGAAAAAACACAAACGTTTCCAGAGAGAAGAGATAACGCAAGTCCAACGAGGGTATTTCCAACTGTTAAATCTGGTCTACTCAACAGCTGATCCGGTGCTAGTTTTCCTGCAACCTCATTTGGCTGGTTGCCTACACAAACTGCTAAAGGAAGGACAGCCCCAAAACTTACTGTAAGTCAGGGCCATTCCAGCAGGATAATCTTTATTTAATCAGGCCGACATCATACATCATGTACTTTTTCTCACGTTTGCCAGAATTTCTCAGTGCCATTTAACCTACAAAGTACTAATAATAGGGATGGACTTTCATTTTTGTCTATTATTTCAGACAAACTGCGCTATCATGTGCTTTGGACAAAATCATTTGATCCAATTTTACGAATCAGACTATAAGAGGTCACATCACTCTAAATCACTATTTAACTCCCCCTGTAAGGTCTTTATTAGCTGTAAACACATTGAGACTAGAATACATTTAGCTTTAAACTTTCTTCAAAAATCTCTGATCAGTGTGAGAGCCTCTTATGCTTGGTTGAATAATAACGTGTGAAAAACAAAACATAGATATGAGATTAACACATTAATAGAACTGATTAAGAGCAGGTTATTACCTGATACTAATATTAACCTGATATTAGCACACACCCGCAGTCCTTTCGAGGCAAAGAGGATGCCCACTCGCAAATCTGTTCCTTTGGCCTGAATCTACTCGGCTCAGTGTTCAGTCTTCGCTGAGCCGCATTGTCGTGCCAACTCTGAAGTTTCACAGCTCTTTTTCCACCCTAAAGTTTGCCAGAGAAGAGGAGCCATGGAGAAAAGGGATTCTCTCGCTCTGGGCTTATCTCACCGTCTCTGCCTCATCCCCTCCATTACTGCTGGCTATTCGCCTTTGGCTTGTCCTGCTGTCTGCTCTTGTTTGCCACTGTATGCTCTCCTGAAACGGACAGAGTTTCTCCACAATGGCCTCTGCTTTTGATGTGTCACAGCTTTTTATGAGTGGCAGGGAATAGGAGGTGCACTCACTCATGGCCATGATTTTAGAGTATGTGACACGTTCGTTAGCATGCCCCGTCAACACTAAGAACTGCTGCTGCTCAGGTGAAAGTCATTTATAGCAAATATTTCAACTTGAACTGAGGTTTGAATTCTTTAAAGTATTTTTTTTTTTCATTAACAAAGACTTCCAGGGTGTATCCAAGTGCGCAGTATTCTCAGACATACAGTACGTATGCAGGATGCCATGTTGTGAAATGATGGGGTGAAATAAGGATACTGGGATTCAGCCAGCGATCACTACTGTAGACTGACACTAATGAGAAGCCCCAAAAGCCCCTGGAGATTATTATCTTTATTAACCACATTATCTGATGTTTACAGATGTTTTTTTCCCTTCCAACCTCAATGTATTAACAGTGATGTCACCGGTGTACTATAGCAGAAAGTGAGCCTGGGGAGTTGATCTCAGCATCTGAATGGGAGCACGTGGAGGGTGATGAATAGAATTCCTCCCTACATTGGTGGAAAACTGGCCCCTGGGTCTGAGGCCGATAAAGGTGAGGTATGCGACTGAAGTCGCTGACCTTGAAAGCTGAGCAGCCCACGCTGGTGGTAAACTGGCCCTGCACCCTGTGTGTACAGGAGCCAACAGGGAGCTGTAGAGAGGTGGTGGTCCATCACAGGGCAGATAGCTGGAGGGCTGAACAGTTCTGGCTTTGTCAGATTTGTGTCCAGGTGGGAAACTGATACGGGACAGAGACCAAAAGACTTGATTTCTTTTTTTTTTTTACCAGTGCTTGGGGATTCACCCACCCACCCAGCCATTGTTTGCTGGGAGAGGAACTGGATTCCCCCTTTCTAGAGGGGATATCTTCAGGGGAGATAAGTGAAGTGACAAATGACTACGCCATAAGAAGTTGCTAAACAGGACAGATTAAGGTTTTCCCTTACACTCACTTTCTATACACATGTTGTTTGGCTACAGGTCAGACTGAGATAGACACAAAAAGTCCATTTGGGTCTGGATGCCAGGTGGGAGAGCGAGAGAACGGGGAGCAGATTTCTGGCAGTGAGACGATAACCACCATATGGGCCTACAGTCTAACATATAGGGCTTTAGGATTTATTTGACTCTGACTTTGTCTTTTCAAAGACACACTGACTGTAGAGATGAGTCAGCCGTGAACGATCCAAATCTTCCACTTTGGTAAGAATGAAAGGGAGCCGATGTGCCTGGGGCAAGAACTGTTCTAATCATTCGCGGGATTGCTCATTCGTGGAATAATCGATAATTATCCAATAATATGTCGGGTTCATGAAGGGCCATGTCAAAACCATTTCCTTGTTGATGTGTTGTTGTTATGGATCGAGTCAATCAAAATGTTCAGAGCAACTCTCTGAGCAGTGGGGAAGTTGGCAGTCAGTGAGGCAGAAACTGCACTTTGAATTAAAAGTCATTAAAGATACGAACGTGGTGTTTTTCTGTCACTGTTATTCTTTCGTTCTTATTTGTTAGTATAGTTCAGTAAGACAGTGTTGGTATAACATAGGTAATACCTGAGTTGTCAGTGTTAAGTGAGTCCAAAGATTTTCAAGCTCCAGCATGTATTTCTTGGTTTTTCCAGAGGATGTATGTCTGGGAATAACTCCAAAACCAGCCCCAAGTGTAGCAACTCTCACACCAGCACACTTCCTTTGACTAAAAACTGTTCATTAAAAAAAGTTTTATCACCTCCTGCTCTGATCTCTTTGTGTCCTTGTGGAACCAGCTAATAGTGATGCTGCGTTTAAAAACCTCCAACAGGGTTTGACAATGTTGTTCCTGCCTCAGCGATAACCCGGCAGAAGGTGGGTGCTGTCCGGCCCCACCTCAATCAAACAGATTGTGTGTTTCCTTTGGACAGCTCTCATTTGTCCGCAGCTCTTTACTCTTTGCTGTTCAGTGAAATGGATGTGGTGTCCTCTGGGAAGCTGGACTGTAGAGAGCTAAAGAGGCTGTAACATGCTCAAGTTTAGCTGGCTCTGCAGAGAGTAGACAGACAGTCAGACAGGAAAACACATATCAGTCACCCACAGACACCCTTGGCCTTCCTAGTATTAAGGGCACCTGAGGTCAACCACTCTTTAAAAGTTGCAGCATTTTGTCACAGCAGTCAAAAAAACAACTCTTTCTTTCTTCCATCTCTTTTTCCTCTCCTCTCAGTGGGGATGTTTGACTTGTAGTTCCCATGTCCAAGACGGCTGGTGCTGGTTAAAGGCATTTCTGGCCATTAATACTGTAGCCGGTGGGGCACTTTTTTATTGCCCCATTCATGAACACTCAAACGCTGTTGTGTCTGTAATTGACCAGTGACCTTTGTTTTGCGCTTGTGACTCAAGTTGCACTTTTGGCTCACTTAGTAATTGTGCAAATTTATGTTATCTTCATCTTCATCAAAGTATCTTTTTCTTTTTTTTTCTGTGAGCAAACTGTCAATTAAAATGTACTGTGGCATAATCGTGAAAGGGGAATTAAATGTAGCTGTAGCTGTAAATGCATCAGTAGCGTACCTGTATGATTACATGCATGCAAAAACATTCAAACATACCATACGCATACGCATTCATCTTCCTTCACTATGAAGGTCAGTTTTAAAGGCGAAGAGTCATTTCTTGCCACATGCATGTCAAAGGACAAAAACATGCAGTGCTGCAGGGGGCGTCAAGGCTGGAATGTGTCTCTGCTGCCTGTGGTCTCCTGTTCACTGGAAGGAGATGATATGCAGCGCCTGGGTAATTGAGTAACAGGGCCCAACCTGCCATGACCTGAGGGGTATCATTACATGCTGGAGGACTTTGAACATGGACAGGATTGTCTTGTAGAGGTGTATATCAGCGACTGGTGTCACGGCGAGAGGGCTGGAGATTGTCAGAGGACGGTCTGGTGCAGATGATCGATGAACAGTATTAGCTTCAGTTAGCAAGGATAGATGAGACACAGGAATGTGATTTTCGTCCCGGGATGTGGGGAAGAGGTGAAAACAACTGCATGGTTATAATATTCACACAGTGCACAATGTGGTACAGGCTGTATTCTTTGTAACACCTACATTTTAACACAGGTTATTAACAGGTTTACATTTGTCTGCTGTAACATATAAGAGAATAGAAGAAAAAAAACTACACCTTTACAAGGTGATATCTGTTGTGATAAGAGCTTGTTTGGCTCCTTCTTTGATTCCAGTAGCATCAATTGATACAGCTTCATGACAAACATCAGGACTGGGGACAGGACAGCTGGATCGGGACATGCCCTCTTAAGGCCAGGGACATTCTGTTCGCTTTGAGATGACAGCTCGAAACACGCGCGCACATGCTGAGAGAATGATGACAATGATTACTATTCAGCCCAGAGATTTAAGGTCTGTCTTTCCTGGACACGTCTTTGGCGTAATGCTCGTGTCATAAAAGGTAATGAGTTTATATTATTGGAACAAATTGACTGTTAAATTGCAGCTGTCTAAACAAAGAACAGCCTTCTCACACCAGGGAATGGCAAGCGTCTATGAGCACTTGTGCATAGGTAAATTAGTCACGTCTCACCTTATTAATATGATAAAGGTATTAAAAGCTTTCAGAGCCAAATAATTTGAGATCCGAAATCACAGTTGCCAAATAACACATCACTCTGGTGAATAGATTCAGGCTTTTATTCCAATTCGGAGAGCTTTTCCTTCCCTAACCTAGTTTAAGAAAGTTGGCTCTTCTCCTTGAACTCACATGCAGTCCCAGAAGGCTGTGAGGAGTCGAACTTATCAGTGAGGGAAAACAACAGAACCATCCAACTGGAAGTGGTTTTTCCCGGACAGCTTCCAACTAGGCACACAGGACGACTGCAGCGGTGAAATATATTAACTGAACAGATAATGAACTGCCACTGTTATCACAGGCCATGCATTAATAAGACACATTGCCTGGATTTGTCAGGAACTGAGTTTTAAGCCTAGGGAAAAGATGTTCGTACTGGGGACGGCGTTTAGGGAGGACATTAGGAAGTTATCCGTCGTTAAGCCTAAAATTACTCTGTCGTCACTTCTGTAGTGATAAGGACTTGATACTAGATCTACTGTTCGCTTGCTTGCTTGTATTTTTTATGCCTCTGAGACTGCATCCTGTATCAGAGGTATGTTTTAATCGTGCACGTTATGTGTTTGTCTCTCTGCAGAACGAGTCACCACCCCTGACTGAGGACCAGTTGCTTAGCCTGCTGGATGAATGCGAGCTGACGGAGAGCTGGACCCAGGATCTTGAGGCGAATGAAACAACACCATGAGACTCTTTAAATGACTCCCAGGGCCCGAATCATTTTCCATCCTTTTTTATAAACAGTAACATAAACTGTCATGTTTGTGTCAGTAGAGATACTGTAGCTCTGACTCTTGCTTAATGAGGATCAGAACTGTAATTTCTATCCTGACAGGGTCTCCATGTTTTTAACATGGATTGCGTCCCATTGTTTTTATTTGTGTTTGTGGCTCTGCATGAGGAAGCGGAGCAGCGGGGCTTCCCTTTGTATTAACCTAAGTATCATAGATGAGAACAGAAAATTGCTGTCATTAAATCTAATAACCGGGTACGTTGCCCACAGAATGTTCTACTGCACACATAAACTCTGAGCCGATAGCAGCGTGGGTATGTGGGGTGAAGTCTGAACACTATATCGTATTAACTTGAAGCCCTGTCCTGTGAAATACAGGAGTCCCTGTTGGTAATGTGTGTCTGTTAATAAGCACAGAGGGATGGTGTGTGCTCCACAGGAGTGATAGTCGGATCCACTTCATCTCTCAGCATTCCTTCCATTCCTGCCTCTATAGGTGATCTGCTTCAGAGTGGGTTAAGATTAGCAGGATCTTCTGAAATACGACCCTTTGCGACCTCTTTCCAGCTTAATTTTCCCTTTAAGAAATGCGACTCCTCTGACAAGAGACCACCAGCTTTTGAGAATTCTGCTTTTCAGTTTGTTTGGGCCATTTGTGGGTCTGTTGACACGCTCCCTGTTTGCTCGCACTTGCACAGTGTGGACCTGGCTGCCCTGCACCTGGCTCAGCCCAGAGGTCCCTGGCACTGGACACCTACGGGCCTGTTCGTCTCACTCTTCACCTCGGCCGCCGTGTGTGACCCAGTCTAAACAGCAGGAATTATCTCACATTCCTCAGGACTGAAAACACGTCGGCCAGGTGAGCCTCCAAGGTCAAACCCCATGGAGAGCCCTGTTATCTGCGAAATCTGCAGCGCTGTCTGTTCGCGAATCTCAAACAATCTCAGCACGGGTCCAGAAGCATACGTAATCACTTTCAGACTGACAGCTCTGGATTAGGCTTTTCTTTTTTTACTTATTCCATGCATCTGTAATTATTTCATAGACACATATTCAGGATGTGTATCATTTTTGTCCGTCTGACAAATACCATCCATGTAACCGACAATATATTTTCAGTAGGGAAATTATATCGCTCATGCGGGGTAATGGAAACAAAGTGAGCTCAGTGTGGTAAGAATGAGGTCACTTCTAATGTAAAGAGGCCTGCGGCTTACTGAGACTGTCTGGGTTTTCTGGCACGGTCCTCACTGGTGCCTTAGATTACAGCTCTTTCTGGCCCTGTGAAAGATCTCAATTAGCGAGTCCGAATTCTGTTTGCTGGTGATATATACTCACGCGGAGGCCTTACAGCATTATAGTCAGCAAGTCTATAGATACCTCATCTACTCTGACAAGCTTTATTGAGACATTTTTATGAAATGGGTATTTCAATGCACATGGTCAATGGCAAGCCACAGCCGGTAAGTATAGTTCACTTCCCAAAAGAGAGCGAATTTATCACTCCAGAGTGCAAAATTCCTTATGTCTCCCTCTCATGTGGAGTGCTGTCGTTTGAAGGTGTAAGGAGATGCCTGTGTAATGTGTAATCAGATCTGTATGGATGTGCTGTTTAAGGGGTTATACTTCATGTTGAGTTTTCCTGCTTGACTCCCAAGGATACTCCCTTTCTCCAAGGCTTCACTAGACTCAACTAATGGATTCCAGTCGCTTGACACAGCATGGCTTGGCTGTCTTTGCTTTTCTAAGGGGGAAGACCTCAATCAAAGGAGATATGAAGTACAAAAATCACTCAGAGGGGAGTTTAGGCCTTGAACTATTCAACTTTTGTTTACCCCGAATGATACCAACAGACCAAGATACTTTTTTTTTTCCTGAAGTGTTTATTGTTCATTTTACAAAATACCAGGTAGAGAGTATAAACAGCAGGGTAGAAACTATAGTACAAAGTTTATAGAAAAGCTTCACTAATAATTAAAAAAGAAAGACAAACATACAAAAATCAAAGTAACAAAGACATCCTCATGTCAGTGTGCAAATAAGTTTATACAGACAGAAACGCTTCCATATGAGGCTACGCTTCTAGATAAATTATTTAAATAGCATATATCTACACAAATGAAATAACCTCGACATAAAACAAACATAATAATTTATCAAAAACAAAATGCACAGGAAATACATATCGCACAACATAGTCAAGACAACATCTCTTTAATCTTTTACGTTCCTGTTTGGGCTTCTTTCGCTACAAAAATATCTTATATACAGCATATAAATGATACTAAAGTCTCGCTATAAAAAGAAGCCAACCAATTTATACTCTGTTGCTAAGACAAGTGATTCTTGTGTATCGCTGGCCTCAATACAAAAAGAATTAATGAGGTAATATTTGTACATAAAGGGTTTCCTTTGATTTTTCCCTTGTTAGAAATGTACACACAAGCTCAGGCACACCAGTCATGCTCACTGTGCAAAGCAGAATATTTAGAGATGCTGTGAGTGATGCCTATGTTTTACCTTTTGGTCAAATCTCACGTTATATCTTGGCATTAGCACATATTGATTACTGGTAACTCCAATACATAGCTGACAACATTTTAATATGGCAACATGCTGAGATGCTGAGAGAATTAAAGCCTCTATGATGAGTAAGTAAATTCAAGCAGCCGTACTTACAATGGTATACTCGTGACAGGAATTAGACTGGCCCTTGCTGTTTATGTCCCTTGATACGTTCAGTAAAAATGAGAGAAATTAACATGATATTGGTAATTATTACTGTTCCAAAGCAGTGTTTAGTGTGCCTGCTTTGGGGCCCTGTGCTGTCCTGAATTTGTGCTCTCCTCGTTTCTTTTAGTGCTCTTTCCTGAGAAGATAAATTTTTTGGGCCAGCCCTAAGCCTCGGCTAAACGCAAGACCTTGCATATACAGGTCCGCCCGAAAGTGTGGTGAAGGGTCATTAAATGGAATCAAAATGTAAAAAAATTGACGTGGTTGTCTTTACAACTATGCTTGCTGGGTGGCAGACGTGCACAAACACACAAACAACATTCACTCTCTTTGATAGTAACAGTCAGTCCATACTGTCCATGGTCCCTCAACAGTTCCTTCAAGGGGTACATTTACCCCAACCTTAGAAAGTTCTCACACTGCTTTCTTCATAATGAAACAAGCATCTTTGAGTCCACAGCAGATGTATATTAATGCTCAAAAATAATAATATAAAAAAAATTAAACATGGAACACTCTTCCTTTTGGTCCCTCATCCACAGAGGAATACCAACAACAGTTCAGGTGTGCAAAGCAATTCAATTTGCCCCCCCTTCAATGCAGATCAGAGCAACAAAGTGAGAGGGCCAATCTCTTCTGGGTAGAGCTGCGCTCACAATTTGAGTTTGGTGCAGTGGTGCAGAATCATCATCGAACTTTCATTTGGCTTTAAGTCCTGAGGTCAGTTTACCTCACGTTAGCTCACTTGATCGTCATTCCTCCAATGTGCATTTCTCAAAAGAAGAAAATTAATGAGATATGGATCCAGGTCTCGTATTATATATTAATACTGACAGACTGATTCTGTCTGGAAGGCTCTGTGGTCCAATTATGTATCTGAAAGAAATTAAAGGAAAAAAGAAAACATGTTACAAATAAAGTCTGAGGTGATGAAACTCTCCTTTTTAAAAGATCAAACCATCACTGATATGCTTACCTCTGCATTCGTATTTGAGGTCTGAGAAGTAAACCATCTCCTGAGAGAAGACGTACAAGCCTAGCCGCCCACCGGCATATGTCTTATCGTAGATGTTTCCAGAATCTGCCATGATTCTCTTGCCTTCATACATGATCACTCTAAAAAAGAAAATGTAATTACATGAGTTTGTTGCCATTTTGGATATAAACTATGCAGATTTGTAATTGAATGAAAGGGCATGCCTCTGAGGCATTGAACTCACCTAATAAGTCCACTCTTGGGTCTGTGGGTCAGATTCCATCTGTAGGCAGTGAAGTCCTTCCAGCCAATGTTCTTGGGGTCGTGCCACAGAGTGCGCACCTGAAAATGATGAATTGCAATGGTTAAAATCAGGAAAGCCTTAAATATTATGTTAAATTATGTCTCGGACCCCGAGTCAATAAATCCACTCTCACCTGTCCTGGGGTGTCTCCGGTGTGCCACAGGGCGTTCCTCAGGTGCTCACCAGGCCCAGTGGTGGAGTTGACCACTTTGATTGACAGGCCAGAGTAGCCTTGAGCTCTTGTGGGTGTGTGGGACCAGTAGGTCTGTGTGATCTGTTTCCACATCACTGTGTAGAAGCGCGAACTTGACTGGTAGCCGAACACAAAGCCTGCATAGTCGTCATCTCTGTCTGTGTTGATGAAAAACGTTCCACTGAAGTCCACTGCGCTGAACTCATCGTAACCTGAATTAAAAGAGGAGAGTGTTAGTATCAGTACTGAGTAGTATCAGTTCGTTACCACGCCGTATCCATGTGCTTGCAGCAAGATGTCTTTTTATATATTACGTACCAACAGCAATGCCAGGATCGCAGTTGACAGTCTGCACCAACTCCTTGCCCTGATGCCGGACCACCCAGTTGGGGTCGATCTGGGAGGTGCCCTTGGGGTCCAGAGGAACCATTTGGAATCTGCGGAAGTCAGTTTCACTGATGGCAAAGTTCTCCGGGCACACGTCATAGATGTCCGGGACATTGTCTTGGTCGAAATCATCTTTGCACACATCACCACGGCCATCACCTGGAAATTACAAAGATGAAAACTATTAAAACAAGAAGCTGCAAAACTAAGTAAAAAAAAATAACAACTGAAGCACTCTTTATTTTTTTGTGAATGGCAGCATAAAAAAACGTTTAAAGACTGACTTACCATCTGAGTCCAGCTGATCGGGGTTAAAGGCCAGCCTACAGTTGTCTTTGTCATCAGGAATGCCATCGTTGTCGTCATCGTGGTCGCAGGCGTCACCCTTGCCATCCTTGTCGTGGTCTGCCTGGTTGGCGTTGGGTATGTAGGGGCAGTTGTCCAAGTTGTTCTGGTGACCGTCCTCGTCAATGTCCTGGTTGTTGTCGCACTTGTCTCCTATGCGATCTGAGTCAGAGTCGATCTGTAGGAGAACGGAATTCCTTTACAATGAGATTTCTAAGAGGACGACTCTCACACTATAAGACTCTTGTCCTCGCTTCAAATGAGCCCCTTCACTGTTTTTCACCAGGCCAATGTGAGAAAAGCTATTCGGGACACGATTTAAATGTAGCTCCTTGTTTTCAGGTATTCAAGCAATGTTGCTTCAGACAAGTGTTCAGTGTCCTTGCACCTTTACAAAATGAACCATTCATATTTGTTTCAAAGGTGGATGGAAAAAGAGAAGAGGGATCACTGCACTCTTTTTCTGCCACATTCCTCTCTTTCATTAAAGCAGGTGCAATTTATGGCTGTGACCTATATTTGCATGACAGATCAAGCTATGTTACCCTGGATGGCTTGTGATGGAAATATGAGATCTGACATTACCTGATCAGGGTTGTGCTCCAGAGGGCAGTTGTCGCAATGGTCTCCCACCCCATCCCTGTCAGTATCTCTCTGGTCAATGTTGTAAACATATGGGCAGTTGTCGTTCTCGTTCAGAATGCCTGTTTAGTCAAAACAATACTCATTTAGGGACTGTGCAAACGATTGTTTTAAGGCTGAGTGAAGGCATTAAAAAAAACACAGATGGAATTTGGAGAAATAACTCACCATCGCCATCAATGTCAACAGCACAGGCATCACCCTCTCCATTGTTGTCAGTGTCGGTTTGGTCAGCGTTAGCCTCGAACACACAGTTGTCACAGCGGTCGCCAACATCATCTCTGTCTGCATCATACTGGGCAGGGTTGTACACTCTTGGGCAGTTGTCCTGATTTTACAGAGAAATATCAAAACACACAAATGACTAAAATGGGTCATCGTTCAAAAGAGAATATATTTATAGGAACAAAACTCTGCTTTTCAATGCTTGATTTTTCTCTCTCTCTTAAACTGGAATGTGATATTCCGCTGCAAGCGAGCTGGTAATTTTGACCACAACATTTTTCTTGCCCAACTTTCCAAATCCACAGTCAGAATTATGGGCTACAAGCCACTTCGTCCTCAAGTCTGGCTTTATTCTGAAATTATATTACACTATTCCTACTCTACTTGCTTTCCACTTAGACTTGCTGGTGAAAACACAAACACAGAGACCTTACATTCTTGTTGCCCCAAAAAAAGGATTGCTGCTGCTGATTGCTAAGTCTGACTCTGAGGAAAGCATAGTTTGGGGCTATAAAAAACTGCTGTGATGACTCACCCTATCATCGGGGATCCCATCATTGTCATCATCATGGTCACATTCATCACCCAGACCGTCTTTATCATGATCTTCCTGGCCAGAGTTGGGAAGGCTGGGGCAGTTATCCTATAAAGGAACAAAGGAGTGGTTAAGAAGGCAATCATCACAATAATAGAGTGCAGATGGGTAATAATGGCCTTTTGTATTTCTGTCCATGTGGGGCCTGGATACCTTTTTGCAGTGGTAGGTGGCGTTCTCCACACACAGTAGGTCAGTGTTGGGCCATCCGTCCAAGTCACTGTCCTCTCCGCAAATACGACCATTACCGGCATAGCCTGGCTTGCACTCGCAGCGGAACATAGACTCCGCGAAGACACCCAAGTAGATGCAGTTTGCATTTTTATGGCAGTCGTGGCTACCATCCTGACACGGGTTCCGGGGCTTGCAGACCTAAAGAAAATTACAGTCAATTAAAGAAAATGCAAGCAGCTAGCCTACAAGCCAAAAGCTCAGTGAGTAAGTAGTAAGTCAAACCTGTTTTTTAGCAGTTGCCTGCTCCACTCCTCTTCCGAAGGGCTGAGGACCGGAGAAACGTGCAGGGCAGGGCAGACAGTTGTATCCGGGCTCAGTGTTCTCACAGAGATGGACCCCGTTATGTGTATGGCACGCATCAGGCACCTCTTTACACTCATCAATGTCTTTGCAGATGATGCCGTTTCCAGTGTAGCCAAGTGGACACCTGCCACACTTGAAAGAGCCATCGGGGAAGCTGGTGCATTTTGTGCCAGGGAAGCATGGGTTGGAGAGACAGCCATCTGCAGAGGGAAAATAATTGGCTCTTTAAAAAGGTGATCTATTGCGAATAATAACATATTTGTGAGATTTGTTCAATCGTAGATGCTTACCAATAGGGCAGTCTTGTTTGTTGCACACCTGGGACATACTAGCATCACCAACACAATCCTTTCCTCCATATTTGGGGACAGGGTCAGAGCAGAGGCGTTTGCGGGTCTGGATTCCTCCACCACAGGTAACAGTGCAGGTATCCCATGGTGACCAAGGTCCCCAACCTCCATTGACTGAAAAGTATCATAAAAACCATTTAGTGTGCTCCCTTGAATTCATACACTCTAAAGTATTGTATTTGCGATGCTACCTCAATTAAACTCACTGGGACAAGGTGACTTTTGGCAGATTTCGGTTTGACGTCCTTCGCCCTGGCAGTCTCTGCCACCCATCTGGGGTGTGGGGGAGTTGCAGAGGCGTATCCGGGTGATGTTCCCCTGACCACAGGTCACAGAGCATGAAGACCATGGAGACCAGTGACTCCAGCCACCATCCTGTTTGACTGTGAGCAACACGTACACAATTAATTCATCCCCCTTCCAAACAGAATATTTATTGTCATGATGGCAAAGTTAAGACTGCTGACTTACAGCGTTTGTCACATTCCTGGGGGTAGCAGTCACGGGTCTGGACAGAGGTGCCCTCACAGTTGCTGTTGATGCGGTCGCAGGAGCGTCCGCGCTGCTGGATGCCGCGGCCACAAGTCACTGAACAGTGGGTCCATTCAGACCAGGGGGACCAACCATCCAGTTCGGTGATCGCTGTTGGGGGGAAGACATAAAACATAGGGATTGTTATCTTGGGGAAAAGACGCCAAGAAATAGATAAAGGAAATTGAATGAAAGTTAGAAAAGCAAATTAAAAAGAAAAAAAAGCTTACCACAGCGAGGGCAGCACTCTCCATCGGGCACAGTGGCATTGGCACAAGGCACCAGAGGGCAGGAGATTTTGCGACAGATTGTAGCAGAGTTCTAGATAGAGGAACAATGGGATTAGTACAAGAATAATGAGAGAGCTGACTGCTTGACTGGCTTCAGAAAAAATACATTTCTGGTACTGTTCCAAGCCTAATTGCTATACTTTACAATGGAGCGATCTTTATCAGGGACATGACACTCCTGCTGTGCTGATAGAGGACATAATCCTCACCAACACTCTCCCACCAACACCTAACTAATTACACAATACATGAGCGACCTTCACTGGATGTTACTGCTGGGTAAAAGGCCCCATGCTGCTTTGTTGGTAGTTTAGAAGAAGTGTTGATGGCTTTCAGACAGCGGCAAGGTGATTATAAAGGGAGGCGCTAACATAAACACTATTAACACTTCATTACAGTATGGACACAGGAAGCGCAGCCACGTCGTCCCTCAGCCAATTCCTGGCTTATTTAAAGTTTGTGATGATTCTTACCTGACAGGTGCACTCGGTGCAGCTGTCCACGGTCCACTCATCTTTGTCCTTGTACACGATGCCGTTGTGCATGCAAATCCCTGTGTAGATGTTCATTTTCTCTTTCAGCTCATTGCTGACCTCGGACTGGGGGAAAGTGAGAGAGAGAGAGAGTTAGAGGGAGAAGGGGATTGCTTAGGATGGAGGATGGAAAAATTTCACTCTGCCAAAGTTCCAATACAAATGAATCACTGACCGACACCGTGATTAAAACATTGCTTGACTCTAGCGAAGCAGTGCAAAGGCATCTGACAGCCAAACATATTTGTGTATTCACATGGGTCTCATTTAGGACTTGGCCAAGGACTGCCATTACAGCGACAAGTGGCGACGTACGGGGAATGCATTAACTTAAAGTGGAGGGAAAGACAGAAAGGAGAGGAAAAGGGGGAGGGATGACAAAGAGCAGACCCTGAAGGCCCTCGAAGCTTACCACTTGGATGAGGTCGTTCGACAGCTTTTTAACAACCACGCTGAGTCCTCTCAGCTCCTGGAACATTGTCTTGAGGTCCTCGCAAGAAAAGCCGCAGACAGACTGCAGATCTGAACACAGGAGAGAAGAGATAAATAAATCACTCCTCCTCTCTTGACCAGCAGCACAGAGAATCTTTGGAAGAGGAGAGGGCTTACCTTTGGCTTTGTGGCCAGTGTAATCTGTCCTGATGGCAGGACTGGAGCCGTTTACTGGGTTGTCCAGGGTCAGGACATCAGTTAAGGTGGCTGCCAGGAGAGAAGACAAATGAATTTCGGTTCATTGGAGCACAGTTATATCCTTTTGCACACTTGCGGCTGAAATAAGTTAAATGGATCTGTGTCATCTGTTTCAAACTTACCTCCACTCTGGCATCCCTTGTTTCTCAGTATGGCATCAAGAGTGGTCCCAAAGACAAAGTGCACATTTTGAAGCACTCCCTGAGGGATAATAAATGATATATATTAAAGCATCACTTTCTCACATCTGTTATTCTGTAAGAACAAAATATAGTACAATAAGTATTATTTTGAAGAATAAGACCATAATTTGATTTCCATCTATCTACAAAAACACCATAAAGCTTACCATGAATCTGTCCCTCACAGCTCCCTTTCCAATCCTGAGCTTGGCAATGTCTGCCACCTCCTGGGACAGCAGGCTGTTGATCGGCAAATCCATCTCAGATACATTGATCTCCTCACAGCCGACAAAAAGCTGCACTCGGTCATCCTGAACAAACAGCGTGATGTTCTTCCAGTGTCCTGTGGCCAAATTTGCATCCTGGATGGAGACGACCTGCTTCTGGCTCATGGTGGAGTAGACCACATCCAGGGTGTTTGCCTTCCCGTCGGAAATGATCTCGAAAACAGGTCCGGATCCGTCGTTCTTCTCGATCGTCAGAAGGCTGCCCCTGGTCTTCTTGAACTGCTTCAGGTTGACCAGGAGGAGGAAGCCCCTCTCAGCCTGGATGTAGTCGAGGAGGTCCCTGAGGGAGCTGTCGGGAACTGGGGGGATCAGGTCTGCGTTCAGGATCTTGTATGCGGGGCTGTAAGGATCTGAGCCTTTGACCAAACTCACTCCGTGGTTTCTCTTGTTTACCCGGGCGAGTTCAAATAAGTCATACACACCGTTATCATCTCGACTCTCTGTGGTCAAAGAAAAGAGAGGCTTTGTTCAGTTTTTTTCTCTCACATAATGACAGTGTGCATGAAAATGCATGAAAACAAAGAAACCCCAAAAGTAATAAAATATATCATTTATGTACTAGAACCATATAAATAGCCTGTAAATTATAAACATGTCTTTAGAGAATATTCTTCACATTTTTATAGCAAAACTGCCACAGTTACACTTTAAGTCCTTATAAGTATCATTACTTAAAGCAGCTTGTGATGTTATTACAGTCAAAAAGACTATTAATAAACATTTTCCATTCCTTACCTGCAAGCCGTGCGCCTTCACAGCTCCAAAATATCAACAGCAAAAGGATG
Organism: Amniataba percoides; assembly: GCA_037176925.1. Taxonomy (NCBI): domain Eukaryota; kingdom Metazoa; phylum Chordata; class Actinopteri; order Centrarchiformes; family Terapontidae; genus Amniataba; species Amniataba percoides. Next base: position 13,997,226 of record JBAJHX010000115.1, read on the forward strand.
CCACACAGCATCATCTTGAAATCTCAAGAGATCCCTATTGCAAGAAGAATAACAAACACACTGTTAAGAGACACATCCAGGCTACATATTGCCATAAATCAGTGATAATATACATGTAAATCCTAAAAAAAAAGATGCACAAACCTTTACAATGAAAATTCCCTCTCAAAATAGATTTTAAAAAGAAGAAGAAGAAAAAAGTCCTTTTTATCCCGTTTCTCCTCCTTCAGCTCTCGCAGAAGTTGCTTTTGGGTCGAGAGTCTCTGTGAGCTCCTGTCCTGGGTTTTGCTCCAATGCTTGGACTTATTCTACTGACTCTGCTGCAGACAGGAGAGCTATTTAAACAGTTTGAGGACATTCCTGAGCTCCCGGTTGGACCAATGGGACTGCTGCAGGAGAGATGGGACGGCCCTGCTGTCTTACCTCACAGCCAGTCAGAGGAACATCCGAGACGCACACACAGAGGGGAAAAAATGCATTCCTGAGCTGAATTTCCATCACCGGACAAATATTTCATACGCTCACTGGAGCCAAGACTTTGGTCGTTTCCGGTCAAATAAAAGTTTGATTGTTCGCCAAATACTCTTAATTTGATTTAACTGTCATTTTCTAATAAATATACACATATACATACATATATATAACTAATGAAAAAAAAAATTTATTAAAATATGATCCAAAAGAAGTAGGCAATTAATTCAGTAGACTGGTAATACAAAACCAGTTATGAGTGGATTTAAACGTCACATAAAACTTTAAATGATGTTCCATAACCTACAGCAGCCGTGTGTTAATTCCAGCTCATATTTAGTACATACAGCAGGCTGTTTGGAGGTTCATGGTGTGTTTCTTCTCTCTGCTGTTTTCAGTCAGGCCGCCAGGGGACTCATTGAGTAATGAATGTGAAAGTGTGAAGCAGTCTGGGAGAATGAGAGCTGTGATGGGAGGACATTTGTCTCTGGGTTTCTTTATGCTATACAACAGAGGAATGCATAAATGTCCATTTCAAGTAGGTCTTTAAGCCTGAAAAGTATCTATTAAGTTAAAATATTAAGTATACACAGAGCATTTATAATATCAGTGTCTTAATTGAGTTAAAAAAAACCATTTGGTTTGACTCTAAAACATCAACTCATAACTAGTGTGGAAAAGTGGGATGTTATTTTATTGCATATCTCATCAATTTACTTCACATACTGTAAAAAAGCCAAAGATTATACTTGAACAAGGTGGCTTCCTGAAATTTGTCATTATTATTATTTATTTGTTTGGGCAGATTTGACTCAATATCCAGTAGTGATACTCAGATTTCTTGTTTATTAAGAGTCCTACATTCAAAATCCTCCTTAAGTCAGATATTATTTATATAAAGTTATGAAGTTTAGTCTAGGGGTTCCCAGCATGGGAATCAGAAATCTCCAAAGGATCACAGGGTAAATCTGAGGAGGAAAAGTTTTGCTTCATAAAATTTAATTTTTCGGGGGTGGAATTTTGGAAACTTTACTTCTTTGGGCCTTGGACATTTCATCAAAAAAAAAAGTTCCTCTCTAAAAAAGTTTAGAGAGGAAATGTTTCTTGCTTACAACACATAGACTAAATAAACTAAATCTTTATTTTAACCTTAATGTGAGCAGTATCAATGTAATGTCTTAAAATGCAATATCCTCTCTTGAATTGTAGTGAAGCAGAAGCATAAATTATTAGAAAATGGAAACACTCAAGCCGTGTTAAGTAAAAGCAAAGGAAAAATGCACAAATAAAACACTTATAAATGTACTGTAACACTATCGATGAGAGTGCATTTATAGCATTTTGGGATTCTTAAAAGTCAAATATTTTTAATATTTCCCTCCAAATGAAGACATCACCAGGCACATTAATGTTAAGGTTTGCGGCCGAGCATTTAACCTTTGACACCCCCCCTCTGCCTTACCCAACAACCATCACTTAAAGACAGAATGACAGACTGGTCTGACTTTCACCCTTGAACCTCAGAAGTATTTAAGCACGTTTTTAAGATTGAAAATCAGTGGGTTTTTTCAAAGTCTCTCAGTCTAATCACAGCAACTTGAACATACTTGAATATAGAGAGCGGACAGTTGAGGAAAGAGCGTGTGACAGAGATGAAAGCATCCCCCTGGAAAAACAGAGACGCCTACACGCTGCGATGACTTACACTCTGAAATACAGGCGCTGTCTAAAAATAGGTTCGAGACATGGACTGCAGATTGTGACGGGCCGCCACATCTGGATACCTGTTCTTCAGCCGGTGTGCACATACAACACTGACTCACTCTTTCACAACAATCGCTGTGACACGTTTGATGCACAACATGTGGCGTTCACCTCGGTGAAACACAAGCCTGCAGGAAGCGATAAGGCAGCAATGAAGCTCTGATGGAAAGTGGCGCCGAGGCCAGTGAAATGGAATAAAAGTGGGATGAGAGACTCCGGCTCCATGGGAAAGACTTTTGGAGATGTCATAGGCAGGTGTGACTGGGCACAACGTTGTGGGCGTGACCGTGAGCTCACGGCGTGGGAGGTGTTACTGACGGGACTGTGTTGGAGGTGACGAGACGCTGCCAAACTCTGATGAATACCCGCTAAACTGAGCCAAAACTGCAGCGGAAACAGCTCATAGATAGCAAGTGTTTACTCCGAGTGTAGTGTTTCCATCCAACCGGGGGAGCACACAGGCAGCCGTCAGTGGGTGGGAGACTTTGCTTAATCAAAATTTCTCTGCATTTTCCACAGTGAAACTTTTAGAAAATAATTTGTGGATTGTGATGGCTGGATGTGATATTCAAGAATATTTTCAATGATTGTGTTGAATTATGTGTTATAAAATCTATCTTTGTCTTTGTTTATTGAAGCACTGAAAACAGCCACTTTAGTTAGTCTATAATACGGACTCCATGAGTCACGACAGCCGCCATGTCTGCACAGACAGATGAAACATCACTACCTGCAGGACTGGATGAGAAGAGTGATACCAGTCCAGCAGTGCAGTAAATGTAAAGCATACAGGTTATACACAGTTAGCTCAGCTTAGTTTAGCACAAAGACTAGAAACTGGGTGAATTATTATTAGCAGCTCTGAAGCGGACTATTTAATATGTTAGATTTGTTATTTGCTCCTGTTTCCAGTCAAAGTAAACCAGCTGCTGGTGGTAACTTCATATTTACTGAACAGACATAACAGGGGCAAATAACCAGAAAATGCCAAACTGTTCGTCTAAGCTCTTACATGTGTATTTACACACTCAGATCTGAAACACTTGAGACCTGAGTTCTCAAAACAAAATAAAAATGTATCCTTATACATACTGATGGATAATACTCAAGCATTGTTTCTATGATGTGGACTGACTGATAGAAAAAGTAGTGAAGGATTAAAAGTGACAAAAAAAATCCAGTAAAAACTGT
>JBAJHX010000115.1:14000751-14028278 GCA_037176925.1 Amniataba percoides
AACACTTCAAGTCAGTGCCACCTTTAACCTGGAGAGTTTCCACGGCAGCGTCCCCTGCAGCTGTCTTTTTTTTCCCCGCAGAATAAGGTGTTTACTTCAAAAGAAAGGCGTGTATGAAAAACCAGCGTGTATTGACAGCTTTTGTTTGGCAGGCGGGCGTCGCTCCACATAATCATTTTTATCTGTGACAAAACATGCCCGTGGGGAGCAGACTTGTGTAAGTTTTAGGGGAAAACGGCTAGAGGGTGAAAATGGAAAGACTGAGTAAGAGGCCTACATGGCTACTCGTCACACACAGAAGAACATGAGTCACTGATAAACCGGTAAACAGAGTGGTCACCAGCAAAGGTCACTGTTGATCCCCTGTCATCCTTTTGTTGGTGAACAATTGTTGGTTCATGCTAAAGCTCCGACAATAATCCATCCGTCCTGTCTGGTCAGGTTTATTTTGAACATTGTGTGCAACATGTTTCAACAATAGTAACCAACCAACTTATCAGAGCGGCTGACCGCTCTTCCAATGAGGACTTTATTGGAGTGAAACCAAACTAACTTGCCAGACTAAACTAATTTTTTTATTCCTTCAGCTGTTTTGTCTTTGCCAGATGCCAGAACACTTGGACCCACTGGCCGCTGTAAATCATTGATCGTAATCCATGCTTGGCCTTGGAGGGATAAAAGAGGGAAATATGGATATTACCGGTGACTTTGGAGCTGGCGTAGCTTGGAGAAAATGATGTTCTGTGAAGAAGCCATTACAACAACCTGCTCTGCCTGTGGCTAAATACAATCTTATATTATAAAATATTCAAAAAGTTTTCCAACAATTTGCCCGTAATCTTATGTGGCATTAATCAATCAATGTGTGTTGTCTAGACGTTTTGCTGCATGCGCAAAAATTTCAGAGAATCACTTGTGCTAGACATCGCCGCTGCAAAGAACCAGAGAGGGATTAGATCTTCTTGCGGTGGCATTTGGCTAGCTCATCCTTGGACATATGCGCATGGAAGAAAATGATTAATTGGTTGCAGTGAGTCTGCTCGATTCCGGCAAGTGATGTCAGAGTCTGATTATGTTGGATGGACGCTCTGAAAGCTTGTCTTCTCTCACTGTTTACAGACCGACACCAAGTCATCCGTGGCGCTCCTCGCACGCCAGTTGCACAAGCACGGAGGGCTTTGGGCTTGGTGAGGGGTGGCGGTGAGTGCTCGCTGCCGCCCTGCACACCTTTGACTAATGAGCTGACAGACCACACGCCACTCAACTGCGTGCAGAAAACTGTACGCAGGAATGCTAAAGGTCTTTTGAAAGGGGCAAGAGAGAGTGTTTGGTTTGCGAAAGAACTGAGGCCTGTCACACCAGAGTTCCTGATGACCACACAAGTGGATAATGACGTTTTGTTTCTAAATGGTTTGACAAAAAGCTTTAAAAAAATAGAAGAATGTCAAACTCGCGGCAGCTATATTGTATGAGATTATTTAAAAAGACTTTCTGGATATAGTCTCAGGACAAAGGGTGGAGTGGTCTACAGCGTACAGTAGGTTTATTATCAGCTGAAGAACTGCTTAGTGCACATCTGCACATCTGCATAAAGAACATTTAGTCACGGGCAGCTGGTGATGTAACATTTAATTTTGGGAGTAGGATAAAATTTTGTGATGAAAAATGGAAATTTTCAATCGCAAGACACCGTGTTACCTTCTTGAGCTCAGTACAGTACGTGTAGTTTGGCCACTGACATTCTTTCAGCTGGAATCATAAGCTTTTTGGAACATCCGCTTCTATTGCAAAACACAGGATTTCACTGAAAATTATGGTGTCTGTTTTTTTTTTTTTTCTTTTCTTTTTTTTAATGGAAGGACCACATGAGAATTGCAAATAGTTTTTTAGTTTATGTGAGTTTTCAACACTTCTGATACGTGGACCTGGGCTTGTTGCGGTGATGTTAGTGAGAAGAGATCCCAGGCAAACCCTTCAAACAGAGCACCATTGGAGCCTGTCTCTCCCACAATTCCTCAGAAGGAAATAGTAGCTTTATAAGGGAAATAGCTCACTGATGATATTGTGCATTGGGCTGTACAGAACAAACTAAAAGTTAATGGCACTATTTCATCCTCCCACACACGCACTTACAGTGCAGTTTGTTATGCGACCCTGCTTTTCTTGGCCTTCTCTTAAAATTCCACACCGATTTTAGGAAGTGTGCTCTCGCCATGACGGCCCTGAAGGATATTAAACTCATAGTGAAACCGTGATGGCAGCCAGGTGAAGCCAGACTTATCCTGCCACCTCTTCAGACACTAAACAACCACTTCAAACACACTCAGCTCTGCAGTCTGTACAGTATACCAGTTTGCATCTTTCCCATGACATCATCGGTTTGTGATGATGCCCATGGTCTAATTCTGTCAAAATAACTTAATGGAGTTAGATATGAACCCACAGGGAGCCCTGCTGTTCACTGCTGCTGCGGAGTAACTTTAAACACTTCCAGCGCTTTTTGTTTGGCTCTTTACAGGAGCACTGAGTTTTTGCGCAAGCTAAACTGAGTGACCCTTGAACTGTGGCGATGATGCAAAAAACACAGAAATATTCTTTATGCCTTCAAATCCACTGAAACGGTGGTGTGTTAGTCAGTACAGAGCCGAGCAGAGCTTTGTTCAAACCCTCAAAACTTTATTTTAACTTCTAGTGGAGCGGAGATCCAGGGGTTTCAAAAATGTCAAATATGGTAGAATATACGGGAAATGTGTCAAAGTATGTACAAGTTGACGTTTATAAAATATTTCCATTGGATGGATACAGCCATAAGGTTTCAGTATTTCACTCACTGCAAGCATCATATAGTTTGAATATACAGTAGAGTTGGAACAAGCTGATCTAGACGTCATCCTGTGACAAATGTATGATTCAACTACTAAGATTTGCCTAAAAGCACTCTAAAGAGATTTTAACTGGTAAATTGAATAAGGATCCCTCTATATGACCTACATGACTCAATGAGACCAACAGTGAGAGGACTGACTATTCCTCCTCTTTTCTAATGGTTATTTTAATGCCCGATTTATCTGCAACATCTGAAGAAATGGCAGTGCAGTTTGCTCTGGTTGAATTTAAGCTGCCTCTGCCTTAAACTGAAGGTCTGTCTCTGGACCTAAAACATGCTTTTAAACTTGTCAAAGGTAAGGACAACTGCAAAGCCAGGTGACCATTATCTGTGCATTTGTCATTTAATCATTTTGTTCTTTGCTAATGCAAGAATATCGATTTGTACATCTTTAAAGCAACCTTGTGGAAATAAAAATGGAATAGTGGATTTGAGAGGTTGATGTTCAAACTTGCAAATAACTTCATGTTACTGTTTTGGCATTAAATCTCCATCTGTATGCTCCATGCATCCATATTTCTTGAAAAAGTCACACATATACACACACACAAAGGCCACATACAGTTCTGCAGAGTGGCTGATCATGTTACATTCCTGGTCACCAGCGGTAGGGAATTACTTTTCATTCCAGATGTTAATACTTACTTGTGTGTGCATGGAGATAAAGGGGTCTAAAAATTAAGTTAAGAACAAGCTTGGAAAACATGATCTTTCATGTATTGAATGAACATTATCTAATTGTGCAGATCAGAATCAAGATGTAGGTTTGGAACATGGATCTCCTTCACCCCTTGGTGCACCGGAGGACTTGTGGAGGTAAATGTGTCATTCACATTCCTTTACGATCCCCAGCACGTGATTGACCTACTTTGGAGATAAGAGAAAGGCTTTACGGTCCTGCTCCAAAGCATACATTTTCATGTTTTACCTTAATGGAATCATCCCCCCAAATTTCTGGCGTGCTCTGCATGAGTCACGCTGCAAATAAACACTGTCTGTGTTTGCTAGCCACTGATTAAAATCTTTTTTTATGGTGCAAAATCAGGCAAAAGCTGCCCTATCTTTGGAATTCCTTACATTCTCGCAGATGTTTTTGCTGAGTGGAACCAGGTGGGATTTTTAAATGTTTTCCAGTAGCTTTATTGCACAGAATTGCCTAAAGGTATAGGTCATATACGCTTGCATGAGTTGTCCTGGAATCCCCAGTTCCTACTGTTCATGATCAAGTTTGTGTCCTCTGTACAACCTGATTGGACATATAAAAAAACATGAGAACATATGGTTTTAAGAGCTTTTTAACCGTCATATATAGACATAATATAAACTTTCCTTGTTTGTTTACACATAGTCCATGTCCAGACATTTGCATGTGAACACTGATTGCATGCACTCTTGCAATTCTGTGGCATTTACTTAGAGTTTTCTTCCCCATTTGGCACTGCTTTTAAAGTCTGTAAATGTACCATGCAGTATTTACCGTAGATTCAAAACAGTTGGCTGTGCAGAGCGAATGTCCGCCGGGTTCTGGGGAATGTGCCATCTGAGGCCATTCCTCTGCTCTTCTCCTGGAAACTAATAGACAGAATCTGTCAGGGTCACAGTGAAGAAGCTAATTGATGGCTGCAGTTTCTTTTATTATCTTCTTTGTGTTTGATAACGGTGTCTTTATTTACTGCCGCTTATGCTGCTTCTTCCAGTCAGTGGCAAGATGTCCTCCAAGTCTCACAGGACACTTTAACTCAAAAAGCTTTTTTCTGCCACGAGACATGGATGGACACCGTATATACAAATGGATTATTCTCTTTTTACAAAACATGTTCTGACTTTCTCTAATCTATTCCATTTACCTCTGCACTCTCACCTCTGTCCATCACTCACCTGATTGGACAGTCTCTCAGTTGCCCCTGTAATTTGAATAAACTTGGCAAAACCAGTGCAGTCTCCAAGCATCACCAAAGCCACTGTCAGTGCCTGGGAATGCTGCCTAAGAATGTCCCCAAACACAGATACTGTCTCTTCTTTTCTTTCTCCTCCAATTGAAACTGTTACCATTTGGCCTGTGAGGGCCTCTAACAGCTTGGAGAGTACTTACGGGGAGTGCTGACTACTGTTTGTAGTCCCAACATCTTGAAAATCTATCACCGTGCTTCCCTCCGTGTTTTCCTGCAGCTGCAGGGGGTCGTTGAGAGCTGAAGGTTCTCATCCGCAGGCATAACGTGTACATTAAGATGAGTTATTACAGCTTTTCTGAAAGGTATCATTTCAGCCATTTTAGTGTGGTGCTGTAGGTCCAGTGTGATTAAGCTTGTTTTACTGTATAGCACTGACGAGAGAAAAATACTTTGCAGGCGATTTAACATGACTAAAACACTACATCGACCGCTAAGCCAAATGGATTAAGTAAATTATATAAATGGCAGCCCTAGCACATCTCACATAGTCTCAATCAACACGACAGCATTGCTCAAGGCTCAAGTCAATATGCAAGTGATTTACTGTAATGCCAGGTACGACTGCTGAACAGCTCACATACAATAACTCATCCAGCATGAGTCCTGTTCAGCAGCAGCCTGAGGCACGAGCTCAGTCTAGTGTTGTCTTGGTTGCTCAGGAGGGCACTAAAACAGACCACGATGGATTATTTTTCTTGTGGTTCAACGTCAGTGAACCAACACACTGAGTTTACAGCAGCGCAATAAATATAGAGCTGAGTGTCTACTGGCTAATCAGTCATATTAAAATGACAAATAAGGTGCAGAATGTACATCCTTTTGTTCACCTCATATGTTTCGGACATGCATGGATGGCTGTACAGCTGTTCAGCAGATACCCTACAGACATTTCCAAAAATTCATCATGGCCTCTATTTGAAATCTTGGTTGACAATAGATCCGTTTAGCGGAGTAAATAAAACAAAACAACAGGTGCTCCTGTTACATGACTTTTCCCTGTGAGACACTGGATTGGATTTTTGTTCTCTGACGGATCTCGGCTTCATGGCCATAAAAGTCCATCATGAGTGTGAACTGTAGGTACTAGTTGTTATACATTGAGCCACAGAGATGACTCGTGTACTAGCTGCAACCTGGGGCAACACACATGTTGTGAAAACAGATTAATTCCAAGGTCCAAAAAGGTTTTTGCAGGTCTCAGAGGGACTGTGCATCACTTCCAGTCATTCGTAATGCGGGACACGCCAGCACATGCAGATGTTCACTGGATGGCTCTCAACTATCATTTATCAGCATCATGCACTAAATATCACAACTTAATATGTTTCTTTTAGACATAAAAAGACTGTCATTATTTCTCTACTTCTGGCAAAACAGCTTCCCGTCTCCCACTGAAAACAGTGAACTTGTCAGTTTCAATACATCAGCACCGCACATGTACAAGCTGATTGGAATACTGATTTAATATTTCCAGACAGTCCTGTTAATTATCACTACACAACTACACTACATTTATTTTTAAATGTTTGCAGCAAGAGTAATTTGAACTTGCTTGCAGGTTTAAAAGTGATTAATTCTCACTCCATGTGTTTGCCATGTGTGATACATTTCCCCCAATAATCAGTCAATAAATACCTTCAGGATATTTTTCCCGCTTTTGGATCATAATTGCGTGCGGAGGTGGGGGGGCAGTATTGGAAACAAACACGACGCCCAAGTGAGCAATAAAAAGAGAGAAGAACACGCTGGACACTTTACCAGCGTTACTAGAAGAATCTGAGGAATTTCCCACACGTTTTCAGGGGCTTCTTCCCTCTCTGACAAAAGAAAATGGGGATTTCTCAGAAAAAGGGGATGAAATATCGGGTCATCGCCCTTTAAGAGTGCCGGGAACCCCTCAACCCCTCCTTCACATGTTCGGATCTTTCCATGCCCCACAAATCGGAGGTTCCCTCAACTGGTGGAGTTATAACTCTTGCTGTCATGTCTGAGCGTTTACGGTAAAGCTGAGGCATGCTCGAGTTTTGTCTCGAGGGACCTAATGGAGACTCCATGTTTTAGTGAGGCTGCTTTGAGGTGAGGTGAGGGTGGGTGTCTGTCTGGGTGTCTCTGGACAAAATGGCTGTCCCGAATGAAAAAGGAAGAGGGGGTACTTATTTCACCATATTAGGAACAGTATTATCTCTGCAGTGCTGCTGCAACACAAGATGACAGTAGATACTATACCATAAAAAAACAGAGTGTATACAGAGTGTAGTTGTTTAAATTATGAAATGCAAATGCACTCATATATTTTTCTTTTTGACAATTGACAGCTAGGAGCAGTGTAATTCCAACCAAATCATGTCTGTTGAACTGCCAGCAACACATGTTGGGACCCATATTTAGTTGTGTGATGTGTGCACATGGAGAACACCGCGATCAGTCACCAGACAGCTACATGCAACATTTTCCAATTGGGAGCTTTGGCTGCTTATGCTGTATAAACATTATAGCAGTATAAACATGAGTCCACTTTAAAGTGAAGTGAGTGTTGCACGTGTATCTATTCCATTAGCTCTCGATGCAGGTTGACATCAGACGTCGCTGTAAAATCAATGCAATCCCTGTCTTTTTTCTTGTGTGTGAAAGGTTTCAGATAGAGCTACTAAACAAAAACACATGCTGGGACACATGTCTGTGTTTGCCCCTTAACTTCCTGCTGGTTTTAAAGGCTTATTCCATGTGATTATTTCTGCTTATTAGACTACACTATGCATTAGTTACAGCGTACTTTACTGTACGTCTTTGGTTTATGGCCCATGTCACAGCACTGTTAGTGAATGTATAATGTTTTTTCTCCACTGGCCCTCTCTACCTGTGATTTTTTTTCAGAGCTGTGGTGCAGGGTCCAAATGCATTTCCAAAAAGCTGAAGCAAGATTTCTTTAGCAGATGATTTCACGTGGAAGAAGAAAGGAGAAAACTCCATCTAGAGCTTTGAGAAATATCACGGGATGAGTAATGTTCCAAATCAGCTGAAAGGTCAAAGCCTCTTTCATCAAACTCCTCTGAAAACTGATGAAGACAAACTGGTGAATCAATCAGAGATTGCACTCCTGCACTGAAGCCCTTTTGTTTCCAAAACTATTTTACACACACAGCACTGACTGGACAAGAAGGGTGCCAGGAAACATCTCAGTATGTCCCATATTTTGGATATTTCCTTTCAATTGTCTATTTATTTTTGATACTCAGATCGGACCGCTCAGAGGCTTTTCTGCACCAGAACCAACAGCCCAGCTCCGGGATAAGTCAGAGATATGCGGTACCAAGCTCTGTGTGGTTCGAGGAAACACTCGAGCTGAAATTCCTACCATGCAATGGTACCAGTGTTGTGTTTACAGACAGCTGGATCTGTGAGTATTGGCCCTGTGAGGGTATTTTGTCATCTGCTGAAAGGAGATGCGGCACAAGCCAACCGAGGCTGCTGATAGATGAGACTTCGAATACAACATGACAGCGAACAGTTTCTCCAATGGTGCCGAATTTACCAGCTTATCCATGTCCAGCTACTGATTCCCAGAGCTCTTCCGCATTGTGTGTGATTCTCCATTGGAGGTCCTGCACAGTGGGCATGTGCGCCCTTGGCAATATGCTGTGTCAAGAAGAGGAGAGAAACAGAAGTTAAGTGTTTTGCCTCCCTCAGGCTGCAGATGCCAAAGTCTCGTGACTGACACTTTCCGGTGGTGCTCCCATTGGGAGGCATAATACAGGGGTGCATTGCTTGCTGGGCCTTAGCTATGAGCAGCAGCATCTTGCAAGGATATATGTTTTCCAGACCCCATCAGAAGGTAAAAACTCAGCCAAGAAAAGCTGCAAGTAGGGTTTGGATGCCCTGCAGAAAAATCCAAACTCTCTGTATCATTCACTTTTCATGAATTTGTTTCCAATTCTCCAGTCTAACATGATTGATATAGTTTTTTTTTCTTCAAAGATTGCAATTAAGTTAAATGCGGTGTTTCCTTAATTCATAACATGTCATAAATGAAACAATACTGAACCCTGAGTATGAAATAAAATGATTTAAAATGAGCCTGTGGAGGCCAGAAGGTCCATGCAAATTCTGAAAATAATACTTCATTAATGATCCCTGGAGAAAAATCTTCATAGTCAGTGTGGACTCATAAGGCCTGAATTCTGAACTCTGGGTCCTTACACATAAACCTACTGATCATGTAATGCAGATGTCAAGAAGTCGACGTATCACTACGACAGTAATCCAAATAATGACAACAGAGCCCAATTAGTTTCCATAAATCACTGTAATCTCATAATGTTTCTCATAATATTTTGCTTTAAGTTTGCTTCCTCTGCTGATGTATCCCAGAAACCTGTATAATTAAAACTGACCTCTTGGACGCCACTGGGGAATGTGAAACTGATGAATTAATGGGTTACTATAGCTACTGCAAAACAGTAAACTGTGTCCTAAATATGTGTGGAATTTAAAATGCACATTAAGGAAACTAAGACCAGACTTAAGACATAACTATGTTGTCATCTTCCTGCCACTGAAGCTCGTCACTTTATGTGACGACCGTGGCAAATGACTGACACAGCAAGTCAGAAAAATGACAACAGGATGCAAAGAAGTGACAATCAACAAAAAGCAGCTCTGCACTCTCCAAAGAGAAGAGAAGAAGAGGACATCTTCCTTTCATGGATTAAGGACTGTGATGTTGTAATTTGATCTCGTACTTCAAACGGTGACATTGACATTTGAAGTGTTGGGAAACCCAAAACAGCTAAAGCTCTAAATCCTTCAGCAGCGGAGCTGTCTAAAACAAATATCAGGCTCCCTGTGTTTGAAACATCTGAGGGATTACTTGGAACTTTGTCCGCAGCCTCTATAATATTGTCTCTGTCCTGCCTCAAGACAAGTTGGAGGGTAAATGCTTAATGGAGTATACAACATCACTCTTATCACAGCTCATAACTCTGCTGTTACAACTCTAAGGGTTTTTTAACATTTATAACAAATACACAGGAAAGAGGGGACAGACCTGGCAATCACAGCAGCAATTAAAATGGCAACATTTCAATGGCTAAATAAACTCAAACAAATAGAATAGATGGACTCACCATTGTGGGTCAAAACTTTGTTAAATTTGGCTGCAAACAAATTCATGCCTCCAGCCAATACAAATGGAGTAAAAATATTTCAGGAAGCAAAATGCCAAAATACCCAAATGAAAGAAGCAGCTTTAGCTTATTAGCTGTGTGTCATCAGAAAGTCAATCAGTCAGTACATTTGAATTGCACCTTTTCAAAATCAAAATCAACTCTGAAACAGACAGGTAGACAGTCCTGGTCCAGGTCAATAAACAGGCATCTGAGTTTTGAGGAATTATAATTTTTTTTTTTTACTGCATGTAGAGGAAGGATGGTTTAGAGGATGGTTTGTGACACAAGAATCTGTGGTAGTCAAAGTGTGCTAACTTGTTGTAGTGGTTTACTCACTAAATCCCACTAAAAAAGTAAGATGAGGCTGGTGGGAATGTTTTACTTTTGTGTGGATGTACTAAACCAAATTGTCATTCAATAGACATTTCACTCAAAACCACACATGGGAACTTCATAATGGAAGAGGAAAAGAAAGGGGGATCACCAGAGTTGGTACGATTCATCCGCTGGGAGCTATGAATGTCTTGGGAAAAATTTGGTGCCAATCTGTCAAGTAGATGTTTAGATTTTTCAGTGATGGACCAACCAACCACCGACAGACCAACACTACCATCCATACAGCTATTCCGCTATAGAAACATGTCTAAAAAGTTAACATTTACATACTTTAAATCCCTACACGTGCAAATGTTTTACTGCATATGACAGAAGAAAATATGACTAAATTTCCCATATGTTATCACATGGCATTATATAACTGTTCTCTTTGCCAAAACAGTGCATTTGTAGTGCCTAAACAAACAGCAGCTTTAATTGCACAACTCGCTTTTGCTCTTAGAAAAGCACCCGCAGTAAAGAGGCTGACGATTAAATCACTCACAGTGTCGAGTACAAAGACAAGCCATGACAGCTGAGTGTTTTTAATGGAGGGCAGTTTTAATGGAGCTCCCTCCCTCCCAGCTGAAGGATTTATTAGAATCCCATTTTCCTCCTGAGGGGCTCTCATGTATCCAAGCCAGCGCGGCAGCCTGTGCTGTCTGCACAGGACGGCTGCTACTGTACACCTCAGCAACACAAGCAACCACAACCCCAAGGAGTGTGTGTGTGTGTGTGTGTGTGTGCAGCGTGTGCAGCGTGTGTGTGTAACGTGTGCTCTGCGGTGTTTTGCAGAGCGAGAGTTGCGAGGTGGGTCAGAGGTCACCACAGCAAGTGCTTGTAAAATGTTTACCTGTTGTTGAAACTGTCACGTTTAACTAGTCAATAAAGTTTGAACTTTCGAATGATGGGTCAATCAAATGTATCAACAAGAAGCAGGATATCTACAAGAGCCTATTCCTTTACCCTTTAGAAATAATATAAATAAAATAAAAACAGTATCACTGACACAAGAAGTATTTTATCATTTATCAGATAAAAGTTCTGTAATTCTACTCATGACATGATATAATTATAGTGGTAGGTATAGCGATTAAAACATACAGTATATGTATTTCATCTTTCATTTAACATGCTTTTAAACACTTGGATAGAACGGTGAAGATTAATTTCAGCAGCTGTGGTCTGAGTAACACGGTGAGTATTGGAGCAGACTTGCCGCCAACACCTGCTCTGTAGCAAACGTTCTCTGAGTCACCTCTGTGTAATGCTCTCTCTCTCATTGCAAAAAGGGAACTCGTGTCAGGGCGCACTCATCTGTCTCTCGCTTTCTTTGTCGACCGCTCATGTGGCGTGCAGTCTGTCTCAGGTCGTGCAGTGGTAAAGTGAACGCTTCACGGACCCCCCCGGGCGAATGGGTGTCTGATACCATAGATAACATGAGGTCTCCCAGTGTGGCCGCCGAGGATGAGCTGGTCCGGTTCACCCTCAGCTGAACACACACACCACAGGGTTTGAGTGTACTCAGCAGGGTTTTGCTCCTCATACTTGGTCAGATTTACAAACATTTAAGCCGTCTTCCATGCTTGACACAGAGCTGGGAAAACAGTCTGCAGTCAGTAGAAACAAGCTTGAACAACTGTGTTGATTTGTTAGCATAGCAGTCATACTTTAGAGAGATATGCACAAGTGGAAGCATGCAAGTTGACCATGTGAGTTGTTGGACTTTGTTAACTTGAGTATACAGTGGAGTGCATCTCAAAATAAACAGTGTCAGGTATGTTTAAAAAGTCCTCAAACAGCACTCAAGGACGATGGGACTAAAGGAGATTCTTTTGACTTTAACCTCCACACAAAAAAGGCTTTCCAGATAACACGAGGGGATTTTAAACAATGGCCAAGTTCAGAACAGTGGAAGCCTCCATGACCACAAGCACTTTGTAAAATAAAAAGGATCTTGTCATGAGTGGCCTTTTGGTTTTCCAACAGGGGAGTAACGTAATGTGTGCAGATCAAGAGACAGCCAGGAATATCAGCTATCCAGCAGGACGGAGGCCTGATGAAAGCATCACGCTGCAGACATTTATAAAAGGCAGATGCTCAAATGCCCTTCACAGCCCTGATCAGCACGTGAATCACATAAACATCTGTTGGTAAGACCTCTCTGGACAAAAACTGCTCCTTTACCCTGCCCTAACTCCACTTTTCTGACCAGGTTCCTTTCAGCACCAAGCAACACGATCGACAGATGTGTGATGTTTAAATCTGCTCACCGGATGGCGGATGAGTTTAACGAGGCCCACTCTGGCAAATAATCAGAGCTAACTATCTGCCAAAATAAAAGTGCACCACCGCAGCTGCTGTTATATAATGGTTTGAATGGCACGGCTATGCATAAAGACTTTGCATTTTAATCTGTGACAAATAAGACCCTTGAGTGAGTGTAACTGGAAAATGTCATCTTAAAATTCATCGCTTTGAAGTCTCAGATTTAGAAGGGGCTGCGTTGCTCAGTTTCCATCATAATATTGTTTTAAGCCCATTGAGGGCCTGTGGTCAAAAGTGATATTTTTATGCAATTTCAGAAATATGTGGATGTGATTTTATGTGGCTTTAGTTGTTCTGTTTTCCAAAGTAGGAATCATTGGAGTTATGGACATTCCAGTTTTGATGACGGTAAATGATAGCTGGACAAGCTCCTGCTTAAGTGCCACTCAGACACAAACTGATGGATTACAAACAGTCTGAGAAACATTATATTGTGTTGACAGAAGAGATGGGACAGAGTGTGTTGACCTGGGCTTGAGTACCTCATTGTTTAAAGGAAACAGCTGTTGATATTCAGTATTTGTTTTATTGTCAGAAGGTCCCACAAAAAGACTAAAACAACGCTGACCTGATGCTACCAACAACCTGATTTATTTTGCTGCTCTGCTATACACCTTCATCGTCGCAGCTTAGGAAATTCTTTAGCCTTTTTAATGAAAATAATAGAAATGCACATTGTTTGGCTGCTTGATGGGATTGTTGGCAATAAGAAAAATGAACTCGGTACAAAAATCAAAGTACAATGTGATAACAGAAACCATCATTACTTGCTGGCTATTAGACTCCAGTGTCTATATTAGAGAAACCTAAAGGTTTTCCTTCTTGTTGTCACATTCTGAGAAATGCACATAAATGGAACAGTGGAAAATACTTATGACAGTACTTTGGAGAGAGCGTCTTGAAAATAAATGATGGCAACTTGTTAAGATACATGACAAGAGCCTGGATGGCATATTTGGGGCATGAATTGAAAGAATGCCTGGAAACCTGTAATTTAGTAAATATTTTGGTCATGGCATATGGAAGTGTCAACCGCACTCAGTCATTTTCCGTTATTATTGCCAAGCACCGCTGTATAGCCTTTATATCATTTCACTCTACACTTCTCACTCTGTTATGTAAGCTCACTCCTGCATTAAAGATGTTTCACTATTGAAGTATTGTTTCAATAAGCAAACACTGCACATCTTTTTACATTTACAAGGAATTTGACAAGTCAAAAACAAGTACTTTCCAAGTTGGAAAATCTCTCCCCTATGGGAGCTCTCTTTATCTGGAATTCAGCTTTTAAACTGCTGACGCAGCAGCAGTTTTACAGTTCTTCAAGGTTGTATTTTATTTTGATATGTCTTTCCAGTGGAAAATTTCAATATATTGTCCACCTGAGTGGTAGGTTTTGACAACTATACAATCTCTAGTTTGGCCAAAGAACAGATCTGACAAAGATGTATTGGTGTGTCAATGAAATACTTTTTCATCCAGGCAACATTGTTTTTAAGTCCAGTGGCATTACAGCTAAAAGTGAGTACACTGTGTTTGTGACAGATGAAGCTTCTGGGATGAATTAACAGCAAATTCCACCGTTCACCGTGTGCACTGACCAGTGGAAGCTGCAGCATGCTTCTGGCCTGAGGGATCAGTGAGGAGACTGACCCTTTTGATTCTAAACACACAAGAGAACTTGACCTATGAGCATCAGCTGTCAGCTTAGAAATGCTGACACTGCTCCAGGGGGCACATTTATCTGCACAGAAACAGCATTGTTTTACAGCTCTGTGCCTGTAAAACAGTTTAACATTGGGAAGGCTGCGCTGGAAGCAGATCAAGGCATTAAAGACCTAAGCAGTTGGATGTATACTTGCAGAGCTTGTCTTCTACTGTAAATCAGGACTGGAGTCGCTGGACTGAGACTTGTGTGATTTAGTTTGACCAGCAGATGATTAAAAACATCTAGCAGACAGGGAAATATAATAATTAATCTTATCTTAAACTACCAAATGCAACAAACATGCGGAAAGCTGAGGAATGTGTGAAAGATTGCTTGGGAAAAGACAAATAAACAGCTAGTGAACAAATTGGCTGCGGTCCCTCTGTATCACCCCAGGAAAGGCTCTTTCCAGTCCGACCAGCTCCCCTCCAGGGCAGCTTGACACAGATCCAGATCCAGATGAGAGCCAGGGTCAGATGAGTCCAGAGTCTATCACCACATGAACTCTCAAGTTGGTGATGGTGAGTTGATGGCAAAGGGATATTTTGGGTTAATGAGGAGAGGGAATACTTACTTGACAGCCAGTACAAAGATAAAGGTGGTAATAGACAGACTAAAAGACACACGACATGAAGGTAGACATTAACCAGCCCAGGAGGAAATGTTAATGTGGGATAAAAGAGGCAAATGAGTTGTTTAAGTTTATTTTTGGTTGCATCACGTGCCCTTAATGACCTGACGGAGCATTTTATGTGCTGAAAATAGCATTTGTGATTATGGTGTTTAACTTAAGCAGCAGCTGGCAGATTCAGTGTGTGAGGAACAGTCAGAGTTGTTCCTATAGGGTCCTGCCAGGCGGCTGCCGATGAGAGACTGAAATGAAACTGGTGCAGCGATGTGATGAGTTTAAAACATCTTTTAATGCTTCAAACTGACACACTGAGCACCAAATCTGGAAGGAACTTCATTCTTGAGAAACCTTATCATGGAAATGTTTCATAAAATCAGATTCCATGGTCAGACCTGCTGAGAGACAAACACAGCAAGTTGACTATGAAAGATTCCTTCCAGACATGCTTAATGACATACTAGAAATACTGTATCTGAAATGGTTTTTCCACAAGAAATTTGATCAACTATGAAGAAATAACATTCATTCTTTCTCTCTCGTTGGAAATCCAGAATATCTGAATATTTTTATTAGTTTAAATTGGCTATAATAGATATTTGGATGAATGGTTGGATGGATAATCGTGGTCACTGTGACACACCCAAGAACAAATATTACCGACATCTAAATATCTCCTTTTTTCTATGGAGTTTACAGCATCTTTCAGCTCATCGTTTCATGAAACCTCACTTCTGATTCACTCTCAAAGCTTTTGTAGCATTTCCAAGCAGCAGGCAGACACATTTAAAACCTAGTTGGTTAACAAAGTAGAGCAGTTGGCAGATAAACAGCCATACATTTCTCTCAGGAGTTGGTGGAGACCAAAACAAAGCTAAAAGCGGAGTAAATATAAGATTCACCATGTGATTAGAAACACCACTCCAGTTGAATTTGAATGTTGCTCTGTATTTTGCATAATTGGGAAACGTTATGCTCAACATATTAATTTAAAAGGTGATCATGTCATCATGGGACTGTTTCATTGGGAAAAAGATTTTTCCCTTTTCTATCACTGTGTCTAATTCGCCTAATGTGACACACCGAGATGTGGGGAGGGCTGGAGTCACTGTTCATAGTTGGTGATTCATTCTCCCAAAGGCTGCAAAAGGCAACACTGGGCCCATTTGACTCTCAAAACCAAACTTGAACAAGTGACACGAAGGTGAGATTTATGCTTCATTAATAAAGTCCTTTGGGATTTTACAAGAAAAGACCTCATGGATGATGACTAACTGGTTGGTTTTGCAAATAAACAAGTGGTTAAGTCCCACATCTTTGATAAAAAACAAAAAGGCTTTTCTGTGGGAACTGGTCGTCTCCCACGCGGTGACTGAGTTCATCCCAAACAGGGTGAATGTGAGCACTTTCCCCCTTCAGCAGACGAATGTGAAAACAGCCTTCTAGTGTCAAAGTCTGCACACACATCATTCTGCACAGTGAAGTCAAACATCTACATGAAGTTAAGTAACAATAAGCAAATCACATTTTTGAGCGGAGAGCACCCTCATATCTGCGGGGGGTCTTTTATATCTAAACAGATCTAAACAGACTAAGACAAGAAATAAAGTTTGTGTCTATCTAGCTGAAATTTGGGCCGAGGCCAGGCAGCGGCCGCCGGTATGTGATGCAGGTCTGATCAGTTTCTCACATCTCTGTCCCGATGTGGCATTAGCACACGCGTGGCGGTGCATAAGAGATGAGGGAAATAACACACTGGAGGGATGTGATGCTCATCACGCAGCTGTGGCTAGACAAGCAAAGACACGGTTGTTTCTTTTGATTTAAACTGTACATCAAAAGCAGATGTCTTACGAGGATGTATGCTCGCTTCCTTCCACAGAGAGCTGTAATTTCTCTAACGTCGACAAGCAAATGACAATCCTCTGGATGCTACTTCAATGCTAAATGTGGCTTTGGTGTTATGAAATGTGTAAACAACTGCAATTAAATTAATCCCTGCCTCTCTGCTGTCTATGGTCAACCTGATGGGTTATGTTGAAAATCTTTGAGCATTAACCTTGTGCTTGTAACATAATATCATGTTATTAATTTGATATGCTCCAGCACATGCACCAACAATGATATTATATATAGTCTCTAATTACTTTTTTAAACAGTGTGACAACAGTGGGTTTGTAGGTTGATGCCGTTCACATTTATAGCTGCAGGGCACTGACTGGTGGTAGCCTACAGGTCTGAAACAGCTGGACATGTGGCTATATTGAAAGCAGATGTGGGCTGGAATGTCCACCACATGGAAAAGCTGATTGTGCCTATACCTCTACAGTAATAGGCGATCTAACAGCAAAAAGTCTACTTAACCGAGCTGACAAAAAAAAAAAAAAAAACTTTCTGGAAAGTTGTGGGATTAACATGCTGAGAGCAGCCTCCTGCATCGAGCAGCCTCCCGCATCAAGCTCTTTTCTGCGGTTTTGTCGACCTCGAGGGTCCTCCAAACCCGATTTTTAAACGAGGCAAAGAGTTTTCTCTGATCTACGTGTTGCACACAAAATCCCAACATGAAACAGCAAGAATTTACTGTCAAGTTTGCTGCTGTAGCTGTGTCGGGACTACAGCCCTACAAATACAATCCCATATGGTGTCTGTCTGCGCTGCAAATTATCTACAGCGAAAAGAATTCCAGGACTGCCATGAGCCGTTTTTGCACCTCGTTTCTTTCTTTATTCCGATGATATCATTTACCGTACGGGCTGAGTTTATGACACAGTTCTTATATGGTGAGGAAAATCGTTTGTTTTTCAACACGAGAACATGGAGACAGCAGGGGCAATGAATAGAAATGTAAACTCGGGAGGAACTCACCTATTTTCTAAAAGTTCCCTCTGGATTCTAGGAAACACGCCTACACTGAACTTTCCTGCAGACTGGATGTGATATAAAAAACACAGGTGGAGGGCATCTGTGTCAAGGAAGCGCAGTACACTTTGGTGTGCTTCTATCGAGGCTTAACACCAAGCAGGCTCCTCGTATAAATTCACTATATGATACATAGTGAAGCTCTCCCAGAGTCTCCCCTCTAGTGGCGTGAGCAGTAAGCGCCGCTGCAGGTATTTTACACTGAAAGCGCCTTGCCAGGGTCTCCAAATGGCAATCGCATCTGGTGGGGCAACAGATAATTTTTTCCTCGGGCTCAGCGGCTCAACAGAGGGGGATATTTATTGTGATTTGAACATGCAATCATGGAAAACTTGCGAGCGTACCTCTGCAAAAACCTCTCTGCAGACATTAGACAACCAATTTCCCTCTGCTGAATCAGTTAGAGCTCCGATAGCTTCAGTGCCAGTGTTGATCTCGCTCCTGAGATATCCGCACCGCAAATGCTGGGTATCGGACCGTTAATGATTCTGACTCGCGTTTGGCCTCGACATTACGCTAACATTTCCAACACAGCTTCCTCGGCAGGCTAGAAAAACTCGGTGAACGTGACCGCTGCCTCACTCGCAAATACTCTCGGGCCTATTACGACGATTGGCATCTGTGACAATGCCATCTTAGATGACATTACAAAGTGATCTGCAGGCTGCAGGGCGAAGGGTAAAGCTGTAATCTGACGGGCTTGAAAAGGTTACAGAATTAGATCATGTCTTTATAAGCTTCCAGCAGCACAACTGTGGTGAGTCTGAGGAGCTCATTAATAAACATTTGAAGCTCTCTCAGCGGCCAGGTTGTCTCCAGCACGTCATGTCTGGGGGCCAGAGATTGCTTCACGGTGGCTGTTTGTGAGTTGCCGTTCAGCCTCATTCAAACCAACACTGGCTTGCTGTTCTTTCATTTTGCGGTTACTATGACACGATCATGATAAAAAACACCACATGTGGACTAGATGAGCCCCGCAACCCGATCAGGGAACACAATGGATTGTTCTCCATCTGTAGTCTCAATAATATCTCATGGGACAAAAGAGGAAAAAAAAAACCCCACCCACACATTTAAATACATGTACAGATTCGGATCACAAGGTGATGGCTCCTTATCAGTTATTCCATTCCTCACTAAAAAAAACAACATATGCTTTACTGATCAGCCCATTCAGAGAGCTGCCTTTTGCCTGATTCCATGTTCACAATGTTCAGACACTTTGAGCTCAACCATCGCAGACATCAGCCATGGCAATGTCGTTAACCTCATGATGCTCTTTAATAACCACATGATGTCCCGTTTGTAACCTCAGCGGCCAGCGTGCTGCTCCCTGATCTGATCACATAACGCTCTCGACGCAATTCTTTGGGGAAAGATCAAAATATCCCCGTTTTACCTATTATCCAGAGGTGGATTGTATCCTCAGAGGTGTTTTTGTGATCTCACAGATGTCTGCTTTCTGCCTGGAATGATAAAATGTTTGCTCTGGGTGAAACCAAAGTTAAATACTAGTTAAATATTTCCACAGACTCTGCCAGACATAGACAGCGGACAAAATGTATGTTCCAGTAAAGAAGAAGAAGAAGAGCAGAACGGCATGTCTGTGGAAATACTGGACTTAAATGATGGTATCACCCTGGGAAAACATTTTTATCATTCCTGGGAAAATATAGACTTATATATAAGATCGCTAAAATGCTTATGAAGACACAGCACACTGTTGGATATTGAGTAAAGAAAATTTATAAAAATATTTAACTTTCCTCCTGTGAATGGGGGACTGGATGATTTTTTAGTTTCCATAAGCTCTGAAGAGCATTTCAGCACATATAAGCTAATTCTTTATTTTATGGCCTGAAACTTTACTGTTCTGGTTCAGTCTCGCTGGTCTTGTCTATTGATCCGGATTAAGACAGACGAAAATCGAAAGACCTCTGTTTAGACTTCACACTGACGATGGTGTCAGTGTAACACTATGGTGTACACAATGGAACCCACGAAAACAGAGTTGGAGGGATTCCAGGAACACACACACTTTGCCCCCAAAGCTGAAAAAATGATGCTGGTGCTGCTTTTAAAAAAATGCTGATGGCTGATAAATAAATTCATATATATGCTAATTAATAACCCTAATGATCCAGTCAATGAAGACACTATACCTGAGTGTTTTGTGAGTTGAACCCGTGAAGTTTGAGCACGTACGTGAACTTGCCTGCGGTTTGGCCTTTCCCTCCCCAGAAGATGACTGCATTCATTATACTATAACAATAAGAGGACGAGAGGACAGCCATAATCACATCAGAATTTGATAAAATGTTCCACTCATCAACACTAAAATTACTCGCTGTCTACTGAGGCCTCACTGTAAACAGACACAACGGGGGAAGTAAATATGAGACGACCACAGAGGCTCAATTATCCTCCTTAACAAGGAGATTTTCCACGACTTTTCACCATGAAATTGCGCTCTGCTTTATCATGTAAATGCCCTTGGCTCACTTTTCACTTCTCGAGACAGAGGACGCACACAGAACGGCCTCTGAATGGATCTAATTAGACATCTGGAGCAACATGTTACGTAAGAATTAATAAGCACGTGGGTGTTTTAGGTGTAAGGCTCTGGCACAGCCCGGCAGCTGGGTGATGAATGGTTGATAATAGCAGAAAGACCCTAAGGTAGCTATGTCAGGAAATAATAAATTGCTATTTTTAAAACACTTTTAGTTAAAGCTTAATTTACTCTAGTGTGGAACTCAAAAAGTAGTCATAGCACAGTGTGCTGAGGGGCCTTACAGCAGTGGTTTCACAAATTAGAAAACAGCTACTACCCCATTTCCAGTATTTGTGCAAAGCTAAGGTAACCAGCCATAGCTCTATTTATGCATTGATGGGACAGACATAAGAAGATATTCATTTACATAAGTATGTAAAGTATGTAAGTATGTAAATGTCATTGTAATCAGATCCTCCGGTGGTATGAAGTCTATGAAATGTCCTATATGATTAAATAAATGCCTTTCCCCAAAAAAGAAATAAAGTTGTTGTGCTCTCACATCCACTTTAATCACCTTTAGATCCTGTAGATGAAAAATGTGTTATTGTACTTCCAGATACTACACAGCTCCCATTTTTATAAAGCTTACGTTAGTCAGATATACATAAAGTGTTCAGTGTGTGTCTTTTCCCTATATATTAAAGTAATTTAAAGTTAAAGTAAAGTAATTGCCCTCTAGTATTTCAATATTCTGTAAGAGAAGATGTTTTTGACCCTCAAACTGCCATTATAAAAAAGATTTTTTTTTAAATTCACAGACATCAGATCACCATGATGAAAACCAGGCCTGTATAATCGCAGTTTTATACTTAAAGGACCACTGTAATATCCTCATATTGCCTAGCGACACAAGCACAACAGTGTCTGTCTGTGAAAGGGAGTGTATTTTACTCAAATATCCACATTAATCACACAGTGAGCGAATGAAATAAATGCATTTGGTCACTATGTGGTCATGATATTGCAATAATAAACTCTGTCTCTGGAGTTCACCCTTAAGTGGCACTCAACATGAGTTAAAGCAATAAATTAGATAGCTCTTTTCAATTCAGAATTTGTGACCCGTGGTGTTTTTCCTGGAAAATATTTTTTGCACATGAAATGTGTTGTGTTACAGAAAAAAAAGGCATGCGTTACTCAATACTGACCTTCCAAAGCCAAAACAAAGTCTGTAATATCTTTTGGAATAACAACCTATTCAGTAGCAGAAGACCTAATCCTAAAAGGACCAGGGACTGACATTTTATATTAATCATAGACATCAATTCACCAGCTTCAATCGGTTTTCCACATTGTTAAAAAGCTTTAAAAGTAAAGGTTATTACCTCATCTGCACAACATTCATAGCATGACAAGGTAACCCGTGTATGTGACCATGTATGGTCAATATGCTATAATGTGGACAAATTGTTAGTGTTTTTGTCAGTATACAGAATTATTGGACATTAAGTGTGAGAAATATGAGATGTGGCATGTGAGTGTGTGAACTGGTTGATATGTGAAAGGATAAGGATTAGACTATGTAAGACTTGGCAGCTCTGTAATATATTTCATGGGAATTTCTGATACACTGCTGTCACACTGCCTCTGGTAGACCTTCCTTTTCCTGGTAATCCTTAAATTAGCACAGTCCACCCACAACACCAGTGGGACCTTCAGAGGGCAGCACCTGTACTCAGTGTACGTCGCTACATAGCTAACAATCGTGACTCTTTTTGAAAGAGCATTTTAGAGCACCAGTTGTGTAAAGTAACGTCTTCACATCACTTTGAGTCATGTTTTGGGTCTGATGGGCTGCTCTGTGAAAAGAGAAATGCTGTGAAGGAAAATGTTGCCACCTAATGAGGCAAAAGACAAATGAGGCAAAGTAGATCTGCATATTGCAAAACTGATATGATAGATAACAAATGAAGCGTTTTGGCAGATCTAGAGACAGCCTGTTGGCCTTTTGGTCAGTGTGTCCATTGCTTGTGTTCAGGCTGAATAATCAACAACTAATTTGATTTGTTTGATATGAAATTTGGTACAGTTGTCCATGGTAATGAATTCTATCATGTCGTTGATCCCCTTAATTTTTATCTGCTGCCACCAGATAGTTGACATATTTGATTCAGAGTGAAACTTCAGTGTAAATGTTGTTAAAAAAAACAAAACAGAACAAAAAAGTAGTAATAACAATCCCACTATGCAAGGTGCAGTATTTTCCAGATGGAGAAATTCTGTTGTGTCACTTTACAGATGTAACTGATGGTGCATAATAATAATAACGAGAAGTCAGAAGAGTCCAAAATCTCAATTTACTTCCACTATAAAGTAGACTGTTAAGTGTCCAGTGCTTAGGTGAATAAAGGATGCTATTGGGCAGCTTTAGTTATGCCAAACAATCACTCATCCAGTACTTCACTTTTTAGTTCCCTCATACATTCACTTAATTTAAATCTCAAAAAGGAAAGATGGAATGTTTTGATATATTTAATAGTTTTATTTGCCCACAAATAGCGTATTGGCTTTCAGATAGCATATCCTCTGCGACATTAATTATCGCGCCACACACCAGGAATTAAAAGCCACACCATCTTTAAAGTCAAGGCGTATCACACCACCAGGATTTATTTTTCCCCAAATGCTGCCTTTATGGAGCTATAATTATGCAATTCTCATTTCCATAAATCCGTCGTAAAACCAAGCTAAACTTCCATGTGGAACAAAAGCTTTGTAGTCTGATCCACACTGTGATGAATAAGTGCTGGAATCATTACTAATAGTTCATCAGTATTTGTGTTTTTCATTGCAATGAACAACTCTCTCTTTCCTTTAGTCAAATATAAGCAGTTTTCAACTTTGCACCATTTCTTGGGTGGCTGAATGGTGTAGTCATCTGGACAAATGGAATAATTATTTGGGTGTCCGTCTGCTCCTGCGGCTTGTGCATAAAAGCAGGTATGACTAAAACGCTATCTGTGGCAGGAATGCTGCGGCTAACCACAGCCATGGATGGAGAAAGGCTTCATATAAACACAGTTGCCTTGTTTTAATCCAGCTTCATATAATTTAAACAAGACAGCTTTAACACTGTATATATCATGTCAGGTTCCTCACTGGGCTTTGAGTCAGCTGTCGGACTTTCCAGAGGCCCTCCACTGGTTCACAAACAGCAACCAGTCAGCTTTTTCAGCCTGAGGAGTAGATCACTGACGTCTCATTTTGATTTCATTTTAATTTTCAAAATGATTTTTCTACTCAATCATCCTGCGTTGAACTTGAGTAAAGTTTGAGACAGCAGCAAGCTACCAGGCGAATCGTCTGGGTGAAAATAGTACCACCAGCCTTTAAGGACCCACCAGAGAGTAACTGTGAATTACAGCACTTCTCGCTCATTTATCACGGCCCAGGGTTCAAACGTCAGCTGGAGGGACCGTTCAGACTGCAGCCAGGATTCTTCTCAAAAAGAAAACGCGCTGCCAACAAGAACAGCCGCAGCTGGAGAGGAAAATAAAGCCTCTTTCTTCAACATGAAATTTGTTGCTTTGACTCTGTGTAACAATTTTTGCTGTGTTTACTTCTAACTTGAGCGCCGAGCTCAGAAGTTCCCACTAAGACTTTGCACAATGCTGCATCCCACACTAAAAGCTTTACTTTAAGTATGTGAATTTGCACTTTACACCAAATCTCTTAGGTGCAAGACAAAGTGAAGTTTGGACCCAGGATGCAGACGAGGTAGACAGAGTAGACTGAATGACTATTTAGTTTGGGGAACATGAGGAGCAGGAACAAATGGAACACAGGATAGGTAGATACACAGGGGCACACAAGGGCTGGTCACGTTCACAGAGAACGTGACAGAGAACAAAGGACATGGACCGGTATATATACACTGTGAGGGACAGGGAAGTGGAAACAGGTGAGGAGACTAACAGGGGACAGGTGAAACTAATAGGGGCCGAGCAGGTAATCAGCTGGGAGGGAAACACAGAAGGGCAGGAAGTAAAGTGCTCAACAAGTGTGGAGAGGCAAGAATACAAAATAAAAGTGCACACAGCCAAAACAGACTGAACACAAAAACCACAAGACAGGATAACACCCGGCTGAGAAAACACAAGAGGTACAAGACACATGGGCAGAATAACACAAAGAACAGAAGGCACAAGAAAATACAGAAAACAGGGCACAAGCAAGAAAACTAAACAAGGCACATAAAGCACAATGCAGACCGTAACAAAATCTAAATAACAATGTTTGTGTCAAACCATAACACTCACTGCATACATTGTAAAAAAAAAAAAAAAAGGTTTATTCCACTGGAAGCACCATAATGAAGATTTCCAATAAACCAATAAAATATTTTGGTATTGTATATCAAATAAGTTCATAATGCAGTGAAAGTATTAATAATTACTTGACCATTTATTCAACTTAATTTCTTCCAACAAGCTAAAAGATACTAAAATACTGCAAGGTGGTATCACATACAAACAGTCATTTAATTTAGTATTTTGTAACATCTGTAGTTGAATTATTATCTCAAGCAATGCAAATTCTGCTTTTTCAAGCCTTTTCACAAACTCAAACTCAAAAACCCTGAAACAATAACAGTGGCACCAAAGCTCCTGCAGAGAAACACTCTGAACTTTTGGTAATCCCTCACACAGTGGTTTTACTTTGGAAGAGAAGAGGAGAAGTTCCAGTAATCAACAAAAAATGACAAAAAGGCCAGCCTTGCTCTCCCTTTCATCAAACATTTTAACTTCCTTTGGCAAATTCCAACAGTGTGACTTGTCCAATGAAAAGATGGAACTTGTTTTTATTGAAACACGCTGTTGTGCAACGCTGCATCCTGACCGGGAAAGTTGTTGGAACAGTGATTATATATTGGTCGTTGAATGTAATTCTCTTACATGTCCAGTCAGTGTTGGAAAGAGTCCTCCAGCCATGAAAATATCAACAGATTAAAACTGATAACTGACCGCCTTTTGTTCTGTTTGTGTATTTGTATTTGATTATTGAAACAGCATTGTCTTTTTAATCTAGATGTTTAATTACTTCTCATATGAGCTGCAAAGTAGGATTATATTTGTGTAATCTCATCACCAAACACACGTCTTGCTAATGTACAGCAAGTTTTGTATTATCAGTGGTTATTCAGAGAGTGCAGGTCAGTGTAGGTTGAATCTGATGTAATCCCATAAATATAGTGCACGTAGTTACCTGAATAGCTGGAACAGCAGCTACTATTTTTGTGAGAATTTTCTTAATTTTCCCTTATTGCATAGCAACCGTGTTTACTCAAGCTCAACTCCTAAAAGCTGTTCAGAGCTGCAACAAAGAATCTGTGTTACTCTTTTTGGCTGTGTACGAAGATGGCTAACTTGTTGCAGATGTGTGATAAGAAATGCAATTGTATATAAAATCTTTTTAACACATTCTTCTCTCTGGTACTGAACAATAAAACCCGCTACAAACCACAGAAAGAGATTCATCATCGTCCCTTATTTTTTGGAATCAACGTCAGCATTGTTTTGACACCATTTATCATAAAATGACAAATCACTTCGTCACGCCAGACATGATGTTATAAATGGTGTGTATCAGTCAGGTGCAGACGAGCGCATACACACACACACACACACAAAAAAAATTACACATAATCAAAGCCGGCCCTTTGCCTTTTTTAAAAACCTATGAGTCACGGCGATTTCGGTAAAATAAACATGAGATAACCACGATCCTAAGAGACTCTTCAGATGTTACTGGCAGAGTGGAAAAGCTAGATTCGAAATATTACACGAAGTCAGATTCACTGATTGTTGACGTCACGATGATTATTGGTATCGCTGACAGTCTGCCACGGCCTTGTATACATTTGTTCTCATTTGATTTGGTTACACAACCTTGATAATTCACGTTGGACAAACAATGAGAGCTTGTTTGTTCTTTGCCGGATTAACAAACAGCAGATTGTTCTTATTTGTATGGCGGTGGTACCACCGGCCATACCAGACATTCCAGCCACCTCCATTGACAAATCCTGCCTGGATCAAGGTTTAAGCCTTTAGCATACACTCTTAGTCACTGCCAAGTCTGTTATGTAATTGAAGTCTGCTGTTTCTGAGACTTCTACAGTGGCTGCCCGTCGCAGTGGGACACAGTCTGAGGACAGCAGCTGCCATATAAGGGCAAAGTTTTCGTGTCGTCACAGAGCTTCCCAGACAGAAATGGTATGTACCACTTTTTAGCTGTTTT
The DNA here is from genome assembly GCA_037176925.1 of Amniataba percoides. Classification (NCBI taxonomy): domain Eukaryota; kingdom Metazoa; phylum Chordata; class Actinopteri; order Centrarchiformes; family Terapontidae; genus Amniataba; species Amniataba percoides. The sequence continues at coordinate 14,027,511 of JBAJHX010000115.1, forward strand.
GCATCTGTGCTGGCATGTGTATTTATTTGCTGTTTGTCCATTGTGCATCTGTTTTTTCTTTTCCTGTGAGAACAGTTATATGTATTTATGGGTGTTCAGGAGAAATCTGCAATTTGTTTACTCCAGCAGGGTCTTTCCGCTGCAGTCACGGCTGATGTCATGAGATCTTTGCTCAGTGAATGCATCAATGAATTGTCACTCAAGCTGAGTCATTTTCACTTTTGTGGCTGGAGAGTGCTACTGAAACACAAAGATGTTGAGTTGTATTGTTTAAAGATGATTTAAGTCAGCGTTTCGGAATGACCTCCTCATAGTGGTGGGAAGAAGTTAACCAGAAACTACGTGTCTGTAATCACAGTCTCACTTTATTTATGGACGTGGCCTTGAAGTCGAGACTGTTATCAGCTGGATTAATCTTCAAAGACGCCCACGCTCACACACGTCCCAGACTCTCTGCGGTGAGGATTTGCCACTTTAGAGCTGTGAAATGAAACATCTGGGACAAACAGCATTGTGAGGAATGCACCATCAGATCTTTTTGCCATTTCGTGCTTAAGTACGGGAGAGCTTACAGGAGAAGATGCTCATTTCCCGGATTTAAAAGTGACAGATCTGTATCCAAATTTGTGGTGTTGAACAGTGTGTGTGTGTGTGTGTGTGTGTGTGGGGGGGGGGGGGGGGGGGGGGGGGGCCCCCTTCCCCCCCCCCCCCCCCAACCCCTCCTGCTCTTTCCTTTTTCGGGGTTTTTTCCCCCCCCAAAAAAACCCC
>JBAJHX010000115.1:14028378-14092231 GCA_037176925.1 Amniataba percoides
CCCCCCCCCCCCCCCCCCCCCCCCCCCCCCCCCCCCCCCCCCCCCCCCCCCCCCCCCCCCCCCCCCCCCACACTTTAGATTGCCTTCAGCTGCTGTCAGCTATGCCGCTGTATTGGTTTTATTATTCAGATTTGATCTGTATTCAGATTTCTTTCAAACCATCTTAACAAAGTTACTAAAAGAGGTGAATCTGGGATGTTTAAAGGTAATCTTGTTCCTGCAGTGGAGTGACTTTTTTATGTAGGAAGAATTACAGAGAGAAAGAGGGGCTTGTTGTCTTCTTCCAGACAGGAGGTCAGAGACCTTTGACATGTCATAGCAGGAAAAACACAAGTGTAATTAATAACATCGACAATGGCTGCATTCCATTTAGATGAATCAGTTCCAGGTTCCTGGTATTGTCCACACTGGCTTTACGGGCCCACTGTCACAGTGCTGTGGAAAAAAGTCCTCACTAAAGTTATTAGTTACACCTGTATTTTTCTGCCCATGACAAGGCATGTCCTTTTGGAAAACAAAGGCCTTTTTGAACAACAACAATCCAAGCTTGGTCACTTGTGGGACAGCACAACACACTGTAAAAACAATTTTAAATACTACTGAGCTAATAATCTCAGCAAACAATCGTCCATTTGTCCATTAAGTAGATGCACCAACATGAACATTCATTTGTGGTTATGTTTCAGTCACCTCGATTAAAATAGAAATAGAATAATAATTTGTCTTCATTTAGCCAAAGGCCTTTGATCCATTAGGAATATTGGCCAGCTTTAAGGTTATTTTTTGGTCACCTACAAAAGATGCAGTGAACTTTTGTACCCCTGCATTGTACCACTTCTCTTTCCAACCTTGAATCTAAAGCCTGACTGCCAGGAGGAGAACCACTGATCCATTTTCATCTGTCAGAACATAAAATTATTTCTAATGCCAACAACCAGACACAACACAGGCTTGCACACATAATTTGTAGAGCGAAACAGGGTCAGAGAGGGGAAAGAAAGAATAAAAACAGATATTTAGGTCGCAGCCGTTTAGCCAGAGAGATAAAGGCTACAAGCAAAACTCTCCCACCCAAGTTGCAGCTTCCAGTTACCCCACAGAAATAACTGAAATAACCGAAAGATTAATGCTTTGACGATGGCTTTTTCATCATATCTTGTTTATAAACCAAATCACTGCATTGCAACACGACCCAAATGTTGTGCCAAAGCAACAGGACGGCACAAGCTGATATTGCAGACTTAAAAAATTGTTGGGCCCGATCTTCTCTGTGGAGCTGGCTGCGTCTGTTCTTTGTCTGGGCAAGAGCTGCTGCTGCTCTCCCATTTCCTTCTCTCCTTCCCTCCTTCTCCCTGCTGAGGTAAAAATGAGTCACTGACTCAGCAGCTGGTCTCCGTCATCCCCAGTATCGCCCAGGATTCCACAGGAGACCAGCTGCCGAATCTTTACACTCTGACATCACTTCCCCTTTGCCCTTTTATGGGCATGTTCACTGCCGGCAAAAAAGGACTGTAAATGATAAGATCTTTGATGATTGGACTTTTGTTCGCCTAAGTCAATTTGTAATTCACATGTTTTGTTTAATGGCTCTTTGTTTAAACGAACCTCGTATGTTCGACCTCGGAAAGCACGGCGCTGCAAATTCATTTTTACTGCCACCTCTCAAGAGTTTGTTTTGCCTGCAGTTAGCAATTGAAGGTGCGTATTAAAGAGATCGGTGCTATTTTTCCTCTCAGAGGCCACCTACATCAGCAGGAAACAGGCCGAGACAGCATGGCCGGGGTTTAAAACAACACACACTTCTTTTAGAGAGTGAGGCCACGCATTATGGCATCTTTACGGTGACTTTGCTTCTCATCGGCTGCTGTGTGTTATGTTAAGGATCGCAACTGATATTTCATAAGTGATATGTAAAGGCCACACATGTGTAACCTGACATATTGCCTGAGAGAAACAAGGGTGGAGAGTCTAAAATTAAACTGGCTGCTCTAAATGCTCCAGAACAGGTAGTTGAGATGAGAGTGAAGAATTGGAGAGATTTTAAATTTCGACCTAATGGTGATTCTTGAGGGAAAATTAAGGGATCATCAAAGTTATTACAGTACTTCGTCTGACGGACATTAACAGTAATCCATCCACTTGTTGTTGAGATGTGACTAAAAAAGTCCTGGTGTAGGAAAGGTAAAAAAAAATCAGCAAAATTTGTCCAACTCATCCTCTGGGCACCGTGAATGTCTGTGCAAAATTCCAAGGCATTGCTCACATGGCAGCTGCACTTTGTCTTAGAATAGATGACATGGACAACCTGCGCCTGGTCAACTTTATTTTGGCGGAAGAGCTGGAACTCAGACTGAATACTCGTACTTTTTTTTTGTATTTTACTGCATAGAACAACAATGAATCATAAAAACAAAAGGGAGGTTTCATTTTTGTCGGGGCTGTTGATTATGGATGAGTGGATTCCATCACCGAATGTTTAAACCGAGGTGTTTAGTTTTCCCATTCCACCGGCTGGAAGGACAGGCAGGTCTCTGTCTCGCTTCATCTCATCTTCCTTCCTGTTTCCCCGTGAAGGGTGGTGTCGTGCCGCGTGCTGCTTATTTGAGGAGTCGCTATGGAATCTCGTGTCCACTCTATTTTGACCAAGCAGGCGCGGCGGTGGGGATGAGAGCTGGATCTGTCGCTGCCCACCGACAGCTGACTCTAAGACGGCCTGTTCTGATGTTTATCCACAGAACCTGGGTGGAAAATACAGCTTGGATTCTTGGAGACGGGCAGATCTCTCTCCATCCTTTCACCTGTTTTGTTTTCCAGGTGGAGCGCTGTCGGACCTACCCGAGGCTCATTCTTCACTTCTTCTCAGGTTGTTTATCGCTCAACCTCATCTTTCCACAGTCTTTTAAGAAAAAAGGCAAATGTGGAAAGAGCCAAAAATATTTCTCCTCCCAGCAAGAGGCAGATAAAATCTCTTCATTGCATATTAATTGTTGCTCTGAGCCTCTTGTCTAACTTTGAACAAATCGAGCTTTATTGACTTTGGCAAGCTGAAGACGTTTTAGCATCCGAGCACAGTGCACCATTGTTTTCAGCTCAATAGAGGGCCGTGTTGCCTGAAGCAAAGACACTCATTGATCCAAAGCATTAACTTTGAGGATGACTGGGCACAGTTTACTTCAGCAGATCATTCCTTTTCTCATTGGAAATAGCCTCTAATGACCAAGTGCTTTGCAGAATTAACTCATAGCAAGTAAATGTGGCCGTTACTTCAAGGGGAGGCACTCTAATCCAAAAATTGAGGACCGTTCTTTATGATACAAATCACTGTGTGAAAATTTACCTCTCTGTATGGTGGCATTCACTGTTAGTGGTGCAGTCGGCAATTATTGAAATAGCCACCTACCTATGCATAAGGGATTAACAGAAGGAAGCGAGCATGTAATCCAGATTTAAAGTGATCCCACTGACATCAGCCCCACTGTTTAGTCTCCTACAGCCACATCAGAACTCTACTACAACAGGCGACAGATAGACAGAGGGGACTTTTAATGTGAAGCCATCAAAGGAAATGCAGTGTAGTTGTCACAAAGGTCAGCAACGGCTGTCTTCATTCATCAAAAGTACAAAGATGTTGTGCAAAACAAAGATAATTATCTGCTTCTTGTTCAGTTGTATATTGTCTCTTTAACACAGACTGCACAAATGTTCGCTAACTTTTACTGGTTAACTGTCACAGAATAGATGATAAAGTGCGTGCAGATGAGTTTGTGGATTGAAGGAAACGCAGCTGCGATGTAAACGGCCACAATCACCGCTTTTCATTTATACAACTAACTGAACAATTAGCAATTTGTGAATATGAACATGAACTTCCAGTTGTCTGTTATGATGCGAAAGAAAAGAGGTGTGACTGCACAGGATAGTGCAAGTGCATGTGCAGTCACATTGATGGGTTTCCAGAGAACGATCAGCTTTGCTTGTCATTCCCCGATTCTAAAATGTACATACTTATGCCAGAGGCTCTTTGTGGGTTGGATCAGATGCCAACCAAGCCCAGACAAATCTGTCTTGAGCATTACTTAACAAGTCAAGATGTTAACCAGCAGTTTGACAGCAGCATGGATTTAATGGTGATGACTGAGTCAATGCTGATTGTTCTTAATTGCTAATCCATTAACACAAATCATCACTTAAGTGTCATTTTTTTATTCTGGATGGTTGATTGTGTTAAGCTCTCCATTAACAACACTTACTGATAATCAAGATATTATTGTTGGACATCGACCAGAGTTACAGTACAGTATTTTCTGATGTGGCTTATAATAAAAGTTTAAGGGGACTTTTTCGGGTTCTTGTGGGATATACAGACTGGACTACCCCTCCCTGTGTGTGAGCTGTGGTGTTTGGCTCCCAGGCCTACATGACACCATGCCTCTGTGCACCGGCCAGCCTAACTCTCCCTCTCATTTGACTTCAGAAACTGCTTTTATTGCAGTCCCACATTCTATTTCACACAGCTCTGGTGAGAAAGTGAAGAAATGAGTTCAAAGCTCACGAGGAGAGGAACAGGAAAACTTGTTTTTTTAGGGTTTTTTTTTTTACAGTATCCTCGGGAGAGTGTGTCTCACTGGAAACTTTCAGTCTCTGGATGCTGAGGTCATTCCTCTTTAACCTCGTCTCACCTTGGGTCCGCTCTGTCCGGGAGATCACTTCACAGCCCATTTTAAATATGCTGCAGTGGCAAGTCCGCTGAGATCAGTAAATAAAAGAACCGACAAAGGCCAAGCTGTTGAGCAAATCTTGCATAGTCACCTTCAGTTGGTGCTCAGTCTGACGATCACAAATAAGACCTCGGTGCAGCAGAATAAGCCTGAACATCTGCAGCTCCGCTCGCCTCTTCCCATCCTCTCAGAAAATATGACTATCAGAAACCCCATGGCTGAAAACACCTTCGCCCCATCATCTGGTCCTCTTTAACACCCGACATTAGATCCGCCCGCTTGGGCTCAGTCCTTGTATAATACTTCAGCTGGACCTGGCAACTGTTTTTTTCTGTGCTGGACTAGTTTGAAGGAACTTTTTTTTGTGACTGCCACCTCATGAAAGAGTCAATTCTTCACTTTCCAAAGGCAACAATCTGCACGTGTTGATTCTCACCAGAGCTGACAGTGTTGCGCCTGTATCACATTGATTTAAAGCCTTTCTTGGTTCAGTATTGATCAAGAGTATATTAAATCAATGTGTAAAATAAGGCAACTGATCCATTTATTTGGAAAAATGCAAATCACTCCACTTCCACGGCCATCTGTTTGTCATTTTTGCATGTGTATGTCCACAAACTGTTGCTACGCAGAAATGCTTTATACAAGCCCACAGCTGACCACTGGGGGAGCGTGTCCAAGTTGGCAGAGGGTCAAATGGCAAGCCCAAGTCCACGGAGGACAGTGGGAGTGAGAGGAGGACATGAGGAGGCAGGGAAGAGGTCTTTGAGTCATGCAGTACAAAGGAGTGAATCAGGCTTCTCTGCAGGGCCGGGGTGACTGACTGACTGGTGTTTGGATCCATCACAGCCGTGGAAATGGCTGGACTCTAAGCCACCGCAGGAAAGACACTCCACATGTGTATAGTTGACAGGAGTGTGTGCTGATGAGCCCACACACCCGTTAAGTCAAAAGTCACACATGCACAAACACATAAATATGCAGACGCACGCACATCACAAGCGGTCATTTTCTGTCTGATCATCCCTTTGAAATGTAAAAACTGAGCATTACGCAAATGACATTTTTCCTATTCAGCAAATCCTAATTGTAGCATTTCAAGTCAGAATAATTAAGGATGGACATGTGTGGCTGGTTAGAGGCCATTTGTAATTGCTGCTTATTTAATTTTATAGTCTTTTGCAAGCCTCGCTTGGATCTGAAGAGTGTATATTTGCAGAGAGGAGAAGCGCAAAAACTATCTCAGCGCATGATAGTTTACATACCACAGAGGAGACAAATTATGTGGACACAGAGCAAAGGCAGGAAGTGCTAAGCCAAACACAAGAGGAATATCTCACCTAAATGCTACACCCCATGCCAGTTTCAGGTCAGGACGGACGGAGCTAATATTAGAAACTGAAGGGATATGAGAGGACTGTGTTAGATGAAAAAGATGAGCTGCTGACACTGTTTTTTTCTGCCATCACTTCCTGCAGTCTGGGGAGAGTAAGCTTTTTCAGTTATAGTGTGTGTTTCAGTTTAGCCTGCATAATCCTGTCTGAAGAAGTTGAAGAAGAAGTCTGATCCATCATGTGTATCCCAAAAGATATACTCCGTCCTTAAAGGGGGACGAATCAACCTGTTTCTTTCTCCACAACTACCAGATGCCAAGACGTGAAGACAGACGTCATATTATTAAACTTCTCATATGAAGGCATTTTTGCTGAAGCGGGGGTCACACTGCTGCAGACTGCTGAGTCTGGGACAGCCGCTCGCTGACCTTTCGAGATAAAACAAAACAGATTTCCACGAGCACAGGGAAACGGTTTCATCACAATAACCTTTGTGACTTTCGTTTGAAGGCGATTGCACTAACCACAGCAGGAAGGACAGCCAGCGTCCCTCTCCAAAAGTATTTAATCTTATTCTCTTATAGGCTGGAATGTGGAGGATAGCCATGATTATCCAGACTGGGAAGTCTTAAATCACCAACAGAAGCATGCTTCTATTCTGCAGACTCACGCTTTCCCTCTGTTTCCCATCATGCCGTGGCCTTATATGTATGTTCTTCTTGCAGACAGGAGCTATATTGCAACTCGCCTTGAAGCTGCTCTAGTACATATTTCTTACACGATCATATGCAATCAAATTCCAATAAGTAATCAATTAATAAAGTAGTTAGTAGCGATGAACTAACCCAACGTTTTCCCTCAGCTGCATGGAGCATTTTGGCTTTTTTTTTCCTTTTTTTTTTGCATGTCTGCAGTATAGGTGTTTTCACAAATTTTTTTGGCCAGTTGCCTGCAAATCAAAAATCATACAAATACAGGTAATTATTTCAAATAAATTGAATTCAATTTTTGTGTGACATTAAAGTCGATTGTCAAAGTCATTGATTTTTGTTGTTGTTTATCCATAAAGTTAAACTGTATGTTGCATGTTATTTTCCTGAGTAGCGAGAACAAAATGTTTTCTATAATGATGCATTTTCATAACTATATACAGTGAGTCTGTTTACACAGTACAGAGTACAGATGATGAGGATCTTCAGAGATTTTGATATCTGGATCATCTTCTTTGCTTTGGCCTGCTCCAAGTTAGAGGGATCAAAACATCGCACCAGACCAAGTCTCTATCAGATAAAGAAGCCCAAAGGCCTGAGGACATTCACGCACATGTGCCTCCTCCACGGGGCTAAAGCCTGAGGAACGATGGGGCTGAGGAGAGGAATTACCCAGAGGGTCGGGGTCAAACACTGTGAAGCACGGCGTCTGAGATTATCATGATGATGAGATGTAACTAAATGAAAATATCAACTCTTGATTGCAACAATGTAATCTTTTTATTTTAGAAAATTGACAGCTCTTTCAGGTTTTGAGATTACTTGAACAAAATGTCCTGAAGTTGCCCTTTTGTAACTACACCACCTTTCCCGCTACTGTTTTCTCCACACATGCACATCCACTGCTGTTCAGCACGTGTTCGGCACGTGTGAATAGCTCCCGGGTTTTGGGGAATCAATCAAATCAGCAAAATTTATTCCAAAATATGTGAGATTATATTTAGGAGGCAGTCCAAACTCACCACTACCTTACGAAAACAGAAACCTACTCTTAAGTCTGAGCTGTTCTCTGTCCACATGCTGATGTTTAATTGAGATGACATTGGAGCAAACGGCAGAACACGTTTGAGGTGGCAGGAAAAACACAGCAGGCTGCCATGGGACTGTATATCCTATATTCTGTTGGTTTAGGTTTGGTGGGAGAACAAATATTGAAGTCAGATTTAAAAATGAATCTCGAGCGCCTCTTTTCTCTGGAGCTTACATAAAGAGACGGCGACCACAACATCCCTCCCTTTCTTTCTGCAGCTGTAGGACTCTCTCCCTCTCAGCCGCAGCACTCCAGCCCTACTAGACATCTCGAATGACTGCTGTCAGCATGGTCATTAAGTCTTTCAGTCTGGGTCTGTTTAAACAAGCTCCTCTGGCGGCCAGTGGCCACACAAAACCAATTCCCAGCCACGGGATGATTTGCTTCTCGCTGCCCAAATTCATGCCTTGGTCCATTTAATGGGTGGTCAAACACACTTATTGTAAGGCAGAACAAACACTCAAAGTCACGGTTTTGTGCACTTCCTTGGCTGCTCGCGATGAAAGGGTGCAAGAACTGCAACCACCTGTATCTGTTATCACTTAGAGGAGCGTGATCTGCCGTCACTGTGCGGCTTACGTTTGTTTTTGTGGATTCACTGAGAAATTCAAACCTTATATAATTTCTGATTGAACAAGACTAAGAGACATCAGCCATGCTTGCAGCTTTGTAAAAGCCGTGGTGGTGCTTTGAGGTAAAGGCTGATGTCAGATGTCAGAAACGATGGCAATTCTGACAGTGCTAACAGGTGGCAGGCGTGATGTTTGATTTTTAGACCATCTTTGTATGATATGTTAGCATTCTAACATTAAACAATTAGAACAAAACAAAAAGTACAAATGAACCTGAGAGGAATTTTATTAGTTTTACATAAACTAAAATAGAAATACTGAACTGATAAGATTGACTGAACAGATGGTGGGACTGGATGAAAAGTCAGGAAATCACTAAAGTTAATGGTGGGGAGATGAACGTCCTCCAAAAAGTTAATGACAATGTAATATTTGTTGAGACACCATAATCTTAACCAAAGTGGTGGAGCAACTGACATTTCCACCCTGTTTATGAACAAGATTCTGCTTATTTCTAATAAGGACACTGTAATAGGGCAGCCTATATTACAATAAACAGTGCAATGTTTTGTTCTTTGGTTATTTTGTAACTTCTCCATGGCAAAGTGTCAAAGTGTTGTCCCTAAATCCAGGTCAGACTCAATGAGATGATCTAGGTAAGGAGACGTAAGGTATCCTCAGGGGTCTAGACAGGCAACATACCTGTCTGTCTGAGTCCAAATGTAGCATGCCATCAGGCCAAGGACATCAATGTCCTCTAATGACTAAACCGCCTGCTATTGCTGGACAGATTCTCTAAATACTTTCTTTTCTGTGATTTGAGACATCTGTGTTTTTGTGGCGAGCCAGTCAGTCGGTCCGTTCAGATCCAAGAGGCTGGTGAAGAGAGGAGTGTCTTTTTCAAGGTACACTGGAGATCTACATTGCCCATTCATTTGGATCTCCGTAAACACTGAAAACCGCTTCACCGTCACTAGGACAGTCTAGCGCGATCACAGTCTTTTAAAAACAACACTGGATACCGTCTCCCCGGCATGATTACCTTTACAGCCTGAAATGTGGCTTTTAAGGACAGAGACGGCTTTCAGTGCTGCTCGTTGTTGTTTTATATTCCATCCCTTGTTCAGTTTCAAGCAGCCCTCCTCCCAAACACAGACAAACACACTTATGTTCCTGACCCCCTTTTTTTCGCCAGTGTGTTAGTCCAAACCACAGGCCACATAGGGCACTCCTGAGTGCTCGAAACCAAGGGAGGTCTCCTGTGTTGACACATGAACTTGAGGTGAGAGGACAGTCTTAAACGCCAGACTTAACTCGGGTGTATAAGAAAAAAAAAAAAAAAAAGCAGTTCTGACATTGCTGTCTTTTCGCTGAGTGATGAAAGATCCATCGGTGCTGCCAGTGTCGTTGTGGATACCTCTGGAGCTCCTAAAGAAAGATCCTGCATCCCCTCCCAGTGGGAAGTAAGGTGTTGAAACATCGTCTTATGTCTAGAGTTGGGTTATGGCCTTGTCATAACACTCTTACAGAGCTCAACGATTTCCTTTGGCCGCTGCTGGGATTGCTTACTACTGTGTGATTGTCGTGTCAAATAGTAGCAGCAGGCTGCACGTGTTTAAAATGTTCAAAACGGCTTTGCGGTTTAAAGTGTGAAGGACGGCCTCTACACGTGCCTGGAAGGCTGAGAACATTCAAAAGACTGTGACATTTTTAAGGGGTTAAGAGTATTGAGTTTTGACTGTTAAATCCATTATGAGTCTTAATCACCTCTTTCCTATCAAAATTGTTTTAAAACCAGAGTTTTAAAGGAGTTCTTGTGTTACCATTCCTGTAAAACACTAGACACGTACTGTAAACCAACTGCTGACCTTTGCCTTGCTGGAGATCAGATCTCAAGTGCTGATGGAGTGACGGTTTCGCGCCCTGAACGACAACAGCAATGCAAATCTGGCAGCGTCAGTGAGATCAATGGGAATGTTACATTGCGAGTAAAAAAAACACCAGCAGTGACAGACCTTGCTGGTATTTTGGAGCCAAATGTGAGCGTAACAGTAACCGGAGTTGAGGCAGTCAGACAGGCTGCTTGGCATGCGCAACATTTAGGGCACAGGACCGGCGATAATGAGCCTGGCATTGTTCTCAACAGCGTGCTGCATTCTGGGAGGGCGTTTGGTCAGCAGTGCCAGTCTGTGAGAAAAGACAGCTCTGCTGTGCAATTTGTCTCAGCCAGGCAGGCATGACGGAGCCCCAGAGGTTAAAGAAGTCAGATCCTTGTGGCCTGACTGAAAGGACAGGGGTGAATATCTTCAGCAGTGGGTTATGTAAGATCAGAAAACAGGTTGGTGTTGTGACAGCTGCTTGATAAGGAAGCCCACAACAGGACATGGAAGGTGTATGAATGCAGGCTACGATGCATAATCTTGCTCTTTTCAGCGTAGCGGGGCTTTCTTCACGCTCAGTCACTGGCACCGGCCTGACGTCATACTGTCAACAGATCTGGCTTAGTGAATTTCGTTTCCCCACACTAAACAGGCTACTGAATGAGCGAATTTTAAAGGTGGACTCAACAGGCCCAAACATGGACCTCTTGAACCGAGTGACATGCCCCTGCTCTGTTTGCCAGCAGCAGCCTATGTGGTAGCGTACCCCCGGTGTCGCTCAGCTCCCGAGGCCCCTCAAGTGTCGAGGCTCAGAGTTAATGAGTTGAATCTCTGCCCCCTGGCACACAGCAAGCACTTCCTGCAGACTGAGAGGAGTCTCAGGTTGGACCGCTGCGGCTCGCAAGAACAACCTCGTCTGCATGCAGAACAACATGACCTGTGTATTCTGAGGTTCTTCTGCCTGATGGGGAAGATTGATGACATGGAAATGAGAATATAGGAAAACACAAAAATTAGGGGCCAAACCTTTTCTCTGTTAAATTGCAGGATGATGATGATGATGGGTCCTACATCAGTTCTTCTTGCTTGACTACACAAGAGCAGTTAGCCTGATGTCTTCCTGATGAATTGCAGCATAATTAATCAGGATGTATGACTGCAGAGGTGCTGCATCCACTGACGTTTACGAGCTCCATTTTTAAGTTGCTTTTTTATGTGTGCATGGAAACTTTTCCATCTGTGCACACTGATCCTTCACACCGCTGGCTTCCAGCTGTGTTCGTCTGATGTAATCAGCAAATCAGCTTCATCCTCATCTCATTTAAACCTGATTTTATTTAACATCACTAATGAATATTCAATAATGGATATTATGTTGTGTTTTTTCTGTGCCATTATTATATCGTCTACTCTACACATTGCTTCTCATTTGCTTGCTAGTTTTCATGCACTCTCGAACTGTGCACATTTTTTGGACATGCTACTCCTTGTTACACTGATGTGATATACACTCCTGTTGCTGTGTGGAGACAAGACACACTGTTTGGACTCAGTAGTGCTTTATCTTCACTTACTTCACTTTCTGTGTTTGTTTGTTTTTTTTACCTGCCTCCCATATCTCCAGAAAAAATATACTGCTTTCATCAAATGGCTGGATGTCTTTTCTATTTGGGTTCACGTTTTATTTTCTAATGGGGAAAATGTGTTTTTACTTCTCTTAGCAAGTTGACAAAAACCTATTTCAGCGTGGGCCTTATCATGTTTACCTCAGATTTACTGTTGTAATAGTGTGTTCATAACGAGGGCACATGCTGTGTATGCTTTGTTCCTGTTGATGCCACACTCTGAAGCCCTGTAAGTCATTGTGGTGTTGATGTTGAGAGTGGAATTATGGCAAGAATGTGCAGAGATGTGCCTGGACAGACTGTACTTGGCTGTTTGTCTTTGGTGGTGGTCTGAAGCTACTTAACAGTGGCGCTTTGGTTCTGGAAGAACGCTGAGCTTCTGGATTGATGAAATATCCCTGAGATCCAGCTTCTGAGGGCCTTGAATTCATTACACATGTCCTCGGTCTCCACAGTTTAACCCTGTGATCAAGTGCCACCCCTTGATCACCCGTGGAGGGAAATACCACACAGAAGCCCTCTCTGGTCTCCTAAAGGAGTTTATTGTTGAGCATGAGAGCTTCTAGAGACTCTTGAAAATAGATAAATAATGTTGGTAAGCCACAAAGTCTAACTGAAGGGTATTCTAAGAGGTCTTATAGAGTGGCTTCACGGCTGTTTGGTGTAGAGAAAGAGACATCTGCTTCCCAATCTCGCATGTGGTCTGAAGAGAGTTGATTACTTTTAGGGTTTACTGATCTTGGGGAAGGATAAATAGCAGTTGATGTGTCAGTAGAAATTAGCCTGCTGTGATTAAGTTAACTGAAGTGGAAAGGCCATGTGGTCATGTCAAGGCCTCAGAAAGTTTAGTAGTCTAACCAGACAGGAGGCAATGCCAGCAAACCTACAGATGTACATTATCGGTGAGAAGCAAAGTATTTTAAACAGTTGTCATAATTAGAAATAAGTTTGGTCGAGACATGCTAACAAATCTGACTTCTGACCTGCCAAAGGCTATGGATGAGAGAAATAAATTGGGTAACATGGAGTGAGGGCGAGGAAGTGCTCGAAAATCTGTAGCCTTGTTAAATGCACAGAATCAATTTCTGTCAACAAAAGGCCTTAACCACACTACCACGAACCTGCTGTTCCTCTATCATAGGCGGTAATAAGCACATCATATTTCAGCTACAGGCGTGCGATCTGAAGTGACATATTATTTTCTCCTCGCTCTTTTTTTCCTGGATTGCGATCAGTGTTTTCACATGAAATAAATGATGAGGAACGTGCACAGCATGTGACACACTCATTATTTAAAGCAAGAACTTTCCATCCATCCGTTTTTGCATCATGCATTGTACGTGGATGACTACCTGGAAAACAACCAACTTTTATTAGTCTATAAATGCGGTCGCTCACAATTGTAAACAAATGCAATAATTCCATCCAGGCTAAAGTCTGGCAGCGTATACTCTCCTCCCCTGCTGGCCCCTGCAGAATGCACTTAGTGCTGCTTCTCGCTTATGTCTCTAACTCAGTGGGAGACAGCAATATATCGAGTATAGCACAAGCAGGTCAAAGGTGAGGAACTTAGTGGTGCGAGGCCTTCTCTGCAGAGATACTTTCACAAACACAGTCCTCCGTGTGAGTGGCGGTTAGCTGTGGGAAGGCGCACCGAGAGCACGTGAGCGCGGGGGTGTGATCACTGTACGCTCGTGTCTCCTTTGTCTGCCAGACACCACCGCGCGTGGCGGGGCACCGACATCAGAGAAAGGTTCAACAAATCCTTGGTTAGATTAGCCGACATGCTACTGACGCCTGGCTCCATTTGTACTTTCTATAAGAACTCTCAGCTTCTTTCTGTTAACTCGTTGTGACACATCTTGACCAAATGAAAGCTGCGGTGATGGTGCATTAACATTTAACATTTTTGGTCCTTTACTTAAACCTTAATCAACTAAAGAAAATGGCCCTTTTCTCTGCATTGTCATCATCATGATTAACACGCTTCGCTGTATTCCACTCTTTGGATAAAAATACCTGCCAAATAACGTGGTGTATGTTAACTCATGTGTGCAGTGTTAACGTCTCATTGATTTTGTATATGTAGACTATGTTGTGTCGACAGAATTATGCAGAGGCGTGATTACACTCTGGCGCTAACGGTTAGTTTGACAACTCAAAACACAGGCACAGGCAGATCAGCGCTGGTTGTCTGCCAGTATTCATCGGAGGCAGCGTGCTGTTATTAGGAATTAATACCAACGTAGTGGTGAGAGTCATAGCGTGAGCAACACTCCTCTGGGGAAAGTGCCTTCTCTCACTCTGCATGCGCCCAAACCACAAGCATCCCTGACTTACATAACAGTCCTTTTGTGTGGGCGTACACTTCCATGTGTCCTCTGGTCTCAGGTCTTCACGGCCACACAGATGGACAATGAAAAGAGGTTCCAATATCCTGATAGAATTAGCTAAGGGAGAATCTGTCATCTAGATAGAGTGATAGTGGGGAGATCTGATCTGCGTAAATGCATTTCCAGGTCTCTGAAATGAAAAATATGCTGTGAAGGGAATCGAGCCTGGTGCCTGCCAGACTCATGCTGTCTATGTCCACTGTCAATGGACTATTCAGGCAGTAAGGAAGGGATCTACGTCTCCCTGTTAAACTAAAGTTAGATTACGGTGATGAGCTGCTGTACTGGTTTTGGACTCTGGAGTGCCATAAAAAAGCAGAATTTATTAAAACATAAAACTATTCATGGCGCCCTGTTTACAAAACACTGCTTAGTCGTCCACCTCACAACAAATCAATTACATTATATACATTCACAGTGGATGATCATCAGAAAATGGTCTGTGTACTGGACATAATAAAGAAAAATGTCTGAAATCAAAAAATGAATCACTTTTCCATTTGAAAAGCTGCATGACAGTGGATGTGTGTTGTTTTCATCACCAGTGCATGATTGGAAAAATGTACTTGTGCAGTTCAAAGTGCATGTCTTGAGCAGAAAGCAGTTCTCAGAACCAGGCAGAGAAGCCATGTTTTTCCTTCACCACCCAAATGCTGTCAATCACCTTGCCATACTGGAACACAGAGAAAAGCTTTTATCACTCTTTGACCTTTTAAATATGCCCTTTTATCGTTGCTGTGCGTGTGTGTGTGTGCGTGCTCACCTGATCATCAGAGACCTGCTCCAGGTAAAGGTGGGTGGCGTTGACCACTTGCATGCGGGTGTAGCCGTAGTCTGTGCTGCGGAAAGCGCTCCAGTCTTTGGGGTTTGGGTTGAACTTGTCTGTCCTCTCTCTGCAGCCCTGTGGAGGAATCGGCAGTGCTTAAACTGAATCTGGTGGTGATGAGCCACATGCCTTTCCCCAGCTCTGTCCACAAAGCCCTGTGTGACATTTACAACTGTGGCTGCGCCTCGGTGTGAGTCTGGCCGCATTTTGATATGCCGATGACTAATCCCTCTGTGGTTGGATGACGAAGCATGCCCTGTGCCTCTCACCACCACATCAGAAAACACTTAACCAGAGGAACAGCTGGTACTAAACTCATGTGGCAGACCAACTGCTGCACAGGGAGGAATGCGAACAATACACAACATTGTTTTTGTTGATGCCGCTGTCAATTTATCTGTTGAAGTATGTGGAAAAAACGTGGCGCAATGATGTGAAAGTACTTACAGCAGAGCCTGTGATAATGTGAACTGGAGCTTTTGGGTTCACATAAGGCTGCTCCTTGCTCCCATTGTACACCTAAAGAGAAAAACACAACAAGTTTCTTTCACCGATCCAAAACAAAGACTACAGACTAGAGAATGAGGTGAATTAAGAGCGCAGGAGCTGACCTTGTCGCCATAGACGGGCCAAAGCCTCTCATATGTGTGCTCATGTGCCCACAACTCCAGATCCACTCCTGTGAAAGATATTTGTTGACAGTGAGCGACCTTTCATAGAACAAACAACTGCCCAAACAGCTCAATTAAACATATTTTGCTGTGTAATCTAACGTCTCTCAGATCAGCTGCCCATTTAATTTTGAGATTTCTCAGCAATCAACAAAAGCTTAGGATCAGAGCAACAAAAACTTTCAAAAGTTCCACCACAAGTTAAATAATTAAATGCAACAAACAAAAGTCTGAGAAATGTAATACAGGAAAAACATTTGCAAATGGGCTGTTGGGATGGCAGCCAGACCGAAAGGCCTGCTTTTTTAATAAAGGATGTTTGGCTCGCTCTGCGCGCTGCAACTGCTGGGACATTAGTCTGTCTGAGCGTGCAAATTTGTGATCTTAAAACACCCATTAGCAGCACACAGCTGGTTGTCGAATAGAGACCATACCATAGCGGTAAAATAGATCCTCTAGACCGGGAGCTGGCGGTTTGGTGTCCTTCCGTCCCCGTCGAACCTGAGATACAACAGGGAGGAATAATCACAGCATGAGCCCGCTTGAACGGCTGAAAGGCTATCTGCTACCTGAAACGCTACCTGGTAGAGCCCCATCATGCCCATGCCAGCCTCACTCCAAACAGTGCCAGCTGCTGAGAGAAGTCAGTCTAAGTGGAAACTATTTAGTCCAAATTACAGTGATTATGACAGCATACCGTACTCAGTGTGCTTATGGGCTGCGATGCGGACTGGCCAGCTTGCAGCACGCGTGACACGTCTGCTACCAGGGGCAATTAAAGTGTCAGGCAACACGGCGGAAAACTAGTCCAACAAATACCTTTGTGTTGTGTATGTGATTAAATAAAACCTTTAACAGTACAGATGTTCACACACTGCAAAATAAACTACCAGTCCTCTGTAGGCAATTTACACATTTTTTAAAGATAATGGTATAATTTCTGTTGCCTGGCCAAATCAAATAATAATGATGTTGGGTACACAGCGTTACCAAAACATTAATAATTACGCTTTGCTTATAAAATGTCTGCCAGCAGGAATGCAGCTACGCCATCAGGAACAAGAGAACACGTACATGTGTGAGTGCCACAGTCCTCATTTACTGAACATGAACATGTTTGCTATTAATGAGTTTGGTGCTTGATCATATCTCCGCAGCAGGACTCTCAGGCTGCTGTGTGTGTTAACAAAAGAGTTTGACTGAAAAGATTCTGGGATTTACATACATAGGAGTCAAGAGTGGTGCAGTCGTCCTGGTCGTCATCAGAGCAGTACATGGGCCTGTGTCCCATGGTGATGATCCAAGGACGCACCGCTCGGTTCTTAGGCTTGTTGGCCTCCTGGGTGAGGAGATAGGTGAATCAGGCTGAGACAAGAAGACGGTGGTAATATGATTTTTTGAGGAAGAAGAGGAAGAAATGAGAGAATGGAGGTGCTGGAGAGCATTAGAGTGAGGCAGAGAGCGAGTGTGGGAACAAAGGAGAGAACTTAGCCATCTTCAACACGTGTAACTGGTGCAGTCTTTAACCTCCAGGTCTTTCTTCAGCCACTCATACTGCTTGAAGAGAAGCTCCAGGCCGTATTCGAGGTAGAAATAAACCTCAGTGGAGAGGGATATGATGTGCGCTGACCCCAGGTTCCAGCTGCAGACACATATCGTTAAAATGATACACAGCTTTGACCCAGTAGAGGAAGCACGCTGAAAGTCGGCAGATAAGCAAGAACAGGCCTCACTTTGAAATCCAGGTAGTGTGAAAAATACTCAAAAATCCTGCCAATGTTTAGTCTCTGACATTTTGCTGTTGAATGCAGCACCTGATCCACTTTGGCAAGTAAACTGGACTTCAAGAGCTAAAATGTTGATCTGCAGGGTTCATGGAAAAGCATGTGTTCTGTGCATATGTACTGCATGTTACAAACTGCACAGTTTCCAGCAGCTGTCACGGAAACTGCTACTGGAAATTGTGCAGTTCCTAACATATAGTTCATACTAACCATGCACATAAGGGAAAGGCTCTCAGCCAGCAGGCCCGTCTGTGTCTAGACCCTTAGACTGAGGAGTGGGCAGCTGGCCTGTGGTCTAGCAAAGGTATTATCTTACTGTCTGAGGGAAGGAGGTCTGCAGCAGGCTATGAGTCAAAGTCAGATGTATAGCTCCTTTGTGTAGTCCCCATGTCCCTGTGATAGGAGGAGGCTACAAACTAAACTAAGAGAAGGGATCTCTGCACTCCTCTGGGCTACTTATTACAGCTCATTAAAGCTTACTGAAATACAGTGGGAGGTTTGGTAAACCTTCACCTGATACTTCACATGGGGCCGCAGTTGGAAAAGAAATTATTTCTCCATCTTACCTCTGTGGCTACCAACCAAAGCTGCTCTTGGTTCACTCACCTGCACGTCCACCTTAGCTAAAGAAACAACTGGCAAACTTTTTCCAGAAGGCTGACATATTTTCCTCTCCCTCACCTGTACCACAGGCTCTCAGTCTGGCCTGGCATACTGAAGCGATTCCTGTAGTTGGAGAAGTTGCTGTGAACAAACAAGATAAGGGGAAGTTAGAGAGACGGACTGATCGTACAATCTACGTTCTTTGAATATCTCAGAAACGGCAAATGACACCACAGACTTCTGCTCTCTCTTATTTTGTGGTGTCTACTGTGAGCTCAAGGAAAAGCTAAACTACAATCCATTCGCTATACACCGAAGGTAATTCTCAGTTTTGCTATGAAATACTATATAATGAACCAGCAATTCGAAAAATGACGGCATATTTTTGGTGCAATTCTTTTGTTTTCTGTCACTCTATAGAAAACTCAGAGTGGTATATCATAAGATAAAGATGACCATCAAAGTGTAGTGCTGACATCTGCCTCAAACTGTAAAAAAGCAGCTGGTTTTAGACATGCTGAGAAACCGTACACTTTGCTGCAGCAAGGCTATCAGTGGCCGCCTCTCCAAATTAAAGGCTGTAGAAAAACACGGACGAAGCCTCTGCGACATCGCCCTGTAAGTTTCTGACGGGATGTTTTGAAGCTTGGGATCATGGTCAGTTTCTCAAGCCAGATGATCAAAAAACTTCGGCAACATGGGTGGAGCCGAGAAGGGGGGAGCAAGCAGGAGCCACCATGGCTCAGCGTACTACACCTGTCAATTAAGAAAACAAGCCTCTAAATATACCCCTCTAAAAACCATGACATCGTCTTGAAAAGCTCTATAATTTCAGATTCAGCGGCCATTAGAGGAATCAAATCTTAAGGCACTTCCATAGCGGTTTCAGCACTGAGTTGTGTTAGTTCCCACTTGATCCAGAAATAGTAGGACGCTTGCAGTGATCAATGCGCCGCTACATTTATCTATCACCGCAACCACAATCACTGCCACTAATTTTTATATTCTTTGCACTGTAATAGACTATAGAAATCATATGCCAACACAAGCCTTTAAGACAAGAAATAATCAAAAAGAACTGTCCAAATATGACAATGGGTGCAGCAAACAAAAGGAAAAAAATCTTTCATGGAAAGCTCTCGCTGGTGCCAACAGCCCAGTCTCTTTTCACGGTTTTTAATTTAAGTGTGGAAGCAGGAGCCAATCTTCTCAACGGGCCATTAACTAAGCGAGGTGATGGGATGATTGTTTTCTTATCTTACGTAAGGGAGAAAAAAAAAAAGAGGCCATATTGTGGACTGCAGCCTGGGCAGGGTGGGACGCTTCAGATCTCTTCGCTGACTGGGTTAATGCAGGGCTTTAGGGGTAACTGGAGAGCAACGGGGGTCAGAGGGCAAATGGAGCAGGGACACAAATCACAGAGACCTTTACTAATGCTGAAGAAGTTCAAAACTAATGAGACCTGCAGTTTCTCTGGAAGACCGAGATCCGGCCCAGAAAATGAGAGCGAGAAGAATCTCTTTATCATCTTATTGTTACTCTAATCAATGTGATTGTTGACATTAAGTGACAAAAACGTCACACTTAAGTGATTATTTTACTATAATAACTATCATAGCTATTACAAAAAACAAAAAGATTATGTGAAATTCATAGTATATCCTAATCCAGTCACACTAGTAATGTAAGCTGAAATGGAGTTAAAGAGTGAGATCTGCTCCTGTGAAAATCAATTATTTTGTGGAGTTCTTGGTCATGGCGCTGAACCAGGAGCAGTCATAAGAAGAGTCCATACTCCCATCTTGTGGCTGGGATCTGTACCAGCAGAGGGGCATAGAAGGGTCTGAGAAGGCACCATCAACTTAGTAGAAATAAACAATCAATTTCTTATTTAGTGAAATAATACACATATTCTCTAGGAATCCAAACACAGTGATATAACCGGGCACACCCTGAGGGAGAGGATTAGCCTGTGGAAATAAAGTCGAGCGCAAGCTTTAGAGTGTCTCTCGCTCTCTCGTCTTTTTGTTTCATTTATCTGAACTATGGGAGTCCAGGGCCTGAGTCATCCTCTGTAACCCAAAGCACGCTTGTTTCCATGTGTGTTTGCTTTTCCATTAAAATAAGACGGGAGATAAAAATCTGGTGGCTGTCAAATTCAATGTGAACAATCTGACTCTTAAACTGACCCAACAAGACTTTCCCCTTCCCATCAAAGCTTCCCTTTCATCATCTGATGAGCTTAATCCAGGCTGTTGAGAGATTTTAACGGAACCAGTTGTGTTGTTTGGGAAGCGTGTCACATTGTTTCAGACTGCTTCCCTGTCCCTCCGAGGGCCCGGTGAGCCGTAATGTGCTGGGTGAACAAAGACGGTCTTGATTGGGGCCTTAGCATCTTCAGTGGATCCTCTGTTCTCATCTGGCTGGAATGCTGACTGAAAACTTTTGTGGTCAGCTCCGTTTCAATTGCTTTTTACCCGTTAGGTTTTGGGGTTGGAAAGAGGGAGAGAACAGAAGAGTTTAGCGAGAGAGAGCACAACAGAGAGCGTCAGTGAGAACGGCAGGAGCCAGCTGTTGGGAATATTTGGATTCTTTACAACACCGCAGAACAAAACACACATTTAGATATAGGAGAAGGAGAGAGGAGCTGGGTGCCTGGTTATGTAATGCAGCGCGCTGGTTCTTGATATAAGGTTCTTATGTCGGCGTGGAGCGCCAAGAAAAAGAGGCTACTGTTAGCAGCTCCTTAATAAAGACCAGGCAGCAGTCACGTTACACATGGTGAGTCCAGACGAGGACAGTAAATATTATGGCCGCCATGAGGCACCTCTGAATGTTTCAAAATGCATAAACACACACGACTGACTCACATGTGCTTGGAATTTAGGAATATATTAGCTGCTAATCTCGGGGATAAAGAGCATCTAAGGCCGCTGAAGGTTTGCTCACTCACTCTACTTTATACAAAGCTGTAATCATCCTGTATCATCTTTAACTAAATGCCAGTTTCAAAAAATATACTCTGAAATTGACTGAGTACACCTCAGACGGTTTATATCTTATATTATATATCATATCAGAGGGACAGGTCATAGGCTACGATTTACTTACTTGTTTCAGGTTGATAATAGCTAACAGAGGTAATAATAGAGCTAAAGTGACATAGACTCAATGATAAACAAAGCCAGAATAAGTCAGAATATCAATGTTCAATTCAGGGCTCAATATGCATAAGACTCAATTAACTTGCTGATTAGTTTTTTATATAAAACGTCGCAGAAATCCCACCACATTTTTCATACATTTCAAGCTCAAACTGCCTTTGTCTAACCAACTGTCGAAAGCTTGAAGATACTTAATTAAATATTACATTAGATCAAGAAAACTCAGATTCTCCCATCTGAGAAGATGAACCCAGCAGACGTTTAGAAATTTGGCTTGAAAAATATCTTTCATTCAATAAGTTGCAGCATTGTTCTCTTCTCACTGCGCCACACTTTCCCAGGCCCGAGTGTGATCAGCGCATTCAGTGAGGATGAGTCAAAAAAAAAAGCACAGAGTTCCCATCAACACGGGCCGTCTGCAGGAACTGAAAAACAGATAGCGATCCGATGATTCCCAGTCTGATAAGTGTTTGTTTTGGACGGCGTTGCCTTGTTTAGATGTTGGTGGTTTCTGAGGCCATTCCAGCCTTTAGAGAACCAAAATAGCTCCCATCTGTTCAGATGGTATAGTGAAGAGCTTTCGGTAGACCAAAGTGTGGTCTTTATAGGGGGAAAAAGTGTGGCTGACCAGAAAACACAGGCACACACACTTTACATTTACAGTAGCCAGCTCTGAATGCAATTTGTCATGGGGTGTCTGGCAAGTCTCTCTTACCAATATGGAAAACAGCATGTGCTGCTGTTTTTGTACAAAAACCCATTAATTATCCTTGTGCCCCCATGCCCTGAACAAAATGTAACATACTGTAAAATGTAAACAGAGAGGAAAACAGTCAGACAGCTTCCATATTGACTCACTGGCTGTGAATTTCTCTTGATTCTCTCTCTGTTAAGAAACAAGCTCCTAACCAAATGTCCTTTTATGAATCCACCCAAAAAGACTAAATGTCGAGAAGAGTAAGAAGGACTTGAATTCCACCTACTATGTGGCTTCGTGGTTGCCTGGACAGGTCATGTAGGGCACGTAGGCTGCTATGGACTGGATCTGCCTCATGAACTCGTCTCCAATCCTGGCATTGTCCTGGAAGAGCGTCAGTCAGCCGTTTAACATGACGCCAAAGACTTTCCAGTTAGACAACAATGTTTCATTTTCCTCCATCCCCTGATATTCAGCCAAATTAGTTTTAAGAACTATGAAACTCCATTTTCCAGACCGCTTCAGGAATGTATCGTCAGCCTACCAAACAAACCTAACTGTAACCAGAGGCGTTTTTTTTTTTTCCTACGCAGCTTCTCAAAACACACTGCGGTTGATGGCTGTACTGATGGCTTTTACCTGCCACAGACATTAATGACATTTCAGACAAAATTACCTCTGTCTGTTTTTCTATTTATAAGCCACAGGATGTACTTACAAATTCCAGCTAAAGACACAGCTTGAGTGAATTATGGTTATTAATTTTTAGAAACAGTCTGTTGATTGCATTTAGCATTTCTCTGCATTTCAAAAGAAAGACATGAATAATTCAAGATCGCATTAAATGAAAAATGATATCAGCATCCAAGACGCATTATGTGTCCGCTAAATATCACAGATGACAGCGGGGAGGTTTTCAGATGAGCACAAATATTATTGGGACTTAAGATTTGGGGTTTTGAATGGCGCTTATTATGTTCAAGAAATACTTAGGCGACATGATCCTGACTCTCATCTTTCACTGTCGGCTTAAGGCATTTCACAGGAAAGCTAATCATAAGCTACGTGTTTCAACCACGCGCAGAGCCTTTTTATGAACTAATAACAAACAGTGGTGAGTCTTGGGACGGGGGACAGTGGGGAAAGGTAAAGTGGCTTATCTCATCTGTCAGTGTGGAATTAGTGGAATATCTGAGTGGCTTTAAGAGTATACGCTACTGGTGAAAGAAACTGAAAGGAAAATAAAGTGACCTTGAGTGGGAACAAGTGTGATCAGAGTTCATGTATTGGAAAAAAAGACAAAAAAATAAAAAATACCTCATGCATGTCGTAGGCAAAGTCCCCTGTAAAACAAAAGAGATTTTTAAAAAGATAAAAAGAAAGATTTTTACTCACAGTTTGCCAGAATATATAGATATAAATGTTTTGAGGCCTGTGCCAAATTTGTTTCCCCAAAAAGGTGTGTTCACTTCCTTTATTTAATTAAATAATTTTGTTATTAACACTTAATAACACTAAAAATATGAAGCAAATATGAAGCTAGAGGCAGAGCGCAGTCAGCTTAGCTTAGCATAAAGACTGGAAACGGAGGGAAACAGCTAGCCTAGCTCTGTCCTCCAGATGTTAATAAATTTGCCTGCCAGCACTTTTAAAGCTCTCAAATGAACAGCTTATATCTTGTTTGTTTAGTCTGCACAAGAACAGTATAAAAATAAAAAAGTGTGGCTTTATGCTCAAACTTTTCATTTCGTAAGTTAGCAAGTAGGCAACCCTGTATTTCTTTAAGCTTCGGACAGAGCCATGCTATTTGTTTCCACCTACATCTAATCTCCATGCTAAGCTAAGCTAACTAGCTGCTGGCCCCTTGTTTCATGTTTAGCGTGCGGTCAACAGAGTGGTATCAATCTTCTTAGCTCATGCTTGGCAAGATAAACTATCACCTGTAATTCACAACGTGAATACCCCTTTAATAAATGACTGCTTTAGCCTCCAACAAAAGTTTGATCTCGCTTTATGAAGCAATCAATGATTTATATTCCGTGTAAACTCTGGCTGTAAATCAGTGTTTAAACTTGAGTTTTGTTTAACAAGCCAACTTAAGGAGAAGAAAAATTAAACAATTCTTTTACTTCCTGGAGTGAAATTGAAAGGCTAAAGGGCCAGAGCTTCAGTCCATGTTTCTGGGCGAAACAACTTACTCTGTTTAGACTCTGCTCTTCCCTTATTCACATTTTCAATTGTGATGAAGCAGGCAAGTGACCGACAGCCAACCCAAAACATATAAATGATGAATAGGTACTATTATGCTGATTGCAGTCATTACCACCATGACATATTACCTCTGCATTAAACATCTCTGCATTGGACCTCAGCTAGCTTACTTGATTTGATTAATGTTAATGCAGAGTGTTGCCAGATATCTGTGGATGACTAATGCCTTGGACTATATCTGATAACACTTTACTGCTTTCACAGTGCAAATGTTCTCATGAGCATATATAGCATGTGTGGAGCTCACCTATGTGCAGGATGGCATCGTACATGCCAAGCTGTGTCTCCTTCTGCAGTCGTGCCAGAGACTGAGGGTTCTCGTTGCCCAGGTCTCCATACAGAGCAAACCTGGGACTGAAACTAATGCTGTCATTCAGAGCGGTGAAGGAGAACACATCACTCCAGCCGTCATCACTCCCACAGTGGTAGACTGCAATGACACATGACAAGGAGAACTCATCATCACGTTAACGTGGAGAAAAAGCCCAAAGTGAATGTCAGTTATTATTAATACTCCACCCACCATAAGCAGCAGCAGGTTTGAGGCCCGTGAGAGTGACTCTGTGGATGAACATCTTCCTATGCTCCTCTCCCGAGTCAACAAACAGAGTGGCGTCACCTTTGGCGTTCATCTCAAAGGGCTGACCCCCCAGAAGGCCGTACTCCACTACACTCTCTGTCTTATTGAAGGTGGTCCAGGTCACCACCATAGCACCTGGCACTCCTGTGAAGAAAAGCTCAATTATCGGATTCCTGACGTGGACTGATCTGACAGAACAACTGGATTCACTTACTGGAGCATTTACAAAAGCCAAGAGATGCTTAAGGAAAGGCTGACTTTGCACAAGTGTGGTGCTTTTGATCTTGCCGCTGGCAAGATATGACCATGAGAAAGCTGAGTTGAGCTGACGACTGGCCAGGTACTTATTTCATCAGGACATCAACTCATTTAATGATAACCGCATTTCACCTTCATGAGGACTAAACGAGGAACATTTATGCTGTACACACCCTGCATAAATCAAGGGTAACATCAGCTGTATGTACAGCACTACAGCAAAGGCAATTTTCTGGTGCCTGTAAGCCAAATGATTACAGAGTGTGCACAAGTACTTTTTCAGTGCGCTAGGATGCTTCAGCACGACATGTTGCTGCTGCAGGGAATAAACCTTTAAGTTTCATCAAGGACTTCAGCCTTTATACTTACACTGACTTCCATGGGACTGGCTGCAGAGATTCAGAACAGTATAAGAAAGTTCAGCTTTCTAAATATACCAGTGCTTCCAATCTTTACATAAGTGATTTGTACAAAACATCTGTAAATCTGCAATCCATATGACCTGGACACTGGTTTGTATTACTTAGGGGAAAAACAGAATCCCTGAATGAAAACACACAAGGCTGGAGACAGTTCAAACGCTTACCTGGATAAGAGAGGTGCACTTGCTCTGGCTGGGTCCAAATGGGAGGAACTCCAAGCACCAACAGGGGTGCAAGGCTTAACAAGGCACAGGCAGCACGGACAGGCACCATTTTGACACTGGACTGCAGAAACAGAAGTGTGGTTAAGGCAGCGACAAACACAAGGAAATAAAACAATGTTCACACTGAAATCACATGATGATCACAGCACTCCTGCAAAACATCACATGACACTGAGAGCACTGATATAAAATCAATGTGTCTCTTTTAAAATACACACTGCAGACTTCTAGTAACCTACCTGACCTCGGTGGCAGTTTACGCTCACACAGACACACACAGGAGAGAGAGAGAGAGACAGAGACCGCGTTTTGGTCTCCGATGAGGACCTCTACATCAACACGAATGATGAAACTGCAAAACCCGGAACAGCAGAGTCAGCGGGAGCAGCACGGAAAGAGGTGATGAGTCAATAAAAGCGGCTGATGTTGTTTTTCATTGTGCATTCAGGGGAAGTCCTGCCGTCAAATGAGGCTCAAGTGCAGCACAGATTAGCGCACAGGCCTCAGATCAATATGGTGAGAGGGCAAAAAGCTGGTACGCCTCACTGATCTGGGTAAAGGCACAGTCAGGGTCATGGCTCATTAAGGCAAGAAGACATAATGCAAGTTTTCATCAGCCAAAAACACTGCGCCAGCTGAGCTCAATCACCAGTCATCACTAATGCCTCTTTGCAAAACCTCTGTCAATGTGATCAGCTGAGTGTGACTTTTAAAACCACAGGTCCACTGCTGCTTTAAACGAGGTGTTTGGTTTTGAAATTACACCATTAATATCTCAATAGTCGCTAGGGGGAGCACGCTGCACAAAATGTGAATAACATGCTTTATTCTCTCATTCATGGGCGGTATTATGTGTTGAAATTGGAGCTAGTTGGCGAAAGGGAAGATTTAACTCTGCTTAGCAAGTAAAACAAGGTGAGTGAACCGCTTAGGAGAGGTTGTCAGTTTTACACAAGGTGCTGTAACGCTGCTGTGAATGTGACAGACCTCCCGTTGTGATATTAAACAGCGCTAACCAACTGTTTCTGTCTTATTAATTCACTGCTAATAACAACTAAAGTTACGGTCCGTGCGTATAACCGACAACAGAAAGACGTATTTAGTTTCTTGGCGACATTCGCAGTTCAGATATAATGAATGAGTCAGGCAAAACCCTGTCTGACCTGAATACGTTCATTAAATGTTAAATTAGTGACTAAAAACACTCACAACTCGACTCTGCTGTGTGGCCCGGGAGCAGTTCCGGATTACGTCATTGCAGAAGAACAACAATGCCCACGTGGATTGTGGGAAATTGTGTTTTTATATTTTTAGCCTGGAGAACATGAAACATTTAGTGGAAAACAAAAACTTTCCTGTTTTTTTTTAATTACTTCTCCCATAATTCCTGTTGTGTTACTGTCGTGGCTTTACATATTTAAAGATATAATTAAAATGTTATGTGAGTAAATAACACATTTAGAGACATAAAGCCTGTATTGATGATTTTACAGTGGCTTGACCGGGCATAGTGGTAACTTGCTATGCATTTTTCTACGTCTTTAATTAGGTTTAGCAATTTATTTTTAAGTGATTAAAAGGAGTTTCTCTCTCTCAAGTTTTAATGGACTCCAACAGTGAAGACGGAGAGTACCAAAACCCTGCATCACAACAGGATGCAGCCCAGTACAGAGTGACTTATCCTCATGGGAGAAACACAAAACAGGTGAGCTGGGTGACACATTATAACAGCCAAATGTATTTCTCCATTTGATTTTTGTCCTCTCTTGCTGCTTCATAATTCATCACCATTGCAAAAATGTGTCTGTGTATGCAGGTGGATTATGATAAAAATGAGGAGTTCAACAAAAAGAGGTAGGCCATGAATGTTTTGTGGCTCCATCACAGCAGTTGCATAACGTGATCGGGCTGTCAACATGACTGTTTGAACATTTCACCCTACCCAGATATCCTGTAAGTCGCTCTGGCAACAACCCAGGCAGAGTTAAGCGGGTGGTGTCATGCAAGAGGAAGACCCATCATCTGACGGTGGCTCGGAGGAAGCAGGGAGGAGGAGGGACCGGGAGGACCTGCGATGCCGCAAACAAGGAGAATGAGATGAGCTGCATGCAAGACGTGCAACAGGAGATATTTGACATGGACCCTTGGGAGTTCCCTCTAAATGTCAATTATAACCAGACTTGTAGAACTGGTTCTGAACAAGCAGACCTCACAACACTCACTGAGGTCAGGAACACTGCCACAGCTCACGCTATATTTCTGCTTCTTGTGATTTTCTTTTGTGAATTACTGTATAACTAATATGCAGATAAAAGCATATCTGAACTTAACAATGTTTTTCAGCTCACAAGGGACCACAGTGCAATGACTGATGTGCTCTTTGGAAGAAATCTGAGACTGAAAGTGTCTTTAACACTGTGGCAGAGGGACGTTGGAGAGCTGCTGACGTACTTTCTGAGGTACGTTGAGTGCATTATTTTTCAAAAATGTGTCACGCAGTAAGTTCGCCATCATTTTTAAAAGCGTTGTTGTGTCTGTGCAGAATCCAAGACATTGGTGTCTTTGTTGACTTTCTCCCCCTGATAAGCAAAAGGTGAGTGACTTGAATTTTGCCTGAAGTCAAGAAGTCCTGAATAACGCAGACTGCCGGTGGAGTGCATGTTGATTTAATCTCAGTTTCTCTGCAGCATTGATGATGATGCCTGCAGGATCACCATTGGCTGCTGTGTTGACCTCTTTCCTTTGGTTAAGAGAGTCTTAACCAGTCCATATGAAGAGTGAGTATTCCTGCTTGCATTCATTATAGAATAAAGCACATTATGTACATAGAAGAACAGATGGCACGTAGCTGGATAAATACTGTACCGAAATGCAAAAGACTGAGGATCTTTTTTTATTCTTGCAGGTATCTTATTGTTGGCTTGAAGTGGATAAATTCAGTTTTGAAAAACTGGTGGGAGCAACTAAGAGCAAGTGGCTATAGTGGATCAACTAAACCTCTGTCAGATAAGTAAGTGTTTTATGAGCTTTAAGATACATTTAAAAGATAAAAGCTGTGTGTATACCCAGGCAAATAACATAAATAAACAGAAAATAACATAATGCTAATTAATAACCAAAAGCTGAACTCACCCCATAATCTGTTTAGTCACTCAGCATTTTACATAGATATAATATATTAACTTAACCACACTTTTTCACAATTAACACTACTGAGAATTTACCTCCATTTTCAATACCTGTGCAGATGAGAATGTGTAGACAGTGTGCTAAAATATTTATATGACTTTCTTACAGAAATTACCAGGTCTTTAATCAGCAGTTATTGGAGCTATGGCTTCAGGTACCCTTACTGAAATCTGTTCCAGGAATTACTGGAGACATGGCAAAGGTCAGTGCTGCATATATGAATAAATCATTGCCACGGTCACTGTTGGCTTTGAATTTTATTATACAAACAATGTCTTAAGTTCATTATTTTTTCCCCCTTAGGTCATTGATTCCTTCCTGTCTCAGCTTACTTGACGGCACTGAAGAATCAAATACAAAATCATTCTTCTGTAGCAGCCCCACAAAAATGAAAAGAATCCTTAGTAGAGTTATTAAATTAGAGCTGTTCTTGTTTCCTCAGAGTAGTGCCTTTTAGCTTATGCCTATCCTGAGATGATGTCTATAGAAGTTAATGTATTTATTGCTCGCAGAGCAACTTGAACAGAAGTGCTGAGAATGTGCAATATTAGTGTGTATGTGCAAAATAAATAATTCAATTCATTTGCCAAGTAGGATGGATGCTGTTATGATCAAGAAGAATAGTTATATCATTTTGTAGTTTCAGTTATGACCCAGGAAAATATGAAAAAATACAGAATGTTGTGTGCATCTACACTATTAAATGGTCTGATTTGTGATGAATAAAGTTTGTATTTCCAATTTTAAAGTTTGAAGTTGGTTTTGTTGTTTCAGACAAGCATTCGTTACAGTCAAAACAAAGTCTGTAATCTCCCTCTCTTGTGGGAGAAGGCAGTATCAGTTCAACTCAATACTGCACTTAACTACAAGTTAAAGTACAGTTGGCTGAAATAATAAGATAAATAAGCTGCCAGATCACTAACAATTCATTTCAGTTGCACCTCTGCAACTGAGTATCATGTGGACTTCAGCCTCATTCAGTCTTGAAGTGATTTAGGTAAGACAGAGATACGGGTTGACATAGCTCATATGTCACCATTTACATGTGGGTTTATCTCACTTGACACAGATAAGTGGAGGGTTGGTGTCATTGTGATGTGAACCCGAGGCCGAAGTCCAGCTGTGACTGGGCAGGAGAGGCTGTGTGAGAGGATTTTAGTGAACTCTGGATCTGAACTCGTCAGTCGACAGCCCTGTTTGCATTCTGGTGTTTCTCATTCAGTCAGCGCGGAGCTTCGAAACAGAACAACGAAGGTGACTGTGCTAAAGGTAAGCACATTGATTTTACATTTCGAGATACTTTCCATTTATATTCCTCAATACAGTTTTGCTGTGTGTTCATAAGAGGCCTACAGTACATCGACTAAACGCTGTTGGTCTGACCGCAGGGCAGAGTGAAGGATGAAGTGCTGCAGATGCTGGCTGCCAGCAGCCCTGCTGCTGCTTAGTGTGGCTGGAGTTGACATGGAGCATCTCCAAGCTGAGAATCTGAATCTCATTACGCCAGATGAGCATAACTTGGTCCTGAACTCTAGAATGAAAGGTATTTCAAAACTCAGCTCCTGTTTTAAATGCAAGTGACCTTTGGCTCAAACTCCAGACTGTAGATCCAAATTACGTGGTGACTCATTAATGATAAGTATCCTGTGAGTTGAATTGGGTATCATAAGTAAGATACTGTAATATGTCAGAGGAACACTGTAATAGTTTGGCATGTAATCAAGGTTTTACCATGTTTACCTGGAAGACGTTGAGAAACAGTGTTGTAATCAAGGTAATGTCTAATTCCTGGCATTGCTGTTTGGATACTGGGAGAGCAAAAGCTGATTTTTTTCAAATTTTACACAGAGTGGTTTAACAGGAATGATTATACATTTTAGGAAACACTGAAATACACCTCATCCCCTTGAATGTAACACCATCATCTGCCACATCAAGTATCTTGGCACAAAGACTAAAAAACCAGGAAAAAGGCCACCTTGGCTCTGTCCAAAAGTATGAAAATTGTGCCAAGAAAAGCTAAACAAGTCAGTCTGTACCCAGTTTGTGATGTTAAAGTGTCTTTTTTCAGACTGTCAGCAACACTTTACCATCACCTGGATAGAAGTCTGATCTAAGAACATATCTCACCCACCACATCTATCATTTGCTCACTTTTTTCTATTCAGAGAGAGGAGACATGCTTAAAAATGTGAGTTTAATTCTCCTTTAATCCACAGTTATGACTAATATGTTGATTTGCCCAACAGTGCTGCCCAGAGACTGTCATGAAATGCTGATGACCTCGTCAGGCCAGGCCAGAGACGGGGTGTACCTGATCCAACCAGGTGACTCCCCCATCGTGGCCTTCTGTGCCATGCAGGAGGGAGGCTGGACCGTGGTGCAGCATATCACCGTCAATAGCAGCGTGAATTTCGATCGTACCTGGGCTGAGTACAAGCACGGCTTTGGGGATGTCACAGGTGATCACTGGCTTGGGAATGAATACATCCATCAGCTCACCCGCGGCCCTGGGCGCTATAAACTTGGAGTAAAATTAGTGGACCGCGACGCCATCACCAAGATGGGCGAGTACGACCCATTCCTGGTGGAGGATGAGTCATCGGCATACAGGCTGAGGCTGGGTTTGTTCCAGGGCACAGCTATAGATGCTTTGACCTTGGATACAGAGAACTACCTGCATGACAACCAGAGGTTCACCACTAAAGACAGAGACAATGACAACTACTTCCAAAACTGTGCTAAATTGGAGTTTCAGGGGGTGCCGGGAGGAGGTTGGTGGTACGACGCCTGTGCTGGCGCCAACCTCAATCGCAGGAATGTCATCTACTGGCAAAAGGACTGCAACAAGGAGCGGCTGTGCAAGTACGCATGGATGATGGTGAGACCTTCAGACACCTTCAAACTGGTTCCAAGTGAAAACTGCAAGAAGGATGAGCTATAATGATACCAGTTTCAGGATTTGTGATAATGTATGACACTGGTTTGGCAGCTATTTAGAACTGAGAGTGTAGTCAATTTTTTTTTTTTAGGTTTTCTTTTCAAAAGTCTACAGCATTGATTTTTTTTCTCCCAAACAGTCATTACGCGACATTCAAGTCACCACATTTTATTCAGAAACGCATGGACATGATCACAAAATACTGAGAAGAACAAAAAATGAATCACATACTTGGACCATGGTATCAAAATGCAGTACAGTTTTAGCTCTAGCTTTGTTTCCATCACACGCCATGTCAATATATGAAGCAAAGCATCTCTTTCTTTCTCCCCAAAATCGCAAGTGCAGAGTTCTGGTCACAGTTACAAAAAAAGTGTTTCATGACATTATAGCTTATGACACATGTAAAACATCTTTTGCACATCACCTCCCATCCGTTGCTTACAAAATATTTCACAAACAACTTCTTTTTCTTTTTTTTGCCACAGTACATTACAAGTTTGCCAGAAATACAATGAAGATATGATGACGTGTTGATTTAGCTACAGCAATTAAATGCTCAAAGAAAAAGAAAATATCCTGAGGATGAAGAGTAATAAACAGAATGTAATCAACAATGTGTGCTCTTAAATCCTCCACACTTTTCCCATTGTAAACATCGATATTTGTTAGGGTCATTTAATTAAGGGACCATTAATGCTTATTTCCACTGAGATTGTACAGGACAGAAAATGTATAACGTTTAATTTGAAAACAGTGAAACGGGATCTATATTTGTTGATCTGATAAATGACATTGGCACATGTGAAAAGGCTTTGATTATCATCAAGTTACAATCTTGACTTGAGCAAGCAGATTCTGACATCAGGACGACACGTATTAGCCCTTTAAAATAAAGTAGCAATTCCAAAATGTGCACCCTCAATACAAACACAAAACCTACAGAATAAAACATACCTGCATGTGTAAGAGAGTCAACTTGGAGGAGGATATTGGTCTTTTTCTAGTCATTTTTTTAACCAACAGACAGTGTAAATTATTAGATGAGAACATTTTTATCACAGTGTCCAGATATCAACCTGTGCATCTCGAATACAAATACGGTACAATATGAAACATATCTGTGTGAATTGATAACATTTCTACCACAAAAGCATCAATTTTGGGAGGTATTTTTAATATTTCTGAATATTTATTCTATATATTTACAGTGCCACTAATTATACTGGGACAATTTTGTTTTCATCTCCAAAGTTTAAGCAGTAATTAACATAGACTATAGCTCACCTACTGATTAACGAACACTACGTTTTGTTCCAGCTCCTTCATACAGAATTCTTAGCATTTTATCATGTAATATATAGAATTCAAGTTCATAAAGACAAGATTATTTAATACAAATACATAATTTACAGCTACCATCATAGACCATCTTTAAAAAAAAGAACGTTTCATGTCAGTTTGGAGCTGACCACTGGGTTTTGTCCATACCAGTACAGTTTCTCCTCAATCCGCTTCTTCTTCCACTGGCAAAGTAAAAGCATACGGAAGGTCTTTTGGAAAGTCTTGTTGCAAAGGGCATAGCACATGGGATTGACCGTGCTGTTGACGTAGCACAGCCAGTAGCCCAGATGCCAAAGTGAGAGGGGAATGCAGTCTGAGCAGAAGGTGGAAATAAGCACCATGATGTTATACGGTGTCCATGTTAGGATGAAGGCCAGCAGGATAGCGCTAAGGGTCTGAGCTGCCTTTCTCTCCTTGATCAGCACCATCCTCTTCCTCTTGGTGATCTGGTTCTTCAGCGTGGCGTCTATGGGCTTAGTGGTGGAGGAGGTGGATGGAACGCTCATGGACTCGGCCGAGGAGAAGGTCGACGATGCCATTTTGGTGTCACCGTTTTTGGTGCTGTGGTGCTCCACGTGAGTTTCTTTGGCCACAGGCTTGAACTTATAGGACACACACTTGCTGCTCTTCTGCGAGTTGCTTTTTGGCGGAGTCTGGAAGAAGCTCTCCTCGTCATAGCTGCTGAGCTGCTCGCTCTCACTGCCCGCTCCACTCTTGATGGTCTCACAAGCCTGGTTCCTGAAGGAGGGCTGGAAGCCCCCAGGAGACACAGGCCTGTCCTCATCCTCGGATGAGGCGTAGCTGTTGAAGGTGGTCAGCTGACCAGCTTTGGACCACTCGTCATTGGTTGTGGCTGCTGATTTGGCAGCATTGCTTCTGCTGGAGGAAGACCAAGAGGCTTGATTCCTGTCATGTGAAGCCGACCTTAATTTACAGTTAAAACAGGATCTGATAATGGTCTTCTGAGGCTGGGTGACCCCAGACTCTGTGGGACAGTTAATCCCCTGCAGTTCTGCCAGATCTTTGGTCCTCTTCTCTGTCTCCTTATAGATTCGACAGTATAGGATTGTCATGACAGATACGGGGATATAAAAGGCAGCAATTGCTGTCCCAAAGGTTATGACAGGCTCAGAGAAAAACTGGATTTGGCATGATCTCTCAGGAACTGTTCTTTTTCCAACAAAGTACTGCCAGCAGAGGATAGGTGGGGCCCATAGAATGAGTGACACCAGCCAGGCCAAACCTATCATGATCCCAGCTCGTTTGGGCGTCCGTTTGGCCCTGTAGGTCAGAGGTCTGGTGATGGAAAAATATCTGTCAAAACTGATCACCAGCAGGTTCATGACTGAGGCGTTACTGGCTACATAGTCCACTGCCAACCACAGGTCACAGGCTAGGTTCCCTAAGGCCCAGTAACCCATCAGGATATAAGAGGTATACAGGTTCATAGAGAAAACACCGATGATGAGGTCAGCAGCTGCCAGGCTCAGCAGGTAGTAATTATTCACTGTCTTCAGCTGGCTGTTGACTTTAAAGGAGAGCATCACCAGGACATTCCCCACAATGGTGATGAGGCTCACGATAGCTGACACAGTCGCAATGGTGATCACCTCCCAGAGGCTGTGGGTGACCAGGTGGACGTCCATCGTGCTGGTATTTACAGTGGAGTTCACTACACTCTCTCCTTCCATGGTCTCTGTGTGTTTATTAGCATCCAACCACAGCAAGAGGTTTGTCTGGATTGGTCATTTTCAGGAGGAGCACCTGAAAAAAGAAGAAAGAAAATGTTTCTCTTTAGCCCTTCAAAAAAAAGTTCAATTTACAGCCACTAGATGGCATCAGTTCAGTATGTTGAGAGTCACATTTTCACACTTGGCTTCCCACTGGAAAATATACAAGCTTAACGTTTCATCTTAAATTAAAAGCTGTCTCTGTCATTCATCTGCAACAGATGATAGAATTCACTTCAGTTTATTATATATAAAGTTGGTATTAATGGCATTGATTTGTCTGTTATCTGTCTGCTGCATCGACTGAAAAAATGTCATGAAGTTATGACACAGTTCTCACAGTCAGATCAAGCACTTGTGGGCATACCCATATGGGGTGTTTTAGGCAATCTCTGTTAGCATCTGTGGCACATTTAAGAAATCCAGGTCATTACATAATTTTATTCCTTGCTCTAAATCTGCTGTTATATTAATAGCACATAAACTCAGTTTATAGTTCACTGCGATGGCCATTTCTCTGTGATAATATGAGTGAAGATATGGCAAATAATCCTGGCTTGGGACTAAACTAAAATCCTCCAACAAACAAATGATGATGGTTAGTTTTGCTCTGTAAAGGCGTAATATATGTAGTCACTAAATCCCAATCCCAACCCAAGATTTGGGGTTGTTCCTTTATAATAGTTCTACAGAATAAATGTATCAGATATCAGACATAAATATGTAAGTCAATCCACCAGTTGCAACTGTCCTATGTGTTTAAATGCAGGATTATTTTAAATGTATCTGCTTTACTAAGGTAATCCGTTTGTAAATAGTTTCACTGTGAGAGTACTTGTGACTGCACAAAATCACTGGGGTGAAGCCTTTCCTAAAATTGGAAATGCTCTGAAAACGTTGCCTGTCCATGGTAGCTCCGGGCAATTTCCAGTACACCCGAGCTGCACTGACCGTCAGAGGAAAATGGAAGATGGGAAATGAGTAAATCAAAGTGAGTATCTGTGACAGGTCATTATGGTCACTGGATCATTCTGAGCAGTTGCATCCAACCAGATACTGAAACACAATCTCCATTTCCAAGCATCCAAGTCAGCCTCTGTGAACATTTATATCCCCTGATCACAGATATATTATATTGTACCAATCACTAAGGCTAAGCAAAAGAATAATTATGGTCTGTCTATCAGTCAGATGTGACAAATTCAATCTGTACAGAAATTGTTTAAGAAAAAAATAAAGACATGAAATGACACTCAGATATGAGCATGAAATAATTTTTTTGGTGCACTCTAACGGAGCCAAACTGTACATTCAGCCATGAAATTTGTTTAAAGTGTCTAAAATGATAGATGCAGTCTGTGCCCATCTTTGAGTTTGGGGAAACATACAAATGTGCCTACATTTCAAACTTACTGCCAGCTAATTTGTCAGCTATGCATCGAATTCCCATTTCTGCAGTGTTTACTTAATTTTCAAGAGTGATGGCACTAGAATAATCAAATAAGCAAACATTTTCCACATTGCATCTGCAATTCCCCAGTCCTTCAATAAACTCCCTTCTCTGCAGCACTTAAGTCTGTGAGATCATCCATGCAAACAGGACCATTTTTTAGTTCCCAGCAACTTTTAGATACATTTCTGTCTGCAAAATACGCAGAACAGCAGCACATTGAGTCATATTTTCAGGTCTTTTCTTAATAAGGCTTGGACAGAAGTACAGATGATTGTGCTAACATGTCTTCATAAATGGTGGAAAGACCTCCAAGATGGACAAACCCTGCTTAGTGCAGCAGCTAAGCCTGACTCCCATCACTGGTCAATACACACTTTTCAAGCAAAGTCGCTTAATATTCATCCATGCTCGTTGCAGTTTCTTAACTGTCAGACACTATCGAGGAGACCCAGCACTCGCGGTACGGTAACTACACACCCTGCATCAATAGAGGGCAGCATACACCCTCCACACCCACACTCCACAAGTCTCTTCAGTCTCAGGTTAGAGCAGGGGCGTGTGTGCACATTTCATCCCTGCGTGCTGGACCCACTGATCAATTGTGACTGAAGGGCTTCCCATGCCAACCTGGACCTGCGCATTTCGAAACAGGACATTTCTATGGCTTGATTCCTTTCATGACCTACTAATGCATGACGGTGCCATGTGGTCCCGCTCTTGCCTTGAAGGTTTTTATCAGATGTATTGAAGCAGCATTAAATTCCCTGGGATTGAGTGCGTTTGTGTATGCAGATGGTGATTCTGTTCTGCGGGGAACAACTTTGTGATCTGTACCCATTCAGACAGTGCAGCGTTGAAGCATCTCTGTGTCACACTCTTTCACGCTGCCAGTTGAGATAATAAGTTCTCACTCCATCCTTTCAGCTTTTCAGAGAGGGCTCTTCTCTCTCAGGAAACACCTCAGCCATCTGGGCCCCTACAGCATTGATATTTTCAGCTGTGCCACTAAAATTAGGGAATTACAGAATTTCAGCGCCATGTTGCAGCCCGGCATCTGGGCCCGCTGTCTGACCTTCTGAGCTATAAATGCTGGCTGCCTCCAGAATCATTACTTACAATTGAAAATGACCCATGCAACAGAATCCACCATCACGGAGG
This sequence comes from Amniataba percoides, assembly GCA_037176925.1. Classification (NCBI taxonomy): domain Eukaryota; kingdom Metazoa; phylum Chordata; class Actinopteri; order Centrarchiformes; family Terapontidae; genus Amniataba; species Amniataba percoides. The sequence continues at coordinate 14,066,016 of JBAJHX010000115.1, forward strand.
CACAGACTCAGGCTCTCAGCGTGGAGCAACAATAAACTTTGGGGCAGATTACTTCCACGGAGAAAATCCTCCATGCGGGTTGTAGAAATCGAACCTTCGGGCCGTCCGCTGAGCTGGCAAGTGGGTGCAGACGCGCTCACACACATGTGGGCAGCCACACAACCTTAAACATGGCCTTACATATACAGAAATTTACATCTTGGAGTGTCTCTCATCAAGGTGGGATCTTGCGATGTGTGTCAGAACAACACACTAAGCGTCAAAACTGAGAGCAATCACAGAAAGATGGATAATTCCTCTCTTTGACTGCTGAAATACCAAAGAAAGAACTTCAGGTTACTAAATGTAACTCTGATGCTTTTATGGGGTTACAGTGTATCCTGTTGCCCCCTTGTTGTATTTGCAGTGAAATACAGCTGTCTGAAGATAAAGCTGATCATTTTCACAGTTATGTCATCTTCTCTGAGCTCAAACTGTTGTATTCGTTGACACATGTCATTTTACTGCTTAATTCCAAACTGCCTCACATATGAGCTCCTCTCTTTTACCTGACTTTCACTTGTATGTCATGTGAAAAGTGAATTTCTTTCTTTACCAGAGAGCTTCACCTAAGATGTGTCGCATTTCCTGCCCACACTGCATGGCGCAGCACAAATGTCTGCACCCTGTACATGAGCACACGTTCTCTATGGGTATCTTTGTGTGCCCTGCATACCTCCTGTCCCCCCAGTCCTACGCCCCTGCTCACCACTCCTTACTTGAAAAATAACTTTCTCACTCATTGGCATTCTTTCGACAGTGCCAGTGTTAGCAGGAGTGCCAGCGGCAGCCCGAGGCCCACACAAATAACATTCCAGTCACTGCAGGGGTCCTCCTGCAGGACTTGGACTGTCCCTCATCTTGTTATAGAATGGCATTTCATATCACATCACTCAAATCCTTACACCACTTAGCGTAGGAGGTGTCGTGGATCTGTCCACAGAACTGTTTCCTGCCGTGCACAAACAGAGCAATTTGTTGTTTTGTTCTTAATGTTGACTTTTGCAGAAATATTTATAATGAATAAAAGAGAAAAAAAAAACATATTGGTTTCTGAGGCTTAGATTTTTTTTTCATTCAGAGGGGGAAATGAGCCTAGTCAAAGCCTTTATGACATTTTTTGCCTTGCTGGCAGCATGACTCTGGAAATGGCAATGCTGGTTGCTCGGAGGATCCTTCACTTTGATTTGGAATTAAACATCTCCAAAACTACTGGATGGATAACTATGACATTTGGTACAGACATTACTTGTCTCCCTCAGAATGAAATGTAATAACTAACTAATTATGATGTCATATAATGCAATCATCAGATCAAGATTTTCTTTTGTCAACGACATCCTCATTGACTCCAGCTAGCCACTGTGTTTAACACTAATCAGCAAATGTTAGCAAACATTGCTACGTTAGCACTGCCATTATAAAAATGTTTGTATGTTGACTGAAGTATTAAACTCAAAACATTGCTGTGTCTCACAAAGTTACTAATGTGGCTTGTTATTTACTTAGTTGTAGCAGGAACATTTCTAATCGCTAATTATTACTAATTAGACAATGTTAGCATACCAACACGCTAAAACAAAGGTGAACGTGATAATAGCTTCTCTTGGAAAATACAGACACCATAGCTGAATCATTGTGAACATGTTAGCATAGCAACTTAGCTCAAAGCTGCTACCATCACTGTAGATTCTTATTTAGTGAAATTATTACTTTAGTATAAAAAGAGTAGTAACGACATTTTGTTGTTTTGTTCCCTTTGCCAGAAGAGAGGGTGGATAGGCTGAACAATCAGTGATTATGTTCATAAAAACAATTAGTCCTGATGGTGACAGGTATGCCATTTGAGAAATGATGATACTCCTGACTCACTGATGACTACTGTATTGCAAAGCACACACACAGAGAGAGAAAAAAAAAAACTTGTTCTACCTCTTGACCTAAACCGGCAGAACAAGTCAAGCCTGCTAATAGCTTCTAAATCGAAGCAGGAAGCGTTTTTAATGGTACACTCAGAACTCAGAGTGTGGAGTAAACATGAACTCTGCGTCGCTATAAATAGTGAATATGGCCTGTTGTGGCCTGTTTTTGGACTTTTTATGGATGCAGTTTGGTATCAAATGTGACGCATGCAGGAGAAGAGCTTCGTGATGCTGTCTGGTTCCACCCCCCCACCACCCCAAAAAAAAAGGCAGTTGAAAAACAACGATGCAGTTGCAGAGTTTTCAGTAGCATCCTGCTATTTGCTATTTAGTTATACAGAAGAAGAATAAAGAAATATGAACGAGTGCCAAATAGCTACGCAAAGCTAAATCTTGCTGCTTGCCAAGAAAACTGAAAACGTCCTCATTACATATACATCCTAAGAGTATCCGACTGCCTCCTGAAATATCGTGCCCGCTCAGTATGCATAAGTAATGGTCATTGATCCAGTGATTAACAGTGCCCAGTCTGTGGGTGAGGACAGACCAGGTAGCACAAATCCGTCCTGAGCCTGCGTACCAAGTGCGGAGGTGGACATGTTGAAGGGTGGATCCCTGCAGGTCCTCTGGCACCTGGCCATCAGTGCTCCTGTGCAGCAGCTCCATACGCTGGCCCCCACCAGGCCTCCCAGTCATGCATAACCTTTTTTCTACGCTCTCCTTTGACTGCTCTGCACAGCAGCAACGTTAAAGCAAACAACGTGTGTGTGTGTGTGTGTGTGAGTTGTTGGCATTTATGGAAGAAAGAGAAAGAAGATGAGAGAGACCAAAAGAAGAAGAAGAAGAAGACGAAGAAAAGCAAAAAAGAGATGCAAGTCAAAGCAAAGGAGGCAAAGGACGCCATGTGTCTCTGCATGGTGAGTATGTATGATGTGCAAATAAGCCCAGAGCTTTTTGGCACAATGGTTTGTGCATCCTGTGGTCAGCCCACTGACCCATGGTTAAGATTCCTGCATATGTGAGGACGTAAGAAGTGCTTGAATCGCGTTGTGTGTCAGGCCACATGGAAGATCTGACTCAGAAGAATTTATCAGTGTGTCAGTGTTGGTGGCAATGGTTAGAATACAACCACACCAATCAAAAGAGCACATGTTTGGATGGATAATGTCAAATGTACACAATAGGCATACGATACATATTCAGCATATACTTTTCTGCTTTTTATTTATTCAAAGCCTGACTTTTTTTCTCCCCTTTGGTTTCAAAACAACAAACTTGAATTACGTTGCTTCTCCGATGAGAGATGATGAATGTGATCATTAGATGAATATTATGGTCTGCTTATGGACACCCCAGTAGTTTTGGCAGCTGCTGAAGGGAATAAAACGATAACGCTTAATGCCTCCAGGAGTTCTTTTTTATGAGCGATGACAACATTTCATTAATGCCCCATCATTTGGATAATGATCTGGCTATAAACTCATTTGTGTTCTTGGATGGAGGGTTTTCTAAATATGAGTCTGTGTCTGTCGCCGGCTGTGCCTCTTTATTGTCTGATGTTTTCTCCCAACTCATAACACGCCTCGGTCTTCACCGCGCTGATATTACATTAGTCTGCCAAAACAAAGGTAGTGCTTTCCTGTTCAAATATTCATTTTCAGTTAATGATGCAAGTTAAGCACATATGCTCAGTTGGGGGCACAAAAAGACATGGACTGTACAACATATGTCTGTATAACTGTGATGATCCCTGCTGGACAACTCCCGAACCAGCCTTAACAATTAAACTATTTAAAGAAAAAATCACTGCGTAAAAATAGTCTGGACTACAATCTGGTCACGATTTCTCCCAACCCGCAAAACCATTACTGTTTCATGGCAACTGCTTCCACATTTTTCTTTCTTTTTTTTTTTTTAAAGCAGGATCACCTTTCTACAGTTGTTGTAACACCTCACAAGATCTGTGGGGACTGGATGGACTCGTTAAAATCACGCTTCACTGGTTAATCCTTCCTTGTTTTGTCATTTCCACTTAATCAAAGAGAGGAGGGGAAAGGAGGTGAGAGCTGTGTGCTTTGGCTTTTGAAGAAAAAAAAATATTGATTGGTCTTTTGAGAGAGAAATGGAAAAAGAAAAAAATGTAGAACCATGCAGCTGAAATAAAGATACCACTTTGAAATTCTGAATAGTGTTATCAGACATTTCACAGAGACACCTAAACGGAGGCTGAAGGAAAAAAATCGGCTTGTGCTCTAAAACTGGGTGTTGATAGAAATATTTGGGATGAAGGTTACCGCAGCAGAAGTGAATCTGAGAAGAGGACTCACGAGAGGCAGAGAATGGAGTTTATAAAATAGTAAAGAGGCAAGATGTTGACTGACTTGCAGCCTGTGGCAACACACATTTCTTCAAGTTATTTAGCAACAGCAAGGAAGCTTTTAAATGTACCTGATGTGTGGCCAAATAAATACATATTCAACCTAACATATGGCACTTTTCTGTACAGCAAGTCTTCCAGAAGAACAGATGCACACACATCTTTCCGGCAGCACATCCTCTGTTGCCTTCATTAAGGTAAAAGGCTACATTAAAAATACATGCTGAGACCTCTCAGACATGCACTTGTGCACACATGATGCCATTTCCCTTAAATCCAGGTCATGGCTTTGTGCATTAATCAAAAAGTGCATATTGAATCACTCAGAATTCTCAAGAGAGAGTCACTGACGTAAAGGGGAGAAAGAAAATATGAACATACTCACAGTTAACTTGGGATCAGATCTCACAGTATCCTGTTTAAGGGCAGACTGTGTCTCCTGGTGGGAGCAGAGTTCATTGTTAATCCCTTTGTTTTGCCTGGGAAGCCTTCGGGTCAAGTGTGTCGCCGAGGAACAGGATCACAACACAGTTGGAGAGAGGATTGAGGTGGATGAGAAATCCTGCTGGCTTGACCCTCGCATACCAGAGGGGAGCACAGAGGCAGAGGAGGGAGAGGACGAAGAGCGAGAGGAGGGTGGACACCAGGAGGCTTCGGTCATCCCTGCTCAAGAGACGCAGACGACAGCATCATCGCGTTACACCTTAGACATCCAACACGGCCACTGTGTGTCCAGATGAGAAAAGTATCCTCAAGTTGCAGAGCATCCTCCCCCAGTCATTCATGAATTAGTAGAGTCTGATCAGGAGCCAAAGACGTGAGAGGAGAAAGAACTTCCCCTCCTAGTCTGAGCTGAGCTGGATGAAGTGTGCTGCCTCTCAGTCAAGTTGGAGCAGAATGTCACTGAGAGGCTGGCTGACGCCTGAGCCAAGTCACTGCTACTGCCACACTGCTGCCGCTGCTGCCGCTGCATCCACTCTGGCTGACAGACACAGATGTAGCTGACGCTGGCTTGCTGGGAGGAGAAATTCCCATAGGGCTGAATGGTTCATCATGTTTCGGGACAGTGAGCATGCAGCTCAGACCACAGAGTGTGAGCGGGAGGAGGGAGGAGCAGGAGGGGGAGTGAAGGAGGTGGCCGGGTGGCTTCCAGGGGTTCGTTTTGGAAGGTGTGAATGCGAGTGTGTAAATGATGGTGTGTGTAGTCAGACCAATCAAGCCAAATCCTGTTTTGTTTTTTTTTGTGGTTGTGTGTGTGCCACCTAAACCATTAATTACCTACAGTGGCATTTCTTTTGTCTGTGTTCTACAGAATAAGAAGAAGAGGCAGTGAGTCCAGCTATCGCCACTCCAGGCTCTCTCAGTGTTTGAACTGCATTAAGGCTGAAGCAGCATGGTTATCAGCAAACTGATCTGCAGAGCATAAAACACCACCGCTGCCTTTGTGCTCACATGGGAGAGCGCTGACATGGCTGGGCCAGATAAGCAGACTACTGAAGTGACAGATGTTTTTCACTGGGGCCTTTGTATGTGTGTGTGCGTGTGTGTATATACACACCACGCATGTCATTGCGCTGATTGGGGAATTATTTGTTTTGCATTAGGTGACCTCCTTCTATGGGTGTAAGGTTCTTATATGTTTTAATCCGGATGATGGGTGCTGATCTGTCCTATGAGCTCCCATCAAATCACCAGAGAGATGTACTATTAAATCCAGTGGCTGCCAATATGTTACTTTGAACTGTATAATATACTGTAGGTATTTCCCCCTCATTTAGTTTATTGCACTGGCTCATATTCACAAGGTCAGAGAACAAAACTGGCTGTTGATCCTCATTTACTGCAGAGAATTATCAAATTACCCTCAATCCCTACGCTCTGGATATACAGTGAGGCTGTTACAGTATATCGTCTAATAAAGTGGCTCCCACCCCTCAGGAATTGCTGGATAAATTTGAGGGGTCATGTGACGATTAACAAGCCGGGATACGAGAACAAAAAAATAGCATCTGCTGCACACATTGTTTGAATACAAAATAGCCAAGTGAAACCATTTGAGATGGGTGAATTGTTTGCTCGTCATCTCGTGTAGCAGTTGGCAAGCTGGGACTATGGGTTCAGTGTAAACAAGGGTCACGAGCCGCAAGGTTGGGAACCACTGATCTGATTTATTGAACTAAACTGGTTTCCTTGCAAATTATCTGTAAGTACAAAGTAAGTACAAAACAATGTACAGTGTATTTCTATGGGATCTTTCAGGATCATACTTCACTAAGGTCTTCACAATGAAAGACAAAAGACATAAAATAGAGGTAAAAATAGAAAAAGGGCTGCACTTTTTCCTGTAGAGCAGAGGGAGGTGGTTAGACAACACTCTTGACTATATTTCATATTGACATTTGTCACAATGCAGCTCTCACAGTGAAATGATTTCGAGACTAGGTCAGAGCTATATGCCAATGACATGACTGATGTGTTTCAGGAAAATCCCACCACGCCTGTTCCACGGAGTACTGTTTTTATATATATATATGTGTGTGTGTGTGTGTGTGTGTGTGTGTATGCACCACCCCCTGCACCGCACTGACAGTCTAATCTAATGCCATTTCCAGGCAGCTGGCCAAAGGACTGACACCTGGCTCATCATTACTGTCGAATCGCTGACCGACACAAAGTTTAGAGCAGATCTGTATTTTTTATGTGATACATCGACACATTAACAACACTGATGTGCACACCAATGCGCCACTGCCTTACAAGCTGGTTCATATTGATTATAGGTGCAGTCTGTGTTTCATTGATTAAATCACAATAGTCCTTCAGAAATAATGTCAAGGTTATGCATTATTAACTTTCCAATTAAATGTGAAGTTGAACACTGACAGTGGATCAGTAACTGAAATGAACCATATGACCTTTAACACTAAAGCAAAAAGAATATGGTTTTCCAATACACCTCAATGAAGTGCTTCCCCCCCCCCCATCTGATTTTGATCATTCCTGCCTCTGGCTGAGTGGAAAACGATATCCAAAAGCCTTTTAATGACAGCAGATGTCAGGAAGCACGCTATTGTTTGTAAGCATCCTCGCCTCCTCTCATATGCATCCTAAAGGCATGGCTGCATTTCCGCAGGTCACTGTCTGATCACTGCATGCCTGTGAGAGAGACAAGATGGGGGAGGACATCAACACAGCCAGAGATGGATTGCATCTGTCCACAGTCCACAGGGGCTTGCGTATCTCCTGACCCAATTGTGCACCCATATGCTGGCAAAAAAAAGAGATCAGCTTCTACATGGTGCTATTCTAAATCTTTTTTTTCTTTCTATTTCTCTCTCTATCTCTGATCTGAAAGCATGTGCACGCAGTCTTAAGGACCAATCTGGTAAATGAGCTTCATTTGGATGGTTACTGCTCTAACGCTTTCTCGCTGATTTGTTATTAGCCAAATCGGAGCCCTAATAACTATAAATATCCAGCAGAATAACCTGGCTGACACGATCAATGCCTCACTTTGGAGCCCTTTTTAATCTAGCTGATCCCTGGCATGCGCGTCTCTCCACACCGAGCTGAAAGAATCGACTCTTCTGATGTCCTTCCCTCTTTAAGGCTTTGATGTGCAACAAATGTTTATCTTCCCTCGTGCGTGCCTTTTCTTTCTTTCTTTTTTTTTCATCTCCCTCCGGCCCTAAGCAACAACTCCTTTTTGACATAATGATTTGCCAATACCTTGTACTGTTTCAGTGGATTTACAAGTCCCCTACTGTGGAGCTCGCTGTTATCCCCGTGTAGAAAAGACCGGCTTGTTTGCCGCTCCTAGATGATAAGACAGACAGAGGTCGGATGTTTCAAGCAATTTGCTGCACAAACAGCCAGCTTGAAAAGCTTTTGATGGCTGCAGGATTTCTAGGAAAGTTATCCAATGTTTGATCAAAGCTGCTCAATGACATTTAGGTTCATCAATATATAAGTGCTTATAAGTGCTTACCGGAATTAGAATCTAGAAACGGTATCCATGTCACCGACGAACAGTAAATGAGTGAACCAGCAGCTTTGTACACCTCCTCTGTGTACCAATCAGCTGGGGCTGGGTGGCACATGAGCTCTTGTTCTCTACAATGCAACTTTAATGTTGCCTTGACGGCGGAGATTAGGTGGTTGGCAGCTTTGATTGAACTGTTGTTGTGGATCTACAGTTTGCACTCCTTTAAGGACACCCAACACCGACTCTTGAGACACTCCTGCGTCAACAACCATGACCTTGTCTGGACGAGATCCAGGCTGTTCCATGCACGTGTGTGTCATGAGAGGAATAGGCACTTGTTATAGATAATAGATAGATAAAGCCTGCAAAATATTCAGTAGATAATACATTTCTAGTCAAATCATCAGAACATTACAGTTAAGAGGCCAAATGAATTCACTTTCACACCATAGCAACCTTAATTAAGCCTTATTGGTCAGTATACAGTATATACAATAGTGTGGTCTGTTATTCATCACACATGAATGGCACTGCCATTTCACATTTAGGTTTAAGTTTTTTTCTCTGCTTTTGTTTTTTTGTCTTTTGAAAATGCCAGCTTAGATAACATTATAGTGGAAATGAATTACAGTTGAGGGCAGAAGCAAAGATTCCCAGCTCATTAGCATAACACTCACTAGCAACAACACAGGTGAGCATCTAAATGCAATACAGGCCATTAAGCCTCTGCCTGCCCACCAATCTGCCATTTATCAGGTAATAAAATTAAAATTACTATTGTACTGATAAGTGCCTAAGTACTTCATTGGTATGTAGATTAAAAAATATGTTTATTTACATCTGAAGAAGGTAATTATCACAGAATAGCGAGAATGCCCCATACAGCACAGAGAGAAGATGACATCAGTGGGTCGTCATCGTCCTTGATTATGCAGGTGTGTGATGTGTTAATGTGCCCTTGTGCATACTGACGCAGGTCCTGTTGTGGACACTGTGTACAAGATGTCCAGACTCCCTCCCTATCAGGTCGTCCAGCCTCCATCCGTCTGAATTACCCGTCGCCAAAAAAGGGTGTCAAGGCTTCAAATAGGTTCACCCAATGCCATGGAGAATCTTATCAGCAGCAGCCAAATTTCCACTATGTGAAGAGAAGAGACAGAGAGAGAAAAAATTAAACACCTTCACAACAAAGCTTGCCCCGGCCTGACCTCAGAGAAAAAAATGGGAGAGAAAAAAGGCTGAAAAGAATTGATAAAGGGTGCTCAATATCTGATCTCTCGCTCTCTCTCTGGCTCTGCTTGTGTGTCTGGACACTGCCCTGCTCTCACGTCGAGCTGGCTTTGCAGGACTGTCTGTGTCTTTTTAATTACTGCAATTCAGGACCACCCACTGAATGCCTCCATCTGCCTCTCTCCGAGGTGAGAGATGGCAAAGTTCTCAACGAGAGACGGTCCAGCCTTCTATACACAGTGGGATTGATCCATCTTGTCAATAACTGTCCTCTGTGGAGAAGGTGAACTGTAGTCCCATTAAATTTTCTTAATTGTCTGTTCTACAGAAAGATTTCGTACTCAGACTTCACTCCGGTAACTCCTAACCTAGTAAAATGACAAGGCACGTTTTTCTTGCCCCTGGTGAGATGACTTCTTGCGTCTGTCCCCAGGAAATTGTTCTAATCTGCCTTACTCACATGCAAGGTTAACCTTAATACCAGGGCTGATTTCTAATGCAATATCCCGAGGTATGGCACATTTCGGCGAAACATGCGATGTCTCGCATGCGAAACATATCTCTCAGTGTGGAAAATCCATAAGCCACCGGCCACAGCTTCTGCTAATGCTTCTTAAGAGAGATGAGGGTTTTCTTCATGAGGGGAAGTTTTGCAATCATGGCTTCTGCTTGGTCAGTGGTGACTTGAGCAGCGTATCGTTCACACCACTCAGAGGCACAGAATGTAGATAATTTTTATCTTGACTTAATTTTTTTACTGATTCAAGTCCATTTCCATTCAGTCAATAATGTCCTCTGTGTGCGCTTTCGAACACACAGCGGTACAGTTATTTTTTAGTATAATCATAATATGTAGGTGGAAAGACACTTTATTCCAGCACACGGGGAACAGGGACAGACGGCCAGGAATAAGGCTGACAAACAAGCACGAAGTATACAAGGGCTGGAGACATTCACAGACAACACGACAGGGAACAAAGGGAACAGACTGGTATATATACACTGTGAGGGACAGGAGAGTGGAAACAGGTGAGGAGACTAACAGGGGACAGGTGAAACTAATTGGGGCAGAGCAGGTTAATCAGAGGGAAACACAAAAGGGCAGGAAGTCAAGTGACAGACATGTGAGGAGAGAAGGAGATTCAAAATAAAACAGGAAGTGAGCAAAGTGGAAAAGATGAACTCAACGACAGGAGAACAGAAACAACTAAACACAGGGAATGACAGCCGAGGAGAACACAAGGAACATGAAAAAACAAGACCCAGAACACACTGAACACAAAAACCACACGACAGGACGACACCAGGCCGAGAGAATACAAAGGGTACAAGAAACACGGGCAGAATAACACCAAGAACAAAACGCACAAGAAAATACAGAAAACAGGGCACAAGAAATAAAACTAAATAGGGTAGGAGGACAAGACAGGGAAACGAGGCACAGCAAAATGCAAACTATAACACAGTTCAAGTTAAAAGAAAGAAGAAAATCTTATTTTTCTACCTCTTTGGATGTTGGTGTCCTCTTTATATGAGTGGCTGCATACTGCACCTTCCCTTTTACTGATAAAGTACATATGTATGTATATCTATTGAAATAGAAATGTCCCAAACCCTTTTCAGGTATGTTGAGTAGCCTGTGGTGTTTGTCTTCACTGGAAGGGCACCCAGGAGGGCACTTCATCACGATTTGTTGCACACTGGGTCACAGTACAGGGCACTTTATCATGTTTTATCTGCCATAAGGTCATTCAACAGGGCATATCCCCCTCCACCCCCAATGGGAGTGTACATGGGTGTTGAATCAATCTCACTTACTCAAAAGTTAAAAACGGTTTTGCTAGTGCCGATGTAGCCTTGACTAAAGACATTTTAATAAGAACACTGTACCTGCCCACAGGAGCCAACACAAGGGTCCTATGGTCCCATTGCTTTTCTATCCTTATGAGTATCACCTTCACAATGCTCTGAAAGAAATGGATGATGACAAGGACACCCATGAAGAAGAAGATGAAGTGTGATCTGAACAGTACCGAGTTCCCTCTGTTTGTTTTCAACACCTTCCATAGCGCAGGTCTTTTTTCTGTGTGGCGTGTTGGGCGTCAGCTGCTGTTTCTAACCTAAACCTGAGTGTGTTGATCGTACAGTCTCCTTGCTTCCATCTTCTAACCCAGACAAAGCAAAACTTCTTGCCCCCGTTCCAGAGATTTAAGCTTTTTTTATGTCCATCCTCATCATTTTTTACTCCACTACAGTTCAAACAAAACCTTTCATGTCTACCCCAGAAAGAAGATGCACACATCACAAAGACAAATGGCCGAACACTGTCTTTGTTTTAAATTATACAAAGACGGGAACATGTACCAGCTCTGCAGCAACAGACACACGTCACATCAAAGCACTGTCGCTGTTTGCGGTTTGTTACTAAATCAAAGACTTCTGTTCAGCTGATGTAGAGCAGAGAGCATTTTTCACAAAACAGCCTCTGCTTTTTCCCACAGATGAAACCTTTTAATTTGAACGTTCACCCTCAAAATTGTTCATGGGACCTAAAAGATACTGTTAGATGCTGCCACCAAAAAACAGCGTGACCCACTTTTGAATGTGGGTTTGAACAAGTGACACACAGTTTTCTGCCTCCAACAATGAGAGCTGACCCATAAGCCCAGTTCAGCATGGGGAGACTTAAAAAAGCTCTGACGCCTCCACACATTCATTCACAAGAATGATGGAAGCTGTGAGGTAGTCCTGTGATGGTTTTGTATGACCTGGAGTTGTGTTTGTGTGTTTGGCTTTACAGATGAGTAGTGCTGCTCCATTAACCTGAAATTATCTTTGCTTTGGACACCGCAGCTCTGATATAAAAGAGCGATGCTCACAGGGTGGTCTTGTACCTGTTCGCCAGCTCTGATGGAGCAGGAAGTGCATGACAAACACAAGTCTCACTGACACTCGAATGAGGATGTGTAAGAACAAGTAAGTTGAAAAGTCAAACAGTAACCTGGCAGGATGTGTCGTAAACTTTGGAGATCATAATCCTTTTAATTCATGAGGAGTTATGAAACGCCATAATCATTGATACAAAGCAGGCGCACCGCATGTAGGTGTTGTCTGCCCACTTTTCAAGTCTTTATTACTTTAGTAGCGTCCCTTTAAGAGCATCTACCCACACTCAGAGCTCAGAGTTCTGAATGCTCCTTATTGCCACACACTGTTCTCTCATTAGAAAGAACAATTGTTTGTTCTATATATTTAGTTCACGATTTACAACATGGCAGCGCTGCTGTCCTCCTCATCTGAGTCCACCCACCGCCTACTGGGTCTGTCCTCTTCACAAAGCTCACACAGCTGCACGTCACTCACTGTCACACACTGTCACACACTGTCACACACACACAGTAAGCGACTCACTTGTTAGGTATTTCAGATAATGCAAACAATATGGACTCAGTCCGTTTAAAATCATGTTTGATTTAAGCAGTTATTTCGCAAAACAAGTTCTACATGATTGAAGTTCACCTGTTCAACTATGCCACTGAATTTCACTGAATTAATTCATCATTAAGACACAGCAGGGAAAAATGGATTATTCTAAGAAATGCCTTAACATTTGGGGGAAAATGCTTATTCACTTACTTGGTAGGTGTTCGTTAAATATGTTGTATTTACCATCAGCAGCTGCTTATCTTATCTTAGTTTAGCGTACAGGCAGGAAATGGGGCCAAACAACTAGCCTGGTTTTGTCCAAAGGTAATAAAAATCCCAACACCAGCATCTTTGAAGTTCCCAAAATGACACGTTTTATTTTGTTTGTGCAAAAACTGAAGTACAAAAACAACATGCTGCAGGACTCTCTGTCTCCCCTTGTCTTTGTGCAAACCTGCACAGTTATAAGACTGATATCAACTTTCATTGGTCAGTTGTTAAATTAGTTATAGATATGCATGGCTTTCATAACCTGCTATCTTAGGGTGAGAGGCGGGGTACACCCTGGACTGGACTGCTCAATAAATGAATGACAGACAACCTTTCACACTCACATTCACACCAAGGGGCAATTTAGAGTTGTCAGTTAACCTGACCTGCACTTCTTTGGATTGTGGGATGAAGCTGGAATACCCAGAGAGAACCCTCGCAGACAGAGGGAGAACATGCAAACTGCCTTAACCCTGCTGTGAGGTGACAGTGCTAACCACTACACCACTGTGCCGCCCTGTCATTGTAAATAATAATTATTACTCTCAATGCATGAGAATAGAGGTGGTTTTCTATATAAATCATTTACTGTAACAAATGGTTGGACACAATAAGTTGGTGGAACAACTTTTCCTCAAACACAGTGAGCATATAGTCCCCCCCCCCCTCAGAAAAGGTGAATACAGAAAAGAGCCCAATGGACACATAATTGAGCTATCGAATACATATCACACATAAAATGAGAAAGAAAAAAAGACGGAGGCAGGATTGGTAGAGGGAGTAATAAATGGTACAGCCAGTGAGAGTAGCAGGTGAAGCAACAAGCAACAGAAATATAATGACCCGAGTGGCAGAGAGAGCTTATGACGAACCATCTCATCATCTTGATTTAATGTGATTGGGAAGTGTTTAAATGTGATCGGTAATCAAAGAGTCAGCTGATACTGAACTCCACTGCAAGAGCTAATGTGTCTCTTCATTCATCATTCATCATTTGTAATCAATGATAATGAACAGTGTCTGTATGCAGCCCTGTGGTGGCGAAGAGATCAACAATTCTAGAAGACAAGATAATCTTCACGCCTTCATCACAGGTCATAACTCTTGCATACAGTGGCTTGTTTGCAGCTGCTCGAGAGTCTGTTCCCGCCGGCACATTTTCACATCCATTAGTGCTCGTAGCAAGCATCCCATAACAACCAGAACACAAGGCAGCCAAGTGCATCAGATGTTTGAAGCCATTTAAAACGCATTACCTTTGTCTGGAAATGCACCTTTGTAAAAAGTTTCATTTCAAATCACTGCAGTGGATTTGAGCCAAGATTGCCTTTCTGCTGACAGGACAGCATTCAGGAAGTTCAAATGGACTGCCAGATCATTTTAATACGAGGCTGTTTCACAATAAAATATTTTTCACTCTAGGCAAATGCATATTGACCATTCCTTATATCTCTGTGCTGCTGCCGTACATTGCCACTGACTTTAAACATTGTTTAAATTGGTGTTTTGTGCTAGATCCAAACAGTTACTTTCAGAGAGAGATTCTGCCGACTCTTATCATTTCTGTTATCCATCTTCCTGTAATTCTTCCAATTATTGTTTTTTTTTCTGTCAAGCGATTCTTCTAATCCAATACCAGCCTCTGCTTCTGGTCTCCTAACCTCATAGACTCTTGCTTTTGCCCTAATTTTCCCTTCTGGTCTCTTTTAAAGGTGAAATTACACAATGCTTACACTGAGTGAAACATTCAAAACCAAGACACCATGTTTTTTTTAAATATTCCATTTTCCATTTTTTCCATTCCATTTCCCTATTCTGTGTGCAGACTATGCCAGAGTAATGACGAAACACTTTTCCTAAAGCCGACTCAAACATGAGTCGTGTGCTGCTAACATACATGCTACATATTACACCCAGAACTAGTCCAAGTTTTTAAGATCAGAATATTCTGTATAGAAAATGCTTACACACATTTTAAATAGTAAGTCACCAACATAAGAGTTCAGCAATGTTCAGTAATTTCAGCTTCACCCAGCAGGGCACTGTGGGAGTGCTGTGTAAGCTTCAAAATATATTGTAAAATTCTAAAAAAAAAAAAAAAAAAAAAAAAGTTAAAGGCTTATTTAAAGGCAACATGACGGGAAGAAAAAGAAGAAGAAGAAGAAAGGAGAAAAAAATGAAAAAAAAAAAATGAGGCCCAGTGTGCATCTTAACAGGCTGACATTGATCACATAGAGATTTGTGGTTATTGTTTTATGGTAAACTTGATGGATAAATAAAAGAGGAACTGTGAGCTACTTGGCTTCCTTTTTGCAGTCTTATTTTACAACAAACAGCAATTTAAAACAGCCAAAAAATAAATAAATGAAAAGGAGACTTGGTGTACTTGGGGGAAGTTGTAATACAAGTCTGGACATGATGCACTGTGAATGATACTGGATGATTTTTTGTTTTTACCAATAAGAACCAGTGTAGTGTTGAAGGTGAGCCTGAGAGAAATGGCCAGAGAGCACGAGACTGTGATGCCAAACACTCTCACACAGGTGGATGCTGAGCTGTGGCAGCAGTCGGTGTAAAAAAAAAAACCCACCATGCTTAGATTAATCTCTGCAAATTAGGAAACATCTCTCCCAGAAATGGCTTTAAGATGGCAAGATCTGACCCATTTTAGGGCGAACATCATGTGACGCCACGACAAGAGGAAAAAACAGGATTGTGCATTAATCCACTGTGACTCATCCCCACAAGAACAAAAGAATATGTTTTGTGTCCTGCATGGTGACTCATTATCTCTTCCCGCCTCCTCTCCTCCGTTCTGTCACTTTCGTTCTCCATCTTTCTCTCCCTCTCACCGTATCTCCGTCCACATTCCTTGGAAAGCATTTCATGCCTGAGCAAAGTGCATCTGCTTATCTTCATCCATACCCCATTGCCCTCCTTCTGGCCTGAGGTCCACGAGCTCTGAATTTTTCCGGTGACAGACGCAGAAAGGCTTACCTCAGTTCACACTGGCGCACCTGGGGACCCGTGTGCTGATGGCTACACGTTTAAAGAAAAGGTGCGCAGGTACGGTACAGACGCTTTAAAGTTCCAGCTCTCCAAATAACCTTCCGGACATTCCCACAGGCTACTCATGTACTTAAACATGCACCCATCTGTCACAGCCACAGACAGATGACGGACACATATACACTCTCACACCCATAAAACACAGCCCAGGCTCCTATCTCCTCTGTCTTGTCATCTTGTACGTACGCTGTCTGGCTCCTGACATTTGCTGTCCAGCAGTGGTGGAGCGGGGCTGTCAGAGCGCATCTCATCTGCTTCCTGTCGCACTCACGCAGCATCAATCCCCCCATGACTCCATACAGCTCAATGGCAAAAGGCCTGCGGAGAAAGGACAAGAAGAGTGATGCTTTAATGGCTCGATAAATGGCAGCGAGCAGCTTTACTTGGACTTTAAAATGAACAGAGGTAAACAGTGGTAACAAGATGGCAGATTACAGCTGGGAGCCGGTTATTACTGTCAGGCTAATTAATTGTTTGCTCCCGTGGTAGGGTCACCTACACAACCTACACATCATATCATCATATATAGGTTTGCATTCAAATGTAGCACAAATTTTCAGAAAGTGAAAACTTGCTATGTTCGTTATGATCAATCAATTTACATAGTTCTTTCCAGGAAATTTCTGCTTTATCAGGAAAAGAAAATTATTCAAAATTATTTCATTCCTAAAATAAAGCTTGAATAAATTTGGGGCTAATTTAAAATTTGATCCTATGAAGGATGATAAGTCAGTCACAAATTCTTTTCATTATGAAGGGACATAAAGGTGTAGTTATGTAGTAAATTCTATCCAGTAGTTTTTGAGATATTTAAGCCTGGACCAAGCTGGTGAACCAACCAGCAGACCTTGTCATCCCCTGACCCTCGTGATGCAGACCTTTTTGTCCTCTTCTTTTGTGATAGTTACAGTCTGTGCGCCTGTGTTAACAAAATCTGTCAAGAAAGCCCGTAACTCCGTCCCTGACACCACATATGACCCACGCCTGCAACCCCACCAGGAATTTTATGTTCTCTGTTCCGCCACTTATACCACACAGACCTGCAAGACCATTTCTGTGCTTTTATTTATTTTTCATTTTTTCAGAAAACTGAAAGAATGATTAATTATTTCCAGAGGGAAACACAGCCGCCTTTAGGTGCCAGAACACAGGAAAAGAGAGCGGGTGCAGCGGCAGAGAGAGGTCTTTTGTGTGACTTTAATATTGTGGCATTAGTGCTGTGGTCAAAAGCATGTGTGCAGAGGCAAACTAAAGGTAGCGTGGAGGCTTTTGATGTCAGGTTCTTTTGTGTGCAAGCCTCATGGCTTTTAATGAGGCAACCTGCCTCATTATCAGAGCTCCGCGAGGCCCTGACACAGCCACATGGTGGGACCGCCTCTACTCACTGTTCTGAAGCCACAAATTACAGCAGCTTAGCCCCTCACTGGGACTGAAGGCCAACCTAGTCGCCCTCTCTAATGGCACCCGAGGGATACAGAATTGTACATACACATAAATAAGTTTGGCCAAAAGCTTCACAGGCGATTCCTTTGTCAGTCCCATTAGAGAGAGTTTGAGATGTGAGGCATGAATCCGCGGTGGCGTTCAGTATCGATCGAGTGCAAATATTCAGGAAGTTGGGGCTCAAACGGCCGCAGTTTCCGCTTTCAGCACAGCCTCTGTTGTGACTGGTCTCTCACTTTGTTTGGCAGTAATTTGCCAGCACAGTTAGCTGGGAATAAAGGTTTCCCCGTGTCATGCCAAGACCGTGGCCGAACTTTTAATTTCACCTGGGGACAGTTTAAAAACAGCATGGCCCAGCGGGGATGCAAATATCACCAGCAGAATCAAATTAACGTGCTTCACAGACTGTTAAATTCAGACACAATATTTCATTACCTGTCCCTGCAGTTGCTTTAATTGACCTTTAATATGTAAATATCAGTTTGTTTTTTAAAACCAGATTATTTTTCTCCAAGCTCTTTACACTGACACCTTAATTAACCTTGCCATTAGTTTGTTAAGCAAAAATGTTTGGAGGTGGAATTAAATTTTTTAAACAAAAGCTTATAATGAGAGAGCAATTTTTTTTTCTTGCCCCTCTCTCATGAGTTGTTTTTTTCATTTCCTCCCTCTTTATTTCTTATGAATACTCAGACCTGTAGCTCTACTTTATTCAATAGAAAGAGGGAAAAAAAGATTAACTAAATGCAGGAAGAAAAGGATTAAACAGTTTCTACATTTGGGGATTTCTAGTCAGGAAGAAGAAGAGATCATTTATAAACACAGAGCAAACGTGTTTGTGTTTGTGAATAAATCTTATTATCGTCTGTGCTATGGGAGATGCTACAGATGCCAATTCCTGCTTAATCTGGGACTCATTACAATACAGACATCTGCAGAATTTAAATGTGATCTGACCATTAACAGCATACATACTGCAGTAGTTCAGTAACCTTGAATTCTGTCCCTCAGACTTTATCAGTGGCACTTTTTATTCATTTATCAACAAAATGCATAGGGTTCCTTACTGCTGAACATTCTCCAAAATATGATTTATATCAACATATGATTTAAACACAATACAGGTAATTCATCACAGAGATCTGTACATCAGCTTTTTTTTTTTTTTTTTTTTTTTTACAAGAGTCTCATTTTTCACCCCCTCCTCTCAGCATGCAGTGCTACTATAACTTTGTCAAAACTGTAAAGTTTATCGTCGTTTGAGCATGTTTGAAGCATCTGCCATTCAGTTATCCAATCTGCATGAATTAACAGCTGCCAGGACGGCAGATAATAAACCTGTAAATTTAAGTTATGCAATGCAATATGTAGTTGAACAAACAGAAGCCTAAATATATGAATGAACTAAAAAATAAAACTTGATATGTATGTGCACAAATATAGTCATAAACAGGTGATTTCACCCTGCGTGAGCACAACACACCATTGTTCATAGCTCCAATGCTTAAATACAGAGTTCATCCAGGTGACGGAGCTGACGGAGCATCTTTTCACCACCCTCTGAAGATCAGAAGCTGTTAGGAGGTGGACCGGTGCCCGACACACTAATACCAATCAATTATACCGAGGAAGACACAGTTTGCACTGTGTTCTTCTGCATATTTAAAATCTACACAATGTTAACAAGTCAACCAAAATATCCCCAAACTGTGTGTTTTTGCGTGTGTTTGAGGGCATGCCTGGGCTTGCTGAACCTCATTCTATACTTAGCACACACCATAGTCACCCTGCTTGTTCTTGATGAAAATTGCGCTACATTAAAATAGTGTTTGTTGCCCAAAGCGGTAGGCAAGGTGCCGAATGCTAATTGGGTGAGATGTCTGTCAGGAGTCCTGGTGCCTGCGGGCAGATAAGACGTTTATTTTGGGCGTACAGCCAGTGCCCATCATGGGGTCCTTCATCCTCCACACAGACAATTTAGCATCCCACCATACACCAGCAAATGACTTTCTCTCACATACACACCCGATCCCACGAATCTGGCATTAAATCACACAAGCCCCGCTGTATTCCCCATTTGGGTAGGCCATGCTGCGTTTTGCCTGAAGCAAGTTTTTCCATATTTTTCCAGCTTTACCTCTTTTTTGCCACTCATCTGATGACTTGAGCATGTGTTAGTCGGAGGCACTGTTGCTTGACTATGTAGTGAATACATGTATTGGCATGCTGGCAAAAAGAAATCAGTAAGCACAGTATCTGAAATTCTTTGTTGTTCATCGGTGAGATAAGCCCGTTTCAATATCTTTAAATAATTAATTGATACATATAACGTAAAGTGTGCCCTTGATGAAGAGAGATGAGAGAGGGGAAGCGAGAGAGCCACTCTTAATGGAAAATAAACACAGATGGCTTCCCCAACTGCTGAGAAGTCCTGATGCATCGGCTGTCAGAAGTATGGCCTCACACAGCTGGGCCACCGAGTAAATATTAAAAGTGACATCTCTTCAAAAGTTTGAGGATGAACTGAGGCTAATTCATAAAGTGCACTTCGATGGTTTGAAGTGCCACACTTGTCTTTTTAGGAGTCTCCCGCATGAATCTTTAATTTCCACCCTAAATAATGTGCCATGGTTTATTGATGAGACTCTCTTTCCTGTGGTGCCGTGTGCTAATTGGTCGAACTTGCACTAAGCTCCTGAGATGAGTGACAAGCGCATAAAGCAAAGGTAGCTACTTTGGATAACTTACACAGGTTGTGCCTCTGAAGGTCTTGCGCGGTGTTGCAAGTGTAGAGAGCTTTGTCAGACTTCTTTAGATGTAGTTGAAAGCAAACTCTCCTGGAGCACACACTTCCACGTATGCATTATGCATACATTACTGGCAGTGGCACATTCTACATGTAAATGACCTCTAGCACGGTTCAGCAAACATAACTTTTTTTTTTTACATATTTCCATTTGTGTTTTCTTAAAGTTGTGTTAATTTGATACATTATGAGAGCGTGACCTGGTGTTAAGATTTGCTCAAGGCAGGTGGACCCAAATGCAGGACACTCAAAAGGCAGGCTGAGATTTGTGGAAATTCTAATAAAGAAAAGTCTCTTAACAAAGTCTGAAAGTAACAAACAATATCATTGATTTGATTAACTAAACTAACTCCAAAAACATGAATAAAAAAAATCACTTGATTGGCTAGATCCAAGAACGTGAAATATGGCAACGTGAATACAAGAACAAGAACATGAACCGCACATGGACATAAGGCATTGACGCACGCCGATCTGGCAACAAGACCAGGGAAGACATGGACTAAAAATACACGAGGTAACAAGGAACAGGTGGACACAATCAGGGAGGGGCACACAATCAAACAGGCGGGAAACACACAATGGCAGGAAGTAAATGGACATGAAACACTAGGGAGAGCTGATTTCAAAATAAAACATGACACACCAGAACAAGGAACCAGAAACATGACGGACATGGAAACTTAACGCGACAAAACAGAACAGAACAAGAAACCAACTAAACACACTAAAACAAAACATGAAACATTAAACACTAGACAGACCAGAAACAGACGTGGAACTTAACAAGCATGACGAGACATAACCAAAACATGACAGATGTGAAAACTTAAAAATAGCGAGACATATATATAGTTTTATAGTTTTACTATGTTTGAAAGTTATAGGTGTGTAAGATATTGTAATTGTGAGGTATTGCATTATATATCGCAGCGTTAGGAAGCATTTATGTTATTTTTCATGTTTAACATTGGTAGTAGCTACAAGCCGTCTATTATTATTTTGTTTTCGACTAAATATTCTTTTCTATAATATTTTCATGACACAAGATCTTAGAATTGTAGAGTAACATTACTGAACGATTATGAGGCTATGGTGTTGTCCTGTTTTGTCCTGTTAGGATATTAAAACAGTGTGTTTTCTCCTTCCTCTAACCAGCAGGTTAAATTTAAACATCCATTTCACCTCACATGAATTAATACCTCCCAGAGGCTCTGATCTTCTTCACTGGTGTTGTGGCCTCCCTGCTCATTCCCTGGTTGAAACCCAGGTTTCAGATCTGCCTTTGGCTCTGGGCTTGTCAGCTCGGGGCTCAGATATTTCCTGCTGACTGTAGGAGTGTTTTGGGCAGCAGTGGACCGACTGCAACTGCTGCTTCACTCAGTGATGACGATGTTTTATTGTACTTTGTTTACCTGAGTGCTGCAATGTTTTTTGTCCTTTTGATCGGTTAGTTTTTTATTTTCATTTGGCATTTTATTCCATTGTAGCTTTAATTGTTCTTCTAGACTGCTTTTAATCCTTTTAGTACAAGTATATGTTCGCCCTGAGTGTGCCTTTGTGCAGACCTTCTCTGTTTTAATTATTGTGCTGTGCTACTGCTTGTGTGCTCTGTGGAATCGTTAAGTCACTTGCCTAACAGACCCACAAGTTTATTGCATTTCTTTTTTAAACTCATTTTATTGTTAGTAAAAACAAAACCTAATCTTAAAGATTTTATGAAACGAGTTATCTCACAACTTGTTAGTCTTCTGTGTTTATTTGTGAACTTGCCGGTGCCGAGGGGAAGCCTTTTGTTTTGAGGCTGAGAAATTAAGTGAGAAATTGGGTCTGAACTAATGAGTGTGTTCTTCGGGGGAAAATCCCAAAGTGGCGTATCTTATAATTTAGAAGGTAACAGGGCCCTTACCATGTGTTCAGTGTGTGCAAGAGTTTGACCACTGAGAGGATGTAAACACTACACACACACACACACACACCATCTCTGATGTCGGTGGATGAAAGTTATACTTCAGGTGTGATATATACGGTAGCAGCAGCTGGACACGTGAGCAAAAAATGGGTAACCTTACATGAATGATGGAGGTCAGAACGGGCCTGCTGTTTGTTTTCAACCATTGTGGGCGAAAGGACACTCACGGCAACCCCCCCATCTCGCCGCGTGCACAAGTTCGAGGAGAGAGGAGGTCGAAATCAGGTGACGGCAGACCCAGAATAGCAGTTATTACGAGCTAAATCACCGCCGGTCATTCATCAGCTTCAGAGATGTTGTGGCTGGCCATCACAAATCCCATCGCTAACAACGATTGCGCCTTCGCGGTTGCTGTCGTATTGCAATCGCAGTGTTTCATCTGCAGTCAAAAAAGCACCCAAATTGAGGGATTCACAAGGTGGATAAAACAGCCGCGATTGTATCTTTAATCAATAACATATTGCTCCATTTATCTCAGCGCACGATAACGTGCAACATAAAACCCATTTCAGATAATGACAAACTTTAATACTGGCTTTGGACTCTGGTGACAACTGCCTGCATTGTTTTTATGTGCACAATAACCTAAAGCTGTCTGAGCTAACAGCCAAGTCCTAGGGCACAAAATTTAATAAAGCCGTGTGAAAAACAACAGTAAATTGCCTTTATAAGCTCGTGTCATGTTGAAATGACCTGTGGAACACACTCGAGGCCTCCACACAGGACATCGTTGTATCTGTTTTCCCTTTTTCAGGCCGTCTCGAGCAGAATTACGACGGCACGCCCGTCTATTAACCTCAGGGCAGCCCAGAGATATGGAGGGATACTTGTGCCACGCGCCGTTGCTCTTCAATCTCCCTCAGCAGTCGTGGCTCAGTAGGTCAATATGTTTGTTAAATTATGAGTAAAGTAACAAACTATCATGTGCTTTATTAATGATACTGATGGCACCGTCAGCTGGTTGGTCAGTTCACCGCTTTGGCGCAGACTGAAATATCTATCGGTTTGCACAGACAATCAAGTCCCACTCAAGATGAACTGTAAAAGGAATTATATTGCCATCATCCTCATGTACTTTGTTTTTAGTGTCAATTAGCAAATGTCAGCATGCTATGATGTTTATGGCGCACACCAGTAATGGATTCTGTGTGGACGCTGTCTGAGGAACCAGGGGGGAAAAAGTGAAAAAGCTGCATGTGATGTAGGGTATGTCCCTCATTTAATCATAAGTCATGTGTGTAATCTACAGCTACCAAACTTTCTCTGCTCTCCCCGTGACCTGCACCACCATTAAAAGTACAAGCAGCCAAAGGGCGGGCGTTTTTATCCACTGCTGTGCACAGGCCTGCAGCCTATGACAGAGAGTCCACTGAGATTTCCTTTATTCAATACACCCACTGCTCTGATGCTCCAGATGACACGGGCTGATTTTGGCAAACATCCAAAGGAGAGCAAATGGGCCATGAAGTGGAAATCCAAAACTGCTTAGACGAATGGAAGGAGATCTTGGAAAGCTTTTGAGACTTACCTTTGTGTCCGTCCTTGGCTCGCATTAGTCAGCAACAGTGTCAACCCCAGTCATACTCTGCATTGATAATAACATGTATTATTCATGGAGAGGAGGGGCAAGCAAGATTAAATTATACAATCACCGTCTTCATCATCTTCATGCCTCTGCCTATGCTGAGCACTTTTGCAAATTTTCTTTACAGTTTGTCATTGCCACTGACAGAGTGAATCACATGGCGTGAGCCGTAATTATCTTCATCTTTGTGAAGAGGCCGCATCCTGCTTCGAAAAACTATATTCAGGAAGCTCACTTTGAATGACACTGCAGTGATTGGGAAAAAAATGGCTAATTACTGTTCATGTTTATCCTCATCGACTACAACTCCCAGCACGATTACCTTGATTAGAGCAATCCATTTGTCTCCATGCCAGGCAGGGAATAACTCTGTCATTTCTCTTCTGGCCTCGTGTACCGATTGGAACAACACTTAACTTATTGCATTGTTTCATGTATAGAAGCAAAAGTCTTTTACTTTCTCCCTGCTTCACACACAGTTGTCTTTTTTTTGGTCTTCCTCTCCTCTTTGCTCCAATTTGTCCTCAGGCTTCATATTTGACATCAGTGAACAGACATAACAGAACTACTGATCTTTCCATCTTGCTTTCAACAAAAAACAAATAAGCATGTTTCCTGAAATGAACATCTTTTGATTTATGGGCGAAAATGCACAACAAATGCACAACAGACCAGGAATAAATGATGTAATCAAAAGCTGATCAACACACACAAGCCTGAAAAGTCACATTCACACGCTCCTCTGTTCCTCTGTTCGCCCCCTCCAGGTATGTTTAGCCTGCTGTCAGAGCTGGATCTGCACTTGACTTGCCATATCAGCGCAATAGAACACCCGCAGAGTACGAAGCAGCCTGTTCAGCTCGCTTCAACCCTCGCTCAGCACCGCTCACCTCGCATCACTGTCCGTCTGCACTGCTGGCCCTGCAGCATTCAGTTACCGGGCAGCCACAGGCTAAAGTGCCTCCGTCTGACCTTGGACATGTAACAGATCCCCTGGACAAGAACCTAAGAACCTGGTTCTCTGCAGAAACCCAAGGACAGGACAGTCCATTAAACCAGAGATGATGTTCAGGTACTTGTTAGGTGCTGGGAAGTTTAATCTATCAGGATTTCAGTACAACAGGAAGGTTTGTGGTTTCATTTTCATGTCGAACATTGTTTTGGCAGTAGCTCCTTTGCATGTGATGTGCACAAACATCAAACACGTTGGGTTCTTCCAGCGTCTGAATCCGTCTTGGAAAGATGAATTAAATGGGAGTTGACAGACGAAGCGCTTTTCTCTCTGAAACAATGGTGAGTGAAGGGTTTCCCGCTCGCGCTTTCTAAACCGCAGTGCTGTGAAAAGCGTCTCAGTCCAGCGTGCGTGTCCTAGAAAACAACTGAAGAAACTTCGCCAACTGTGTTTTGTGCTCTCAGGCTCTCTGAGTCAATTCAAACAACCCAGATCTATCAGTCCGATGGTCGAGCCTCAGATGTTGAACAGAAGAAACACTGCGGTTAATGTGTCATTCAGATGGACTTTTAAGAGAATTGCGTCGCTCACATAATGAACGCCGTGTCAGACGTGGCCCCAAGGGGTCAATAAGGGTCAGTGACGGCGAGACATGTAACGATTTAAGCCACTCTCACCGACTTTTTTAGCGAAACTTCCCTGAGGCTGCAATCCAGTTCAGGTAGGTGTTTCCAGTCCACAGACAGATGTTGCAATTTACAGCGTTCAAGAATGAAAAAGAAGAGATCATGAAATCCAAACTTTTAATCTTTTAATCTCTTTGTCTTTTTACGCCTTTTACTGACTTTTTACAGCCGCACACTGTCAACTCCCTTTTCGCCTTTGTTCTCGATCTCCATCCGTCTGGCTCCGGCTCTCACTCGCTGTCACACGCGCACGCGCACGCACTTAAAATCGCACATAAACTCTATCAATGTAGAGTGTGCTTCAGGGAGGAACACATCTGTCAAAGAAGTGGATGCCAGCACTGCAGTGTGTGAACCGAGGACAGAGGGTTTCTTTTTTTTATGTTCGCGTGGAGAGCGCTTACTGCACTCACACACAGCCACACACAATTTTTAACACTTTGAGGGACATATA
>JBAJHX010000115.1:14092331-14133636 GCA_037176925.1 Amniataba percoides
ATAAATTAAAATCTGTCAAAACATTTAAGTCCAAGGCAACACACTGGGTGATACAGTATCAGTGGACGATGACTTGGGATAGTTTTTTGTTAACTTTCATGCTAAACTGACTTGCTTTTGTGCTCAAATTGAAGCTTTAAAAAAGTCAAGAGCTCATTAACCCCCCCCCCGAAAATGACCAACTACATCTCCGTGCAGATGACACAATATTTGGTATTTTATAATTGACACGGAGGCAGCTCATCAGTTTTGATGACAATTACGCTGTCAGCTGGAGGTACGCGGCGTGCTGCCCTACAAATCTGTAAGACAAAGTGGAATTCAGTTATCCCTTAATAGTGCTGTAAAAGCCATCAGAGTTCATTAAGCTTGTTTAATAAAGAGGTAAATTAACAAAGATTGCCCCTCTTCCTTTTCCCCCTGCTTACCAGGTGTAGCTGTGAAGGTGTTGTTTGCTGGGTGACGTCGCCTGAAAGGCTCAAACCCTGACAGGATGCATCAACGGGACAATATGCTGCGACTTGTCACCAGCCGGAGGTTTCTCTGCAGGTCGCCAGCTGAAGGTGACAGCGAGGATTGTGACTCAAGCTGCCGTCTTTTTTTCTCTCACAACATATCTGTCACTCTGCAGCGCCGTGCACCATGCGGGGTCCAGGATGACAGGCCCGGATATGACTTTCAGCTGCATTACATCAGCATTAGGTTATTTGCAGGAATCACAGAGAGAGGAGGAGAACGGGGGTCGGGCATTACAGCAGGCGAAACATTAAGCGTACATTGGGAGATCACATAAAAAATAGTGGATGCTGAATGCAGCACGGATAGGGGGCCAATAGCTCCAAATTAGCATAACCAAGTTCAATCTGAAAGCCATTTGAAACCACAGATGTTTACCAAAACCCAAAATAAATGCGCAAACTGTTTCTTTTTCAAGATTTTTTCTTTTAGAGCCACATGAATTGTAAAAAAGCCACCAGGTCTTAAACCTGAAGAGGACAGCAGTGGACTGAAGTGTAAAATGTCCCCTGGGTTGTGTCACTCCACCGTAAGCCTTTGGGCCATGTGTCGTGTTTTATCATGACTCTACGTTCGAGATCAAGACCCAAGAGCTGTCAGCAACATGCTGCCCACTGAATGAACCCTTCTCTTTATCATGTCCCATTGTTCTTTCTTTCTTTTTTTTTTTACAACCAGGTAACATAATGGAGAAACTGTGTCAAGACACTTTAACATGTCAGTTTTTCTCATCATTACTCCTAGCAGCGTATTTTCCAAAACTACTCCCTTTCAGATAGAAACATGAGGATATTGTAAATGAGAAGGAATCTCAGCACATATGCCTGTGATACTATGAAAAATGACAGGCGTAACCTTGAGTCTGTCACCAGACTTAACAATGGAAAAGCAGAATTTAATAGGTATAATATGTCTCCCGTTATTTGATGGTTTCATTGTTGCTAGTCATGTGGACAATGTCTTCCCACAGCTTTCATTTTGTCAAATTACTGAGAATGATCATATTAGTGATTACACATATTATTGTTTTCTCCCATTGCAGTAATAGCCTCATAATTTGCTAAATAACGTAGAAGTCCCTTTGCTTGTTAGAGCATATGATATCTGAAACTTTAAATCGAGTTTCTCCTCATATTGCCTTCCACTCAAGACAGTATTTATTATTAAACTGTGATCGTCACAGCTTTATAAATCAATTAGAGATTCATTTTTAATCTTCCAGTTAGTATGCCATTGTTTAAGAGAATGATGCTGGATGTCGTTCTTTGACTTTAATAATACAATTTCCTCAAAAAGCGCCAGAACAACAGACCTACGTGTTCGAGCTGTTACAGGAGTTGAGGAGTCGAGGAGGCAGAGCGGCTCTCAGCAGCAGGCTGCAGCACTGTGTGGTGCCTGAGGTGTGGTGACATGATGTGAGCTGACAGGTGGCACCATGGGTAATAGGGCTAAAACTCCCATCATGCAGCCCGCTGAGCCCCCTGTCCTACCTCTCTGACCAACCAGAAGTACACGTCTGCACAGCCACTGCTTCCTGCCGCACTGTAATTAAAGGCCGAAGCATAGTCACAGGTATGATACAGTTTTTGTGGTTTGCGGTGAGTCAGATTAAATAAAGATTAACAGAACTAAAGCCAAGGGCTGTTTGCACACGGTGGGTAGCTTATTTTGAAAAGATTTGGATTACCCGCAGAGATAGATATTGCATCTTACTGATTTGGGACTGAAATGACTCACTGTCTCGGAGCTTTTAGACTTGAACACGCTCAGGAGCAGTTATAAAAGTTCAAATGTATTTTATGTTGGTTTATTTAGAATATCAAGGAATAGCATAAACATGAATATTTCTTGCAATGATTTCTTTATTTTCTCCCATCAAAAGAAATGCACAGATCAGCAAAGCTACTACATACAAATGGCCATACAATAGCAATTTAATTTTTGTTCTTGTTTGACGGTGTTCAGTAAATTCTGACGTGTTATTTTTACACTTTGTACCTTGAACTTTTTGCAGTTATGCTGCATTGAGCAAAAGAGTCGACCAAATCAAACCAACGCTGTTCTTCCATGTTCAAAAAGTTCAGCCACAAACTACATATCTGGACAGCTACTTGTCACTGCTCCAGGAAAATTACTGTACTTACATACAATAAAGAAAAAACAAAAAGTTTTGCATAGCTTCATTGTAATGTAGATACAGTACTGTAAGGCACTTCATGAAAAAATTAGGCATTTTTTTTATCACTCTACATAATAAACCTTTTGTCACTTCATTCTAAAACTCATCTCAATATGCAAGGTTACAACATCTGAAACAAAACAAACACTTTTCTCATATCACATTTTTGCGCACTATGTAAATCTATCATACTCCTCCACTTTTCTTTTGGCATTAAGTCTCAAGTTCAACATTCTCAAAATATTGACGTTGGGTTGTTGTGCATAATATGACTGACACATTGTCCCATAACCCCACACAACCCAGTGTTTCTCAAAAAGACAAAAAAAAAGAAATTGTGCAATGATTTGGGGTTATGTGGAGTAAAAGGCAACACGCTGTCAAAGATGAGTCCCGAGAAAAAAAAAAGTCTGGGCAAGTTACAGGTCATTTCTTGAAAGAGGAGGACGGTATACCGACGGTGACAAGGGTACATCTGACATGGGTAAGAGACGTTTCTCTTTTTTACACTGAAAAAAGGAGTTCTGTCTCTCCTCAGGCCCGTCTGAAGCATTGGTGGGAGGACTGGGTGGTGTTGTAGTCCAGCAGCTGTGTGTGGAACTACAAGTTCCAGCAGCCCACTTAACATGGACAGAGGTAAAGAAGATGCATCCACTCTATCCAAGCTGGTCTTCGTACTGTTTGCGGAAGCAATCTCCAGCAGGGAAGAAGTCCCAGCAGCGCTCCTGATACATCTTCCACACATACGACTCCTGGAGTCAAAAACACACACAAAGACATCAAAGTGTAACTCAAAATGAGTTTACCTTTTGGATATAGAACAATATGTACACGCCTACAAAAATATGCTGAGACTAGGGCTGAACAATAGTTGTTTTTTATCTAAATTTGGATTGAAAAATGTGAAATTTACATCCTCACAAGCTGTGGGAAGGCAAAGTTTAAAGTGATGACCACTGACTTTGCAGGTGACAATGCCAACTGCTGTAATACTGTAATGCTAATAATGTTAGCTAAAGCAGCTAACATCAGTTTGATATCAAAACTTTCAACAGAGACTTACCAGGAGTTTGTCATTATTTACATAAATGGCAAACTATGCAGTTGTGTATCTGCATGGCATGAATATGTATTAATATTACAGATTAATGTCAAGTTTGTCTCTAATGTAATATTCTGATAAACTCAATTCTGACTCACAGTAAGCAATATTCCATCTAATCATGTACACAGGATTGT
This sequence comes from Amniataba percoides, assembly GCA_037176925.1. NCBI lineage: Eukaryota > Metazoa > Chordata > Actinopteri > Centrarchiformes > Terapontidae > Amniataba > Amniataba percoides. The sequence goes on from JBAJHX010000115.1 coordinate 14,096,266, forward strand.
TTGTGATAATGCTTGGTACAGTCGTATGTACAAATACAGGCCTCCAGTTTAATTCAAAATAAAAACATTTCAATTTAACAGCAATATTGTTAGAAAGTGTAGAACTTTCCCTTCAATCATTCAGCCCAGACACACAGCACCACAGTATCTCAAACAGCAACAGGATGACGATCCTTTGGTTGTTTTGGATGTTGAAGATGTGGAAGAGTGTGGAGTTATACTGAACCTGGCCGGTGTGCTCTGTTTCATCCTTGTTGATAAGGTACATCAGGAAAAACCTTTAGAAAAAAGGCCAGTGAGACAAAACACAAATGTCAGATGCAAAAAAAAAAAAAAAACGGCTTCCACATTCTCCAACCTGAACATCTGATCACCATTAAAACACAGAACAGAGAGCAGAAAACAGGCTTTACTGAGGCAGCACGACGACACCGTATTAACGGGAAATGTCACATTCTGTGTTACTAGGAAACAATTTCTGATGCAAGTGTCAAACAAAGTAACACCAGCCCATCTCCATCACCGAATCACCTGTTGTGTCCCGAATCAAGTGCAAATGGCAGCGGGCCGCTGTATCTCTGTGGGCATCGCAGCATGCCAAATCATGATGAATACTGTATGAGGGCACGCTATCACAAACCTATTTTCCAATAAAGTTCATGGCATTAAATAGTAATGAAGCAACATAATGAGGTCGCTCTCATATCCTCCGGCCAGCTGACTGTGAGCGCAAATGGACTGAGACTTTCTATTGTCACGGGCATTATACAGAAACACTGGATAAGCAGGGAGTGCGGGGGAAACACAGAGACAGATGGAAAGAATACCTAAAGGGATCTAGTGTTCTGGATCACTGGGGCTATTAGTGACTGTGGCCCTGATGCTGTGGTAATGTGCTAAAGCCATCAGTCATGTGGTTAAATTACAGACAAGGGGGCAATGCATGCCGGTGAAAGATGCTGATTAATAGATTATGCAACAAAAAATAACAAATGCTCGAGAGGGGGATACTCACAGGTAGTTGGCCAAATTGTGCTCTTGCAAGGTGTGAGTCTCAAAGCCGTGAGGCGTTGTGTCAAAGTAGTCGTTACCGATCCCGCAAATGAAACATTTGGTCTGAGGACGGGAAAATGAAAAGATAATTAGAACACATGCTCTGCTTTTGTTTTTCTCCCCGCTGCTTCGTCGTGTTCAGCACACAGCAACCGAGAGGACATTTTGTAGCCCTCCACTGACACAAACAAAAGTTTACTCGTCATGTTTGTGCTACTCAGCCTGTGAACAGTTGTATAATGTCCTCTGAGCGCTCTGAGAAAATAACAATGTCGTGACGTCATCGGGGTTTTGCGGGCTTGCAGCTTTCGTAGATTTTTCCAGGAGCTCTGCCCCCTCTTGGTTGCATGTTCTCACGTGTGTCACCATAATTGGACTTATTTCACTCATGCTTGAAAGTAAATATTTATCTTCCCCTGCCACTTCAAACTCTTAAGGATAAAATTATGAAAAAAAAGTGCTCTCTGACCTTCAACTGGCGTGACTGTTGCTCGAAAGGATCTGAGGGGGGATCTAGAGTTCGAAAAACTTAAATAGGCCACATGTCTAAACTCAAGATGTCCTGACAGGAAAGGAGTTTACTTTTTTAACACGCATGGTAAAGCTAAGGTGTTTTTTTATTTTACAGTTTGAAATAACTTTCTACATTAACTTAAACAATGAAAATGCACTTTCTTTTGCTAGCTTTTGCCATCACACAGCGAATAATGTCAGTAAACCCTGAATCCACCCCCACTTCCCCCGAAACCCTCCTTCAGCACGCCATAGGTTGGTAAGTAGGGGTGAGAATGAAATCCGCTCTCACCTCCATGTCCTCTTTGACTTGTTCCTGCTGGTCTCTCAGCTCTCCAAAAGCATCAATGATCAAACCTGCGGGCACAGAGGAATTGCTGTGAGCACATCATTTATACCGCATCTGTGTAATCAATGCGAACACAATGTTACACCGTTCACTCCCTAAAAATTCAACACGTAGTGAGGATGTACTGCTGTGATGGCAATATGGCAAAGCCTGTGAGGAACATTAGTGTGTTGGCATTGGTGCTAACTTACTGAATCTATAAAATGCAGCAGTCGAGTTTTATTGAATCTAATATTAAATTACAGTCATTTTATAGGAAGTTTTTGGCGGGTAGAATACAATAAATGCTAAAAAGTGCCAGTACACGCTAGAGCCTACCCTGGATGATGGCCAGGAGGATGACGATGACGAAGAAGAAGAAGGTGATGTCAAAAAGGATGCGGTAGAGTTCGTAGGGGTCACCGGCTGGGTCCTCGATCTCGTCCCCAATGCCCCCTCCGGCTCTCACCCCGACATACATGTGGAACAGGTAACACTGCGGGGACGCAGCAGACGGTGAGACCTCGCAAAGTGCTGATGTCCAGGTGTGTCTGCACTGAAAGGTACGTGTTTGGCACGTTTGATACTCACGGTCATCATGTCGTCACACTTCATGTCCGGCTCATCCTCATCCTCGCTCTTGTTGTAGAACTTCCGGAAGAAGTTGAAGGCCACCACAGTGTAGAGATAGACCACGACCGCCAGCAGGCCCACTGTCAACACCAGCTTAAGAGCGACACAGGCAGCAGTCAGCAGTGTGTCATTACAAATTCCTGTCTGTTTATGTACTTGAGGTGGAAAGAGGCAGCAGAAGCAAAGAGAAGAGCGGGCAGCAGCTCAGCGAGGCAGCCAATCACACATATTACTTATAATCCATTCAGACCCAGCTCCCACACTGATTTACGTGTGAACCTAAACGGCAACAACAGTGGAAATGGTAGCAGACTGCAGTCGGACTGACAGCGTAATCGATCCGCCCACAGGCAGCTGAACGTGGGAGGGTGTTGGCGATTCCTTGCGGCCTCGCCATTTGGGTGCGTTTCAACCCTTGGAGACTGAGGTGACATTACATTTTGATTTGTGCCGCTGGTAAGTTGACATGAGAATCCCCGCAATGACTGACAGTCAGAGCTGGGACTAAAATGAAATGGCAATTGAGCCATTTGAACTCAAATGTCAGAGGATACTGGGTGCATCTAAATCCCCCTTTATCTAAACTCGCTTGAATTCCCATTTGTGTAACACAGGTCTTTTTTTTGGCTCTAACTAAATATTTGATCAAAAATCTGTGAAAATTTTAGCATATCTAGATCAAAATTATCTTGTAAAGCAAAGTGACACATAATTGATTGTCAGAACGTTCTTCAGTATTTCATGGAGCTCATAACAGGCTGGACACTAGTTTTACCCAAGATGCCATCAGTGAGGCAGGAAGGAGCATGGAAACTGTGATAAAACTGGCTTGCGGTTGCATCAACATCAGGGAATACAGAGGCCGTGGTTACAGCCCAACCCTGACCACTAACTCTGCAGTGACCCCTGCTGCGTGGAAGGAGACCTGCACCTGTTTGCCGTTGTGGGTGACGGAGGAGAGGATGGTGCGGAGGGTCTTGAACCCCATGGCGATGTCCAGCAGATGAGCGGCGAAGAAGAAGTTGTTGTAGTGGCCCAGGATGGACATGGTGGTGTACCACACTAGATACAGGAACGACTGGTAATGAAATAGCATGACAAGCCACAATATCATTAAACGACTCTTTCATGTCATATCATTCATTCGTAAAACCACAAAACAGAGGACTTGATCATCTCAGCTGTATTCAAACTTACATTGTCTGTAAACACCACCCCCATTTTCCAGACGTGGTACTTTGTATCGATTGAGCTCAACCTGGCAACAAAGACAGTTTGATATGAGGGGGCTCGAATTTTTCGATGTGACCTCTATTTTTGCTTCAAGGAGCTCTATCCCGTCTGCTCCTTATCTGTCTGATCTCTCACCATGATACCAGTGAGGCCTCCTTGGCGACAGTTTCCTCTGTGGGGTTGAAATCTAGGGCGCTCTTATCTAACCCCAGCAGCTCCGCTATCCTCTCCGCTCCGTACAGGTCTCCGTACTTTTTGATCACCTACAAAAAAGCCGTGAAACAGAAACAGAGGATAGGATGACACCGTCGCTGGCATTTAGTAAATATCACCACTTTGGGTTTGTGATTTGCAAGCGTAGCAAAGATGGCATGAGGTACTTACTTTGCGTTTGACAAATTTATCCCAGTAGTTGTTGGGGAAGGAACTGGTGAAAACAGTGGAAAAAAAACCCCCAACAAATTAGCATTAAATCTTCATATATAAAAGATTATGACTCAGAGTTTAATAAGTATGCAGTGGCTGACTCACGGTGTATTGATGACCAGCCTGTCCCACTGTCCTTTGATGTCATCATCTGACGGCTGCTCTGTGATGTAAAGACCTGCAAACTCCAACTTCCTTGCTATCTCCTTCTCACGTTTGAACACTACCAGGGGCACCTTGGACGGAGAGGGAATTTAGCGGCATCATTAGCGCGGTAAAGGAATTAACATACAGTTACGTGAGTCAATATCCAGCCTGTTTACTGGCAAAGGTGGCTGGATGTGTACGACTTTGTGGGTGTATGTAATTACAATATGCAGCGTTCTTAATAAAAAGTACAGAAAGAAATTTATAGTTTCAATTTAAGCAAATCATAAGTGTGTTTCCTGATTGTTATTGTACCTTTAGGTAGTAGTATCCCACCACACACAGGAAAGATATGATGGTGTGCAAGATAGCCAGAAAGCGAAGTGTCGGTGCCATGTAACCCGTGCTCTCCTGCAGGACAAAATACTCAAGTGCAGCCTCATCCTCCTCCTCTCCGGCTCTGCCACGACCATTCCAGGGGTCTTCATCGTCTGAGTAGTCACCAGTCACCTGAGAGACAAAGAGACGTTTAAAGGTATTCACTATCCAATCCTATCCAAACCCACTGTATTATATATACAGACATGCACATATATGCATGTGTGTGTGTGTGTATATATATGAATACACACATATGTATTATTATTATTAATTATTATTATTAGGACATTTTTTAAAGCTTACTTTGTAGAAGAGCAGAATGAAGTTGATGGCAAAGGCGACAAATAGAGCCAAAAAGCGGAGATTGTAGAAGTTTCTGGCCAAGTAATTCTGTAAAAAAAATTGTATGCATGAATCAAGCTGGTTTATACTCTCTTAATCTGCTAATGATAATAGTTCTGAGCTGTGAGGGAAATATCTGACCAGCATCTTGGTCTGGTAGATTTCCAAGCCAGCGAAGAAGCTGGCCATGAAGGCCTCTGGTGGCTCTTTCTTCTGGCCGAGCCTCTTCTTTGGGGCTTTCTTCTCCTCCACCAAAGACTCCGGGGGGGCTTCATCTTTGGCCTTGTCGTGGTCCTTCTTCTCGCCATCCTCTGAACTGCAACAATAACTTCAGTGATGAACAGATACAGAGTGTGTGCAAGGTCACACACACTCTTAGCACTCTCCATCAAAAGTTAACTTGACACTTAAATATCTGCCCTTTTCCATATTTTAAGCCCTTTAAACATTTTGGGTTTTAAGACTGTGCCGATATACATCAGCAAATGTTTAAAGATGCCATAATCGCATAAAAAATAGATCAAAAGAGTTATATCAATTGCATTTCCCCAGAGGATTAATGATGAAAAACACTCACTCTCCTTTCTCTGAATCAGATTTGTAGTCTCCATTTGAAGCCCTCTTCTTTGCAGCCATCTACAAAAAATACATTGTTTGGACTATCAGTTTCTTTAATAGTGTATTCTAATAAAATAACAAATGTCTCCCATCAAGTACAATGTCAATACTAATACTGTAGTGCCTCTCGCGTCTGTTAGTGAAGACATGAATTACTCTTATTCGATTGGATTTAACATGAGCACTGACCTGTGCCTTCTTTTGCTTGACAGCACTGGCAATGGACGGAGCATCCCCCACCACCACCTCGGACACGTCCCCCAACCCCGGCTCAGCCCCGTGCTTTCCCTCCTTCTTGGGCTGTATGTTCAGCAGCTCAGCCATCAGGTCCGCCTCCGCTGCGTCTCCCTGAGCCATCTGACCCATCTCCGCCAACGCCGACGCTTCGTTCGCCTCCATCTTCTCCATTTCCAACACGTCTCCGTGGATCCCGAACTGGGTGGGGTCCGGCATGTTTCCCAAAATGTCCGTCACCTTCATGTTCTTAGCCCCTTCAACGAGGCCACCGCCGAACATGGTGGTCCACAAGATGTGGAAGAAGCCCCAGACCAGGCTGTAGACAAAGTGGAAGAGTCCTGTGATGATCATCCAAAAGAAAGAGAAGAAGCCTCGTACCATCTCTCTCACACTCATCTTCCTGAACTTTCTGTACTGTCGCCTCATGCTCTTGAGAGTGAGCAGCTGGCGGAAGCGGCAGAGGCTTTTCTTCATGGAGATGCAGGCGACTGTGAAGGCAGAGGAAGACTCCAACATCACGCTTTCCTCTTCTTCCTCATCCTGGTTTTCCACCACGCTCTGGTTGTCGTCCTCATCTTCCTCTGGGCGTTCCACTTGATCCGGCTCCGAAATCTGAGAGGCTAGCTGCATCTCAAAGATGGTGTCCTCGCAGAAGTTAACAAACAGCTCCATCTTCTCACTCTCGCCGCCTTCGTTGACGACATCGAAGATAAACTGCCGCTTTGACTCCTTGACCTGAGGTTTTTCCCACTGGGTGCGACTCGACTCACTGATCTCAAAGTAGACTCTCTCGATGCGCTTGGCTCCACCCATGATCTCAATGCGACCCAAGTAAGGTTCAAAGTAGCTGAGGACGCTCTCCGCCAGGTCGAGGAACGTGGAGAGGCGAGCATCGTGAGGCATGTGTTCCGAGAGGTTGGTGAGCAACACAGCTACATTAAAGCCAATGTCCTTGGCAGGTTCATGAAATCTCTCCACAAACTGCTCATAGTTGAACATGTCATTCTCATCGGCCTCGGCACAGGAGAGAAGAAACTCAATCTCAGACTGGGAATACTGTTTCTGGTTCTCCATGGACTTCTGGAAATCTTTCTTTGAGATGACCCCCTTGCTCTCTGGGTCATACTCCTTAAAGCTGTCCGAGGTAGTGAGGTCCTTGAGCTTGAGAAACATGTCGAAGAATTTGAGGATCATCTCCACGTTGCTCGAAGATTCCACCAAGGTGTCCACCATTTGTTTTCCAATAGTGCCGTTGACAACATTACCTGTGTAGTAATGTAGAAAGAGATTAAAGCAAGTTTGTCATTACACAATAACAAGCAGCGCTCTCCATGCGGATTATGCAAAGCTGCTTTGTGAAAATATTCAATCACATTCTAAGCAAACAAATCTGTTTAATGAAAGCAAACTAATGCTGCTGGTGCAGCTCAAATGGTGTCGGCGAGTGGTCAGAAAGTAAACCTTCGAGAAGAGAGAGCATCATGACGATCATGTCCTTCTGCAGGTCCAGCAGCTCCTTCAATAATTCAATCTGACTGGAGTCCTGTTAGTGGAAGACAAAAAAAGAGGAACCTTGTGAATCCCACAACACTATATCACACAGACTACCGATGGCCTCCCTGTAAGGGGCAGCCTAATATCCTGTTTAATATCCCAGAGAGATCAAGGCTACCTCAGATTGTGGGGACCCACAACGGCCCTGCCGGGGCCCAGAAGTGCCTTTTCGGTAACATCCATCCATCAGCACCAGGGTTAATGTTATTTCACTGTCTTGGAGCAGATGGCTAGGTCAGTCTGACTCATTTAGTTTCTCTATGGAGCCTGTATTTACCATACCATAAATCTGAGGCATACTTTGATGCACTAAATTCAAACCCGTCCACTCCTTCATCTTGGCTTCTACTGTCAGACAGAGCCCTTACTAATGACCATAAGATAAGGTTAGTCGGCTGGATTTTATCCTACTTACTGTGCATGGAGGAAATATCACAGATGGAGTCAGACATTACACAGAGTGGAGTGGACTGACTGAATGAATATGTAATTGGACTGCAGTGGCCTGAGGTTATCCCTGAGCATGGAGAGACCTCTAGTGGCTACAGATATTATAAACAAGCCTCTGGCTGACAGAGACAAATACCACTAGTGGAAGAAGTGTTCACAATTTTACATAAGTACTTAAAATGATCAATACTGCCATTACTACATTAAAAAAGTACCCCATTACAAATAATTTTAAATGCATTTAAATGTTCCCTGAGTGTAAGTTCATTTGTTTTGTCAGGATAATATATGTAGTTGTTGAGAGCAAAACTACTCATTATGCATAATGGCCTATTTAAGAAAGTTAATCATTATATACTGTAAGTTTTATATAGTTGGATTATTATCGCTGATGTATTAATGTATAATCAGAAATTTAATCTTGAAGATGTCTCGGAGCCAAATAATGAAGAAGCATACCATAGAGCCTGTTATATGATATTCTGTGTCTTGACCACTTGGTAACAGGATGCACCTAAGATTACATTTCTGCTTATACATCATTTGATTTCAGCATGCTTCCTCTGTAACATGTCATCCCTCTCTGTGCCTGTAATGCCTTTCTGTATCTATACTGCAAAACTGTCTAATAGAGATTAAGAAGCCAAAGGATTATCTTTTCCTGAAATGCATTCTAGTAGTTGATCTACTGGAGCTAATTTTGACCACTTTACACACTGAATGTACATGTAATAACACATCACCATGTTTCATAAGAAGATGTCAGATGTCTACTATGTCAGATAAATTTAATAAATAAAAAAAACATATTCCCTCTGTAATGTAAGTAATGTTGCTAAATAAAAATAAAGTCACATAACATGGAAATATTCAAGTAAAAATATATAACAAAACCACCACTGTATTGCAGACTAAAGTGCACACCTGAGATAACTTCATCTGCATGTTGGCAAAAACGTGCAGGAAGCCCACCACAGCGTCCCACAGCCTGCTGTGAGCCAGACTCTGCTGGTTCCCAATACACGGACCCTGCAGCACACAGCACAGAGTAGACAGGGAGAGAGGAGAAATAATCCCACAGCATTCAAAGCAATCCTTCAAGCTCAAAACTTTAATAAATACAGTGCAGTGTGTTGTTAGTTGATACCTGTATGTACTCAGTTAAAGAGTTGAAGACCTGCTTGGCCACTGCCAGAGCTCTGGAGAAGTTCCTCTGTCCTGCCTCATCTATAACATCCTTACCAGAGTAGTACCAGTAGAAATCACTGATGGACTCCTAATAGGAGAAAAAATACAAATATTTAGAACATTAAAGATCCTGAATGAATCTATGGCATTGTTTTGTCTGTAATAATTATATACCTGAAGTCTCAGTAAGTAGTCTACTGTACTAATGATGATGTTGACTGTAGTTGTGTTCCCAGTCTGAGTCCTCAGAAAATTCTGAAAATCTGAATCAGACAATAAAACACAATGAGTACATTCACACCAGGTCTGCAAATTAAACTGTGTTATTTAGAAACATGCAGTTCCCGGTAACACCTTCTTTATTCTCAGTTTATGGAAAAGTGTCCACCTACCATTGTTGTGGCCCTCACAGAGAAGCTGCAGAAACCTAAAGAGATCCTTAGTGAACTCATCATTCTGCAGTACCTTGGAACCTGAGGACAGGAAATGAGATTAACTGTCCCTTTCAGCAATAAGAAGGTCAGAGACCCATCATTTTAATGTCAGTACAGGCATCAGGGCTTGCATAGCTTTCACTCCCTCATAAAGCCGCTGTCTAGCTGTCAAACGGCATCAAATTATGTGCACTATATCTGAACACACAGACAAGGTATAGTGCATCATTTCACAAATTAAAACGGGGGTTTATTATAGGAATAAAACTGAGCCTTACTATTTACCACCAGCAAAGCTTTGTTGTCTCTTAACAATCAAAGCTTTGGGGAATTTATTTGTTGTTAGACGCTGGTTAGTATCATTAAAAATAATAAAAAGAAAAGGTCCCACACAAATGACAAGCACTGACTTCTTATTAAAAAAAAAAAAAGCATAAGAAAAGTGGAGAGATTTGAGTCAGTTTGGGGCACCTGACCCTGGACTGAACAATCTATCCAGATGTCATAGATGCATGCATGCGTTCCTTCAGTCCAAGGTACAAAGAAGGTGGTAGTATTGCATTCAGGAGGGGAGGAGGAGGAGGAGGAGGAGGAGGAGAAGGAGGAAATGGGGGAGAGAGAGACTGGTTAGGGAATGAGGAGAGGGAGGAAGGAATTGAACGGAGAGAGCAATCAAGATGTCAGCATTGCATAGAATGAGTAGAATCTAAACCATGTATTTACCCCGCTCACTCACGTTGACTGCGACCGATGAGATAAAAAACATGATCAGAGGAAAACAAACAAAGAAACAAACAAAACAAACAGAAGCAGACATAAGCAAAGGAGAAGACATTGAGATTCCATCAGAAGAAGTAGGAACAGGAGAGAATGATAGACTATAGAAATATCTTTACATACTCACACTGATTTGCGACATCGACATGCGGTTACAATTAAACAAGGTCTTAAAGTACAAGTCTGCTCGCTGGGCAGGCGTTTAGACTACAGGTTAGACAGAGTACGAGACTAACAGTTACCATCACTTATGCCTGTGCTTATGAGGTGAAAATGAGCTGGAATATGCATGAGAAACACATATTTTTATACTGTATGCTCCCCATCAGATCCAACAGAAACCTCTGATTAAAGGTGGATTTTCATGTGGATGTAGTCGTGGCTGTGAGTGCTTTTCAGTGGCAGACAAGGCCCCAGACAGGACTCGGACATACAGTAGCACAGGTTCACCTGCGTGATGATGACGTACGACATGACACACGAGAGACACATGTGGACGTGGAGATGGGCTTGCACGACGACAAACTAAAGAGCAGATGTTTTGTCGAGCTAATGCTGCGTCATTTGTCCAGCAGCCAATCGCGAGCCTGGCTAAAAGAGTAAGAATGACGACAGGAGCCAGAATGTGGCGCGTCATGTGACAGCAAGATTTCCGTGGATTACGGACTCTAAGTGGGCTACGACTTTAACTGAAGAAAGAAAACAGCCTGCTGCAAAAGTAAAGCTATAAATTCTGTAACTTGTATAAATTCTGTTTCATTGTCAGTTTACAAAAGATGCTCTAATATGAGCAGCAGATCAGCATTTAGCAGGATATTGTAGCACATAAATGACTGAAATTCTGTCCATATTGTGCTTTTTCTGCAACAACACAAAGCAGAAAACCATAACATGGTACAGATATTGACTTTTTTTTTATTCATTTCCATACTGAGGTCACAAATATACTGAGTACTGCTTTTTACATCAGCGTGATTAAATGTCTCCTGGCAGAGGACGATTCATTCGCAGACTGTTTACCATGTTCATTATCCTCACTTACTTGATCCCTCTTCAGTAACCATGCCCAGACCTTCAGCTTTATTTTGCCTTTCAAAAGCATTCAGGTCCAGAACACTGGAGGAGAGAAAAGATAAAGCCTGACTCACAACACACTTCATTTCTATGACTTCAGCTGGGGGATTTCAAAATATAATGTTCAAAAAATGGTCATCAATCTTATTACTTTTAGTCACTAGGTCAAGCTTCGAAAAAAAAAACTTCCCACACTTCCCAAAGTGCAACTAAGGTACCTCCTCATTAGAGCTTGTCTGACTGTTAAAAATCTTTCAAACCACACAGCCCCAGTTTGTTAAAAGGCTTTCAGTTGTACATTTTTAGATGTACATTTTGGCAAAGTGCCACCAGAGCAACAGTTAAAGAAATTATAAAATTTTATATTATATAACACAGGCTGGGTAGCACTTCACTTCCTGAAACTAGTAAACAGACCCTTCTGCATATAATTGTTGGAGTTTGCTTTTAAGGTAAAGTTGAGATATAAAACTTAAAGTAAAGTTTTGTGTGCGATAATTAGTTTTGGCTTCATTACCTGCAAGACATCATCAGTCCTGACAAACTTTTGAAAAAGCCGACGTCTCTTTTTTCCTTCAGGTAGTCCAGCATTTTCTGCATCAAGACAAAAACACAGTAAACAGTGGGCCAAGGCTGTTTTAACTACACAAATTCTTCATCCCAGCTGTTGCGTACCTGCTGAACCAGTATGTTACCGCCGTTGAGGATGGAGATGCCGAGTTTGAGGGTGAAAGTCACCATAGCACCGAGTCGACCTGATGGGCACAAATTGTAAATGATACGGTGGCTGTGCTAAAGGCGGCAGTCATCAGAGGGCAGACAGGTGAGTGCGTGCTGTCCCACCTTTGCTGGCACTGATCATCTGAAGCGCCATCTCCGCAGCTCCTCGATCATGAAGTCTGGCTTGCTGGTACAGCATCTTTTGCTTCTCCATTTCCTTTTCCTGCACGTAATGATGAACACGGTGAGTCCCGAACAAGCCTCGGAAACAAAGTGAGACGCAGAGCAGTATTCTGGAGAAATCAATAGAACCTCAAATGTCTTCTCTTTTCCTTCATCTTCCTCCTCTTCACCTTCGGCACAACTCTGAAACAGGAAGCAGGATGTCAAAACCTGTAAGATTTTGCTGAAAGGCACACGGCTCAATAAAAGCCAGTAAGAGAATGAAGTACCTTCGCCATCATGTCTGCATATGCAATATACAAAGGATCCTCTTCCAGGGAACTAACCGAAAAAAGAGGGATAAATATCTGGTGGTTAAACCTTGTATAGCACACAGTTGCGCCTCATCTCAATATTAATAGGCTTGTATAAAATATACGGTGATGATTTAGCTTGATGCAGCTCTTTATTAGCGGAGAGGTGAGCCAAAACTATTATATCGCACAGATGGAGCAAAGCGTGTTGGTGCCAGGTGGCCAGGTGTGTGGCACTGAGTGCGTATTTACCTGCACTCAGTCAGAGCGTTGTGGCTGAAATGCAGAATGAGCTGGTGAAGAGGGTCCGGCTGTTTTCTGACCTCCTCCTCTTCCTCTTCTTCCAATTTATGCTGTGTTTTCTGGACAAAACGCATTCAAGTGAATCCTGGGGCTCAGGCATGTACTCTCTTTACTTGTGCATCTAGGTAGTATATATCTAACTACATGAGACTTAATCTAACAAGGATGTGACATTTTAATGTGTGAACAGTAGTTGCGGTAACCTTTAACTATACTATCACTTACCTTAAGAATCAGCTTGTATCAGAAAAAAAGACAGTGGGTACATTGATAGCATGCAGACAACAAACCACAAGCACAAGCATGCACACGCACACACAGCTGATGACGTTGAGTGGGGTTAAAAGGCAGATATCGTGAGTTAAGCTTGACTATCCATTAGTTCACACTTTATCATAAACCTTTGTCATGCCTATGATAAACCATCATGGCAGCAGACACATTGGAACAGTTTCTCGTCTACAATTTCTATGTGCGCTTGGCTTGCTCGGCGGTGCCCCGTGGCTTTAATTTCACATAATGTGGGAAAAGATATGACTATTAAAAGGGCTAAAGGAAGATTAGATTTTTTTTTTTCAAAAGTTGAATTAATTCAAATTTTCAACTTCATTTCATTATTGAAAATGAAAAAAGGAAAAGGAAACACCCACTGGCACAGCGGGGTTCGTCGGGTTCCAGAGTGCTTTCGTGATAGCCTCTTATTTCACATCAGGAGACTGAATTTATCAAACTCCAGTTCATAAATTCTTTAGGCATTTTAATCAAGCTATGCGTATAATGCTGTAGGTTATCATGGGCTGCAAAGTGCAAAATATTTTTCAGGCACTTTTGTGAAGTTGTGAAGAAAGCAGCTGCGTGATGTGCTTCTTCTGCTTTCTAGACAAAATCAAAAGCATGACTGTGGCGTTTCGTGGTCGTTAAAATTTAAGAAAGACACCACAGCTTTCTGAAATTTCACTGGTAAGTCAAGGCATCACCACAGGATGCCCTCTTATCGATGCTGGATGAGACACAGTGGATCAAAAACACGTCAGCTGGCTCTGACATCGGCGGCGATGCCATGCTTGCTAAAAATGGGCGTCCAGTTGACAAACGTCGTATGGATGACTGAGCGCGACCCAGTTGCAGGTGGTGGAACTGGGGCGCTTTCAAGCACTTTTTTAACAATGACACAAATAAAGGAGAGTGGTTCTGAGGGGGGGGGGCACTCCAGCCGCCCACAGCACATGAGTACCAAACTCATGGCAGGGCGCCGGGGGGACGACACAAGTACTTACTGCAAGATCCTGCACTAGCTTCTCCTCAAAAGAGTACTCCTCTGTTTCTATCCATATTCTCTGATAGGCCAGGAGGAAGAGGTTAATAGAGCGATGCCTACGGAGGGGTGAGAGGAGATTAGGCTGGGTTAGAAAAGAGCAGAGCAAAGGAGGGGAAAAGTCCCTTTAGGAGAGGTTAATACTGGTTAGTTTAGAGCACTGGCACGTCCAGCTGGTCACCTTATAGGAAACTGAGCTAAACGCTTATCAGCCGGCAGAAACTCCAAATCCAAATGAGAATAATGAATTGATTCAACCGCTTAACTTTGATTATCTTACGCGTTCATGTATCTGTGGGTAAGCAACTGTTAAAGGTACATTTTTACATTCAATTCACTTTCTTGACAAGAGTTAGCTGAGAAGGTTCATACCACTCTCATGTCTCGGTCTCCTGTCTAGATATGAAGCTACACTACCTACTTAGCTTGGCATAAGGACTGGAAGCTTTGGGAAACAGCTAGCCTGGTTCCCTGTTAATCTTTACGTTCACATTCAGCGAAACGACATGAGTGGCATCAATCTTCACATGTAACCCGCAAGAAAGGAATTAACAATAGTTCCCAAAACATCAAACCTTTCCTTGCACATGACTGCACAGATGTGGACCAGTGGAAAAACCAGCAGGAATATCTGAATGGAAGTTAAGTTTGAGGCGTAAACCGTGCCCGGAGGTGAGCGAGGGGTAGTTGTAGAAATGGTAAGCGAGGTCATACATTCAACACTTGGATCAGCTCTACGTTACCGTCAGCACGGAGAGCAGACCGTCATAGTCTGCGTTCTCGTGCATTATCTCCAGCCAAATATGTCGGTAGGCATTCAGGAAGTAATTATTATTTTTGTGCCTGAGGGGATGAGGTACAGTAGAGTGTGACACTGAGGAGAGAACAAAGGCTGAATAGAGAGACAAGAGAGAAAAGATGACATCTGAGCGCGTGAAACTCGGGGAGAGACGACATTATCCAGAAGCTTCACATCCATCCCTCAAACACAAATCTGTTACACCAAACAAAAACAACCACTTGAGCCCACATTGTAAATTCTGTCTAATAATTATTAACTATGTTGTGTCATATTTCACTGTCAACAACTCTGAATAAATGAGTCATGCTGTCAGGCAGGTGGGCGGCATCGTCTGAGCACATATTGAAGATGGCCACCCCCAGGTTGGGCCTCATAATTGTTTTCCTCCCTACTGTAGCTCCCTGCCTGACTTCCTGTGATTGAGTTACAGAGCAGCAGGGCATGAAATTGCTAGTGTCCCTTTTTTTTTCTCTACTCCTTGATAACAGCTGCGGGCCAGACATTTGTCCTACAGACGGAGGGAGGGAGGCTGCGCATTAATGCAGGGTCAGAACCCAGGAAGAGAGAAGCGAGAGCTGTGAGTCAGAAGGCAGAAGAAGAAAGTGTGGTGGTATTTGGCCAGGAAAACATGGAGGTGATGCTGCAACACTTGCTATGCAACTTCCCATCTGCTAACGTAATAGTACCACGAGGAGCTCTCTGTTACTGTCGAATGTGAAGCGTCATCTTGGATTCATGATTTTGGGTTAAAAACAGTACAGCAGTGATGTAGAGGCTGTAGGTGCGATGTACACATTAATACCTTGGCAGATTATAAAGCGGAGCCATGCGGAAGCAAGCGACGACGGCTCGCTTCCTCTGCTTGGATAGCAACTTCTGCCACACACATTTCTTGGATCTCAGTGGCTGCTCCACCTGACGGGAGTAGAAGAAGAAGTCAGTGTTAAGTCAAGTGGCCCAGTGCAACAACTTTGCCGTCGAGAATCTCTACGATTAGTGTTTCTTCACAAAGCAGAAAGCAGAGGGTGCAACACTGTTGAGTCTATGCTTTTAAGTGGCTGTACCAATCAAAGTGCATAGTGTCTACTCTGGGCAACAGCTCTCCAAGGACCCTAAAATTAATGTAACATCATTGGCCTCTAGCAGCATATTTAAAGCATCATTAGCTGCATATTTTACATTCTTGCACCTCCAACAGGACAACAGATCCCCTGTATGTCCTGCACAAGTGTTTAACAAAAGAAGTGCACAGTGTCTTTTGCAGCACACAGCATGATTGTATATGTGGAAATATTTGACCTGCTCCAGGTTGAAGACAGCAGCAGAGATCCTCTGGATACGGTCCACCACCCGCTCCGGGTCTGGAGGCCCCTCGCTTCTCATCGCGATGTCCTTGTACAGGTTGAGCTGCCACCTCACTGCAGGGTCCTCTGACTGGGAGTGTGTCACAAAAAAGGGAGTGAAGTACAGCACAAATAGGACCACTTTGCAGTCATCCATTTTTCCTCACACGCTCACCTTTTCTCGAAGGTGCAGATTCTGTCGAATATGATCTTTGACCTCTTCATCTGTGTCTCTCTGAGAAAAAAAACAACAGGAATAAGCTTAATTATTGTGAAAAGTAACTGTGTTTAAGCATGAGCATAGTTCTTCATTTGCCGTGTGATCTCTTAGGAGCAATGTCAAATGTGAAGTCACTGCGCTGTCTCACCAGGAGGTAGCGAGTCTTGGCTAGAGAGATGAGCTCCTGGTCTCCTGGGGTACACATGTTGAGGCCGATTGGCAGCATCTTCTTCAAGGCGGCCACAATCAGCGATGTCTGGATGGAGTAAAATTCACCACGCCTTTTTTTGTGTCTCCTCTCCTGGTCTTGTCCTCCAGACTGAAAAAAAATCACAATATTAATCTCAGAAAACACAAAGTGGAAATGAAAAAGGTATAGCGGTTTAATAAACCGGTCTTCGAAGGTAATACATACTATTTCCCCTTTTTATGTATTTAATGTTGAACCAAAGTACTTCCTTTCAACATTTAAAATGATAACTTAACAGTATTTTAATGGAGCTTAATTCACAGTAGGAGCACTCGCGTTGAACAAAAGCCAGAAGCAACTGAGGAATATATTTTTCAGCTCTGGAAAAAAAATCTATGACCAAACTGAATCTATGTCACTGGAGCATTAAGAGGTTTCACACCTCAGCTGAAAAAAAAATACAGCTGGGAGACTGCCTCTGTAAGAACAGCGAGATATTACCAGGCAGGGGAAAAACTGCCATTTTGAGCCAAATTGACGCAGCTGGCTCAGTTAAAACACTGATTTCCACATTAATATACACTGTACACAATGACACACACACAGTTATCACACATCAACCACGACATAATATAGACAGCTTAGGATAACAGTTTTTTTTTTTTTTTTTTTTGGACGAAACAAACACACCAGACTACCACGATCCATCAACTGCAAATACACCAGCAACACGTGATCACATGATTTCGCTACAGAAGGGCTGGACTTCATTACTCCAGATGAGACGTGTTCCGCCCATGAAGGAATGAGGAATGGCCAAAGTTACCATGTCACACGTGGTGATGAATGGGGGCCACAAATAATCAGGTGACATGATATATAACTACACTATAGACTATATAGCACAGCGGCACAGGCTATTGGCTTTTCTGCTTGGCGACTGGAGCACATAAGCCAATAAGCTGGCAGGTAAACAGCTCATGCACTGCATCACTCTACCTTCTCCTTAAAGGACTGTTTGAGACAGAGAGAGAGACAGAAAGAGAAAGGCAGATAGAAGAAAATGATGAGAGGGCAATTAATGGAGGCATTGCAATGAAAACCATTTGTTTGCCTTTAAACAGCTAAAACCAGGCAGACAAGAAATCAAATGTCCTAAACCCTGTTAAGGGCTGCAGGTATGGAGGAATATTTGTTAACTGAGGGATGAATGTTAGTTTCCGTCAGCTACTGTAACAAGCATGCATGCACACGTTCACACACTCACTCACACACACAGTCATAAGTCACAATCAGTCACTATTATTTTAATTTCTTTAATCTTCTTTTTGATTTCTTTTTTAGATTTCTCATATAAACATACACACATCTAATAAGTAAACAGATCTTAATCTGCTACCGGGACAGTTGTCAGTGTCCTACCTTGGCCATCTTGGTTTTACTATCTCCAGTCAAGAAGGACAGATTATTGATTTCGTTCTGGACCACAAAGTTCTGCTCTTCTCTTTTGAAATTCTGGAGACAAATGCCAAAGAAAAGTCACCAATGCTTTATCTGTCTTTTAATTCATAAAGGCTGTCTGCTTTTTTTTGTAGCTAAACACGTGGGAACTCACATGTGATTTGCACCAGAGGATAAATATCTCCGCAACCATTCTGAAGAGCTCGTTGGAGTCAGCGTCCGGTTCCTTAAGCCACCTGGACCTGCAGTAAAAAGAAGAGATTGATGCACCCTCTGTATTTATTTGCAAACATCTGCCCCATCTCTTCCTGAATGATCCTTTAAAACAACTCCCATCGTCCTCTTCCCAGTGAGCCAACCTGTTATTGTCCACGTAGCGGATGAGCATGGGGTAAAAGGCGTACAGGTCCCTGCAGAGCACGGCAAACTCGTCCAGGATGAGCAGCTCGGCCTCCTGGGTGTCTCCCTTACTGTCTGCCTTCAACAGCTCCTCCTCGGACACCACCTTCACTGTCTTCTTCTTCAGCTTCTCCAGCGTAGGCAGGAAGTGGCTTTTCAGCAGGTCTGCGCGGGCTTTGCTGATGATGGGTTGCACGTACACTGAACGGTTAAAAAAAGAGAGAGAAAATGTCACTTTGTTACACTTTTAAAGTTAAAATGAAAAATAAATTAAATGAAAAACTATATCTTCTCGATAAGGTAAAGACATGAGGCAGGTGATACTGGCACCTGCGATCCTCTTCATCCAGGAGGCCTCATCGATGCCCAGGTTGTTGTTGAGGATTTTGAGGATGTTTCCGAGGATGAGGCTGAGGTTCTCCGAGGTGACAGTGGTGCAGCAGACGCTGCCGCCGCTGGCCGGCTGATTCTCAGGCCCCCTCTCCCACCAGTAGGACAGATAGTTACACAGCATGGGCAGCACCACCTCGATGACGTGAGGCATCTCCGTGTACCGCGCCCCAGACTCGGCCATGTCATTGATGTCCTTCATCAGACCGTCCAGCCGGGGCATCCCAGGACACATTTCCTCCACTGAGTCCGATATGCCCAGGACTAAAAACACCACAGGAGATTCACGTGTGATTACAATGTTTAAGTAATCTAATTACATGTTCTATAAAGGGAAACTATAATACTCATAATTCCAAACACAGATAGTGCACAATTTATGATTAAATCTATGAAAAAAACACATCGACCCTTTCTCATACTGTAGACCATCTGAAATGATGAGATGGTTGTAAAAGACGGTAACATTCATTATTCACATTAACAGCTGTTTGATTTGCCACCTTGGTTCACCCGTCGTAATGATCGCCTCTATTTTAGAATAATTGCGAATGACTCACTGGCTCGTTCTCTGGCACTTTTGGTATTAAATACTGAGCAGGGGTTGTACGTGTTGAGCAGCGGCTCCAGAAAGGCTACAGGTATGGCTCCAGCCAGAGTGGCCAGACACTGACCGAGGGCTGGAAGCTGTCTGAGAGACGAAGAGAGGAGCGGAGTTGGAGAGAGCTGCACTGAACTGCTGAGTTTCTTCATTTTTTGTCTTAAACAGGTAACACGATGTCGGAGGGTGAGATACCTTTCTACATAGATGTTTTTCCCAGTGCCCAATGCATAAAGACTGGTCAGGATTCGATAGCAGGACACTTGGACATCATCCACTGAAAAAGAAAAAGAAAATTAGAACAAAATTCTACAAATTTTACAACAAAATTGGAAAACAAAAGCTTAAAATCATGCAAACACCTCTGTGAAGCACCGTGATGCACTAGACTCAAAGTTAAGCTGAGGCTGAGGGGTAGGGTATTAAATCTGTAACTAAATCAAAATAAACTATTTTCTTACATATCTTTCATACAAGTTTAAAATGTCCCCTGTGAATGTGCTAACTCATATTAATGGAGACTTACTGCAAGTGTGCAAGTAAGTCATAGACAGGATGTCAGGAGCATGAGATCTCTGTATTACAATAAATTTCACGCTGACACTTGACTTTTTTTTTTAGCAGCCTCTCGCACAATCCGTTTGATCACTCCTTTGCCGCCAGGACTCACAGAGCAGGTCGACTCCAAAGTGGTGCTGTGTGATGTGTTCAAACAGAGCGGTTAAGATGGGGAGCAGAGCCACGGTGGTGTAGTTGATGTTCTGCGACACCCCTTTCATCTGCGAGCGAGAGTGAGTGAACTTCCCCAGCTTCAGGTTCTCGAACGTCTTCTCCAGGTCCTCCGCGGCGTTCTCAAAGAAGGTCCGCAGCCCCACCCTCACCATCTCCGAGCCCGACTTCATCACCGTCCTGTTGGAGTGAAAGAGGGAGCGTGACAACCGGCTGACACCAATTGAGGAGATAGGCAAGGGCAGAGCTATAATAAACCACTGGATACCCTTTGGTATGCAAAGGACGACACTGTTTACCCACACTAGGACACGCTCACATATGCAAGTACTCCACTCTCACTCCGTCTGTGAAGGTTTCAGACATGAAATATGAGATGTGAGTATCAACCTGACCGCCCTTACACTGAAACATGGATGATTTATATAATGAATTAGGTGGATGTAAATGTAAATGTAAATGTAAGGTGAGTTTGCCAGTGTTGGAGCTTAGACGTATCATGTGACACAACGCATTAATATGATTAGTCTGTCCACTTTCAGCGTTTCACACTTCATAACATTGCTAAATGAATTACCCATTGTTAAGCCTTGATGTGTCCCAGCAGGAAGGAGAAATGAAAGACGGAGTCTGTGGGCATCAGCTGTAGCTCTTCAGCACAAACAAGACACAATAACCCGACGCCGATTTAGCCTCATTACGTGCGAGCTGCATTAGCAAACAGTACATTGTCTCTAAAGAACACTATAAGCCTCAAGCAACACGTGGCGTATGAAATTTGTTTTGCTTATTTAAATGCCAGAGGACGCTCTTCGTTAATGCCAGCGCCTCCCACAAGACACCAGAGTAATAACTGTTTAAAAGAAAATGCTCATGACAAATATGCCCCTCCTGAGGGTCCTGCTGAGGTCACCGTCTACGTCAGCGCTTTGCACTGGAAAAACATAATTGGTCTCTCAAGCAATTATTGTATGAACACACTCATAATCACACTGAAGGCATTTGTTAACATTTAAGATTTTCGATTACTTTTTTTCCCCCGAGCTTTTCATTTTTAGAAGACAGAAAACTCAAAGGTTCTGTGTGTGTCTCGAGCACTGACGTCTCTGTGCTCACCTGGTGTCCAGCGTGTGCGCCAGGATATGCAGACAGCTGACGATGGTGGTGGAGTCGCTCCCTGTAAGACGACACAAAAGCCATCAGTGCGACTGCAACATATGCGCTGCCACGTTTCATGTTTAGGAGACTTTTCGTGACCTGAACTGATCCTCTCATGGCGGCAGTGAGTTCACCTCCGTGTCTGCGCAACACCCAGTGATGTCCGATCAAATGGGTGGGATAAAGATTCAGTTACATGTGGTAAGGTTAGTGGATCAATACCTAGTTCACCACCTCAGCTGGATGTGGGATAACCACTGTGGTTTAGGGCACAATGGTTGAAGTAATTAAGTCAGCCGTTCAGCTGATTGAGTTAAATCAATAAAGCCTCCAAATCTGAATAATTGATCCCCATTTTCTTAAACTGTGTGCATGTTTGAAGTTTGAACATTGAAGTTTAACATTTTGGGATATATGTATATTTGCTTTCATGTCAAGTATTGGATGGGGAAATTTATATCATTTGCATGTCTGTCCGATAAATACAAAGATACAGGCAGCAGCTGGTGTGGTTAGATTAGCATGAAGACTGGAAACTGGGCGAAAAGCTGGCTTTGTAAAAAGGTAACAAATTGTAGAAAATGCCTACCAGCTCAGTAATTAACACACATTTTTTTATCTTGTTTAATATATAATTCATAAAAAAGTGCAGTTTTATAGATAAACTCTCCAGTATTCAGTGACTAATATGTCACCCAAAAAAGCCTCCAGGTTCTCTGTTTTTTAGACCGTTGTTAATAAAGTCCTTAAGACGAGACAAAGTTCACGAGAACCAAAAAGTCCCCCGAGAGGAGCAGTTTAAGAGAAGATAAAACAATGAAGTCTCACTGTTACAATACACACACAGACGCACGCGCACACACACACGCACACACACACACACACAGCTGACCAGTCAGAAGTAATCAGCTTACCAAAGAGAGAAATCCTATGTCTGACAAGAGCTGCCAGTTTACAAAACAGGCTGGAGGTGTGATGGATAGACAAAGGGAGGAAATCAGACAGTTACAACAAGTGAAGTCTTACAGAGAAGATTAGTCATTTGTAAGATTGTAAGCGGTTAGGATTTTAAGTAAAGAATGGTGTATAGTTATTATCACGTTACACAGCTGTGCGTACTGATGAAACTTTTAATTCTGTACCTGGTGACCATCTCCTTCTCTTTGTTGGAGGCATAACCGCTGCTGCTCAGGTTCTTATTCGGAGAGGAAAGGAAGTAGAGAGAGTGGTTCTTGAAGTACTGGTCGATGAGAGGAAGGAGAACCTGGAGGAAGACGTCCATGATATAAGATCAGGTTCCTGGAAGAGCTACCTATATATGCACAGCTGCTGTATTTATGTCACATCCTTACTTTGGCAAAAAACTTGATTTCTTGTTCGTGAGGGGACCTGTCTGTTTTGCCACTGGCAGCCATGGCCTCTGTATTGAGAGAAGAAAATTACACGTTTATTAGAGCAAGTGGCTCTACGACCTTAAGTCTCTTGTGGTCAGGTCCTGTGAAATATTACCGTACCCAGGTGAGCGATGAACTCCTGAGCTGAGTCCACATACTTGAGGAGCTTCTTGAGGAACTTGTAAGCAAACCTCTTCTCCATGGAAGAAGAATCCTGCTCCAAGTCCTTCAAACCTCTGCAACACACAAAAACATTAGATTTTAGTCAGCACTTGGTTTTCTTAGAATGACATTTGGACTCCACGAGACATCAAAGTGATCACTTTTGATAGAAAAAGACGGACCTCGTGATGCTAAAGCCGTTGATCTGCAGAAAGCGGAAAAGGTCTTGGGCCTTCTCTCGATCTCGGGCCTTCTCTTTGGCTGTGAGCGTGTCGTAGGGCACCAACAGAGGGTGCGTCCCCCCACCTGAAGCCACAGATAACCCAAAGTTAAATAAGACTTGTGCTGGCACTGCTCTCTGCTGTGTGTCTGCGAGGAGGCAGATGGCGATGTGAAGAGGATGCACCACTCGGCTGAACCTGTTCAGTGAAGATCAGTGAGGCAGAGGCACGCATATGCTCACAGGCACATATAAACACTGCAACAACACAGAGGCACTTTACATTCACCCACACACGAAGAGCATCTCTTCCTCTTTGTGTCTGCAGGTACCTCTGACGTGCATCTATGATTGACTTCATTAGCAAATCACCTCTGCTTCCAAGGTCGCTCTTTTTCTTCTTGGCCCAGATGTTGTGGTAATTTTCAGCCACCACCTCCACCATCCCCTTGAACCAAAGACAAAGAGTACAAAAGGCACAGCTCAGTCAGGAGTGCGTCCCGCCCACGTTACGTTTCGCATTCATGGAAACACTGCTTCTCATCTCGCATTCAGACTGAGAGATCGTTTGATGTTAAAGAGAAGCAAAGTGCGATGAAACAAGTGTGAGGTCGCTCACCTGCAGTTCCCTAGAGAGAACCACGTTGCTTGTGTCTATCGGGCTGGGATTGAAGCCATTTGCCTGCAGATGTTCAAAAAGAAGCAGCTTTACAGTGTGACAGAGCGCGTGATTAGTTATAAATCAACAATTTGATAACGCAAGATCTCCGCTTTAATAGCATTTGCAGAGGGATTATTCTGTGTCTTTAGTGCTCTCAGTCTATTATGCAAGGAGATTAGCAACAAAATCAGCTTTGTGTCGACAGTAAATAACTGCCCCATCTGAATGTTTACAACTGCACTCAGCACTTACAACAGAGCGCTGTCCTAGAAATGAGAAAATGTGAACTGATAGCCATTGTAAGCCCGGACCTCGGATTTACAGACTCAGCAAAAAATTGAAATTATGATTAGTTAAAACATCCACGTTTGTGTTCAGAAGGAAAACAAAGAGCCAAATGGGATTATGAATAGCTGTGATGCTGATATTTACTATCTACGCAATAACTCCAGCTGAGTCAGCAAGCTCCAGTCAGATGTAACACTTGACGACACATGTTGCAAATGAGAATGTGAAAATGTGTTAGCCGGCAGAGGAGCTGAAACAGTAAAAGAGACAAAAAGAGCACTAATGGTTTTAAAAAAGTGTTCATCTTAAAGAAAGAAACACACAGTTGAAATAATTATCTGAGTGTATTATTGCAGTACTACTGCACAGGTGAAGTTAGAGTCTCTGTACCTGTGAGGCCTGAGAGATCTTGCGCATTTTCTCGTTCTCCCTCTGTTGCGACATGCTCTCCCCATCCTTTGTCCTATCAATGGTCCAGCCCATTGCCAGCATACTCTTCAGGGACTCTCTAATTGGCCATCTGTAGATCTCCTTCTCCTGAAACACACAGACAGAAATGGAGAGCGAGGAATAAGCCTCGATCTTTAGGCTCTCTATTTTTGTCAGAAATCTCACATTCAGCGCTCTCTACCTTCTCTGTCAGAGCTTTGTACGTTCTGAGCTGAGGATGAGTCTTGGCCTTCTCGTCCACACAGTCTCCATATTTCCATCCCAGCAGCACCTGAGGCACAAGCACAGAATAATGTGTGAGAGCCCCCTTTGGACGCGATTTATTTTTTGAAAGACCGAGTAAGAGATTAAGAACGCACAACACATTAAGGAGTCACGGTACACTCAGTTCTTGCTGTCCTCAGCTCTTGTTAATTTTTTTGACAGATGCAACAATGCAGGCTAAGCAGTTGGCAGCTAAGAGAGCAGGGGCCCTCTACACAGAGACTAGCACAATTATTGCCAGCATGCCCAGAATATCCCTTTCAGTAATAATACAAAGGAAGCGTCATCGAGGGAAACAATTCTGTGATATTAGAAAAAAGAACAATATCAAGATATTGACCTGAATTGATTTTGTTTTTCACTTTGATATGGCTGAACTGCTTTCCTGTGGATTTTTGCACACCTTATTTCTTGAAGGAGAGACATTTTAAGTGTCCTCCCTTTTTCCTACAGCCCCCATGACTTGTACCAAATCGAATACTGTGCAATTTAAAACCCATTTTCCCAGGTGAAAGCTCTTATCTTTGGCCTTTACCTTCTCTGCCGACCATTTCTCATGGGAATGTTCTGCGTATTTGTTGGCAAAGTGCTCAAGCTTCTCTGGAAGAGCAATGCTGCAAAAGGAGTGTGACAATTAGTCAGCTTCTGTATGCAAATGGGTGCGACTTAAGTCATGTACAGTCGTGTACTGTGCATGTCACAAGTGCACTAAGTGATACCACATTTCTCATTGATGTCTGGCACGAACATGGCTTACTTAGCAGTATTGATGGGTTTGGGGTCAAAGTTGCCCTGAGCATCTACAGAAACAGGCTTTTCCACAGTAGTGCTAATGGAGGCGTCAACGTAGTCGGGTGGCAAAGCTCCAGCTATGGCACTGAGGCAAGGCATGGCCATCTTGAATAGCTCTGGGTCATATTTCTGCATGGTGAGAGGGAGAAAGCTACAGATTAAATGCAAAACTTAGCCCTTAAACATTCTGTTTAAGTACAGTTGTGCAAATTATATTCTTATCTAACAAACACAGCTAACATGTTTAGCTATTCATTAAAGCTGTGACTTAAATAAAGCTACACAGCCGCTCCAGTCAAAGCGTCTCAATGCAGGGGGTCAACGGAAGAGACGTTAATGAAGAATTATTCTAAAAGCTGAAGAACAAGCGTGCTCGAGGCTTTGGATCAATGATGGCTGTCAAGATATTGATGTTTTTTTTTTCAGGCTGGCCCTTTGCACAGCCTCCTTTCATGAGCGAGCATTTAGAGAGATGTGCTGAGTGCAGCCATCTGCATCACAAACAGACCTCGGGATATTCGCGCCAATGACTCCCTCGCATACATACATGTTAATCAAGACTGTGATGTATTAGGTGGCTTTTACTTAACCGTTCATCCCTTCTGTAGAGAATTTGTTGTATTTTACGAAATGCTTTTGGAGTCACAGTGAAATAGCAAAGGGCCCTGGTAAGAAATTTTGTGCAACATGTGAGTGGGCCCTCACCCTCTGGGAGAGCGAATCGAACACTCCCCAGAAAATCTTCTTGGTGAGCAGCAGTTCATCCTCGGATGCTGTGCCGTAGCTGCCCCAGCCCGACGGGAGGCAGTAGAACTTCCAGTTCTGCTCATAGTGGTTGGTAAGCAGCTGGAGGACAAACATATAAGGCAAAGGTCAAGAGAAGCCAGATAATAAAAGCAAATAATTCAGTAAACAGGACAGTTAACTGGCAGGCAACAAGCATGCAGCATGTATACACACACACACTGGCACTGGGCCACACATAGCAAATAGCACCTCAAAGGAAATCAGGTCTCCCACACAAAGAGCAAATGAAATCCAAATGTGTACATGAAAGTATAGAACAAGTGTCTCCACCATTTCGCGGGGCCAGTCACAATGTATTACATCTCCAGTATTTCTCTCGTGTGTCCAGACGGATGGAGTGCAGCAGTGGAGCCAACAAGCCTGTAATCACACAGTCCAATACTCCATCCCCTTGTTTTCCCTCCCGTAGCTGCCCACTTCTTCCACGCCGCATGATTAACACCGCAGGTGTGTTCAAAATGTGCACTTTTGTGTGTGTGTGTGTGTGTGTGTATGTGACAGAGAGAGAGCGAGAGAGAGGTGAGTGCTAGTACATTAAAGGTGCACCTGTAATAAGCCGGTGGTACCACCCCACAGAGACGACAATCTAATAAACGGAGGCGGCAAACCGTTACCAAGCAGCGACCACACAGACACAACAAAGGTTAGATTAGGAAAAGAAAGATGAAAAGGCAGATGGATAATGAGGCAGACAGGAAACAACTAAATCTGAGGCGTGCGAGCAGAGCTACGAGCAAAATGAGATAAAGGCGAGATGCAGGACGGCAACGGGATTTAAAAAGAGTGAGAAAAGGGAAGAAACTGATGCCCACCCTCAGAGGCATCTTGCAGTAGTCAGTCAGCAAGGGCACATCAAAGACGAGGCGGCGCAGGAGCTGCTGCAGCATGGAGGGACGGAGGTGCCTGCAGAATAAGGTGAGATAGATAAGAGTGCCGCTGCCCCGGGCTGCCTTTAACCAGAACATCTTCAGACTCTGACCACTTTTGTCTCGGGATATTTAGGGAAACCAGGCCCTGAGCTATAATAGAGTTTTCTTGGAAAGCAGACAAAAAATTCTGCTGATCCTCCTGCCTGCTGAGATACCACCAACTGTTTGGTGTATTATCACTCGTAAAAAAATTTAAAAAAAAACTCGACTAATAGGGAGTTTTGTATGCTCCTCACTTGCAGACAGCCAGCAGGCACTCCTCTATGGCATCCCTCTGGGCCTTGGTGAGCGAGCGGCCCTTGGAGAGGCGGTAGATGGTGTGCAGAGTGGAGTCGATGAGGGGGGCGTAGTGCTCCGTGTTGGCGAAGAGAGGGGCGCAGCGGGTCAGGAGGGGTAGCAGGGCTGAGCCGATGAAGCGGTTCATAGCCAAGGCGGTCTCTGTCGTACACAGACCCTCCTGTAAGTGGTGATAATAATGTGTTAGCATAACTTAGGAAAGAAGAATTAACACGTTGACAAAAGCAGGTTTTATGTTGCTACAGCCGCACTTGGTCTAAGTACAGGTGGCTAATGTTAGCTACTGTTAGTAAACTTTACATATATTCTGATGTGTAACTATTCATCTGCTTCAAAGTCTCAATGTTTTCTTGCAAAAATGAGAGAACAAGAGCAACTGCATTAATCAGCCAAAGAGAAACATGAACCAAGGCTAATGAGGAGCTCCTCATTAGCACAGAAGGTTGTCCAATATTATTGATCCTGAAACGTCTTGATGAAGTTCATGTTACAGAGGCTGGTCATGCAGTTGTTGCGGGCTTTATGCACCGTATCCAGAGAGGTAGCAGCCCTCAGGTCCGGGAGGAAGCCCACTTCGAGCAGATGAAGCAGAAAGCTCTGATCCTCGATCCCGTACACCCTTTCCAAAAACAGCACCATGGGGGCCTTGTGATCTGGACAGAAGCTGGCCGACATGTCCGGTTCTGTCACCGACCCGTCTGAGAGAGATTTACACAGAAAAGGAAAGGCAAAACAAAAAGAGTGAACCACACAGGTGCAAAGCAGCAAATACCCGGAGAACAGCCTACAGTACATAATGGCGTGTCTTTTCTGATTAGGGGAGCCATGTGTATTCATTAGGCAGCATGCAGAGGCATGTGGATGAGAGTTTTCTGGTGCTGAAGTCACGGCTCACTGTCTTCACTCCTGGCTTGCTGACTGAGCCTGTGTGGTGGAGCTCTGGGCAGCAAATTTAAGAGGCGACTCTTGCCATGCTTATGCCGATCAATCAATAGAGCAGGACAGCTTGCTATAGAAATGATTTGGCTTACTCAGAGCTATGGGAGTGTGCACTAAAGCGTTGTGCTGATTAAAAAGGCATGAGCGGTGAAATGAAATCAATAATCCTCCGCCTTGCACCGAATGTGCAGACTTTCTCTTCCATTGTATTTTCACCTGAGCTGGACATCCTACAGTAGCATGCAAATGAATAGGATGTGTACTACAGTATGCTGCTGTGTGTTATTGTGACGATGCCGACCGGTACCTTTGTTAGTGATGGGCATTTTTAGCGGTATGCTGATGATCCCCACAAGGTCCTCAGTCGGCACTAGAGAGCGCAGGATGGCGCGAATACGCAGAGCTTCACCTTTCCCTTTGTTGATGAGCTGAAGGAGAGAAAATGAGGTGAAAAAAGGTGGGAAAAAACATTCTACGAAAGCAACAAATAAATTAATCATTTCTATCAAACATACATGCATCTCTGGGGCACAGCGTCCCAACAGGTCAATGAGAGCAGAATAGAAAGACATGATGGCATTGCCCATGTGCACCACCTCCTCTTCATCATCACCATCTGCAGACCTAACAGTGGGAAAGTGTTGAGAAAAGAGGAGGAACATTTTTAAAGGGCAACAGAGCAAAGACATAAAGCAAGGTGGGATGAGCAGCTAATCTTAAAGGTAAGTCCCCAGCATTGATTTGATAAGCTTTGCTTGATCTTTATGGCTTACACATCAGAGCTGACTCCATGCACAGAGCCCGGCAGGTCCAAAGCCGGCGTCTCAGAGATCTTGATGGCTTCCTTCATGGCAGCCAGCAGCCCGTTCCCTCCCTCCCCCCTCAGGGCAGGTCCGAAACACTCCGGACGACGGATGAGCAGCTTGACCACAACGCTGGAGTTCTCCTCCACGCTCTCACCTTGAAGGAAAATATAAAATCATATAAGACACACAAGAAAACACGTGTTTTAAATCATGTAACACATATGGGCTCTCTAACATTAACACACTGAGCCTCAGGCACAACTCCGGGCAGACTTTCCCCTTAAGCAGCTGAATGGAGATCTTTCAGACTTAGCCTTTTCTGCAATGCATATGTTAAAAGGAGGAATTGACAGAGAGTGTGAGAGAGAGAAAGAAAGAGAGACAGGATGGTGACTGCAGTCATACCATTGACAAAGACAGCAAACCGCAAGAAGGAAAGGTAACGCTCCCCCTCGATGGGGTTCCAGCCGATGTCTGGGTAACCTTTAGCCAGGAGCATCGGACAACTCTGGAGACCGCAGCCTGCCAGGTAGGTGACCACCTACGCGGTCCAACACATACACAACATCCCATATAGGTCAGTACTTATCAAGCTTTTATCGATTCCTCATAGGTGATTTCAAAATGGGTTTTCACTTTACGAAGGGTCAATGCGTGTGAAGGTCTGAGCTGAGTCTTACCTTGTCCAGGTCAGGTTCCTCCAGGGCCAGAGCCAGGCCGTTATTGTCCATCACAGAGGAAGCAGCCACATCCAGGGGAGTGGAGCCCCTCATGGCCGGTGAAGCTACAAAACAAAGAACACTTCTGTAGTCAAACATTTACTCTGCTGTATTAGCCAGCGTCTACGTTCATGTGTCAGTAAAGCATTGTGAAAACAGCAGGGGGGGGTGTTTCCTCTCCTTCTAAAACAGCTGGTTAACACTAGTGTTGAATGAAAGTTTCCAATTTGCAAAGGACTTTTATACCAATACCAGGCTCTGCAGGGTCCATGGGAGTCAGTTTACGCAGCACTGTGCATTAAAACAAATCATCTATAATACTGCGGTTATGGCTTATTATTTACTTTTTTTGCAGAATTATTAAGAATTCCCTTTTTTGCTCATTCTAGCACCTGTCTTATTGTCACTCATTCTCTAGTGTGTGTTTGTGTTTGTCTGTGTGTTCATGACTGCATGCGTGTGTGTGCATCCAGGGGAGACACTCTCTCTCCCCCGCAGGGTGCTGCTCTGAGACTGTGGCACCGCCATCTTCTAACAGAGTGGAAGATGAGTCGATAGATTCTCAGCACTCAGACTCACAATCACACACGCGTCCTCTGAGGTGCGAGGAAAATATATGTGAGCTCAGAGGTGCAGAACAAGTCCTGTGATGGCAAAAAGGTGAAAAT
This sequence comes from Amniataba percoides, assembly GCA_037176925.1. Taxonomy (NCBI): domain Eukaryota; kingdom Metazoa; phylum Chordata; class Actinopteri; order Centrarchiformes; family Terapontidae; genus Amniataba; species Amniataba percoides. Next base: position 14,127,157 of record JBAJHX010000115.1, read on the forward strand.
GATGAGAACGCTGGCAGTTTTTAGATTTCTTTTATCCATCGCAGAGCTGCTATGTTTGGTCCTTTGAGAGCGTATCTCACACTACATCTTCTTTAAGGACATACTCTAACTTGTCCTGTACATTTTGGCTGATTCTTGCTCGTGTGGTCATTATTCAGTAAAAATATTGCCGTAGCTCTGCATCAGTTGTCATTTGTCTAATCCTTAAGTAGCATGGATGATAGTAAGAGCAGCAGCTAAACAGAGATGAGAGAGAGGTGTACCCACCGAGGCCAACGCTACTATTCTCCAGCAGGTAGCTGAGGTGGTCGAACATTGCTTTCTGGTTCTGACGGCTGATTCGGCAAAAGTAGCACAGGAAGCGACAACAGCTGGCCACCATCTTTGGGAAGGCAATTTCCTGTGGGATGGCACACAGAGACTAAGTAGAGTCAAACATCTTTGCTGGTTGGGTCTGAAAATTGAGAACTGTAGTGAAAACAAGAATATATGGCTTTGAAACACTCGACTGTATATATATGAAGACAAATATAGACTGTTTACATGTCTAGACACTGCAAACAAAACAAACAAACAGGGATGTGATTCCAAGAGGTTTTTAAGAGGCTGCTGCTTCATTCTGGGTACCGAGTTTATTGTAATGACTTTTTCTGGGCTTGTTGCGATAAAGCCCCCCCTCCCGCATGTCTTTGTCCCTAATTAACGTCTAGAAGGGCTGACACCTTCACACGCTGCCAACCAGCCAGCCAGCCACACTCTGCCCTTTCTGCCCTCCTTCCCAGACACTGATGCTGTCAGCCCGAGGAGAAAGCCCACCTATTGGGACCACGTCTTCATTAATGCTCGCTCACCCTGCGTCCATGCTTCAGGCACAAATTACAGCATGCAAAAACTGGACTAAAACACGGTCTGTCTCAGCGAGCAGCATCGTTTCTGGCGAGGCAGTGCAGTGAGCTCAGTGGGTGCCTCTTCAGCAGCCCGTGTGAGCAGAGATAAATGTTGAGGCAGAAGTTATTAAACCTGGGACTTGTCTCCTCCGAGTACATTGACCATGACCTCCATAACAGTCTCGTGCATGCCCAGTATTCTCATCAGGTTGGGGTGCTGGTAGAACACTTTGTTGTTCATGATGTCACTGGAGAGGGAAAAAAAAGATAATAGATACTTAAAAGTAAAGTTGAGCCTACTACTAATAAAAGTAGAACTCCTCTGAGGCAACCCAAGCCTACCCGAGTCCATCAATCATGAGCTTCTCCTCCTCTTTCCCCATCCGCACTGACAGCAGAGATCTGATCTGACCGAGGGAGGCCAGGAGGTTGATGGTGTCCTGGACTGAGGCGGCACTGATGGTGTAAGTCTTCCTCATGGCCCGGAGCAGCTCCCCGATGCTGTCGTACTGCCTCCTCAGCAGGCTGAACATCTTGCGGACCAGCTCTGGGTCCAGGATGTGGCACTCCTGAGCCCAGCTGACCATCGTCTGAGAGATCAGCTCCTTGAGGTTGGCTGTCAAAAATGAAAGAAAGATTACCAATAGTTTCCTTTAATGTAAAGGAACTTGCTTTTTCGTGAAAGGTAGCATACTTGCTAAAAACAAGCCTGATATTTTTACATTTCAGCTAAAACGATCAAATTGATAAACTAACACACTATGTTATATTTATAATATCTTTTTGACCATTTAAACAGACAAATCAGCGATGCCAATCTGCTGCTGGAAGCAACACTGATGATGAACAGTGAACAGGGGTGCAAAAATGCTCTGGAGAGCCGAGGTGAAGTCCAGAGTTGGATAGTTATTCTCTGTGGGTTCATCAATACAGATGAGCTCATTCGCATCAGACGCAGTAATTTGTCATAATGAAAATAATGATTCCTGCAACTTTAATGTTGCATAGTTGAGTGTATCTCCAGACAGTATTCAGAGATCTTAAGAAATATATTATTGAACTTTGAATGAAGATTGCAATAAAGAATATAAAGCTGTGTGTGAGTACGGAATAATTCATTATGAAGGAGTGTATTTGTTAAACAGACTTTTCTCATTTTCAACATTAAGATACGTCTCCCTTTGAAATGGAATATACTGTAACCTTCCTTCCATTAACTGAGGAAACACCAAGGCAAACTCCTTATGGTATTTCTCCTTTAAACACACATAAACAAACACAGACCAACACAAAGCTCGATTAGAGTGATGTTAAAAGGCTGGATGCTTCCATTTTCACACAAGCCTTACTTGAGCGCTAATGGAAAAAAATTAAGAGCTGCAATTCAAAGACAAAAAAAAAGACACACAGCTTGTTGAAAGTCTTTCATGTGGTCTGAGTTAAGTTAACTGGACATCACGCATGTATCAGCCACCTCTACAAGCCTCTAAAAGAGAGGTAATCAGCCACGTTTCAACGACATCAGAGTTATTTTTGCTCTATTCTATGAAAAAGAAAATACAGTTAGCTCATTCATGAAAAGGCACATTTTCAGCAGAGCGGAGAGGAAGCCCTGTTATGTAACAAATAAACGAGGGGAAGTGGACGAGGTATTAATAGTTCTGTACGGTACAGCATCCTGCCTCTGTGGTTAAACGGGGACATTTGTTTGGACAGTTCGTATGTGGGGTACCCTTAAGGCTTCATTAAAACTGGATCAATAGGGTGTGTGTGTGTGTGTGTGTGGGGGGGGGGGGGGGTGCATATTTGTGAGTCTGTTCTTGAGGTATGAATTCACAGAGGGGGGAGACATCAATTAAACAATTCACAGCCATAAAAGATGGGCCCATTTAAATGCAATTGATTTCCTTAAAAGTATTGCAATTAGGTGATTGTGTTTTTAAGACCCCCGTGTCTGTATGGTTGATTGGATCTGTTGGTTTTCCAAAGACTGTTTGACACCAGGTTGTCAATCACTGCAAGGGTGTGTGTGTGTGTGTGTGTGTGTGTGTGTGTGTGCGCGTTTTGGGTGGTGGGTGGGGAGCCAGCAGAATGTCACAGTCAGCGGTAAGCGATCCTGCTGCCGAGAGTTGCGTGGGTGTCAGAGAAAGGGCAGAAGTGCCAGCTTGCTCCAAAATGAGAAGCGACATTTCTTCCTCTCAGCCAAGATGCTTCACAACACCTGACTCTCATTCTGTCACACCATCAAACACACTTGTCGGTTCCCTCTCTGTCTGTTTCGCTCTTGAATACACCCCTCTGGCGCTCCCCCCGCCCACCCCGACTACACACCCGACAAACAAATCTGAGCGGTCTAGCGTTACATTGATGGGAGCCAGCGGTTTTTATGGCATGAGAGTTCACACACAGTCGCTACACACTCACACACACACACACACACACACACACACACACAGGCACATTTCTTCTAGGCAAGTCATCATGTCTGAGCATTAAATGCTTCTGGTGGCTAAACCATTCATCAGAGGAGGAAAACGACTCCTGCGCTCCTCTTACTTCATTCCACGGAAATAATGGCAAAGACGACGGCGCCTTTTGTATCTTCAGGGTCTCGGTGAGCAAGATGATGTGACTGGAGGAGAAGTTATGGCCGGAGCGCAGAATAGATCATGTCATCCTCACCCCGGCCATCCTCCTGGCAAATGCTCTTTTCTAGACACCAACTGCAGACTTTGGTGATCCCTTGACGTTTCCTGTAGCTTTACCACCACAGTGACATTGGTGGTTTTGAGTTAAATGATTTACATTTTGAATTAAGGTACATGCATTCGTGTTCCTCAGAGGATGAACTGGTAGAGCTTTCATTAATGTTTAACTTTTCATCTTGCGCCAAAATTCTGTCCAGTACTTTTGTTTATGGCTAAATGCCCACTAAACCAATCACATTCCCATCAGCCACTGCCAATATCCAGTATATATAGTCAGAAAATGATGAAAATGAATCATTTTTAGCAGATATGAGAATTTGCCTGCAGCGATTTGAAATAATTCCACTCCCTTCCTGCTTTCTGGCACCTCCAGCTGCGACAGAAGTAGATGTGATGCTCCTGAACTGCAGCTGCCACCACAAACCAGCCTTCCAATCAATCAGCCCGTACACAACACCCTGCGGAGACCGCCACCACCCAAAGCACTCTTTTAAGGAAAATTACACACTTCTCTATTTTCATCCGGCCTCGCTCCTCGGAGATCACTGCGGTGCTCTTATATGCTCCAACTTCAGGGTCACACCGAATCTCAGTGGAGAGATTGCCTTTCAGCGTCTGCAGTCAGCAACGCATATTTCCGCCCAAATTTATCCATCTGCAATTTGGCCACTTCTTGTTGCCAGCATTGCTTTCAAGAATAGATGATGACAGTATGGCGATGGACGGATTCTCAGAAGTAATAAAACACCCTGTTTTACATTAGTTATCTCTATCCAGGCAATTAAAGGCAGACACACGTGTCCCGTTTTATTGCAAGAGCAGGGTAATTTTCAAGAAAGGTCATATATAACAGAAAAAATTGCTGCAATAAATGAAGACGTGTGCTAATAAATAACTCGAAACATCCAACAGTGAGCAGCAGTTTCAAATAACACACCGCTCTCTACACTGAAGGCCAAGGCAGAATGCATTTTCTTACCAATTAAGTAATAATTTGCAATCAGCGACTTGATTGGTGGTCTCTCACACAGAGTGCTACTTGAGATAGAAAATTAGATACAACTTGTTCTGCATTTGTACTGTTGTGGCACCCGGGTTATTGAGTGCTGTGATTGAAGCAGTTTTCGCTCCCGTGTGTTGTGTCCGTGCGTGTCCGTGTGTGTCTACGGGTTTAATCAGGTGAAGGATTTGGTTTTTATCACCAACGTGATTTCTCTCATCTCCCCTCTCTCTTGTCTCCCGGAGCGGCTGACGGAAGGCGCTCTTCACTCTGGAGCCTCTCCTCCGCCTGGCTCTGCATTACCATAATGAAATTGAAAAGAAATTGAAATGGAAATGACTGCCACCCGGTGACTCAGTCCACATGACACTCGCAGACAAATAGAGGCGAGTCAGAAGGGGCTGGAGCTGCAACACAGTAGCTCCTGCTTTTAATTCTCCCCTAACACGAATGGAGATCTTGTACAAAAAGGGGGGAAGGAGACCGTAAACGCGCAGAATGTGGCAGGGAGTGAATGAAAAACAAGCGTGAGAGCTTGCGCTTTTATAGGAAAGTAACAAATGTTGTACAAACACTATAGACACAGAATACAACAACTTCAGTGTCTTCCTTGAGGACCCTTTTTACTCTTTTTACTGGGCAAGTTTTGGACTTGAAAGCAAAAATCTTGTGGAAAAAAAAGTTTCCCAACACTTCACCCATCTTCCTGCTGTTTCAGCGTGTTGCTATAGTTACAAGACCCAAATGCTTTCTAGAATATGAATTTAGATCCAGCATTTAAAGTGTGTGCATGAAAGAGCTTTAATCAACACCCTCCAGCCAATCAAAGATCTATCTTCCAGACGCAGGTATTACTGATACAGCAGGCGCACTACTGCATCGCTGGCATCATCAAATAATACTACAAAAACAGTGACTCCCTCACATGGTGCCGCTTGCTCCTTCTCTGTGGGCTCCTCCGCTTTGTGCGCCTGGCCTTTGATCTTGTTCACCAGCATTAGGAGGCGACCTTTGATGGATGTATCTTGCTCGTCTTCGTCTTCCTCCATGGGGATTCCTGCGCGACACAAACCGACAGAGATGCTATATACACACTGAGAGTGAAGCATATTAAAGCAATATCTCTGCCGAGCATAGCCTCCTGTGGGCTTAGCAGACATGTCATGTATATAACACATACTATGGGGTGTATATAGTAGCTCCTATTTCTTTGCATTTTTTCATTGTGGAGGGTGACGTGACAGGTCGGTGCTACAGTGTGTGGCATGGCTGAAAGTGCCATTAGATCGGTTGTGCCAGACAGGGTTGGGAAATTCAATTATTTATCAAAACATCAAGATGTCAGAGCTATCGGAGAAGCACTGAACTAAAACCCCTCCCCTCAGACAAAGAGAGATGCAGAGAGGGGAAAAAGAAAGCGTTCTCCGAGAGCAAGCGCTGGTGCAATTCAGCTGATGCTGAAACAATGGCAGCTCGAGAAATAGACGGAAAAGGCACAATTACTGTCTGTTCATGCTGCATTTGTGAAACATCCGTAATAAGTTTGAAATCGATTGAAACAATATAAGATAATTGTACCAAATTGAAAAGATTATTTCATAATCTTTCATACATAAATATCATAAAGGTTTTTTTTTTTGCAAGATCTACATCTCACCACAGTGGAGCTGCAGCTGGTTGTGAAAATCATACAGCTCCTCCTGGATGTCTGTCGGACACGGACAGTCCTCGCCCATACTGAAGGTCAGCAGCATGTTGATCTGAAATATGGAAAAATTAAACACTTTCATGCACAAAACAATATCTGGTAATTCTTCCTGTTTTTAGTTTCAGAAGCAATTTGATGTGATCTCTCAAGATCTGTGAGGAAAAAAAAGGACACCGA
>JBAJHX010000115.1:14133736-14148297 GCA_037176925.1 Amniataba percoides
TAATTCTTCCTGTTTTTAGTTTCAGAAGCAATTTGATGTGATCTCTCAAGATCTGTGAGGAAAAAAAAGGACACCGAACTACTCAAGTGGCTAATTCTCCCTCTGTACTCGCAGACCGAAGGACGCCACGAGAAGTCATTAAAGTAGCTGTGAAGCGCTGAACTCTATCTCCAGCTGTGACCCTAAAAGGATACTGTATGTATGTGTGTGTGTGTGTGCACGCACAGTTGCACTCTCACTCAAGCAATGACACCACAGACAAAAAGGATGAATTCGCCTTGAGGCTTTGTTCAGTACACACACACACACAAAGACAGTGCTTTCAGAGACATTTAGAGCAAGGACCGGCTCTCATTCACTCTGGGTCGTGGAAGCAGTGAGCAAATTTGACAATAGAAGACCTAAAAAGGGAAACTGAGGGTTGGGAGAGAAATTAGCCATGTATGTGGGATATTACAGTAGTTATGTAACGTTATCTCGTTACATGCATCATTTGAAGCAGTGAGCCTGCAGGATTTCTTTGTGGTCAGACATTAAAGATTGATTCATCGGTTCCTGGCATTTACCCCCCGTGGCCCTGCGGCTGATTTACACCTTTATGTCACATAACTGTCAGTGAGGTCACATGGCAGACATGTGACAGCTGTCAGAATCACATGAGCAGAGGTGCAAATTGTCGTGCAAAAGCCGGGGTGAAGATGTCACAGCTGCACCATGAGTAGGTGAAAAGTGGTGTTAGATCAGCGGTTTACCAGAGTGTTTCAACCACCTCATCACACTGATCCATACTGATTTATTTTCATGGCACGCCTCCATGTTCAAGGACCTCGATCCTCCCCCAACCTCAACCTGAAAGGCAGGCTAGCCAGCCAGAACATAGATATCATTTCTATATATATATAAATATATATAATACATAAATGTAGTTCATGTAAATGCTGCATGCTTTTTTTTGGTGTGATTAGACACATAAACAAATTGTGGCCTCTACATGAGGCACCAGTTGGTTTACATGCAGGGAATGAGTGATTAGGTGCAATTCTTAATAGCTAGCAGACAATTGGCTGGCGACCTGAAACTTGACTGAACTTGTCTGCATCACTTACGTCACTGTTTCTAATGTTTATTTCCTTCGGCCGTATCTCACCTGTTCTTGAGGGGGCGATCTGAACTCTTTGGTCTTCTTTGCAGTCACAGCAGCGGACATGTTGAGAGCCAACATCAGCTCATTGTAGCGGAACTTCTGGTTGAACTGCAGCTTGGAGACGAAGTTGTCGGAGAAGGACACGATGGCCTCGATGCGGTGCTTCAGCTCGCAGTCGCAGAAGTAGTGGAGCAGCTCGCACATCTGGGGAGCAGACACAGGGAGGAGACAAACAGCAAACACACGTTGCATCACTGCTGCGCGCCTAGACGCAGCTGTTACGAGGCAGTCTGTTAGGAATACATACAAACAGCCTTATGGCTTCACATTATCCCCCTTATTAAATAGACATTTTTACCCAAGAGATCATTTGTTCAACACGAGACAGAACCATTTCATGTTTGACTGACTTCTGAATGGGTCTATAATGGTGGAGCAGTTATGGAGCATGTGATTGAGAGCACAGCTGTGTTAGTCTTTCAGAGTGAATTGGCACTTGTAGATGGAAATGATCATTGATTTTATATGTTTTTGTGATTCACATGAGGGTTTAACACACATGAGATGATGCCGGATGTGTTCATGTGCGCTCTTTACTACCTGTAGTTTGACAGGCTCGGGCAGCCTCTTCTCCAGCAGCCCTTTCAGTGGCTGTTTAGCATCTTTGGCCGCCTCCTCCTCTCCGGCTTCCACCGCCTTCTCCTCCGCGCCTGTGAGTCCTTCTTTGTCTGTGGCCCCCACAGCTCCCTCCTCGCGCGTCTCCCTGAAAACGTTCGGGTCAATCAGCAGTAAGATCTGATGAACGTCCTCACTGATGAGCACACCCATAGTCAGCAAGGTGCTAATGAGTTTAAGGATTGGCACGAACTGGTACTCCACACATCCTCCGACGGGATCTCGGATGTGGTGCCCTCCACCCTGGACGGCCTCTGTCAACATCAAAATTGCTTTCTCCTTCAGCGCGTCCAGTGGGACTTGGGGGCTGTAGAGGTGCTCTCGTTTGGTGCTGACAAAACAGGGCGGGGTAAAGTTGAGGCGCGGTTTGAGCGAGGTGCTAAGCCCCACCCCTGGAGGGAGGTGCTTTTTGGAGGCGTCTGAGAAGAGGCGAATGGAGCGAGTCTCAGCCGTGACGGGGATGATGAACTCGTCTTTCATCATGAGCCGCGCCTCTTTGGCCGTCTCCAGGTGGATGCTGATCAGAACACTGTAGAAGCCCTCGCGCAGCATGCCGGACAGGTACTGATTGTCGATGGTGTATAAGAGCTGTGATTGGTCCAGGTGGCTGCAGAGGGCGTGGGCCACACGGGTGTTGCCAAGAGCGCAGAGGGCACAGTAGAGCTTCAGGGTGTGGTAGTGGAACATCCTCAAGTCCTCCTGCTCAGACAGCTCCATGATGTCGACACACCTTTGAAAAGAAGTGAGAGAGGATTAGCTAAATACATCCTGAGGACAGACAGGTGTTACTTAACACAGAGGACGCTGAAATGAAGGTTGTTAAAGGTTCCCTGTGGAGTTTTTGACCTCGAGTAGTCCCATGAAGTTATGAATTTCATGAGTGGATCAAACTTTGTTTACCTTGTGCCTGTGCACACGTCACGCAATGTTTCAAAATATTTCACTGATCTACAGGTGACACTAACACGCATAGATATGTGGAACACAGTTAAATCAACTGATTGACAATTTATTGTGCAACATGAACTAATATATATTGACAGATTTTTTTATTTTTTATTTTTTTTATTTTTTATCATTATTCTTATTGTGTGTACTATTTTGGGACGAACAATACATGGTCAAATTTTTTTCAAATCTAGCAATTAACTTTATCTGAATGAGAAGTCATCAGCGTACAAAGATTGCAATTCAGCTTCCTCAAAAAGATTTACTCCAAAGAAAAGCCCTCCTACTCCAACTTGTATGTCGACATATTCAGCAAACAATTCACTGGTCATTTCACATTTCACTACTTATAGATCCAGGAATCAAACCCAAAGTCCAACTAGGAGCAAATGTATGTCCGTCTAAAAATCAGCACACAGCTCTGTTCTTGTATTTTCTGAAACTCTGCATCCTTGAAGAAGAGTTTAATATGGGGAAGACACATTCATCATAAAGTTGCAAGTACATAAAATATCCAAGAACTTTAAACTTTTTGACAACAGACTCTAACGCTTTACCTGCTGAACCTGCCAAGATTTTAATTCTAACTTCACAGATCATAAATTCAGAGTGAAATCCAAATATTTAGATTTAGGTGTACAGTTTTTTCTACTTCTTGGAATACCTCTTTCCTTGAAATGAACACTGTGATTTACTTTGATTTATCAACAACCTCCATCCATAACACGAGCTCTTGACAAGTTTAACATATTTAGTAAATAAAGTAGAGCAATGTCACCTGCATGCAACAAAATGCCTGTAGTAAAATAATTCAAATGTAAACCTCAGAATCAGACTCTTTAACTTAAAGAGCCAAGTCATTTACATATAATGTAAACAGGGGAAAGAACATCACCTTTTTAAACCCCAAGAGGAGTACAAACCTATCCTTTTATATATTTTTTACTTCTGTACAAGCAACACAACAAGTTTAGCTATTTGTTCTTCTTTTTCTGCTTTCTTGCCAATTCACAAAATTCAACAAGTTATGATTTTAACTGGAGTGGTTGTTCCCCCAATAACCTAGATATAGACTGAGTCATCATATAAGCACACTCAGCCACGTGCTGTACCTGTTCTCCTCGGGTATATGTACAGCCAGCATCTGCAGGGGCTCCACACACTGGACCACCCAGCCGTGTCTTTCATTGACTCTGGCTGTTTCCACCTTGAGGAAGGTGTTGGGCATGCGGCTCCACAGCACGGCGTTGATGGTCTGGACGTCCAGGCGGGGCGGACACTGGGGCACCGGGTTCTTGTGTTCGCTCTTAAAGATGGCTGACGACAGAGGCATGGCGTTCTGCAGAAGGAGAACAAACGCAGATGGGTACGAACAATGTCAAAAAAGTAGTTAAAAGGCTTTATTTGCTCATTAGCCACCCCGACCTCCACACTTTTACTTTTTGCTACAGGCACACTGTCTTCTGCTCTGGAACGGAAAGTCACTGTGAACTGCACGTACAAATGACGCAGGCATTTTTCTAAAGAAGAAGACAGCCACAGTCTGTCTGTGAGTTATTTGTCATGTTTATTGTGTCAGTGCTACATTTCCTGCTTAGTCATACAATCTCCTATTTTTTCTCTCCTTCAAATGACTGACAAGTATTGTTGACGATGCTCTCGGTGTCTTTGGTGTAGACGTAAGCTTGCAAAAATAATATCCTCAGTCGAGATGGAAGTTGTGCAGCTGCATATTAAGAATTGCGTGAGGCAGAATGAAGTGCTGCAAGCAAGATTCAAATGAAAAGGAGCACACTTTAAGCTCCCTTCTTGTACGTGCAAAAAGGTGGATGTAACAGAATAAGCAAGAGACTTTACCTTTATTTTAGCCAGCTCGAACTGGAAGAGGTTGGGGCTGGTGGGTCGCACAAACACGGCGGGGAAAAGCTTGGTGTTTGGTTCCACCTGGAGCACAGAAAAGAGCAGCGGTTTAATTTTAGGGCCCAAACAGGAAGTACACATCAAAAGCTTGAGAAGCGGCAAGAGAGCATGACTTGCGGAAAGCAGCTTAATGATGCATCATGAAGCGCCACTACTTAGTGCGTGCGTGTCTGTGTGTGCGCGTGTGTGTACATGATCATTCGAGAGTGTCGGCTGGAGGGATGACTCAGCGCCGTGTGAGGCCTCACAGAGTTTCAGTGAGGGAGAACATAAGAAGATTATAACCCTTGAAAGGTCCTTTAAGATTTAGTTCTCAGAGTACATCCGAACAGGCAACGTCTAAGTCTGTGAAATTCAACAATGCAGACGTCACTGCTCTGTTAGAAAATATGCAAAGACAGAAGACGAGTGACTTTCAAGGTCAACGAGATAAACTGCAGACTGACAGAGTAAAGAACGGACGGACAGTTAGAAGGGTAATCATTGTGACTTACAGGTGGGTGGATGCACTAATGAATAAATGGCTAAATTAAATCTTAAAGGTAGTCTTCTGTATTCTGCAAGTCTTTAAAAAGTTTGAAAACACCCCCAAATAAATTCAAGATCTTCCAGCACTTTCCACTGCATGTCCAATATTTACATTTATACATAATCTTGTTATCCACATCAATAGAAACTATGTCTACTTTATAAAACATGATATAAAATAATTCTGGACTTCATGTCTCTTCACGAGTTTGCTTGCTTTACTCCTTTAGGCTGGACAATGTTTCACATACTGTGCTGACTACCTGGTAGGACGTGGATATCTCCTTGCCATTGACAGTGAATGTCACCAGGCCGGTGGCGAGGTCAATCAGACAGCCGATCTCAAGGTCCACGTTGCTGCGACTCGAGGTGTGAGCGGCGTTGGTCACGTCCCCACCCCACACCATGTAGCAGTTACTCCTCCTCACACTGTCAGAGTGCAAATATCAGCCTTTGATCTTCTTTGAAAACAGTGACACATTTACTGTTAAACAGTCGCAACAGGAGTCTCACCTCTCATGGACTCGTCCTCGCTCGTCACCCAGGGTTACGGTGACTGTGCGGTTTTTGCTGAGGTTGAAGTTGTTGCTATAGTAATGGTAATCGGGGGTCACCCATCCAACCCACACGCCGGCCGGGTCCTGACCAGCGAAGACTCTTACCGAGTGGAAATACTGTAATGGACAAATGTAACAGTTAGTCAGCAGTAAAGGAGCTGCAAACAAAAGATGTTCTTTCAAAAAACAAAAAAAGAAGATTATTATCAGTTAATACCGTTGTGATGCTGCTGTAGTCCACTCGTCTACTTTCATCGCTGTGCCTCACAGATCTCAATGGATATCTGTCAGAAACCACATTCAGCAGGTGATCAAACATCTGTATCCATCACTTCAAATATTTGCAAACAAACTGTAACCGGACTTGAATGGTTAAAATAATGTCATGATTGTAGATTGTAGATTTGGTGGGTAAAATGCAGTAGAATAAGATACTTCCAGTATGGAGGAACCCCTTGATTCTGGTTAGGTGAGTACCTGTGTTTGACTTTGAGGGTGTCTTCCTCGTGGACTCCGTTCATGTCCACAACAGGACTGATTTTGAAGACAGAGTGAAACTCTACAGGCATGCTGAGACGACAAAACACCATGTCAGCGTTACTGTTCTGGGTGCCAAATGTCTTGTGGGTGACTTTGAGACATGGGGGGCTGTCAATGGTGCCGTCAATCCTGGTTACCTGCAAACATGAAGAAAGTCTTTGTAGTCAAACGACAATGTGGTAGTTTTGACTGACACAAGCATTCCACAGCTTTTGTTCTTACTGCGATGTGGTTGTGGTCCTTCGGCACGTTGACAAAAGTGGGCAACCGCTTGCTGAACCACATGGTGACCTCTCGGTTCATGTTGACAGCGAAGGGTTCAAATCCTTCCTGAAGGCCACACATGGTGTAGTACTTGAAGGTGCTGGCATCTTTCCCCAGATTCATGCGGCCCACCTGAGCCAGACCGAGGCTGCACACTGGAATGAACCCTGAAGGACGGCCAGAGGAAGCGGAGGAGAGGAGCGGTAGGAGGAGAAAACAGAAAAGACTCTAAGAACACACGCAGCAGGATGGGAGGGAAAATCAATCCAGCTTTTTCAAAAAGGCAATTTGCAAGTGTCACATTAAATAAGGGCGATTTTGTTACAGGGAGCCACTTATTCTTCACTTATATCCACAGCGTGGTCATTCGAGGTTAATGCTCTTTGGCCTGCATGTGAAAGCTTCATTAAAACACGGGTGACCAACAACTTTCAACAATCACCTCATCACTCCGACACCCCCTGACTGTTGCCACACGTCATATCCACATTTACATGCACCGGCTCTCTCACCATCCTCGGTTTCAAAGTCAGTGAAGCAGAGTTCGGAGCCCTTGGTGGTGATGAGGATCTCTCCATTTAGGGTGAAGATCATGGACTTGTCCTCCATGTTGATCATACAGCCCACCACGTCCCCGGCGTGCCAGCAGCGACCGAACAATCGGCTGCCCATGTTGAGACAGTGACCCTGTACATGTACAGGCATAAATCAACACTCAGGAGCCGATTATAGCATAAATACAACAATAACTGTCCACCTCGTGTCATTTATTCTCATTTCTATTCTTCTTAAAAATGTATTTTCTAATGAAGTAAGATTACCCTATAGAGCTCCAGAAGGTTTTCCCTTCACGATTGAATGCTGAATGAATATCTGGTGATGGATTTAGGTCCACCTTACCCTGTATCCATCAAAGACGAAAGCAAGCTCATCCGTGCCAAGCTCCACGTCTGGCTTGCATCCCGGTCTTGCCCAGCCCACTCTCATGTCTCCTCCCGTCACGGCCTCAAATTCAAAGTACCACTTCCCGGTCTTCACCGCGTACGTCCTCTCGACTCTGAAGAAGCGGATCTTGTCGATGCTGAGCCGCTCGACCACTTGTCCTGCTGGGTGGAAGGAACAGCCGCAGCGTCAGGTTGTGGACGGCTGCCTCGGAACCATCAGAGTCCTCTCAAACGAGCGAGGAAATGGAGTAATGGGGCCATTAATTGCAATAAAAGCCTAAAATTGAGTGAGGTTAGAGGCTGCTCTTTTTCACCGCTGACTGAAAGGGAGTGGGAGGCAGAATCCTTTTATCTGCACTGGAAAATTCAGTCACACTTCAGTCACCATTCTTTGTCATGAGCATTTCATCAGTTTTTAATTCGGATGACTGTGCATTCTGATACGTCCGCGAGTCAAACTCACCGCCTTCCTGGTCCGAGGGCTCGATGTTGTACCCATAGCCGATCAGGGTGCGGATGGCCTCCCTCAGGCTGTCCCTGTTTGACTTCTTGGTGCGCTCGTCCAGCAGAACGTAGGGAACCAGGCGTGGGTTACGTTTACTCTTTAGATCCTACCGGAAGAGGAGGCCACTCAGAAAAAAACTGTATGCATCCACTTACTGCAAACAAATTCCTGACTATCTCATCAGCTGTGGGCCGGCTCGAGGAGGGGCCAGCTCGGCCGTAAGACTGCTGTGTTTGTTGCGACTGTGCTGTCAATCCCTGTAATTGAGAAGTTAATTGGCCATTTATTGCCATTACTGCTGCCCATCACTTCCTCTGTCTATCCTGTGTCATTTCCCAGAGCAGTAGTCCCAAGGGGCGACCATGGTAGTATCATATTAATACCACTTAAACAGATTTGTGGAGCTTAATTTGAAATCTTGTGCTGGTTATGCTGATCTCAGACTTGTTTGTTTGGTCTGGCATAACAGCTTCCACTGATATCACTAAAGGGATTAATTGGAAACTTTGCAGCTTTTTTCCAAAGCTCTGGTCACTTACAGGGTCTTGTGTCGTCAACTTCACAACCTGATGTACAAACTGGAAAGAGAATATGAGCTCACATCTGCTTTCGAGCATCTCACCACCTTAATGTAGTTCTGGTAAATTTAATGAGACAACTGCATGAACAGTTACTCTGAATCAATAGATGACTTACAGTTTTCACTCCTGTCTATACAGAAAGCTTTGTTTTCCACACTGAAATGAACAAGGCTTTACTCACTTAATGTGGGAAGAATGATTAGACTAATTTCTCAGTATACTGTATCTGGTAAATTAATGCTTTTAAGTGAAAGGAAACTAAACTGACAAAACAAAAAAAACTATGACACATCATGAGAGAAAACAGTAAGTGGAGTATTTTTTTTTTCGGGAGAGTATGTCTTATCCAGTTTCATGAGACCAATACCGAAATACACCAAAAAAAAAAAAGTTTAAAAAAAAGCTAGTGTGTTCAGTTTTACCACTTGTTCAATCAACAGATGAGAGGAGACATTCTGCACTAAATGTGTATTCTTAACAATTCTGCGTCTTGTTGCCCTTTACTGCAGAACATCTCACTGGATAATGGCACACAGCTGGGAAATGTCAGGCCAAACAAACTGTCTGGCATGTGCACCTGTAAAGTACGGACTATATGGGAGGTGATTTAATGAACTATGAAGTGGAAACTGAGAAAAATACCGTAGCAAAACTGAGAACAGGGGGAAGAAATGTCTTTGTTGATATGATCTCTTAATAAAGAAAATGTGGTTGTTTAAAAGTCAAACTTAAAAATAAAAAAAAACCTTGCTTATTAATGATTGTTTTGTTTCCATGTAGTGCATATGAATTCATCCAGTGTACCTGCTGAATGCCATAGGTCCATCCCTGTTTGATGCGGTCCTTGGCCCACACGTTGTGTGCATTCTCTGCAAGTTTGTCCACCAGCAGCTCCTGACCTGGAGTCAGTTTGATGTCAGACAAGTCCAGGGGAGATGGCTTATAACCATTGGACATCATGTAGCTACAGGAAAAAAGAGACTAATTAATGCACATTTAAAGATATGAATGTTTATGGCAGTACCAATAGTCCCTCTAAATTTTTTTTCTAATTTTTTTATTTCTTCTCATATGTCATTTTGTGATTATTATAGACTGGGTTTATATATCACTCACACAATTACAATCAGTAACTACAGAGAGCTTTATAACAAACAGGCTGAGCTTTAAGTAAAAAGCGTGTTACTGAATAGAAGCTTGCACACTTACTTCTTGGGGAGTTTTATCTTTTTGAGCAAACCCTCAGCATTAGGATTAACCTGAACCACACGACAGCCCAGAGCCAGCAGGGTCCTGCGGGGGGGAAAATGACACGAGGTGAGCATTGACAGATCAGGGTTAATCCACACTTTCACATTACTTCTGAATAACAGCAGCAGAGGGGTTAAGCGTCTTCAAATGGAGCAGTGATGGGTTAAATAGTGCACATCCTAATAAGTCAGGAGGAAAAGGCCAAAGAATACCCAGAGGAATTGACCGAATGTGGAGTGCTTTTGACAAATTTTCTTCACACCTTGCGATGGGACAACGTGGCAGTAAAAATGAGCTTGATGTCACAGAGAAACCCATCAGTGTCACCCAGATGTGTCTGCCGCTGCCACAGATCAAGATTAATCACAGCAAACCTCAACGTTCCCCTGCATCATTTAAAGAGCATTTATGGAGAGCACTTATAATAAGTCTCACTGGGACCTTTACAAGCAGAACCAAGAGTTGAGCACTGACAAGTGGAAGAGGGCCAGCAGGCTCTGGGAAATGGAAATGCAGACATATCTGCATTTATTGTCATCCTACTGATCATTTGCATGGGCTCTGGAATTGGATGATGCTCTGTTAAACTCAAACTGATGGTTTCTATGGAAACAAGATATTGAGTGACACACACTGACAGAGGGGGGAAGGGACCTCGTGGGACCAAATACACTGTAGGATCAATATAGACTACATATAGGCAATTAGGGTTTACTACCACATTGAAGCTACTTTAATATTACTGTTTCAACAACATCAAGCTGTTACACATGTTAATACTGACTGGAAATAAAACATCAAAGCCTGAAATTGAAATGAAGTCTGCAAACCGGTACAGGCAGCCAACGTATGTGTGCCTCTACATTCACTCCTCTCACTGCAACACAGATCCATCCCACCTTTTTCATCATGGATGTGTAGTTAAGACCTCAGCCTCACCTGAAAGCTTTGCTGTCACGGCTCCTACTGCTGATGCAACACATCAGCACAGTTCATTTTACACACTCTCGTAATAATATACTCTATGTGAGCTGGCTGATTGTGTCAGTCTAGCTCCAGTTGTGCGTCTGAGGCTCCTAATTAATGCTCATAAATAATTCTTTAAAACAAACATCTTGTCTCATAGTTTGTTTGTTTTTTGCAATAAATCTGTCAGTTTTGCTCTTCATCCCACAGTCTATCTCTCGCTTTTCTTCTTCTTCGTCGTCTTTTCAAAAACAAAAATACAGTGGGGAAAAATCAATCCATAATGCTCAACATACTTCAGAGTTTCTGTTGACATCTGTAGATTGTAGTTCTTTTCAGTTTCTGGCAGCTTGGAGAAATCCACCAAGCATGGATGCTGCCGCTTATTATCGTCCCGTATCTGTGAGAAAAAGAAAGAACAAGCGCACAAACAATATTTCAACTTTCCTTTTTGGCCCACAGTCACTCTATGTGAATGTACATCACGTGGGAAAGTCTACTAAATATATGCATATGAAGTACACAGCCTTGTGAGGCAGTGCTATTGTGAACCAACAAGGAGAGGGGAATGTGGTTTAAATACAGGCTGCTACTGGTTGCAGTGATAAGACAGTCTACTCTAGTGAACATGTTATGAAAGAGGAACAAAGGAGCATGTTTTCTTGGGGGAGATAGAAAGGTGTACAACTGGAATACCAAGTGAGAGGTGTAAGGCCTCTCTCGAGGCTGCACCTTATTCCAAATAATCCCTTTGGCAGTGCTGCTCAGAGGAGGCGGCATGGCAATGGCGGATGTTTACCAAGAAAACATGCAGGGCTGCGTACAGATATGCAGCTGTGTGTGTGTGTGTCCAATGAACACCAGCCAGCTCTTTTGTGAATAGTACAAGAACTCAATGGGAAATCCCTTCCCTGGCCGATCTTCCTTTTACAGAATTACGTTTGTGGAACAAACAAGGAATGAAAAAGGTATTTTTATGCATGCGGCTAAATGACTGAAGGTACTTTGCTCATTATCTCTGCTGTAGGAGATCTCCTGTGAATGCAGCTTTAATTAATCACAATGAACGACAACTACAGATCCCAGAATGAGCTGCAATGGCACCATATGACTCTATATCTAATACTATGTGGACCCGGGCCATCTCTCACCATGTCTTACCACTCTGCTAGAGCCTCTGACTCCCTGAGCTCCAGTAAGAAAACTTATTAACAAGTTCAGATTTCCATTTAAAAAAAACAAGTCTAAAACTGCAGACATCTTCCTTCTAACTTAAAGATGCTGTCGAGTTGTTGGGCCTGAGTAAAAGCAGTATTAATAACGGGGGGTACTGATATGTATGTTTGTATTATAGACATAAGAGCTGTGTTCCATACTACTGTTTGTGTTGTCATCTGTTTCTTTAAGGGCAGAAAAGGTCACTTCGGCCTTTCACTAATGTTCAATGAACCAGAACCAGAAGTCTTTTGCAGAGAAAATGGATAAATTATTCTTGTTTTGACCATGTGAATTACAGGTACAAGGACAAATATAACTGAGGAATTTAGTGGAATAATCCAAAACATTCATTTTAAGTGTTCAACTAATCACATTGGAAAAACACATGGTGATATAAAAGAAAAGCTGGATATTTGGGGAAATACACTTATTCACCTTCTTGCTGAAGGATCTGTATGAAACCAGAACCAGAAGACATGGCTTAGTATGAAGACTAGAAGCGGAGGGAAACAGCCAGCCTGGCTTTCTACATCTCACCCCCAACCACCCCATGAAAAAAAACTCCCACCAACATATATAAAGCTCAATAATTAACACAATGTGTCTGCACTAATCTGCACTCAAAGGCTGAAGTCTGGCTGTATGTTTGACCTGAACAGCTGTTTTCCCCTGCTTCAAGGCTTCATGGTAAGCTAAGCTATGCAAAGCTATGACAGTGGTATTGATCTGCTCATATAATTCAGCAAGAACACAAATAAGCATTTTTCCCAAAATGTCATACTGTAACTGCAGCAACAAACAGGGCAACCTCTGGGTTTCCATTTGGATGACGGATTACGTCTTTAAAGAATCAATAAAATGTCTTTTAAGAGAGGATAAACTAATGCAGACAATTAAAACACAGGCTTTCCTCTTAGTTTATTGCTCTGCTGAAATTGCCAAAACACCCTGTTCTGCCCTTTGGTGAAACAATACTTTGTAATTCATGACTTATACTAAAACACAGACACAATGACTCCGCTACCTACAAACAAACTGGAATGAGGCATCTAAATGAATGGCGTGAAGAGCATCGAGCATGGAAAATGAGAGTGTTCTTTTCCACTTACCCTCTTTTTGGTGTGAACCGCAAATTATAAAAGAGAAAGCAAGATGACGAACAGGCTTTTGATGATCCAATTCTAACACTGCTAACAACTAAGGCATTTCAAGCTGGTCTTCAACTCAAATTTTGTCAAGAAAATGTGTAACTGTGATGTTTACTTCTCCACAAACATGGCAAAATGCATGGATTATGCTTTTCATTTTCAATCCAGAGTGATGGTTTTGTTGCAAGACTGTCATATAGGGAAAGGAATCGTCTGCATATTGCTCACCTTGCCATACGACCAGCCCAGCTCTATTTTGTTCATGCCCCACAGTTCATGGATGTTCTCAGCCAGCTTGTCTCGGACCTTCTCTAAATGAGGCGGCATAACAATCTGAGGGAACAGGCGTGGAGACGTTATTAGGCGAAAAAGTTATTAACACGTTTGTCTGAGGGGGAACCAGATCTCCGCTTTTCTCGCATTGGTTTACCTGGCTTGTTTCAACAGGTGTGGGGATGAAGGAGGCCTGCGACAAGAACTGTGGGGTGCCCAGCAGATCTCTGACCCCATCCACATCCCTCTTGTACTCTTTCACTGGCTCCACCTTCATCTTCTCTTTCGGCAGCAGGGCTTCGTAACACGGAGCGTAACTTGATGGCGGCAGGAACTTAAAGTCGCCATGTCGACCGCCCAACAGAAAGCGCACCCTAAGGAGATTAGATGTTAGTCAGTGGTTGGCTTACTCTATTATTCTATGCACTGAAAAAACAAAAGGAGTTCATTAATGGGAGGAAAATGTTAGTGTAAATATTAATTATATATTAAATCATAACTAATTAGAGAGCTATTAATGAAAGAAGCAGCCAGTGAAAAGACGACCAAGCACACAGCTAAAGGTAGCTGCATTTTCTCCTCTTCAATCAGTCCTAGGCTCTGCTCTTAACAGAGACAAGTTTAGCACTGAGACTGAAAAAAAAAAGTCTCAGGCCATCACTGTGAAGAGGCTCTCCTGAGGCCGCTCAAAATAGCTGCTCAAGTAGTAGTGGTGACGCAACCAAGCCCATTCTGACTGCAGCCCTCAATAATTGAGTCGTGAAAAGATGCGAGGCTGTCATTTTCTGGCACGTTTAAATCCGTGGAGATGTTCACCCTGTTCAGTGGGTCACGCTCAAGTACAAGCTCGAAGGTGTCACGATCCAACCACACACAGGCAATTTCTATGTCCAATGCAGAACGTGAATCAGAAACAGTTAGAGACGGATGAAATGCAACCTCGCGTTTCTTAAACTTCATAGTCAGTTTTTATAGGGCTTTTGTTGGGATCTCTTGAAATTATTGTTATGATATTATAAAAATGAGTTAGCATCTGGTAACACCATTACATTGTAGGAGGAACATGGTTGTATTCATGCTCTCTGAGTCAACAGTGGAG
>JBAJHX010000115.1:14148397-14165655 GCA_037176925.1 Amniataba percoides
TGAGTTAGCATCTGGTAACACCATTACATTGTAGGAGGAACATGGTTGTATTCATGCTCTCTGAGTCAACAGTGGAGATGGCAGTGACAATGGCTGCAGTATGGTCATTAGTAAACTAAATTAGGGATGAAAGAACAGAGCGGGAAGAAGAGAAGAGTGACGTCTGAGCGCCAACTCCCATCTCTGGACCTGTGGTTACTGTTAGAGCCTGGTGACTGTGGTTAAAGCAAAATCTAGAGCTCCCAAGGCCACACACACAAGTGAGTAATACACATTTTAATGATAATTTGATTTTGAAGTTATTTACACTGCCAAATAAACAAGATTTTTTTTTTTTGCAAAGTTTGCAGTGATGAAGATGCCAAAAGGGGGCAAAACTAAATGAAGCCAGATTACTTTTTCTTTCTTTTGATCATCTGACTTGTTGAGGATTGAGTGATATTTTTGTTTTATGTTGAAAATGTCTCAATGACTACTGGATCGTTTGTCTTGATATTTGGTACATGCAGACACTTATATTCATTGACTGTTGTCTTGTTCATTGATACAACATCTAAAAAGCCAGAAAAAAACAGAAAATTCTGCAATTAAAAGGCTTTAACACTGTTGAGTCAATCCTAAATCCTTTAGGAAACTAAATTTGCTGCATCACACACGACTTGCAGTTCCCTTTGCACTGCTCATTAACCGTGAGGTACGATATCACTTTTTGCAAATTCGTTTTCATCAGGCAGTAGCGATTGAATTCAATTTCAAACAGCTTACACAACCAAATAAAATCAGACCTCTTGGCATTGAGTGTCTGCGGGCTTCAACGAGTAAAATCAGTTAATGCAAAAGGCCGCTTTGCTCTACAAAGTCAGAGTCAATCATGGAATCGTGGAAAAACTGCTGGAGCTTGAAATTCCATTTTAAAGTCTTGTCAATCACGCTATCTCTTGTCACCATGGCAACAGAGGAGAATATGAAGCCAGACGGGATTACCTGTGTCCAATCTTGAGGCCTTGAGGATTAATGAATTTGGACCAGTGTGTGGGTGGATTTCATTCAGGGTATGTTTGTGTGAGTGTACGGCACTCCTACACTGTACACACACACACACACACACACACACACACATTTTTTTTTGGCTTCAGCTTGTCCGTCTCATCTTTCTGTGCTTCTGTGTAGCTCATTCATCATCGAAGAATTTCAGAGAGTCTGTTCATTCTCAGGCAAACAGGACAGGAGAAACAAATAAACACTCACTTGACCCCCGCGGAGAAGCTGACAACAGGGAAGAAAAGCCCGTCTGTGTTGAAATTTTCAAACATGCCCTGAACAGGCTGTCCGTTGATCCTGAAAGAGATGCTGGGAGCTCCCAAGTCCAGACAACAGCTCACCACATCCTCTGAGGTCAGGATGTGCTGGTTCATTGACGCAACCGCCCGCGGGACACGACCTGTTCAGGACACACACACAGAGTTATGTGAAATATGACCCGGTGAGCGATGCTGGCACAGATCACGTCTGTCTCACACACACAGGATGAATACACACACTTGTGCACACTAACGCACGCGGGTACACGCGCTCTGGGCAAGGAGATGGTCTCTGCAGGACACTGATTCTGTCTAGACACAACCTGGCTGTAGCCCAGGGTTACCGTTCATCTTTAATACATTCGCTTATCATGATATGAGCTGAGATGAACACACACACTGACCTGACCAGAGGTGGAGTCCATCAAAACCAAACGAGTAGAGGTCATCCCCGACTCCATTGCCTCCCCACCCCTCTCCTCCTCCAGGGTAGGGAGCGTAGCCTTTAGTGTTGGCCCAGCCCACTCTCAGGTGGGAGGGCTCGCTGGTCACAAAGTGGTCCACCTGGTCGATCATCAGCTCATAGTACCATTTCTTATACTGAGCTGAGCCCTCGCTCACCCCCAGGAAGATGTTTGGCCTCATACTGGCAATGAAGTGAAACATAAAATCATCAGTTATCCCTCAGAGGAGGTGAAATATTCTCAGATATTCTCACAGTCATTTGAGATATGTTCTTCTTTTTTTTATTAAAACTAATGAAAAAGCCTGCCCTTAGGACAAGATAATTTAATTCAGGAAGTTCCTAAAACGTGTCGATATCTTGAAACAAGGCAGAGCAAAGCACAGCACTTCACTAGTATCAGGAAAATGAGCCAAAGAGATTTGTGAGATAAATATTAAAATGAGCCCACCCTCACCAAAGTGCCTCTATGCATAGCACAAAGACTGATAGCTGCCCGATAATACTAGATATCAGGAGATTTCAATGTCAAGTACAATCCCACTGTGCAGTGTGTCATCGTCATCAAACAATCATGTAATGGTTGAGAATACATGTACCACGGTCCAGTTAAAAGACCCCGTTCAGTGTACACGATCTATAGTCAACATATTGAGCTTTACATGTCACTGAATTGATCAAAATGCGGTTTATTATTGATATTTAAATATAAATAGTCAAATTATAAAGCATTATGGTAATAATGTAAAAATACAAATAAATTCAGCTGAAGAAGGCTCGCATAATCAGATATTTCCCAGTCATTCTATCCTGCATGAATACTGCTACTAACTCTGAAACACACACAGTGTATTTTCCATCAATGAATATATAAATAAAATGAGGCCATGTTTGACATCCTGCTGATACAGCTGATACAGATTGTTTTGATTGGGCAAATCTTAACTGACTTCCCCTTAATTTTAATGGTTCAATTCAATTTAGAAAATACATTTGAAAGTACCTAATAGTTTAAGGCTCTTTACATATAAATCTAGCGATTAATTTATGAATAGCTGATGCAACACAGCGAGACCTCAGTGTAGTTTTACTTTTAACCACCGTATTTTTTAGATGTAATTTTGACATGTCATTGAAAAACTCCGTGGATGGCGCTCTAACCTCTGGACATCATTGACGAGCTGGGTTTGCAGCAGCAGATCTCTCTTGGGCAGCAAGTGATCACAGATTAGGTTCTGATTGGTTCGCACGGCTACACCGTTACAAACACACAGCGAGCAGAGCACATCCAGAATCTGAAAGAGACAGGAGGGGAGCTGGGTAAATAAGCAACAATATCACAAGAAAAAAAAGCACAACGTTTCCGCAATAACCGATAACAGATTGATCTCATTTTCTCTATTAAACAGTGGGTATGAATCCATGCCTGCAGAAATGACTAATTATCTTTGTCGCTAATCAGCGTCCAGGTTGCTGCTCTAGGGACACACTCTTTCCATGCAACCGTTGCATAATTACTCAGAGATGCTTATTGGGGGCAAAAACATGTCCAATAATATCCCTTTGATGTTAGTTTAACAAAGCCGTAGAATTAAATGGGCCGGGGAGCTCAGCCAAGGGTGACAGGCCAGAGCACCTATGCTTTATCAATGGCCTTTTTCCTCCTCCTCGTCCAAAGCAAAATCCTACATTCAGGCTGATTTATGACCCAGGCCAGCTCCTGATCTCATCTCACTGTTTAACTGATTGATTCATGATGGGGGCACGGTGCAGGCAAACCCCCAGGAGCCCTCTGTCAGAGAAGGAAGTTTGTACGCCGGTAGAAGGTGGGCACGGCGAACGAGTAGCTAAAGAGAAGAAGAGGTGA
Organism: Amniataba percoides; assembly: GCA_037176925.1. Taxonomy (NCBI): domain Eukaryota; kingdom Metazoa; phylum Chordata; class Actinopteri; order Centrarchiformes; family Terapontidae; genus Amniataba; species Amniataba percoides. The sequence goes on from JBAJHX010000115.1 coordinate 14,152,029, forward strand.
CAAAGAGGCCCAAAGGGAACTGTTATGGAAATGAATGTGCATCCAGTGAAGCATTTTGGCGAGCCTAATGAGGAAAGAGCTGGAGACGACGGGATGCAAGATAAACAGGCACTTTCCACGCTAGCTGTGTGCTGTCTTGCTTGGCTAAAAGTTTCCGACAGCATCCGAGTCACTGGATTCATTTCGCTATGCAGCGAGGACACTTGACATTTTGGAAAATACACGCGTTCGCTTTCTTGCCGAGAATTAGATGAGAACATTGATACTGCTTTTACATCTCTGAGTAAAAATGAAGCTGGAGCTAGCAGCTGGTTACCTTAGCTTAGCATAAGAGACAGAAAGGGGAAGCAGCTAGCCTGGCTTGAATTAGAGGGGTCTTGACCAAGATGGAGGTAATGAAAGACTGAGTTTGTCATGTTTGGATAAAGCCAGGTTAGCAGTTTGCCCCTTTTCCAGTCTTTATGCTAAGCTAAACTAAGTGGCTGCAGCTTGCAGGACATTTTTTTACCATAAATCAATGGTATGGTAATCAATCTTATCTCCTCTTTCTTTGTTACTTGGGTTGATGCATCACTCTCCTCAACCACATTATGCGCAAAAATGTAAAGCCCTAATGTGTCGTTATCTCACATCTCTGCAGAGACTGCACATTTGACTGCAGGAGCATCGTTTGCTGCTCACCTTGTGGTTGCGCCCGTGCTTGTAGAGCAGCGATATGATGGACTTGATGTGTCCTCTCTGGATGATGTTGAGGGCCTCGGGGCTCTCAATTAAAATGCAGTACAGAACTTCCAGGATGCCTGCACGGCCGCAAATTCATCAATTAGTCAACGGCATAAGAGAAAGACACACCAGAGGACACTCGTCAAAGAGACATCCAGTCTGCACAGATCAACAGGGAACGTTGCTGCTGCTACATTCTTTACCATACACACGAAAAAGCAGAGGTACCTATCATTTTTAAGCAAGCAGTGTCATCTTTCTACATCTTTTAAGACTCGTATCCCTGTTGAGGGAAGCTAGATTGCCATTAAGGGAGCTGGAGAGTTCAGTGGTGTCTCTTCAACAGAGAAAATCCAAGATATCACGCAATGGTGTTTCAACTGAAGGCTCAGTAAGTGCAAGAATTATAATAATGAGAATACCTGAAGAAGACTCCAATCTCTCCAGCTTGCTGACCAGCCAGTCCAGGTTGTTGGAGAACTGGGTGCAGTTGTTTCTGTTCCCCCTAATTAAAGCCGCTGCAGGGAACAAGGACAGATGTGCACGGGTTACATTTTATAGGGAGGAGACTGTGTTTTTGTTCAGAGTGATGTGAGGGACCCCCTTTGGTGTACTGTCAAATGTCACTTCATGCACAACAGCAAAAGCAATGTCACCCAAAGGTGGACACCTTAAATGCACGCCCAAGGAAAGCCAAGGAAGAGGAGATGTTCTGCTTTGACAACCTTATGCATATTAATCTGGAAGACGCCTAAGAGAGAATGACACAACGGGAGAGAAGACATAAACACACGCGGACAAACACACCCACATATGTCCTTTAAAAAAAAAAAAAAAAAAGACAGGGTCACCCAAAGCAGAGAGACAGGGAAGAAAGGAGGGAGGCGTCCCAAATCCACTTAGTGCTGCGCCAGAGCAGGTGCGTGGAGGAGGGAACGGGGGAAGAAGGAGACGTGGCTGGAACACTAATATAAGCCAGGGGGTGAAATCAGTGTAAATAAGAGTGTGAAGGACACCCGTGGAGGACAGAGGGGCTTTTGTATTGGCAGGGTGAAAGATAAACTTTACATTGACGCACCTTCTTCTTAGGAATGCGACATATCTAACCCAGGATAACAACAGGAGGGTAAAATCGTGCCTGCTCAGTTTTTATGCTCGCAGATGCATCTTGTATGTCACAACTGGTAAATGATACGTTGTCAGCCAGACGTTGGTTTCATCACATATGGGAAAAGACAGCATGGTTTTCAAACAGAAAGGAAGAAAAAAAAGTTTTTTTTTTCCTGCCAGATCATTTTAGTGAGATACGTCTATATCTGACAGAGCATATGCTAACAGTGCAGGAGGTTAAAGTGATTTTGCAAAGGCAGGGCCGATGACATTGTGCTATGGGAACACAAAGAGCAGCGGGAACAAGTAAACAAAACAGGGAGGAAAAAAGCACAATGATGGGAATTGACACTGAATGGCTAAAAAGCCATCTGGCCAATAGGGGACACCCAAAATTTTGAGTGTGTGGGAGTGTGCGATGAGTCTACCGATCTTGTTGGGCTGCTGCCTTGGAAGCACATCACACAAAGTGGAAAGCTCTTTTGTAAGCTGTGGGCCACGCGCCACCAAGTCTTTTCCCAAACAATGCGAGTATGTTTGCGAGTGTTGGAGACGGGGTATTTATTTGTTATTTTGTGTGTGCTGCGTGCCTGTGTGTATGCGTTAAGCTGTCTGAATCCTGGCAACCTCAGAATTTAATCTTCCACCATGAGACGTCTGTAAACAGCTGCTTAAATACAAGTTCCTCATCACCAGAGAGCTACCGCACTCACAGCTACTTCATCTTCAAACAGCAGCTCTCGTCCCCGTGATTGATTACACATCGGTTTAAGTGTGTGTGTTTGCAGATACATGCGTGTGTGTGCGGTTGGACTTCTTACCCAGCAGCTCATACAGCAGGTTGAGGATGTCTTTCCAGGCTGCTCCGGCCTCTGACCCGGCACACTCGCCGAAGTGGGCGGCGCTGTTGTAGACGTTCAAGCGGTCGATGCAGTTGGACACCAGAGTCAGCATGCCCTGAGAAACGCACGATGAGCCAACACGTGAATACGACGCAACCACATGTGTACACATAATCAAATAAACATGGAACATTTTATTGTGCACACTGAGATTCCATTAATATACATATCCTATTAATAACAAGCTGAACATCTACATCCTGAACGGAGCTCTATGGCTCTCTCCTGTCTCAAATGGTGGCTGTGTCACGGTGATTTATACTACAGAGCAGTATCTATAGTGATCAGATATGCTAAAAGGAGGGTGTGAAAAGACAAAATGGAAATTACACATGATTTATAATGTTGGGGAAAATGATGAGTCAGCTGTCTACAGTGACAAATTGACCTTCTAAATGTAATATATTAGGGGCGGGACTGAGTTGAGCTATTTTTGGTATATTATCATTGAAAATACAGGTAAGTAAGATGAATGGCCAATGATTCACACCCCTGTATTTAGCTTGATGATGCACATTGTTTGTAGCCTTTTAAGAGTTAAGGGGAGTTTTGGGTAGTTGACATCATGGGCCCTCTCAGTGAGGCGGCTTGACATTTTGTAATTGATGAAAGCAATTTGGGTCCTAGAGGCTTAGTGGAAAGCTCCAGCTCGCTCGTGCCAGCCTGGGGAAAACTTATAACACCAAAACTGCTGACGCCTTTGCAGGCAATGCCTCCGAAATACGGGATGGCATTGAAACACACTACAAAGAATCAATTGCTTTAGCCTTTCACATACTTTGTCTTCTGCAAGTCCGACTGCTGCTTTCAGCTCACTCGCATGTTCAGTCACTTACTAAAATTGCCTCAATCACAAGTCAGACCTTTCACTCTAGATTTTTTTTTATATTTTGCAGCACTGCAGAACAGCTCATGGTGTCATAATTTGAAATTTCATGGACTGTTGGTTTGCTGCACCTTCCATTTATGAAGAAACTCACTTCCTGTTTGAAAAGGTTCTGCCGGTTCTTGAGGGAGCGCAGCTTGATCTGCCTCTCTTCGTGCTCCAGCTCAACGTCAGGCAGCTGGAAATAGGTGATGAGGTCATTGAGGGTTTGGAGCACCTCCTCAATAGGCAGCGAGACCAGGGCCCTATTCTTAACACCCAGACAATCCAGGTCTCTGGGGAGGGAGGAGAGACAGAGAGAGCATATCACCAAAAAAAGAAAAGCCTCATTCAGAAATGCTAACACTCCCCACTGATGTTTGTGATCACATACAGTTGTCAAAATACTCCCATTCACCACAAATTCAATAACCTCCTGGTAGAGACACTCTAATTTGGGAGGCTGAGCAGACATGAATAGATGCTGTGATGACTAACACAATGTTTAGCCCACAGGTTCATCCATGCTGAAATGCTGATTTCCGCCGGCCTGCTAAAAATAGCCGCTGTCTACACGTGGGAGCGGTGCGGGGGAAGATGTATGTGTCACAGCCACGGTGGGGGGGGGCGGGGAGGGGGGCAGGCTGACAGGACTCTCACATGTTCCCGCCAGTGAGTATCCCCAGAGCCCGACCCAGGGGGACAGCGGGGCCGTTTGATAACAAATAAGGCCAGAGGAAGCATCCACTTACGCGCTCTGTGGCCTCCGTTTTTTCATAGCTGGCTGTGCGTAACCGTGACGCCGCTGCAGTGTTTGCCATTTCCAAGACGCATGACTGGGCCGCTGAGTGAGCTGTCTGGGGCTTTTGGCACCTCACTCAGTCAAGACTCTTGGGCCTAGAGCTTAACTCTCCAGCTGGGTGTGTTCTCAGTCTGACGTTACCTCGCAGTGGTGCGAGTCCGCAGGGCTTTGAGGTGTCTGATTTTTAGGCCTCATCTGTAATTTGGTGATGCTTTGCGGTTGGTGACTCGTTGTTTTAATCATCTCTATTAATTATGCTCTACCATCATCAGTGTGGCCGTTACGCAAGTTGTACCAGTGACAGGACATTTCACTGATCACCTTAATAACGCAGCTCAAGACAAATGTGGACTCTCATTTGCTTTAATTGGGCAATTTGCGCGATCATGTCACGCAGGCGCATCGGCGAGGACACAACAGCGGCACTCACTGCAGCGTTTAGAAAGCCTACCTGATGAATCGGTTAAAGAGCAGTGTGGTGTTGCGGATGATTCGTGCCGCGCGGGACTCCTCGTGCTGACAGCGCTGCAGGGTCAAGCCGTCATCCATGTGACCTTCAGAATGCAGGCACGCCTTTGGAGAGAGCAGGAGGAGAGAGAGTGTGAGACATGCGCCATGGTGACGATACAATCAACGGGTGGACGGGGGGGCAAAAAGAAGAGAGGGACATTTAATGGAAGGAGAGACTCTCCAGTCATCCTCAGCTCAGCACTGAGCCACAATGTCTGGAGCACAGGTGCTGACACTACAGGCGATCTGGCTGTGTTTACATGGAGGACACGCACGTTACTGCGTGCACACCTCCATCATTTCTGCCACAGTAGCCAAGGGACAAGGTTCATATTTAGTTGAGGCACAGATACGAACTAATAGGCAATCATCTCAGACAAATCTTAACTCAATCAACTCATTACTCTCAAAATAATTATCCGCTGAGAGGAATCTCATTTATTTATTAATTTGTGTTTGTTTGTGCGTGTGCTTTGCATATGAAGACAGTGTGCTTTGCGCTCGTCTCCACTCACTCGTCTCTTGAGGGGACCCAGGCGGGCGGATTTGACATCGGGCGCCTGGTAGGACAGCCAGAGTCCCGTGGCCACGTGCATGATGAAGCAGAGCGAGTCCCCATACTTGATCTCCGCGACCCCCATGCCCTCGATGTCCCGCTTGGGGCTCTGCTCCAGCTTCTCCTGCACAGGGGAGGAGAAACGTGAACGCCACAATTGCATGAGCACCGCTGGTACAGTAACAAGGTGTGCACATTCAGACATGCTGCATGCAGATTTGGTCTTAATCAACCGCTAGCCAAACATCAACCACATCTGCAGTTTATGGCTCTATCCATCACAGTGAGATGATTGTATTTGTTTTGCTATTAGGATCAGATATCGCTGCAACCGTAATCGACATGAAGACTTCTGTGATAAATGGCTCCACTTATATTCTATAATGCACGCTTTAAATCCATATTGGAAGGGTCGCTAATTGGTTCACAATCACTGGCCATATCTAGAAACTCCATTACGCAGACTAAGGGTAAATGGTCGGTTCACTCCGAGTCTGCAAGTTCAGCTAAATTAACCTCTATGGTGAAGTGTTCACTGGTCCAATAATTCCTGTAATTTTCATTGTCCTTGAAAAAATGGTGATTTTCCAGTCCAAGGGGAGTGGGCGGTTCATTTTGTAAAGGTTTAAAGGTGATCCTTTATAACTCCTTTGCATTGGTGTTTAATGATTGGTGTGTGGTTGAGAGCCCATGTGACACCAGGTCACCTTGAGGAACAGCAGGGCGCCTGGTGCATGTGTCTGCTGCCCTTCTATCGGTGTGTGCTTCTGTGTGTCCTGACCTTAGAGGCTCTGAAGCAGAAGGCGGTGGAGATGGTGTCGGACCTCTCGCGGTCCTGCAGCACCAACCCCCTGTCCTCGGTCAGGGCCAAGTAGTGACCGGTGGTCAGGTGCCGCAGTCTGAAGGGCTGGCCCCAGCGGATGTGGCTACCGCTCCAGCTGCCAAAGTCACAGCCCACACATTAAAATGAAGCGCATATGCGAACGTACAAAGAGAGACAGTTGCCTTTCATAAGCCTTGGAAGCCTAATATCCGCTAATTAGTTGATCTAAACATTGCTGCCAGCTGTTAATTATCTAGCATGCCATGCGGTGGAATAATTAGAAAAATAGCAGAAAACATTTCTCTAATTATGTACTTTGTTTCTGTTCAGGAAATTCAAAACAACAAACCAGGGTCAAAAACACGGTGGATGGGACAAATATCATGTTTGACACGGGAAGTGAAATGGAAACAGAAAAGGCTGCATCCCTGTGAGGCTGTAAAATAGCCAAGGATCAAAGAAGGGAAAGAGAAAGGGAGAGGGGGGACGGGGGGAAAGGGAGAGAGGGAGGCAGACAGAGGAATAAAGAGACAGAGAGGCCACAGTGCAGCATTAAATCATAGGTGGGGAGGGGGAGGAGAGGACAAATGAGCAAGGAGAGAAAAAAATAGAAAGAAGAAACAGCAGGATGGAAAAATCGGAGAGAGATTGAAAATGAAAAAAAAAAGACTATAATAGGTGGTTGGAAACAGGAAGGAAGAGAATAGATAAGAAATCATGCGAAACGCAGCCCACCTGATTCGGAGTGGCTCCAGCCTCCACAAGGACCTGGCCTTGGCGCCAGCTTTACCCGTCTCATAGTTGACTATCCTGGGGGATGCCAGAGAAGGATGAGTGGGTGGCCTGTCTGTGGATGCCTAAAATGTCTAGCCACCACTGATGCTGTCAAGGTCATTCATTCTGACTTCGCAGAACACCTCCTCTTTACTCTCATTTGTCACACTGATATTCACCGGGAGGATGTTCAGCTCAGACACATAAACACACGGACACACACACACACTCTGAAGCGTGGCCTGTATTTACTCTGCTGACTACAGCGTCACATCTTTCAAACAGAGACATGTGCGCCCTGATAACCCACAGCTACACTGTCTATCGGTGATATGGGTGACTGGGTCCAAAGATAAAAGAAATCGCTCATCACCCCTCCGGTGACAGCTTGGAGTGTGTTAGATCTGCCCCAGAAAAAGTGAAGACCTCTGAAAAGCCCGCTCCGTCTGTTGCATTTCAAGGACAACACGAGGAGAGAAGCCAAAGCTGGAAATTAATATCTAATCGTGCTCTGTTCTAAAAATAGACACCATGTGTGTTTGTGCCCGGGAGGAAGACACATCTCCTGGCACCTGGCTGAGTGTGAATGGGCCTTGCCCGCTGTTTTGACCCACTTCGAGCCCACTGTGCCATTTTTCTGCGGCCTGCCTTATCTGCGTTGGCACCAGGCAGCGATACTGTGGACAAAAATAACACAGCAGCCATTTTGGCCCCCTGGAGAGCCACGTGTCATGCCGGTCAGAGGCGTTTTTATGAAGCGAGGTGGGAGCTGAGGAACCGTGGGTAACTCACAGGTCAGTTAGCTTCTCTTGTGCTACATAACCGCTTTTGCCATCACCAGTGTGTGACCCCTGATGCTGCAGTGTAACCTAGTTTGTTCAGCGCTTGCTGTGTTTCGCACCTCTGCTGCTCTTCGCTCTGGTCTGATCCCGGGATGGCCACCACCTCGTCGTGTCCGTGGAATAGCCGCATCACATGACCACCAAGCAGGTAGCCTATGAGGAGACAGGATAGAAGATATGGATGTGGAAGCTCCAGACATTTAATGTCCTGTTTTGTTGCCGTTTTTGCCTCAACTCCACCTCTTCACAATCTGGAAATATTCTGTATCTAAACCAGAAATGTGGGTTATAAATTTATAGAAAATTTTGCATTTAGGTGGTTTTCTGAAGTGTTGATTATGGCAAATTATGGCTATTCTGACATGATAAAGAGTCTTTTTATTCATGCTGGGAATAGCCACAAGTGAAAAAAAACTGACAAGTCTCTTATGTTTGGGGGCCTTTCCTTGACTAATTAGTGGAAATTTGCCCCTAATTTGAGATTTATGAGAGTTGTGAAGAAAACTAGGAAAACTGGGGTTTGTGTGCATTACCTTCTTCTATGTTGCTACCGGAGCAGATGGGATGGACGTTCCACAGGGTTTGCATGAAGGAAGCATCCACCTGGATGTTGCCATTGGAGATGGATAAGTGCTGCAAGAAAGAGGAAAAGATTACATGCAGCATTTACTTACTGGCATAAATCCACACCAGCACAGAAGAAGGACTGTCGAAGTGGGTTAGTAAAAAAAAGAGATATTAGGAGAAATCAGCAGCTTCTCAAGGTGAGACATGTAACCTGCTTAGTGATTTAATACAATGAACCTCTCAGAATAAGAGTATACTAAACATAGCTGTATATAAACAAATCTGTAGAGAACAACCAGATAAGAAAAAGTTGGTTCAATAAAGAAGCTGACAGTGCATTTCTGATCTAAATGAAACCTCCGTTCAACACCAAATGTGAGGAGTTCACCTAAGGTTTGGAGCCCTCTGCAATCGGTGATCCAGAAGAAATCTCTTTATCACTGAGTGCTGAGGGAACCATAAAAGTGACTGACAGATGCCTTGAGAGTTTCAGCCTTTAAACTGTCTGGGGGGCTGTAATGCAGAGCGTGTGTGTGTGTGTGTGTCATGGGTGTGTTTTTCGCAGTTTTTATGCATCAGATTCCAAAAAACACATTTAGTGGCAGCTGTGTCCTGATCATCCTTCCTCCCCAGAGTCCCTCAGCAGCCTTCGGGTGCTGTCCCCACATTGCACTGTGCGTGTGGGCGACAGCGGGGACAGACTACCAGATTGACATTGGTGACCGTAAGGTGATAGTGGTCATCTGTCCATGCCTCTGCTGCCATCGGGGGGAAAACACCGCCTGGCTGCTGTCACCAACTTCATGGATCACAAGGGACGTGTTTCCCGAGGTTAACATAGCACAGTGCTATGATGCTAAGCTTAGAGGGCAGAAAGGTCTGACAGTAAAAGAGGCCTATTGCTGAAAAGGTCAGTGCACAAGTGCAATAGGAACATAATCATTATTAATGGCGGTATGATGTGGGGATGTGACAAGGATGACAAGATTTGACATAGCAATGGTAGAATGTTAAAGAAATCATAATCCACCAAAGCAGACACTTTCAGCGCAGATCAAATTTGTCTTAATGTAATTGTTAGCTGTCATCCAAGAGGAAAAAAGTTGTTGCTTTTAAAGTTAAGCCTCCCGCAGGAGAGAGGTCATGGGGAAAGTGCTACATGTGGTAGCCGGATTGGGGATAATCTGAAATTTTGTCACATCAGGGGAAGCGGGGTCAATGCTCTCCTACTAAGACCTCTACATTATTCACACACACTCACATATGCACACTACAGTATCAAGGAACAAATGGCAATCAATAAACTTACAAGGTATCGCTCGGATGACAAGCTGACGAGGATGAGGTCATCACCGATGCGCACTTTCTCTCCTTCAGATCTTTGCTTGGAGGCAGGGTGGATTGTCCACCAACAGGCCTCACCTGCAGAAACACACACACACACACACACACACACACACACACAGTATATATGCTATCTCCATATCTTAATTCAAACAAACTGATATGCAGAACAGTTTTGAAAGCGCTGCATTGCCACTGCAAAAATACCATCTGTAATTGTTTATAATGCAATAAGGTGAGAGTAGGTAGATGCATCATGGCAACAATCTTTTTAAGTCATACTGAGGTGACGGCTCATCTGCTGCATGGCCAGAAATAAATAACAATGCAAATAAGAAACGGGTTCCTCGTATCAGGATACCACAACAAGACTATCAAATATGCAGCAGAGATGTAATCAGCACTGACAAAAGAACCACGCGGTACGTCTACAGTGCTCCATGGGGAATATTAACTGAGGAGCTGGAAAAAAAAAAAAACATGCGCTGAGATTCGTTGAGGTGCAGAGAGAGATAAAGAGAGAGAGAACGAGACAGGGAGACAAAAAGAGGGACAGGCAAAGAGAGACAGTGCCAGAGAGAATGAAAGAGGCAAAAAGAGGTGGATAAAAGCAAACTGTGCCAAAGGTTTTCATTTACCTGTTGAATCCTCCTGCAGGCCGACATCAAAGGACAGCTTATCGGTCTGTGACCTTGATGTCTTCAAACAGGCCAGGTACTGTGGTCAACAGACACATCAAACCACACAGGGCAAAGCTGTTACACACACACACACTCCACTGTAAAAGACCTTCAGTTCATGCGACTGTGTCATTTCCTTAAATTGCTGATGACGCTGTAACTATGATGATGGCGTTTTTTGTCGGTGATGTTGATGGTGACCGTGCGCAGTCTCTTACCATAGAGCTGAAGGAATGGCGCAGGAGGATGGCGTGTCCGTACAGGAGGGTCTTGTGTCCGCCGCTCTGCGCTGCCTGCAGAGACAATGCACACAAAAGCGTAGTTACATGTCGGCCCGAGTTCCCGACAGAACAGCCCCCAGTGGTCTCCCTCACAACCGCTTCCATCTACGCCCGACCTCTGGCACTGAACGTTGACCTCAGCGAGGACCTTCTCCCCAACGATGATGACCTCAAGCTCGGGGGCACACATCTCCTGGGGAGGGCTTGCCACGCCCTCTCGCCAATGAAGACATGCAATCTGACTTGCCACAGGAGATGGTGCTTCTGGCTCCTGTATCCCTGAGCGAACAGGATACGGGCTCATCTTTCCAGCACTCCGACTACAGGAATGTGGGAAGGATGCACAACTACTGTCAGTCTCCGATGCAATGTCAGCATTAGCAGGGAAAGACTCCACTGCTTATGGGGTTGTGTTAAGATGCAGGAGGGGAACAGATGATATCTCTACTGGTAGAGATGCAACCGGGATAAACAGGAGTTTTTGTTGGTTTTTCTCTGGCAAACAACTCCCATGTTACTCACCTTCCTTATGAGCCTCTAGGAAGCATTAAGGTAAGAAACAGAGTCATTATTCAGTAAGGACTGTTGTTCTCCTGAGCCTTTCTGCCTGCCTCTGCCTTATTTTAATCTTTGGCACAAATGATCAAGGTCCAGGGGGCACATGTTGGGATGCATGGGATTTTTTTTGAGGAGGATAAGGAAATACAATTTGACTCCCATTTTTTTTGGCATTTTAGACAGCAATGCCATTGGCACAGGATTCAGAAATAATTTCTGAACCAATGCCAAACAGCCAAGTTTAACCATAAAACGTCACATTAAATCGAATCCACAAGCACCACAGGCCACTGATGATATGTAGTTAAGTATTCTAACAAAGCTAAATTGAATTTTTTTATTAGAGTCTCATCTGAGGAATAAATAATGGCAGTGTTTCATGAAAACATCCTTCTACCATTTCACTGTGTCTCTTTCTCTTCCCCCACTACCCTCCTCGATTGGCTACTGGGACAATAGCTGGCCTGTGATTTGATGCAGTTGTGTCGTGCAGGACTGCAGCACTGGCTTCCAGCTCTTCTTCTGTGCTTCTGGCTACCGTTATATGCTGGCTGAGGCACTGAGCTTAATGCGGCGAGGCACATCCAGCTGCAATCACCACAACCAATAAACCCCAAGTCTTCCACTTGCTGCCTTATCCCACGGCTGGGCACTGCGTTACACAGATAGAGCACGCTATTGGAAATTGTGGCTCATATCTTTAAGAAAAAGAACCTTCTACATGTGGAGACACATTGCAGCAAAAATCCAATACACCTTGAGCAACTGAAATGAGTAAAACTGTATTACCCTCAGTTCAGTGAACCGTAAAGGGAGGGACTATTGGATCAAAGAGCTATGAGAGAAGAAACAAGCTACACGCTGCGTCTCGAGTCCAGCTGTTGACCACAAGTGACACCCCCATATCAATTTAAAGGCATGACATTTAGCAGGACGCTGCCTCCTGGTGTGTGAGCCCTGCAGCAGATCACGCGTGTCTGCGTGTGTGTGTCTGCAGCTGCAGTATTGAGGTTTTTCTCAATTAAAGGAGGGGGGTGGGAGGAGACACAAGCTAACACCAAGCTAAAAGGAAAAAGGTAGCAGGGAAAAAGAAACACAAGCACGCCGCATGTTGTCACAGCAGCTCTCTGTCTTTGACCGACAGATCCCATCTTTTGCCCTTTTGACCCCCAAATCAAGCAGGTCAGCACCTTTCGGGTGAGCAACGACACGTTCAGTGACCACCGGTGGGTGCTGAGTGAAATGGGGGTTGGCATTTGCACTATCTGTGAGGGTGCTGTCTTTGTAGCTCCTCTTCGGTCCCCTCTGTGTCTCAGTGCCTTCCGGCTTAAACAGCCTGCACAACTGATTTGCTCCAGCCTCCGTCTATTGATAAGCCCATCTGTTCAAAGACGTATTGATTTCAGAGCCTCAGCCGAGACATATTCAACCTCCATTTCCCCTTTAATGGTGCTTCCACCAGTGACATTTCAGCGCTGGCGAAGAATGATGAATAGGTAGACAATATCGGAAACAGATAAATGTAAGTAGAGAGAACACACTGACGTAAAAACAGTGAAGATGGCCAATCCAAGCCGCCTGAAAGCCTACTATTTGCTACAATGCACAAAAAGGTGTGAAAGGTTAAGGATGAAATTTCTGAGACGAGTAAATCCTCCAACTAAGCTTACAGAAAGAATGAAACAATTTCAGTCAAAATGAAATAATATTTTGTCCTTTTCGCAAAAGTTGTTTTTATAGTAGTGAAGAGCTATTTGAAAATGCATTATGTAAATGTTAATAGTTTTTTATTATGAAAAGGGAGGAAAAAAGGTCACAGAGATAACAGAGATCCTTGTTTTTCTCACAGCCATTGGAGGAGTGTGTCTGTGTTTGTTTGACAGCAGCTGGCGGGTGAGCCTCGGCCAGGGACTAACAAACAATGTGAAGAAACTTCCAATGTAGCTAACATGACATGGATGGACAGCATACTGTTAGCTGCGGTATTAAAGAGTAAGCACCACTCCAACATGTAAATGGACCGAAGTGACATTTGCAGGTACATTTACATGCTGTTTAATGTGCTGCAGCCGAGCAGTTAATCTTGATGGCAGTTGGCTATCGAGACTCCAAACTGACATTAGCAGTGAGCGTCTGTATGGTAAACTGCAGGACAGGATATGTTCATGTTATTTAAGTTATTTAAGTTAGAGGGAGAATTTAGCAGGACAGCTGATGTGGGCTGGTCTGTTCTGTGTGTAGCAGGTTGCTGTGTGATCATATGGAGAAAATTGGCTGCATGGAAACAAGT
>JBAJHX010000115.1:14165755-14180962 GCA_037176925.1 Amniataba percoides
GATGTGGGCTGGTCTGTTCTGTGTGTAGCAGGTTGCTGTGTGATCATATGGAGAAAATTGGCTGCATGGAAACAAGTTTTTACATCTATGTATCACCAACTGCATTTGAATGTATAATTGTCAATTAATGCAAAGCGTTGTGGGTGCCGTCACGAAGTTAAAAAGAAATTAAATTTTTCTCCTTTGGTTTCCTATTTTTTTCTCGTTGTAGAAGACAGGACAAGTGATTTACACAGTAGATATGTAGGCTATTTCATTAAAAAAAACATGCATTTTAATCTCAGTTGGACTTTAAGTCTGATGTTAAGGCCTTAAAAAGCTGCTGATGCAGGAGGGATAAGGCAGTTAAATATGTCCATTTGAGCTTTAACTTACCGTATCATATTTTGAGCACCCGTTTTCTCTGCTGCAGCTCATCATTTTCTGCCAGCTTGCTCTTACTCTCCCAGCGGCGGCAGTGGAACCAATGACGGCCCACGGCGGCCTCAGAGCTGTAGCCCTGAAACAGCCACTTACCTCAGAAGTCAATTCAAATGAATATGAGCCTTGACAACTGAGGATTTGTGGAAATTAGCCGTGTGGCATTAAAGGGTGAACGAGCTAAAGCTGACTCCAAGTCAGCTGAGATAACCGGACGGCTCATCATCACTTTCTGTCTTGTTGCCATAATCTTGGTCTCAGCTGTTCGCATCATCTCATACAGAATCATCTCACTGAATACGGCAAAGAGTGAGTGAGTAAAAGAAGACACTGTGACAAACGAGAGCTTATACTATGTGGTGGGGTTTGCATTGAACAAATGACACTGCAATGAACATCCATCTGAATGCCCTGAGGACAAGACTAATGTTAATCTGACGCTAATCCAGCATCGGTGCCGCTCTAGTTCTCCAGCGGAGGAAAGTGAGTTGTGCGAGAGCCAATGTTTGCGGGAAACCTAATTGGGAAGTCTATACGAAACTCTATTTGTCTCTGTCAGCTCGGTTAGGTGCTCAGACACAATCTTCTCACCCGGCATACACAAAAAAATCCATACGATCATTAGTTACTAGTGTTTGCATAAACTGGCATTTCTTATGTAAAAACCAATGTTCAGTGGAGACGTGTTATAGTAGACAACCCATACTGTAGGACGCCAGTGGAGGTGGGGATAAAGGGAACAAATTATATATTGTGACTAATCTACTGTGACATGCAGTAGGGATGGGAGGGGAATGGTATGAGTGGTGAACATACCCATCGGTCCGGGCCGCGTGTCTATCATGCGGAAGATGGAGATTATACACAGAAAATAGAAGATAAAGATGGGAGAATTACACATTTGTCACAGCAATGAGGAAGAGAAGCAAACACACTTACAGGAAGACAACTAAAGCAACATCAGGAGCAGAGACGTCAGTGATGAATTAGTATCGATTACAAATTCGATTGCATTGATTACATGTGCGGATTCCTTCCACCAGGCACTTCTCTTTACTTTTATTATACTGGAACATCTTGAAAAATATGGAACGGCATTTAAGTCATTATTAAATAGCCGGCTGCGCTCCTTGCTTGTAGGCCGCTTACTTCACAAAGGAAAATATGTCTCCAAATTAAGCTGTTTTCCTTCAAGGCTTGGTGTTAATCAAATGGGCAAAAGTGCACGCTGCACTTGAGGAAAAGCTGCAGAAATGCCAGGGCATCCTCATTAATATTCATGGGGGGCCCGGACCTCTCTGCAGGCGGGGTCCCCAGGCCACGGTAATGGGCCTATTTTGCCCATTAATCTCTTTATAGTGACTGAACAAGTTAAGAGTATTCAACTTAACTGACTGCGTTCATTACAAGAAACTGTTTTACAGCCTAGTCTTTTGAAGGTTTAACAGAGTGGGACATACAGTGCATGACTCAAGGATGGCTTATGAAGAGCTGAAGTATGGTTTGTTGGGAGTGTTTCCTGTCCGTGTGTGTGTGTGTGTGGCTGTGTTAGCGTGTGTGTTCAGCATCACTCACCCCTTCACTGTTCTGTCCACTCTTTGCCAGCATCTCCTGCAAGGCCCGCACTGACAGAGACTGTTCCAGCACAAAGGTGCAGATGCACAAGTCTGGAGGAACATACTGCAACGACAGAGAAGTGGGTTAGCGATCAACGGCTAAAAGTTTTCACAAACTAGTTTTTAAGGCCACTTTTATTTACTCCGCTCACAGTAATCACACTTCTTTGGTTCCAAGCAGGGAAAAGGTGATTTCTCACAGCCTATAAAAATGTAGCCGTGTTCTCAGGTTAAATCAAAAGCTGAGGCTACAGAAGACAAGAGGAAGACAAAGATGTCGGGTGTTGTTACTCATGGCAACAAATAAATAATTTTCTCTATGCAGCATATATGGATCACTAAAGGTTTTTCTTTTTTGTTTGCTTTTCTCTTCTTCAACTATTACAAGAAAGCATTTAGGTGTGTGCAGTTCATTTGTGTCTGAATGACGAAGTCTTTAAAGTTGTAGTCTCACGCTGCCCTTCAAGGCTGCGACAATGCATAGCTGCCAACTGCAGGTTGAAAGCTACATTAATTCATTTTTGGTGGGGCAGTGAACAACAAGGTAAAAACAGAAGGCTGACATGTTATCACCTTTGAAGCTGATTTGGCAAAACGTTTTCTTTTTTACACATCCAGGATAAACAAAGCAACCTGAGCATCGATTTGCATTCACATTTGTGTCCACCTGACAAATGTTTGGCATTGGATCCCCCTTTTCATTCTGCTTTTGGTCTCCACCAACTCCTGAGTGAAATATCTGGGTCTCTAACTGCTAAATGCTTCAGTATGTTCACCAGGGAATTGCTGTGTCTGTCTGCTGTTTGGCACTGAACAGGTAGCGTATTTGTTACTTTCTCTTTTTTAACGTATGACCTGGTATATGGTTTTGCTGTGAAACGAATCTACAGTACAGTATGTACTGTACAGCATGTCCTCAACTCACACCTGAATCCCAAAACTCAGCTGCTATTATGGAAGCGGCTGCCTCAGAAAATAATACTGCTGCACCCTACTTAAACTTGCCCAACATGCTCTCTCCAGAGCAAAACCATCACTTTTTTCCACAGCCATCAGTCACGCCCCCATCAATACTGATTTTGATTTAGTATGTAAAGAACATTTTGCCACATAAGCAAAACATCTGCATATAGGCAAAAAAATGAAAGCGGCCCCTTGAATCTACAGGGATATTCTGATTAGATGCCCACTCATAAAATCGCTGCTGACTGCTGCATTTTTACCGCACTTGAACCAAGTTCGCCTTAATCAAGTGGGCGATATTCATTAAAAGGTACTTTAGAAACAGATTAAGTGCTCTCAGGTCAGTCTGCGCTCAGATAAGCCAGGTCCTGGACAGAGCGCTACGAGGCAAACAGAGAAGATGCCAAATCGCATTCTCGAACAGGGGCAGCACTGGATGGGACAGGAGAGGGCCGAGGCGATTCACTGACAGAATGAGGGAGGCAGGGACGGAGGCATTGTGGGGGAAAGCTACAAGATAAATGATCCCAACCTAAACAACCTACCTGGCCTCCTTACTTACTTTCTCAACTCCTCCCAAACTGGTTCATTCACACAGGTAAATCTAACCTCGTTTGCAAACTTCACGCAACCCAGTTTCGGGGTGAAGATTTACATTTAAGATCACAGAGACTGAACTGATGGCTACTGAGCACAGCCATGACAAAGTGATCATTAAAATCTCAGTCATGTTGAAGAATAGATGCTCCAGGCCGTCCTGTGGAGATGCTGGAGTGAAAACAAACAGAGAGATGACTTGATTTATAGCGTCACATCCAACAATACTGTTCCCAGATAGTCTCATAGACGGGCTGCTTTGGACGACAGACACACTACACAATTGTTTCATTTAGACAACAATCTGAATGATTTGTTGTATTTTGCACGATGACATACATTTATTTTGATCTTTCACTCTTCATTGATGTTATTGTTGTCCATCAGGCCATCAGCCCCCCCCCCCTTAAAAAGTCCTCTTCATTGTTAGCTTCATATCTAACAGACACATAGGAGAGTGTTATCGATCCGCTCATCTAACATGAAAGCACAACTCTCAAAATGTCAAACTGGTCACTCTCAAATACACAACTCTCACACATCCTGCTCCCTCAAACTGTGTGCAGTGTAACGCATTTCCAGCATGCTGTCTGGCTCGGGGCTGTGCACTAGCTCTCTGACATCGCGTCACCGTGGAGAAATCACAACAAAGAGTCTGGTGGGAAGTAACCCGGCCCCACCCTCGTCTCTCTGGGTGACTAACAGCTGACCTTTGCCCTCCCCAGGCGCAGGACTGTAACAGTTGGTGGGGAGGGAACTGTCCTGAGAGAGCAAGGAAGTGAAATGAAGGTCTAGAAGAGCCGGAGGGGATGATGAGTGTCCAGCCCTGTCAGGGTGTCCTCTCACAGCGGAGAGCCGTGAGACAGCTTTACAGCAGCTTGGCCATGCCCTGACGTTTGGTTTATGACCAATAGCGTAATGAGGGAGAGAGCGCGGCTGGATGGTCACGTCTTTATTTCCGTCTCAAGAGAGAGTCAAAAGGGGTTCGAGCTGATTGCCCCGAAGAGGTGACCTCATGCTCGCCATTCCTTTCCTACCTAATTGGAGGAGCAGCTAAAATAGTTAATCGAAGGGGCAAAGAACAGGGCAAAAACCAACAGTTTTGAGAAAAACGTCAATTGGCCACAGCTGGTTTCTTGATTCACAACAACAAAGGCACAGTATCACTGCCATCACTGTATGTGGGCATATACCCTCCAGTGGCCGTAATATTGAGTCACTGACAGGCAGGAGCTGATGGTCGTATATCACAATCAACCAGCTTCTCACAGGCTGATTGATGTTGCCATTTAAACTGCGCACCCTTTAAATCAACCTCATCCTGTCGCCCTGGTCCGGTGCCCTGTTACAAGACTAGTTCACCAAGGAAAGGAGGCGTCCCATTCAGTCGTCCGGGCCCAATTCTAAATTGCCATCTTGGGTTTGTTCACCTCGCCGTTGTTGATCTCAAAGGTGGGGTGATGCCTTCTCATAGAAAAAAAAAAAAAAAGGCCGGCAATGAAGACAAAGTGCAAGATAGGGAGAACATCCATCACACCTGTCAGGTATAATTACCATCCAATATGGGGTGAAAGCCTCGCCTCCCTGTGTGCACAGTGGCCCCTCCATCCCCCCCAACATACACTTTATGAGAGCTGTTGGAGTGCAGGGAGGGGGTTGTTGAAAGGACAGAAGATACCAGATGCCAGCAGCACATGGATCTTTCACCCGCTTTCAGCCTCCTCATTTTGTCCTTCTTTCCCTGAAAAGCACCTTTGTTTCCCTTACGCATTTACACACTGTATGCGCCGGTGTCCCCGCTCGGACCAAATTCATCTTAGACAATACTAATGGATTATGATTAAAAGGCAATCAATGTGGAAAAAGTCCATTACGCCTGCTGTCAACACGCTTCCTTATTAAAGAACATTCATGTCAGATGAGCAGCAGAGCAACGAGGCCCTGCGAAAGGTGAGAGTATCATGGGATTGTTACCGTTCTCTCCCACAGCCAATCATCACTCAGGTATTTCTGCCTCATAGCTATCACTTATGGAGTAACATACTAGAGATACTGCACTTCATAATTTCCACAATTTGGTGCACAAAAAATGCAATAAGGTGGCAACCTGCTGATGACAAAGGAAAACAATTAAAATCTTACTCAACTGTCGTAATTAAAACTTTGCACTTAGCCGCACAAACTGGCGAATGCGTCAGCAGCTACAACGGCGCCACTCAGCTGCAATAAAGCTGTGGGCAATTAAAGCCAACGACAGCACTGTTTATGAAACAATCCATCAAACACGTCCAGGGTGCGTAATTTCGGGGAATTATCATCTGACGGCGGGCCCGCAGAGATTCCACATCGTCCGCAGACCCCGTGGAAGAAAAGCTCATCAAGGAGACTGCGGTGGGTGTGAGCTGCTGTTCCGGCTTTGATGGCGCGCTGAGCTGCCTCTCGCTCGGCTTCACTGAATCTTTGCCGGACCTAAACAAGGGTGAACTGAGAGGATGCCTGGTTTTCATGGAGCCCTCGCCTGGGTGAACGCATCCGCTCGCTTTCTTTCCGCAAACTGCTTCATGTGACATTTGTTGTTTCTATCAGCGTCTGTGTGTTCGCGTGTGTGTGAACATATAGCTGATTACATAACTGCAGAGAAAACAAACCCCATCAAAATGAGGCAGGTGCTTTGTGATCAAGGAGCCGAGCAGAGACATCCCACGCCGATGACACGCACCTCTGTGTTCCACTGAATGTTTTTTTTTTTCAGACTCCAGAGAGTCCCTGTGCCTACCTTTGCTTCAGATGTGGGCTCCAGGTAACACAGCCGATTGCCCAGCCCCTCAGCAGCCAGGCAGAACTTGCGATTCTCCTTCTGGATGCAGGCCACGCACTGGAGCACCACTTCATCATCCTGTCAAGACAAAAACGGACTTCAGTCTGTGCATCTGTGTGTGCGAGTATAGACGCTGCGAGTGTGTGTGTATGTGTCATGTCCCAAGAGAGAAAGCCCGAGTTCACCTGCACACATGCCCACCCCGGTGCATTGATCAGGAGAGGCTCTGGTGTTTCTGGTCTTTCTCTGCCACAGTGGTAGAGGAAACACACTGCAGCACTCTCAAAATGTAATCATTATACCAGAAACACTGTGTGGTGCACAACAGCAGACTGTAACTTGTGTAATTTGCTGCATGATTGGTACGTTTTTTAAAAATCTAGAAATCTTCCCGATTTTGACATTGCTACTGTGCTGGTACGCTTGTTTATTTGAGTAGTGCATTTTATGAATAATAAAAAGCACACATGTAATATTCAAGTCGCGTAGCATACTGTGCTAAAAACACAAAACTTAACTTAACTACTTGACTTAACAAAACTTAAGTCAAGTACACCACAAAGAGTGCGTTCAAATAACTAATATATAGGCTATTTTCCCTCCTATCCTTCTTCCTCCGCCTGCCCGGCTAATTGGAGGTTGGGGTTTCCCCTCTAAATGTGATGATCAAACACAGACTATCCATGTCTGATCCCTTTGAGTCGACCCAGTCTCCTTTAGGCTGTTTACCCCGTTTACGTGGTACAAATGAGGCCATTGATTGGAGCGTTTCACATGTTTAGAAAGAAAATAATGGTCTGCACAAGTTAATGCATTTATGTATGTAAAAGAGAGGCTTTGATGCTGCTTTAGAAATTATGTGTGAAATTATGTGTGCACATACTCAAGCATCTATGCCTATATTTGTTTCATTCCTGGGTATATTTGTCTAAGAAATGTCTTGTTGTAGCAGATCCATTTCTTTAACAAAAACATGAGCACAGTAAACTTAAATACAGATTCTGATTCCAACTACAAACCTCAAGAGAGTGAAAATCGACGTTTTCTGTTTTCATGTGCTGACATTGCCATTGTAGAGTTACGAGCTTATTAAACACCTTAGCATCAGTTACATCAGCACAAAGATTCATCGACAAAGGGACAATGAGGAGGAAAAAGTAACCATTTTATCAGAGATGAACAATATTATCCGCGGCTTTTCAACGCTGCGTTTATCTTAAAGAGAGGCACAAATAGGGAATCATAAATAAATAAACGATTTAAATCTTTAATGGGGATGAGCCATGTGGGTATTACAGTAAGCCTGCTTTCTGTCTCTGTGAACGTGTAACAGTTGTGGCAATTATATACATCAGACAAGGCACGTGTAGCAGAGGACAATTTCTTCCAATATGCTTTCTTTTGGGAGAACAGTCGCTGAAAACAAACATCTGATGCTGCTGCTGTGTAAATGGCTTGATTGTGTTTATAGTGTTGGCCCCATAAACGCTGAATTGGACATAGTTACTCTTCACCATAGCAGAGCGAGCGGAAATTTGCTGATATGAGCTGCTGCTACGAGGGGGTGGAGAGGCACAATGGCCAGCTGCATTATTTAATGTAAGGGGGATTGTGCTGAGAGCAGAGTGCAGCAGCAGTAGTAGTAGTAACAGTAAAGCTCTCCATTACGGCGCATGATGCAAGTGAGAGAGACAGAGAAATGTACAGATGACTTGCATCTGCGTGTTTCAGCTTTAGTATACAGAGTATACAGCGCTTTGTTTTTGTTTAGTTTTTTTTTACATTTGTGTGTTTGGATGCACTGCATGAAAATCAATATGACAAGCCTCGGGGCCCTCCAAACGCACGCATGACACATTTTTTTCTCTCGCAGTTGCTGATCACGTGTGCTTCGGATGTGGTTCAGAGAGAGATTCTCATTCTGAGCACATTGCGAGCCTTTATCCGAGAGCTCTGGTGTTTGGCATTTTATAATACGGACGTGCCTGAAAACAGGGTTAGGGTTACGGTTAGTTTAATGTGAATTGACAGTATTTCAATCTTTAGTCGTACAAAGGTCTTGAAAATGTAAACACTAGTTATTTTTTATTCATTTTTTATTCACATGGGAATCTTTCCAATCAATTCATATCACGAACTTTAGGGATAAGTCATGAGGTTGGGTTCAAGTAAGGAGAAACAAATTGATGGGGAAGCAGAAACAGGCTCTGATGTGGCGGAATTTTGGTACTATGGAAGTGCCTTGGCTTTAAAAAGTCAGACAAACCACAGTGACATGTATGCATCGTAAGTAGATCTCAACATTGAAACACAACAAACTTATTTGCCCATCGCAAGCAGCACCCATTTGAATATTTCACTCGTGGGGTCAAGATCTGCCCCTTCTAAGTGACTATCTAACATTGCATGACTAAAATTCAATTTCTCTTAACAGACATCTTAACAGACACAGTCTATAAGCATGGGCAACCTTTCACAAAATCAGCTCGCAATGCAAAACTAAAGCAAAAATATTATTAATATCACGAGCTAGCATCTTCATTATATGAGGCAATTTGTAGAGTACACTCGGAGCCGCGATGGAAAGGTAAACAAGCTGAAAGCAGCCAGCAGCTATAGAGACATGGCAACATCACAGTCTCCATGGAAGAGGACTCACTCCCTATGGAGATATGAGGGAATCATTCTCACAACACACATCTTAGTTTCAGCTGACACACTTACAAACTAGTCAAAAAACAAATAAATAAATAAATAATAAAAATTAATAAAACGTTTTTTGTGTTTAATTTGCATTACTTTGCCCACCAGGTGTATATCCACATTAGTGAATACAGTCCATCATAGTAAAATACATTATGGAATACATGTTCAGGCATTAAGTGGCAGATATAATTGAGATAATACTGACAGCTGGAATTGATTGTGCCATTCATGGGACCGTTATGGGAAAGACTTTGGATAACGCTAACAGTCTTGGATCAATAGGAAAATGTTATTCAACTCAGATGCAGATTGAAATGAATAGGCCTCTAAGGTAAATCAACACTTGGCTGGGCTGGAACATGCAATCAGTCTGCCTGTTGAGAGAGCCAGCACAGGGTTGATTCGGGCCCTATAAGGACAGTATCGATCCATCACATTCCTGCCTGTCTGAGTGCCAAGATGCACGCACAGGCCGGCGGGCACACACACACACAAGCGCATCTCTTTAATCAGAGAGGCTAACTCATGTGTCTGCCTCCGTCTGGCCCGCGACTGGCCCCGTTCCCCCCGTCTCACCCCAGCACTGAGGTACAATGAAGTATGTGACGTTGTCTCTATCCGTCTCTTCCTCCCTCCGTCATCAACCGCTCTTACTCACTCATCCCCTCGCACCTGACCGCTGCAGAGCAGGAGGGAAGGAGGCGCTCGCTGCTATCAATCATTCATAGAGCGAAGCACTAAGTGATGTCAGCTAGACTGGCAGGAAAGAAGATGCTCTCCTCAACTCAGGATGGGTCAGTTTACAAAATCTGAAGAAAACATCATACTTCAGGGGGGATTGTGCTACTTTTGGCTGAACGTATGCAATTAGAAAAGGTCAAGCAAAATCATAGCCACCTATAACTTTAAAATGAATATTTGTGTGTTTATTTCCCATTTCTGTTTTTAGCTGACAAACTACAGTCAAATTTAAGACTCTTAAGGATAAAACATCTCCAGCTTGACAGACTGAAGCCGCCTGAGTGTGAAGCTGTGACAATGACAGGAATGGCGCACACTTTTCACACAACAGAGAATATTTTCAAACAGAACACAATCATCATTTAATTTTATTAAAACTGTGACAAATTAAAATTCAAATAGCAAATTCTGTGGTGGATAAATTTCACATTTTCTGGAAGGTTGCTAAAGCTTAATCAGTATTCCTCTTTTTGTTGTTTTGATGTCTTTTTAGTTTAATTGGAATTATTGAACTGTTTTACTCAACGGTTGTAAGCCCTGTTTTGTGCCAATAAATTATTCAAAGTTTCAACAAGTTGCATTCGAAGTGTGTATTCAAAAACCAGCAGTCTTTTACCCACTGGAGGCATCATTATTTTTGAATGCTGTGAAAGTAATAGACCTAACAAAAATACTAATAATGTCAAAATGTTATTTAGATGCCGCCTGGTATGATGATGCTACAATCATTGCTGCTACGATCACTGGAAATGGCATGACACCTCTTATAAAAGCTCATCAGTTACCACCAGCTCTCCATTTTTACTCTGTGTGTGGCTATTAGCTCTGGTGTTGTGTGTTTTTCGTTTATTTCTTTGCAACGAGTCTCATTTTCATAAAAAGGGGCCAATTTTGTGCCAAATGTCTGCATATCCCCTCACTTACCTCATATGTTCAAATAGCACTGGAGCACAGAGATACTATTAGCTTGGTAGTGCAGTTAGGGTTGTATTTCACCCTTTGTGAATGCTTTGAGAATCAGTTTCTTTTTGTCTTGTTTGAACAGATTTAGCAGCCACAAAAAACTTAATTCACCTATGAAAAGTTGCATTTAGGCACAGCGTTTTTTGGGACTAACATGTCAACACACGTATCATAAAATTACAATGCTAACATGCAGATGCTTAGGATGTATTACTAATGTTTATCTTAGTTTAGCATGTTAGCATGCTGATATTTACTAATGGTCACAAGAGTTGGACGCATTAACGTCTGCACACAAATAATACAAAGACCAAAACCATTACAATTAATTCTTTGGGGAACATAAATCTTTCATATTTTATGGCAACCTTTACTTTAGTTATTAAGACATACTCACTTCAAACCTGAATATAAACCTGCTGGTGGTGTCACATATCCATTCCAGTAGTTTCAGACTAGCTAAAAAAAATCCTCAGTGAGACTGTGGAGGAGCTAACGGAACAACAGCACCCAACTGTTCTAAACAATGTGAGAACTGAGTCTCCAAGGGCACCTTGAGATTGAATTTCACTCTTATCATAATACGCCCTCTCTCATACTCACTCTTATTCCTTTGTTCTGTGTAAATCCATGCATTTGTCATCTCCGCTGAGTATATGTGTGTATATAAATGTGTGTGTCAGCGTGCACAACAATAGCTTTAAAACTCCTATGAGATTTGAGTGAGTAACGCTGAAGCATATCAATGAGCGGGCCACGATGACAAAACCGGCTCACTATGCTGGTTTTGACCAATCACGCTGCACCCTGATGCACTGGGGAATAATGTCATTGGTGGAGATTTTTGCATAGTGACAGGTAGGCACAGCAAAGGTCTCCCCGACGAGGCTGCAGTGAGCCAATCATTGCAAACGGTATATGAACTGAGGCTGGGATGAAAGTAAAACACCAAAGTGTAAAGCTGCCAGCGCTGCCCTACAGGCCTGACCTTGTAGTGTGGCTGCCAAGGGCTGCACTTATTCTCTGACACTACAGCTTGTGAATAAATTATCATTACTGATGATAATAAGGAATGATTACAGAGTTTAGAGGCAAGTTAAATGGTTGTTATGGCTCGTGAAAAAATAATCCTAGCATTTGGGTCCTTACAAGTGTGCAATTATTTAAAGGGCATCTCTTTTCCTTTCCTCATCTTCTCTTCCTCTCTCTCTTTTTTTATGTACACCTCTGCATATATGGATTCAAATTCCTTCCTCCTTCCAGGAGGCATGACAGAGATGAGAAGTCTGGGGTTTGTGGTTTGTAACTTGATGTTTCTTATGGTGAAGGCTTCCTCTTAAGTAGTGAAATAAGCAGAGGCAACCTGAACCAAAATGCTCTCAGGAGGAGTCCGGGCTGAGCCTTTGGTTTGAGGAGACGTCTACAGCAGTGCGGTGCATGGCATCGGAAAGATCGGAATGACTGTTACTGCCTCATCATCATCAAGTACATTCTGGATGGAGGGGCGACAATACCTACTGTAAAGCAGAGTCATAAAATACTTTCAAACACAAAAAAGGAAAGGAGTAAAGTGCCTCTCTGCTGGAAAACAGTTGGTTTTCTGTTTTTTGAGCACTGTGAGTCTGGTGTGATGGGAACTGAATTGCTCCAGTATTTCATGTGTGGCTCCAATGCCTCCCATAAGGTTTGTATTACCACTGCTTGCACAACGATACGCCCGGCACTCATGACATTAGCGGCGCTCATCTTTGTTCACGCGAGATGCTTCACTTCAGGTTTTAAAGCATCGGTGCTGCAGATAAAAGAACAAACACTGCATAATGAGGACTATGGGCGTACTGTGTTACATCTCCCATAGGACAGGAGCAACATGACAAGTGGTGTCATCATTAATTTGTCAGCGGGTTTTAGCTTCTAAGATGTCTCGACACCTAACAGAGCCAGAAGCTACACATCTATGACAACATAGCCTGTCACCTCCTCAAAATGTGGTATGAGATGCAAAAATCATCTCAACACAACCTGCCAGTTGTCTGTATACATACTTTAAAAAAAAAACAAAACAAAACACATTAGTAGGAGAAGGTGCGTAAATATCTTGAGGAGTTCATAAAGAAAATGCAATTACACCTCCCGTTAAGAAGAAATTACCATTGCTAAGTATGCCCCATCAAAGTAAAGACTTGTGGCGATAAAATCCAAACTCCACTGCCGCAGCTGCAGCAGCTCTCTCTCCTCTCTGCCTCGCTCTTTGAGGTCAGATTTGCTCTGTCTTCTTCAGCTTGATCCTGCGCCAGAGAATCAACAGCAAACTGATCCGAGGGTGGCACCGAGCGGCCCTCTGGGAGGTGGCTGAAGGGTATAGCACAGCACGCGAGAGGAGAAGAGTGGAAAAAGGAGAGGAGAGGAGAGGAAAGGAAAGAAGCGCGGAGAGAGAGCGGCTATGGAAAAGATC
This sequence comes from Amniataba percoides, assembly GCA_037176925.1. Taxonomy (NCBI): domain Eukaryota; kingdom Metazoa; phylum Chordata; class Actinopteri; order Centrarchiformes; family Terapontidae; genus Amniataba; species Amniataba percoides. Next base: position 14,179,035 of record JBAJHX010000115.1, read on the forward strand.
CCGCGAGCAAAGCAAATACTGCACACGGCCGCAGCAGACCACGGCACTTGCCTCCGCTTGCCTTTGTCCCCGTGTGACACCGCTCTACAACGTACAGGCTAATAAGTCTCCATCATCACCGGGGGCCTGCCGCTGCCAGTCAACGCTGTGCAGACGCTGGCTCGCACACGGAGACTTTGTTCTGGGCAGATTGATACAGCTGGTCGGGCAATGCAGAACAAAATGCAGCTGGGCAGCGGTTGCACCCCCCTAAGAGCGTTTTCTCCCACCTTGCCTTCCATCTCTCACACGGTGTAGGTACAGAAAAAAGACCAGGTTTTTACGAAGCCCATTAGAAGGCTGTCCACAGCAGGAAGAGAAGAGCAGAGGACTGCAGTCTATACTGACGCACCATTAAAACATAGGGGAATTATCGGCCTTACCATCTGCTAATGCCTCCTGGCTATGTTAGGTGTGTAGACTCTACATGATAAACATAATGTAACATTGTGTGCAGTACATTTTTATTCCCTTTAATCGGGGCATCATCTCTCTGACTCATCAGAATCCAAAAGGATTTAGGATCAAGTGAATCATGGGACTTGTTATGTTCTCAGCTCTAGTATCAGCTCTATTTGCATGAATAATTACCTATATATACAGTGAGTGTAAGATACATACCATATCATGTATGCCTTATGTTTTTTATTCTGTTGAGAACAGAAAAAGACCCCATAACTTCAAATGAAGCACTGTCAGACAGTACTCCCATACAGTGCTCATAAATTTTGAATCCAAAATGTACTCAGAGCCTGGAGCCTGTTGTACCAGATTTGTACATTCAAACTCATTATAATGTAAGTCTTTACTAAGTGGATATTTACACATCATTGCTGACAGAAGCACACATTTTCACACAATTAAATAAAAAATTCACACAATATGCACAATGGTTTTGCAGTTAAATTGAATATATTACTAATATACTACTATTACATATTAACTTTTTAGCAGCTGTTCCACAGCTTGTGATGCTAAAGGGACCTCCTATTTACATACCTGATAGCTTCTGACTGGATACAGATGTTTCCTTGTAGCTAATTAACTAGATAAGACATTTCTTAAATTTTAAAGATAAAACCCAATTTTGAAAACCACTATTTGATAAGGGACTAAGAAGATATGTATTTATTATTGAAGATCAAATCAAGGTCACTTTGATAATAATTACAGGATGTGTATTCTCTTTTCTCAAGGAATATCCCAGAATAGTGTGGTGGAGATTACGCATACAATCTGCTGGTTTACTGTTGCCGTGATTCATAGACTTGAGGCTTAATGCTCCTCTCTCATACTGTGGTGTGACACCAGCATAGACGGAGAGCAAAGAGAAAAAAAAGTTGGACTAGAGGAGCGAAGCTTTGTTCCCATGACTCAGTGTTGCTGTGTAAATGGGAGTGCTAATGCTCATCTTGAGGCACAGTGCTGAACATGCTGCCCCCAGAGCCCAGACGGAGAGACTAAGAGAGAGACACAAAGACGAGAGAGAAGAGAGAAGCAAACAGAGCTGTAGAGAGCACCAGGAAGTCACACACACACACACATCATTAAAATCCCCAGGCCAGGGTGACACCATAAATTAATCTCAACATCCGCTGAAATTTCAGCCTCCTTTAAAGGCTTTGCTAAGGGTTGCTGAGGATGACATCTTTACAGCTTGTTATTGAACAGTGTCAGTGGCCAGGTGCTGGCGTAGAGCTGCATTGTCATGGATACAGTATGTTGTTTGGAGAATCATTAAACACATTTTCCATTTGTGCACGGTGTGCTATTCATCTAAACTCAGAATTCTGCAATATCAGGTCAAATTTATCCGCACACACACACACACACACACACACACACACACACACACACACACACACACACACACACACACACACACACAC
>JBAJHX010000115.1:14209526-14223704 GCA_037176925.1 Amniataba percoides
TGACGCCGCCTCAGAATCTTCTTTAAAGCAGACAGAAGATTTGGATAGTACACAAAAGGAGGAGACAGGTGAGCAAAAGGCTGAGGAAGGCACTCTCTCCAGGCAGGTGTCCTCCTCTGTTACCCCCAGCCCAAAGACTCCTGAAGCTCCAGTCCAGTCATCCTCCAGTCCAGAGGAGCAGTCAGATTCTGCTGGTACCACCGATCAAACCACGTCACCGTCATCTGCGCCTAAAGAGTCCCCGGTCGACATCCAACCAAGTGTCAGCCCTGCCTCAAAGCGCATCAGTGCTCCAGAGACGCCAGAAACAAATGCACCACCTCCACCTTCGTCCGTCTCCCCCTCGCCTGCCTCCTCCACCACATCCCCATCCTGGGGTGCGGCGTTCTCCTCGTCCCCTTCCTTCCAGATGCCGGCTCTCTTCAGTGGGTTGCGGGTGATGAAGAAAGGAGCAGTTGGGGAGGACAGGGAGACGGTCTCAGAGATCAAGCAGAGGGAAAAGGACGCAGACCTGGCCCTTCTCAGCCTGAAGAAGACAGTCAACAAAGCCAAGCTCTTTCCTGAGCAGAAGACAGCTACTCCAGTCAAAAAACACACAGAGCCTAAACCTGTTGGGGAAACTAAAAGCGCTGTAATGGGACAGCTCAGTCAGCTGCTCAACTTGGAAAACCAAGATGAGACAAAAAAGTCAGATGACGGACAAGATGCTGATCTCAAACACAGCAAGAAAGACTCTGTGAGTGGAGGAGAGGCTGCAGGAGTGAAACTCCCAAGTCCGGACACCCCTACGTCCTCACCAGAAAAAAAGAAAACCTCAGATCTGGCATACGAAACCTTCAGGAACATCTTTGGTCCTAAAACTGTCAAGAAGGAAAAAACAGAGGATGTGGATCTAGAGGCATTGAAAAAGAAAATCAAGAATGACAAGGAGAGTCTGAGGTCTATTTTTGAGAGAACCTCCAAATCCCCGAGCAAGGAGATCAGTAGTACCACAGAGGCTAATGTATGAAATGATACCCTCATATCATTTTAAATCTCACACAACATACATACATCTCTCATCTCGTTTATTGACTATCAGCTTAAGTCAGAAAGGGGAAAAATTCAGAGTCAAAGGTACACACTGATGTTTTTGTTTGTGTTTTTTCTACACAGACAGAGGTCACTTCCCCTACAGACAGCGAGGACCGGACTCCAGGGCGTCTGCAGGCCGTGTGGCCTCCGCCCAAGGCAAAAGATGAGGAAGAGAAGGTGGGGCTCAAATACACGGAGGCAGGTAAGAACTTCACAGTTGTTGCTTTAGACTTTGCTCTCTGGATTTACATCTAAGACCAGGAATGCTGATGGGGGATCACACCGGTGAAGCTTAAACTGACACACCTCACACTGATGGGCATTGTGGATAAGGGCCCGTCACAATATCTGTATCTGAAAATCTTTTCAACAAATCTCTTATAGTTATCTAAAACACTGAAACAAAAGTAGAGCCACTGCTGTCACACCCCTGGAAGTCTCCGACAAATCATGCAGAGCCAGCTAAGTATCAGCAGCGGGGCGTAAGACATCCTTTAAATCCATTTGCGAACACAGTGTGGCTGTGTCTGAGCCCTTTTAATGCTGCTGTTTGTGTGGTCGCTGTTTCGTGACACCGCAGGATAGCATGTGTTTTTGGTGGGGGTAAAAACATTTAATGGAATCAAGCGAACTCTGGGCAGCGAGCCATGTTTGGCCCACCTTTTACTTTAAAGGTGTAATGACACACAGATAGGTTAAAAGCACACACGGCTGTCTGCAGGGTTGATTATATTACAAAGTAAAAAGCTTTCGTATCATGCTCTGCGTCTGGTGAAATTGTGTTAACTCGAAGCGCGTGGCAACAGATGTTGGATGTTCTCTGGGCTTCATCCCTCAGAATAGATTAAGATGAGAAATTGTGGATTACTCTGGTGATTTGTGCTCCATGTTCTGGCTTTGCTATGGTCTGAAAGGATAGAGTGTGGAATTTGAGAAGCAGAGCAAAAGTCCAAACTGTGAGCCATATAGATAAACCAACACATGCGTGCATTCACCTTACATGAAACACTTGTCTGTTATTCACCACTTATTTATGGCCCTCAGATTAGAGTGCTGATTAAATGAGTGTGTACATACTGTCTCTCCAGTGGTCAGTCAGTTAAATGTAGTTACACTGTAGTTTTAATTGACTTTTACAATCGACTTAATTTTAATCTTTGACTCAGATTAATCATTGCTGTAGTACAGTTTTACTCAGTACAACAATGCCAATCAGTCCCAAGCCAGGATCATCATTTTTAGACTTACAAATGATTCAAAGGACTAAAAAAACTCAGCCCCAAACTCAACAATCTTGTCCTCAAATAAATTAAAATAAAAGCTTAACAGCAGGTGAAGAGACTTTGCATAACTAGGGTGGGGGAGGAGGAGGACTCACACCGGTGTGGACAGGAAAGGATATTGGACATCACTGACTTTGTGATGAAAGGCTCAGGTTCCAAATATATTTTAAATGACAAAGTTAGTCTCTATTGTCTGGTTTGTGTTGAAGTACATCATGTAACATTATGGACATTAGGTGGATTATGCTGTGGTTGACCTTTTCATTGCCCTGCCTTAATCTCATTAAAAACAGCAGATCAGCATTTTAGATGAGTTCTCACCTGACTAAATGTTTTTGCATTGCCTTCCATTTCAGCCAGCAGTGTCATTCAGAACTGGTTGGTTGAGTTGTAACTGCGGCCTTTTTATAGTGAAAGTGACCCACCCATTTGAGAAGAATTTTTTTGTCTAAGAATTTTCCCTTAGACGGAAACACATTTTGTTGAGATGTCTCTTGTTATTTTACAGTGTAAATCTTTAAGCCAGTAGTAGCTCAGGAATAGAAAAATCTAACCTCTGTATCGCAGTCAAACACCAGCAATGAGCCGTGATTATTGAACTGAAGCATGCCCTCCATTGTATATTTCATAAATTCACACTTGGGTCCTTGTTGTGCCTCCTTTCAGAGCACCAGGCTGCACTCCTGCAGCTAAAGAGAGAGTGCAAGGAAGAGCTGGAGAGGATGCACGTAAGTTACCATACGGCTTTAGCAGACGTGTTGAATCACACCAAAAACATGTCACACATGGGAGAAACTTGAGGGATGGCTTGTTAATGTAAAGCAGTTGACTATCCTGAACACAAGATGGCACTAAGTCAGCATGAAATGTTGAAGCACAGCACTGAAACAGTCGAGGTAAAACTCTGCTGAGTATTTACTTACAGCAGTTGAAATAAAAAGGATTTTGAAGTTGCCCGATACATCTGCATTTCAAGAGAAACAGTACAGATGGAGAATGGGAAAAAAAACTTGAAGTAGGCTTAATTTTCAAATGTGATTTTTGTGTGTCTTCATCTTTCTGAGATATTGTTAATATAATACTGACGTTTTAAAACAAAATAATCTAATTACATCAGAGAATGGGCATTCAGTAAATAAACCATTAACAACATAAAAAGACAATAAAATATGTTGATCAAAATAGACAAAATTTGATCATATGTTAAGTGAAAGACAATTCTAAACTCATGTAAGAGGTCCTTCCTCTGACTCTCATGTGTGAAGTATGCTAATGTTACCTCTAAATGCTCAGTCCTCGCCACAGAGGTCACGTGTCTTTTTGCTTCAGTAAAAAGCTGCCTGTCATTCATCAAAAGCAGAGTTCAGGTGTTTTCCGCATGCCAACTTGATCAAGAGTCAAACTCACTTGATACACTTGGAAAACCAAAGGAACATAGCTACGGCCATGTTACATAATTTGTACCACTGATAAATTGCTTTATGGACTGTTTCCCTGAAAAGTCTGACCTCAGAAATTGGTTTCTCAGCCTGTCTGCTCGAAGCCTTTAATTTGACGCCGACCTTTTAAAGGCCTGTTGCTGACACTGGGAAACATGCACCACAGTCAACCCACAAGAAAGGGTGGGAACGTGCCTAATGCTATTTCTAAACTGACACAAGTTAACAAGGAGCATGTGTAAGATTTATTGCAAAACAATTTCCCTTCCGTCTCTAATCAATACTTCATTTTGGTTGGATTGTTTTTCATTGTTTGAAATGTCAGCTGAAAACTGGAGTCACCAGATTGTCACTGAAGTCAGATATTGATCTCAGATTGGGGACAAATGTAATGGGAATTAATTTGAAAACAAAGCTGAAAAACATTTAGGTTATTGTTACTATTCAACAAAGAATCACGTTCATGTAGGCCCATTGGAAGAATAATTACACACTTTAATCCAAGTTCATTCAAGGAAACACATTGTCTACCACCTACTGCGGTTTTATTACATTAAATGATGGGAAAGTCTCTGATAGTCTGGATTTGTTTTGTCTCTGGAACCTTGTTCTTGTCTTTACAGTCTGACTTTGAGCTCCAGATCTTCCAACTGCGTGGAGAGCATGCTGTCTCAATATCACACCTGGAGGGAGTCATTGCCAAGATGCAAAGAGACAGGGCGTACAATACGGGCCAGGAGCGAGGGGAGGTCTGCGATGTCGCGGTTTCCACTGCAGATGACCCGATCCCCAAGACCTGCCGCACCGTGGGTATTCAGACGGACAGGGAGACCTTCATTAAGAGCCCGGAGGGCAACGGTGGAGGTCTTGCGCAAAGCCCCAGCCAGAGCATGCCAAAAAAACTCAACTTGGACTCCATGGGCCTAAATCTAAAAGCTGAAATAGCCCCAGGGCCTCCTGGACCACCACCTCCACCTCCTCCTCCTCCTCCCCCTCTCCCACCAGGCCTCTCAGGACCACCACCTCCTCCTCCTCCTCCCCCTTTGCCAGGGAGCACAGGAGCACCGCCACCACCCCCACCCCCACCTCCTCTCCCTGGTGGTGGTCCACCGCCCCCACCACCTCCGCCTCCCCCTCCTGGCCTACCTGGAGCTGGTCCACCTCCACCCCCCCCTCCTCCAGGCTGTGGCCCACCTCCTCCCCCTATGGGGGGCTTTGGTTTTGGCCAGATGGTGGATAAGGCCCCACGGAAACCTGCCATTGAGCCGGCCTGTCCCATGAAGCCGCTGTACTGGACCAGGATACAGATTCAAGACAATAAGTATGTGGAACCATGTAATTGTGTTTGATCACAACCTTGGTTTTATTTTCAGTGTTCTGGGCATCATTTCAGTTGGTAATAATAACATTATACTCAGCAAGGTAATTGATCTGGATGTGCTGCAACATTGCTAAGAGGAAGTCCAACATGTCAAGAAACACGAGAGTCAGCAACCATACTGGTTTTAAGCAGCACTCTAGATTAGCCAAATTGATTTAAAACAGAAATCAAACATGGGTAATATTTATCCCTGATTGTCTGTTGTAAATCCATCATAATTTGTAGACTTACTTCCTGGTTCAGCTTTGACCTATTGTACTTATCACAGTTGTGTGTACATAGCTATGTCTTCTTACACTAGCTTTTATTTCCTATGGGAAAGTTTAAACCCAAGACTACAGGCTTCAACCTCAGTTCATGTTTTTATTCAATAATACTGTAAAAAAAAAAGGACTATTGAGCTAATCAGTATATTGGCCCATATTAGCTTATGCATATATATTAGTATGTGTCTATATGTCTGCTGGTATGTAACAAGAAATTGGACTCCAGAAATGGTGAGCCAGGTTTGATTTTATTAAGATATAGTGTCAACATTAGTTTGTCCACCAGAGAGCACTGACAAATAGTTGTTATATCTGTAAATTTCCCACTCAGTATGTACTTTGATCAAAGTAAGTTTTTGTCATGTCATGTCAAATCACATAATTTTATATATATTTTGAATGGCCAAATATTGAAAATATCAGTACATACTTCCAAAAACAAGTATCAGTCAGGCTGTATGAACAATACATACTAGAACATCTGAAACAATGGCTGAGGTCTTCAGAGGCCACATGGCGTGTGATTTGTTTGCATTTGATTGGACGTTTCATTGACCTTGATCTTTTCTAATTCATTTGGTTTCGTGATTGAGGATTACTGCAGAATGTCACCAAAGCGAGGTTTTAAAAGTCCTGGGTGTGAAGTGGCAGTGCTCTAAGCTTCGTTGGCCCCGGTCTAATGGGGTCTTGCGTTAGCCCCGAACACTCAGAACACTGTTTCAGAGAGATACCATAGATATGGTTACTGCACCAGAAACTCTGTAATTGTAAGTGGATTATCCAGCCCATTTACTGTGGCTGTGGTTGTTGCCTCTGAGTGCCAGGCTCCCAGCTTTATGGTCTTGTATTTCCATGGCTGGATTAGTGGGGGGGGGGCTGAGTCGTGGTTCGCACTCTCTCTCTTGTCTCGGCCAGCACTGGAGGACTGACTGACTACACTGCAGCAGTTTCATGTCAGCTATAAATTTAACTGTAAAGGGCCAAGTTAAGGGGCATTAAATGGGTCAGATGTTTAACTATAGCTGGATCAGCTGTGTGATCTCTGTTAATGGTGTGAGGTTTTGAGTTATGAGGGGGAACAGTGTAGGGTTTGAAATGATGCCAGGTGCCTGAATGTAAGCTGAAAACGCAAAGTACAGTTGGCAGCACGCGGGACAGACTTTCTCTCTGGAAGCTGCTTAAAGAAAAAAGTGAACAGAGCTTAACTGGGGATTCAAATTCAATTACAGTTATAATCTGGTCAATTAGGAAGCTGTCTTGGATGGAGATATTTTTTGGGGCTCGGATGCTGTTTTCTTTTCCAAGCTAAATTCCTGCACAGTTGGGTTCAGAGTTGGAGGCTGTTCGCTGGACTTATTTTCCTGAGTCTCTCAGAACGGAGCGCAAAATGAAAGGCGGGATTTTGGGACAGTATCATTATGTCCTCAACAGAAAACCCTTTTGGCTTCCACAGATAAATACTCTCACCACTGCAATAGAAATCCAGCTGCATGCAAAAACAATTGGACTCACTCGACCCTCTCTTCACTGGCAAAGCACTTGACTGTTCTGGTATTTAAACCTGCCAGCACTCGTGTTAGTGGGTCGCGTCCAGGTTCCCTTTCTCGCTGTAAAAGGGCCTCGTCGTTTCATGAGCTCAACGATGACCAATCTGACGCAAGAAAAAATAGAGGAAATTAGTGACTTGTCACGTGTGATGTATCGTGGATGTCATCACTCCAAAATCTTTCTTTTGTTAAGTTAATTTGTCAGTAAGCATGTCGATTATGCAGCTAACGGCCCGTTGGTTAACCGGATTGGGGAAGGGAGTGCAGAGGCAGATGTGTTGAGGTTTTGTGAACAGAAGATGTAGATATGTTGCTAACAGTGGAGACCATCCTCTTGACTTCAGACACCTCTTGTTCTTATTTCTGCCTGTGTTTGTTTTTTTCCACGTTACTCAGCAACTTCTGAAACACATCATTGCCTCCTGTATTCTCGCTCATTTGCTGGAAATGGACCTTTATTACAGAAACAAGCTTGTCTTAAACTTTTTGTTATTTTTATCACCTAACTCATAAACAGTGCTTTTTTTTTTAGTCGCAGTGATTCCTGCCAAGTTTTTGCCAGACTGCGAAATGGAAAACGAAAAACAGTGGGCAGGTTGAATAAACATCAGATACGCTTCCACAAATAGAACAATTTGTTTAGCCCCAAGGAAAGTTCTAGCCTGCACTGTCACTGTGACTGTGATCAAATCTTTAGCACTTTAATAACCTCAGTTTTGATAAATAGTTCCAAATCAGAACAGTATAAAATAAATCAGATATTAAAATCCCCACCTCTTTTTTTTTTCCAGCAACAACACACTCTGGGGTTCTTTGGAGGAACCGAACATCGTCAACGCCAACGAATTTGAGGATCTTTTCTCCAAGGCCACACCACAGCCAAAGAAGAAGCCCCTGGCGGACACCTATGAGAAGAAAGCCAAAACTAAGAAGGTAGATTTAGTTTGGGTTATATCTTCTTATTGTCTCAGTTTTTCTTGAACGTTGGCTTTCTGGGAAGCGTAAATCGCTGCCCATTTTTGTGTCTGATCTCGCTGCAGCCACCCAGGGGCGTTATTTTCATGCTTTCTTTTCAAGCTTTGTTCCTGCTGTCATGTTCAATCATAAGTCAAAGGAAGAAAAAACAAAAGGTGAACTGGGAAGAAATGGATCGTGCAGTTGCCGGGTCTTGCACTGGGCCAACACACGATCAGTTTATGAGTTCACTCACTTGTTCTTTTTTCTACGTGCAAGCCAAGCTGTGCGGGATCAAAACTGTAGGTGAGGTCAGAATTATGATGTTCATTTGGGCTTTGAGGATTGTACTCAAGATGAAACAAGTCAAGAAAAATCAGCAAAGATGTGCTTTGCGCCAGATTGATCTACCCCCCACCCCACTCACCCCTCCCACCCAAAGACACACTTGTTGACGTCCTGTCAAATGCTGCAACTCTGCACCTCTGCTGCAGCCAAGGCTGCGTCAGCACTCTGGCTGCCTCGTGGTCTTCACTGTGGCGTCCAAGCAGTTAAAAATCGGCCACCGCCCGAGACTGTCCCCTCAAAATCCATACACATCCCCTATTCTGATCAATTTGTTAAGGCTCCACTGCACTCCAGAGGGCCACAGTGCAGTGTGTGTGTGTGCGTCTGTGTGCGTGTGTGTGTTCTTCTGTCCAAGATCTCCATCCTTACATCCCTCCATCCAGTCTGGTCACTCTTAAGCAGCAAACTGTCCAACATTTGATCCAACTCAGACAGCCACATCCAGACGCAAATCCTGCCAACTGTCTCCTGTCTGGGCTTACATCAGCCTGGAAGAGGTTTGACCTCGCTAATGGAAACACTGCTGAGACAAATTCATATCAATCAAAAAAAAAATCCTCGTCCAACATAGCATTTGGTCCCTTTTATTTTTACAGCATTTGAGAGAAGGACCTGTGTGGTACTAAGTTTGATATCTATGTTTAGACATTTCCTCCCCAAGTACTGTGATTATACAGGAGTCTTACATTTAATATAAAGGTCTGTGTTTAGAGCCAGCGATAGCACTCAGAGTCCAACGAGACGATTAAAGAGGAAAAGTGAATCTGCAAAAGGCATGGTTGTTTTCAGCCCGTCTGGAAGTCCAACTCGCTGGAAAGGTCGTCAAAATAAAAGAAACGTGTTTACGTAATCATTTTTTATCCCTGAAAGTTTATACTCGGAGTTAAAGAGAGAGAGAAATCATTTGAGCGAGAAATCATCTGAATCACCAACTGGTGGTGGCTTCCAAGAAGTTCATCTGGTTAACGGGTGGGAAAGAAAGGAAGGGAAGCAAAGAACGAAGAGGAAAGAGATCGCAGTGGGGTCGGAGACTAGTTGATAGCGAGTTGAAATTCGTGTGCGTCAATTTTTTTTTAGTCAAGTATGACGAATAGCTTTTGTTCTGAAGTGATGTTTAACTCGGAATACTTTTAGCTTACCCGTTGCAGCTGCTGCTTTCTCGTAATGTTATTTCCACTGGAGCTACACCAATAAATTAGCCACGCCACTAAATTGGCCAGTATTTGCTTGAGAAGATATGTCCTTATCAGCACTTATGTTGGCCAATGCGTACCAAGAAATTGCAGTATACGAAAGCCAAAGAGATGTTTGAGGTCACTTTACTCCCATTACTTTGTTAGTCCAACAGAGAGCACAGACAAGTTTATTTTTCAATTCCAAAATATTCTGCTCTGTACATATCGCGGTCTTTGTCGTGTGTTTATGTAGAAAAAAAAAAGACTCTTGGGCGATGTACATTGATCAGATTTTGTATCTCAGATATCAGCATTGGTGTCAAGATTAAAAATCCAACATCAGTTAGGTTGTTATTGCACTCCTGTATCCCTCTAGAAGATTTTACTATCTGCTCTCAATTTTAGACCATACCACCAGTTTTATCCCTGTTTATTGAGTCAGCCACTATTTGATTTGTTGTTATTTTTATCTCCGCAGCTAATCATTACTTTTGTTGTCAATTAATCTACAGGTACTACATGAAGAGCATATGAAAAAGAGCTCATTAAAAGTTCCTAGAGCCCATGAGGACATCATAACGTATACTGATAAATCTCAGCCTCAGAGTTCACTGGGTCTTTTTCGTGGCTGGCTCGCTCTGCAGAATCTGACCAGACAGTGGTCTCTGTCCCTCTGCATCACCATCGACACCAGCAGATGACCTGCCTCTTGTCCTCTGTCAGCACACAATCCTCAGTCTGTGTCTGTACCTGTGAGAGGGAGAGTGTGTTTCACTCGGCATGTTTGCCCCTGTTTATTTGTTTTCCGTGCGTGTGTGTGCCTCCACCGCAGTGTGTTTGTTTCCGCACGTGTATGTGTGTGCACGCGTGATGACGGCACGTCCTCGCGGCTCGTTATGCACTTGCCCAGAAAGTGTTGCCAGATCATGCTAGCGCCACAGCCCGGGGGCGCTCTGTGCGGCGAGAGGAGATGAGTGGGAGAGAAAGGAATGTGTGTGTACATTATGCATATGAGCCACTTCCCCGTTTTCCAACAACTCCACACGCCAAAAGTTGAAACTCGGGGGATGCGGCCGATGCCTACATCAGTAAGTTAATCTTTATCATGTGTGCCATAGAAAAATCAAAGCTCTTGTTTACTCTGGAGCCCCTCTCCCTCTGCAGATTAGCATATCAAAGCAGAGGAGATGACATGGAAGAGAAGCTCTCCCACCCGAGCAGACCGGGCCGGACTGGACCGGGGGTATAATTGCAGGCATGTGGCTCCACTCCAGTGGCTAAAGGAAGCGCTGAAGACGAGGCACCTATAGGAGTGGGGGAGCAGGGGGAATGGGCATGTCTGGGTTAGAAGGAGGGAGGGTGAGATGGATGGAAATGAAGAAATCAATCAAGCTAACTGCGCTGTTGAGTTTGCATGTGTGCAAATATGCACATCAGTAAACACAAAAACCAGCAATTTCCTCTACGCACATAAATCAAACCTGTATCATGTTTATGCCTAACGGATCTCCTTAAACAAACAGCAGCTTTAACCGGTTTATGGGAATAACTTATGAGCAATCATCGTGCGTTTATTAAAGACATATTTGAAGCTCTGGCTATGACGTGGGAGAGTGGGTGTAAGACTAACACCACTGGGTGAGACTGGGGTTGTTGAGTGTATCGTAGGTGGTTATTGATGGGAAGTCTTGATCCAGTTGTTATTGTAACATCTGCCCGGGTGATTCCAGACAGATAGTCGGACAGACAGTCACCGGGGAGCAGGCTGGCTGCTGAGCCGTGGCTGTGTAAACTATCTGCTCGGCTCTGAACCTGCATCGCCCTGCCCACCTCGCCTAACATCAGCCACCTGCTTCAGCTCAAACCGCTGACACTCCCAGTGTCTCCTTCCATCATTTTGTTTATTTTCCTAAGCCGCTCGCTCCCCCCCCCCCCTCCCCTCCTCTTCCTGTCTTTTCTTTTGACTTGTCTACGCTGTGAAAGTGTCCACAGCAGCCTCAAACCCCCACCTTCACTTCTCTTTTCATCCACAGGAGGGGGCCGTCTGCTGTTGATGCCTACCTGTCTCAGCATCAGCATCACGCGGCTCCCTCGAGCCGTCTGCGTGTCTGAACCCAAGCATCCAGCATCAGTTGTCTTTTCTCATTAACGTAACTGTTTAGGCTAATTGGCGAGTTCTGCAGCCACGGTGAGCGGGGAAGGGTTCCTGGGCTGCTTTTAGTGTGGCCCGTCCAAAGCGGTTAATTAGAGGTGTTGGGAAAGCCTGGTACTCAGCCGTCTCAGGTCCTTAGAGTGGGAGATCCCCAGTGATCCAGGTAATAGAGCTGGAAGCAGCATGGGCACCCACTAACGCCCTGTAATGCAATACCCACTTCTAAGGCTTCTGCTCTCCAGCTCTCACTGGACAGCCCAGTAGCCGACAACGCCATAATACCTAATGAAGAAGCCTGACACATTAACTTTTAGAGTGGGGCTTTACCTTGCCAAAACTCTCTCTGGCTTTACGGCTAATTCAGTCATAAGTAATTGTGACCATGTGTAGGCACAAATAAAAATCCTGTGAATTTATAGTTTGTTATAAAAGCCCTGCTTCTCTTTGCCTTGCTCTTCTAGACTGTCCTTTTATGGTGCCACTTTTGCCTTTGTACTTTCACTGCGACTTGATATTTTTTGATTATATCTCACACATGTTCTTCGGTAAACTGGAGGAGGAGGTGCTCTTTCTTTTTTTTTTTTTTTTTTTTTTCACTCTCCTCGCTGACAAAGCGCGTCCCCGGCCTGTGCGTGTACGCAGTCGTTTGCGTCACGGTGATGGGTTATGACAACATGTGTTGATTAGTCTGGTCGTTTGGGTCAATCCGGATGATTCCCAGGCTACTTAGACTCACTGGGGCTTCAGGCGCTGTGTCTCTCTCGTCATCTATCATCTGCCTCCACAGCCGGGGGAGTGATTAAGTGATTTCTTAGTAATTTCTTAGTGTTTTTTTTTTTTTTTATCCAGCCTCTCCTCATCGAAATGAACTGTTTATCTCTTCCTCAATTGGTTTTATGTCAGCTTTTGGATAATAGAATTGATCATGAAGGTAGATTTGTGAAGTTTTTATGAATAATATTATTGAAATTTGAAATTAACACATTACATAGAATACATGTACAGAAATGATGCCGTTCTCTTAAATAATAAGTTACTATCCTAAATTAATTTTGATATCACTTTAAGCCTTATTAACTGAAATATATACTGGTGGTTTTTCATTAAATATTCAGTTTAACTATATGAATTAATTTGTTTTCTGTTGTTTTTTTGTTTTGTTTTTTGTCACAGATTATCAAGCTGCTGGATGGGAAGCGTTCACAAGCAGTTGGCATCCTCATATCGAGCCTCCATCTGGAGATGAAGGACATTCAACAAGGTGAAAAATTCTTTTCCCCCTCAGCATATCGAGGCACTTTTGGACACAATGATATCATTTAAATCTTCCTCAAGGCAGGAGTTCTTACTTAGATTTGGTAATAAACTGAATTTACAGTCCCATTTAACAATAAATTCAGGATAACTCCTGATGAAATGCAGATGGGGTTATTTTTAGAGATGAGATAGCAAGCCCTGCAGCGGAGAATAATTTCCGACCTCTTGACAGCTACTAATTTGTAACCAGAGACAACTTTTTTTTTCTTTCGGGATTCATTTGTGTTTCAAATGGAACGTGGATGGTTTTTCCACCTACCACGGCGGGGAAAAAAATACCTCGATTTGTCAAAAAGTGAGACAGCAACACTGGAATGAAAGCAAGCCTTCAGTTTTTTCATCAGGCTGCTTGAAATCCCTCCTTGTGCTGCTTAAAATCAAAATTGCCATCTCCTTCATTTGAAGAGCTGCGTGGATTGATTACATGGCTGCTGGCTGGTGGAAAAAGGCGTGTGTGTGGAGTGAAGTAGCTGCATGTGTGTGTGTAAACACTTAATATGTATGCTGGGGACAGCATAGATGGGCCAGGAATTGGTCCTGTCCTGGGACTGTGGCGGAGAGTGCCTGCCGCCTGCTAGTCTGAGCATGCGGCCAGCAGATCTGTTTATTGTAGCCAGTGACGGTTTCCACAAGCCTAATGGGACTGACACCCCACTAATGATCTAAGCATGTACAAAACCACCTTCCACAGTTAGCAGACACTGCGCTACCACATAAAACCACCTCAAACACAAGCCAAGCAGCGCACAGCACCAGGACGCCCATTTTGTTTAGAGTTTATCCTCCTTTCCCTTCAGTCCTTTTCTCTCTGTTCCAGTGTCAGTTTGTTAAGGTGTTTTTTTGTTGTTGCTGTTGTTGGGGTTTTTTTTTTTTTGGTTTTTTTTTAAAGGTTATGCTCTCACCCAGCGTGAGACTGCTTCCCTGCGCCTTAATGGGAGGTGTATGTGAAATTAACAATTTGGAGCTGACAATGAAGGACAGCACCTTAATAAGCACTTCTAAGGGCCCTGTTCCCTGTCCTCGCCTGCTTGCCTCCCCTTTGTTGCCAAATTAAAAGGACATGGGACATGTAATGTAATTAGAGCTACTAGGGAGGGAGGGAGGGAGGGAAGGAGGGGAGCGAGAGAGGGTTAAGGGAGAGAGGTGGTCAACTGCACCCACCAGAGTGATTGGGGGACCTCAAGGGCCACCGTGGTTCAAGGGCAATGAGAGGCTCTCCCCCCGCAAACCACCTCACCACAC
>JBAJHX010000115.1:14228393-14241598 GCA_037176925.1 Amniataba percoides
CCAGCCAGCCAGCCAGCCGGCTAGTCTTGGTCAGGGCCATGCGGAGGTTAAAGGCGATGCCCCCCAGTGCCCCTGGTGTCTGTGGTTATTTAAATCAACCAATAATACGGCATATGAAAGCAATTAGATATGCTCCGCAGCTCTCCCCTACGTTTTTTAGATTGCTGTTAAAGCCCTCTCCTCTCTGACCCGGGGGAAAAATACAAAGAGTCTACTAAAGTACCCAGACCCACCTCAAGCTGTCACTCATTTATTAGGAAAAATGGAAGACCTGAAGACAATAAATGCAACATACGGGCCCTCGTATTTGATCCCTGCTGCAGCACAGTCTGGCACAGCAGTCCTCGGGGGTATTAGCATCACAGGGCGAGCGTTGGATTCTGGATGTTTGGTGAGCTCCACCTCTGACTCCCACCATTTTTATCCTCTCCAGCCGCCAGGAATAAATATTTATGCCCGGCTATTATAAACCAGCCTAAAGAAAGCAAGTGGTCTTAATTATGAAGCTAACACAGATCACTTCCATCCACGTTGCGAATTTTTGGTCTGACAACGAGAGTCACACTTTGGTTCATTCACTTCGTGTGACTGAGACAAGCATAGCCGCCTGCCCCTCACCTGATCCTGAGGTGGCGACTCCAGTGTCTTGCCCTCCAGGCTTGGGTCAAAGGTCAGGAGACTCGGTGCTAGCCGTCAGAAATTCACCTCTCCCAGCTGAGTCTCCTCCTCGGTCTCTCTGTGTGCATCAGTGGGTGCCTCTAACATACGACTCACTATATTATAACTAGCAGGAGCATGCAGACGTAATGACAATGTGTGTGTGTGTGTGAGTGTGTGTGTGTGTGTGTGCGTGCAGCATCTAGTCATCAGTGATGCTTGCAAGCAGCTCCTCGTCCTCCTCGGCTGCCCTCTCCTTCAATGGCTTGTGCAGAAACATGATCCTCTTTTGATGGGGCTTCCTGTTTGGGGAGAGGGTGATGACCTCTCTCTGTGCTCCTCTCAGGGGGAGAGGGATGAGTGAGAGGCCACGAGGGCCGAAACCTACTGTAGGACTCTCAGCCCCGATTAAAAACAAACATCTCCTTTTCAGTCTCGGATCATGTACAGTAGAGCAGCCAGCTGCGATACCCTGGCGCCCAAACCAAAGAGTACATCTTCATCTGTAAAAATCTAGTACAAGTTAGGCTCTGTCACAAGGAGCTGCTCGTAAAACTCAGAAGATTTCACCACTTTCAGAACAGTGAGCACCCACATAAAGATCCCTTTAACTGCCGTGTAATTGGACTGGACAGAGCGGCAGGGACGCTACCGAATGAAATAGGATCAAATAAAAAGAAACAGTCAGAGCTCATTTGCTGCCCAGGGGAGTTTAGTGTTTCACAGAAGGCCTGGCCCAGGTTAGGCATTCATCACTGTGGCAAATCAGACAGTGTCCTGATTTTAAATGGCCTTTAATGTCAGGTTCAGGCAGGGCCTTTAGCCTGAGCTCCGTTTTACGACGGGAGGCTCCGCTCAGAACGGCATGTGTGAAGTCGGCGTGCTGAAGCGCAGCCGCCACACGTCTGACTGAACGGGACAGGACCAGTGCTGGATGTTTCGATGTTTCTTACTGACTGTAAAGAAAAGTCTCTGAGTGGTAATTATGAATCAATTAAAGCCAAGTCAAACATGTGAATTTTTATTTAATAGTACGAGAAAATATAAACTCGAATGTGACAATTGTAGTGTTTAGCAGAATTCCTGCCTGATGTTTCTACCTGTCAACACCATATTCTCCAGCAAAGATTTAAGAGGACGGTTATAGTTTGATGGATACGTGTTGATTTATGAGGAGTGAAAAGGGGAGAGGGTGTCTTACCTCTCCCCACTGAGGCGGTCTCCTGGCTGACTTTGCAGAGCGAGTGGAGAATAGTCGTTCATACGATAGAGAAGAGAAGGCTGGAAGTCTGACAGTCTGCTGGATTTAGAGATAATTGGGGATCAGTGAGAGAATTTAGTTTTCCTGGTACAGATAACCAGAATATGCCGATGCCAGAGCACTGTACTGGTTTAACCTCTGATGAAAGGTTTTTTTTCTGATTCTACATACAGGCATTTGTAAAATTAAAAAGGATGATATTTGAAAAGAATCATTGCATCATTTGGAACTGAAGGTCGGCTGGCAACTCATCTTTTTGTTATCAACGATGTGAAAAAAGAAAGGAATCACCTGTGTATTATTGTGTGTCTCCCTGTCTAGCAGTTAACTTACTTTTAATAATGACCCAGAGGTGGCGGGGCTTCACAGCCACATTTCTGAGACAGACACATTCATCAAACAGCTCATTCCCTTGTCTTGTGGCGCTCCGCAAGCTCCCCATCCGCTGCTGAGGCATTTTCTGTGATCCACACACACACAGTTGCGCATTGTTTTGGTGTGCTGCCATTTCCTGGTAGCTGCAGTGGGGGCTCTTGCTCACTGCGGTAAAATCATAAGCACATATTGACATCAAAGTCGCCCATTTTGCAAACCACACAGGGTAAATCCTAGAGCAGAAGTCTGGCTTTCTTGTTTGTTTTCCTTCCCTTTTACTCCACCGCCGCTCCCCCGCCTCCGCCCGCAGCTTGTTGTCATGTTACCTCATATTATGCAATAGCTGCTCTCCCATTCGGATATGTTGGATTGAGCAATGATGCCTGTGGAGATATAGATGCATGCTTGTAAGTGTTGCTTGACTGCCTCAGGACGTCGGCTCTAAATTGACTCTATTCCCACAGTGTGGCATACTGTACCTGTGGCACTGGTTTGGATGTGTTTGCTCATGGGAGCTCAAATCTGGCAAAGAAAAAGCTCTTTTTTTTTTGTCTGTGAAAACACCAACAAACATGTCCATTGGGACTCTAATCTTACCGTACAGAAATTCACAGTCCTCTGTTCAGTAAGTTGAGTAATGTTTTGATGGAGAGTACTTTAGCACCTCAGCTCTAAAGATGCTGAATCCACTCATCTGTTTTTCTTCTTGTAGTAACAGTTGAAGGGCTTTAAAGATCATTATGGTCCTGTCTGTGTGTGGGGGGAAACGAGTCCTCTGCCACCAGTGTGTTGTTGTAACGATCAGTTTTGTACGTGAAAATATTTATTATAAGTATGTCTGACTATATATGCGTAGTTACATTATATATGCTTATACTGCATAATTAACTAATCTAATTTGTACAAAAAACTGAATTCTCCAGCTGCATAATTCAGGTTTCATCAGACAAAAAATAAATATCGTTTATGTTTCACTTAACTCTTAGACATTTACCATTTATTTTTCTATTGCACATTATTTCACGTAAAATTTGACAGTTGTGTCTAATTTGTTAAATTAAATTAAATTATTTATTGTCAGTGTAATTGATATCATATTTAGATATGTGTTTCAATTATGAGTCTAAACATTTATCAGCGTAAATATTAATAATAGTCATTTTTAGTCATAGTGTTAGCTATGATTTTTTTAATAGTTTTTTAATATTTTAATATTTTATATCTTTGGCTATAAAGACATCAGAAATGTAATTATACATGGCTGCTCCACTCCGTTATGTAAAATTTAATAAAATTATTTTTCCAAGCAGCGAAAGGGTCTTTTTAGATTAACACATAGGCTCATTCTGTTTTTGCTGCTAATAGGGGCTATTCTTTTAAGTAATAGTAGTAATCTAAAACGCAGAAAACAAAACAATAACCTCCAAACAAGGTAAAAAGAAATTATTCATTTTTAGGTGAATAAAACAATTTGTGATACTTTATTTTGAAATACATGACCACTAAAAGATGTAAGAAGGAAAAATGAAAAGATATAAAAACATATTAGAGCATCGCCACAATTTTCTCTTTTGCTGAGTCTGATGTCTCTCGGTTTGCCTCATCAGACTTTGTGGGGTTGGAAACACATTAACGTTCACTGCTCCAGAAACACAAATTTTGTCTTCTTGTGACCAGTAAAGCATTTTTAATATTTCAGGAAATGGCCCTTAAGTTCCACGGTCCTCCATCTAACCTGATACATGGCTTTGGTCATTCACTTTTGAGCGCACTCCTGTAAGAAATGTATTATCACTTTGAGACAATGTCTCAAACTCCAGCTTTTGGTTTTTATTCTTTACAGCTGCTGTGTTTTTGTGGGCTTCCTCCTTGCGGCCTTTGCTGTCTGGACCACATTTGGAAGAGAGCCGCCTCTAAATTGTAGACTTGCTGTTTTGAACACTGTTTTAATGGGTCCTTTTGAGTTGGGGGATTTCTGGTAAGGAAGCGTGGTTTGTCCAAACAGGATATTTTGGTTGTCATGTTTGTGTGGTTGCCGATTTCTGTTTTTTATTTTGATAACTGCTGGCTCTCACTCTCCGCAAATTTAAGAAGTGTCCTGGAATCCAGACTGCGAGGCTGCACATAGTTACTCCTCAGTTTTAATGTTCAGACGTCGTGTTTCCTGTCTGATTTATTAAGACAGCCAATAAATAAAAGATGTAATAGACAGTTTACCGAGCTGCAGGTGCAGCGGCTCCACGTGCAAACACGAAAGCCGAACTCGGGACTCAGTGAAGTGAGACGCCGGCCAGACCTGTTAATGCTCTTGTTGTGTTGCAGAACTATTTAGCAATGCAGTCATAAGCAAGTTAAGGTATTTATTGCAGCCATTAATGACTTACAGGTTGGGGGAACGCGCTGAAGCTCTTTCAGCAGGCGTCTGTGTGGAGAGTAACCCGGGCTTACAGCGGAGAGGAAATGGGAAGGTTCGGCTAGAACATGCTCAGTCACGGCTGTTTCCTATGAGCTCGTGCGAGCTGGGTCATTTGGCACCATGCAGGAAACCCATCCGCAAACACATCTGCTGCACTCGCTTGTACAACATTAAAGACATCAGAAACAGCAACAACATGTAGAACAATGTTTGAGTATCAACTGTGGGATGCTCTCCGCCAAAAAGGCAGTTTAAAGAAGTGGCTCAAGGAAGAAAAAAAGAAAGTTTTTCGTGTTGAACACTCAAATTGAACGCCCTTTCAATTAAATGAAATTTCCCTTTCAATGCCTTTGTTAATGCTCAGGTTTTTTTTTTTTCTCTCCTCCTCAGTGCTGTCGTGATTTTCTGTTCATTTAACAAGCGAAGTGTGTTTGCGGCTTTCCATTGTGGCATATTTAGTCAGTCAGTAAAAAGTTTAATTTTGAGTCTGCAATTGAGGAACACTTTACAAAAAACAGACGAAAACATTTACAAAAAAAAGAGAAGATTATAAGAATGCATAATACAAAATGTTAATGGTTTTGGGGAATGAGATGTAAAGTTCACAAACATCACAAAGACATTCTGATGAACAGAATTTCACAGTTTCACAGTTAATTGTTTACATCCGTGGATGACACTTCCCTCCATTCCCTTCATAAAGAGCCATTTACAGCCTGTTTTAACTTTCATCATTTTCCTCTCGTCTCTCCTCTGCTCCCTTCACCAGCTCGCGAGAAGGACGTGCAGAAGGTGTGCACCAACTCGTCAGAGGAACACCTCCAGCCCTTCAAGGAAAAGATGGATGGATTCATCTCCGCTGGTGAGTCGAGCTAAGATGTGACTTTTCGATCTATGGTAAGATGTGAATATTATGGAGACACTGTTTCACACATGGTTTTCCAGATGTAAATATGCATCAGTTTTTTTTTACTCTTTCACTGATCATGATCACAGAATTGTTTCTACCTCTGTGCATCCTCCACAACAAAGCAGTCACATTGACTGTTTGCCCTCGGCTTTGCTCATAGGCTTGTCGGTCTCATATAAAGTCGTGAAGGACCCAGAGAGAGAGAAAATTCTCAAGTGCCTTCAAAGATGAAACATTCATCTGGGCGGAGGATTTACAGCCGAGGAGATAGTCATGACACAGAGCTTACAGATCCAGAAAAGCCCCGTTTTCACCCAGACGCACAGCTTGGGGCCTTTAAAAAGAGGAAGGTATAATTATGTTTTTTTGCCATGTCAGACGGAGTCAGCTGGGCGGTGCAGAATCTTCCTCTCGGTGCGTGTGTGTGTTGTTGTCCATGCTGGGAGAGGGCGTCTCGCTCCGCTGTAAGACAGCATGAGGACCGGAGTCTACAGGCCTGTAGAAGGGATCACGTTGCCTCTAACATGCTTCTCATGTACTCTCGGCTGTCATAAAACTGGCGGGACATCTCTGGCCGCGGCCTTGTAAAGACCGTCCGGCTTGAGCGGATCAGACCTGCAGACCACCGGGACGGGAGCAGAGCTTCCTCCGACACGCTCTGATCTTTTCGCCGTCTGTCCCCTCTCTGACCCAGCCCCCGGAGCTCACCCGCTCTCTGCCTTAGCGAGAAAGGGAGGCGCGCAGAATCCCTCCACATCTAAGTCAACCATCATTACTTTTGTTCTGCAGGAATTTAAACACACGCACTTTGCCTGGTTAATTAATGACACAAAGACTGTGTCCACATTTCCATGAGTCACGGCTCTCATCATTAATGTGCCATTAGAGACCCATATGCTGCTCCATGTTTGTTTCATCCGTAGCTTTATTACACACAAACCTTCGCCTGCATCCGACTGAATGCCATTAAGGCGTCTTTGTTTGCCACAGAGGCTCTTTCTCTCAGCACCAGAGCACAGTAAATGTGGCACCAGAGATCGGTCAGTTGGCCAGTTTACAATCCACCAGCTCGCTCTGGACTGTCAAAAATCAACATATCAGTGTAGATCATTGTCCGCACGAGAGGCCAGAAGAAGGAACAGAAGTGTACAGTTTTTTTCCCCCTAATATACTGGTCCATTCAAATTAACAGCAGGCTCTCTTTCCAGACACAATTTTCCTGCTACTCTAAAAAGACCCACAGACCTCACTGTGGACAGCTTTCATGGGAACTATTTCCAACACAACAACAATCACTACACAAAGTGTACACAGCGAGATCTATGGACTGCTCAGAGAGGCAGAACTTGTTTGTTAAAGTGTGGATTGAACTTATTTGCAAGTGTTTTTTAAACATATATTACTTTCATAATTAGTTACTTTGTGCCTGTATAAAATTATAAACTAAGTACCCTTACTCAAGTACAAATTTGAGGTACTTACTAAATTTCCATTTAGTACTACTTTATTCTTCTACTTTAATACATTTCAGAGGGAAATATTGTACTTTTTACTTTGTTACATTTTGTTTTACATTTTATAGTTTTCAGATCATTTTTTCAAATCAGTGATAAAATATTTTATCAAATATGGAACTACCAAACAATATAAATATGAAGTAGTTCATCCACATCCACATCGCCCAACTAAGTTAAAACATTTGTTAAAAAAAAGTACAAACTTGAATTCACCAGTAATGGTCCAATACTATAACATTTACATAACAACAGGTTCCATTCTGCATATTGAAGACTTTTAGTTTTTACTTTTATACTTTCAGTACATTTTATTGCAAAAGATTCTGTGCTTTTACTTTTGTATTTTTTCCGCTCTCTGTAACGTAAAGGAGTCAGATGAGGTATCTCACATCGAGATTGCAGCCATATGTCTGTGGTGCAGAGTGAAAATTTGCGGCGAGTTCATGTTTACAGTCTCAATTTCTGAAAAGATGTTTGTTATTGCATATAGAGTCTGTATTCCTGAAATGGAAATGCGCCATGACATTGTTCGTGTCGGTTTATCCACCTTCAGTAATTCCGAGAGCCAAAGCTTCCCTCGAGCTTTGGTCAGTATCAAAAAATATTTGAAAGCTTTGGAAACCACAGCGGTTGCCACTGGCTACATTTTTTTTTTTTTTTTGTCAAGGCACATCTTGAACATAAACTTTCCAGCGGAAAACCTTTCTTTCATAAACAGAATTCTTCAAACTGTTGCCCACACGTCGGGAGGAGCGGTACGTAATCATCGTTCGTGATGATTCCATGACTTCAAAAGGCAAAACAAAGCAACACATCTCACATCAAAGAGCGGCCGAGGCTCTTAAACCGTGACTCATCAGCGAATGAATGAATTTCTCACCCAGGTAAACGCTCGGGAGGCCGACCGCAGATGCATATGTTTGACACATGATGTTGAGATATCGAAAATGAAGCCATAAGAAGCGGCGTTGAGCAACGCATCATTACTGCAGCGGCCGCAAAATGCGTGTGCAGCATGACTTCATGCGAGAGGATCAAAGTGTGCCGGTGAATCAACAGATAAAGACTGAGAGTAGTGTTTCTGAGCAGCGCTGACCCATAACCCCGCCTGTGGAGAGGCTCACAGCGGGGCCTGCAGGTGAACCCAAACGCCCTCCGTGCTGCCTCTTAAACTCGCCTGTGTGATCTCTCCCAGATCCAACAGGGGAGACCTCTGAAACCAAGTGATCCATTCTCTTGTAAGGCTCTTCCCCTGCCTGTTTTCGCTCTGGTTTTGCGCCAAGTCCTGGCAAGTCTTGGCTTCTTGTATTTTATACATAGTGTTAATCTGATATCATTCGCTGATTTTTCTCCCTTCTCAGAGCTGTTCTCGGAGCTTAAGTTACGACAGCCTCCCAGATCAGAACGAGGTGGTTCGAACATCTAATCAACCACCTTTTCTGTTTCGCTTTTTAATAGGAGCCCTTTGAAACCTCTGGGGATACTCTGACGGGGTGTATTTTGCGTGTTGAATACAAGCCATGACTAATTGAAAACAAATTCCTGGTTTTAATCTCGGCTTGTGTAAGTCTCACTCCACCGGCTCTCCTGGGAAATACATGTGTATCATCACATCCTCGTGCTTTCTTTGTTGTCAGTGAGTCAGAGCCTTACAATCAGGATTCTGCTCGTTCAGATGACCGTGAATTACGCAGGTCGAGCAGAATTTGCAGATAACGACTGTCCAGAGAACCTGTTTTTGATGAAGTCTTTGGGATGCGTCTGTGTCCAGAAAGAGGTGGTGCAGGGGAACCAAGAGGGATGCTTTATGGAAATCTTCATGGTCCTCAGCATCCCTCTTCGGCTGCTCTCCGTCTCTTTGTTATCTGGCTGTTAGGTATAGCAGCGGTTAAGAAAAGTGTGTCAGAGTTTTAAAGCCCTAATTTATTGTCCCTCTCAGCATGCACATCTCATAACTTTCTAGTTAGCGACTACTGGTTTCATGTTTACACAGGGAGCGGAGGAAGAGAAACTTCACACATCCTCCCTCTCTGGGCCACTCTCTCTCTCTCTCCCTCTCTCTCTCTCTCTCCCTCTCTCCCAGCCTCTCGGCTCCAGTACCACCTCTGCACAGTTGCACCAGAGGGGTACCTCAGGCGCCAGCCTGACCCCCACTGAGACTAACGCCATTGGTCACGGCCCCTCTACCCCCTCCTCCCTCCATCCCAGACATGGCCACAACCTCCCTTCATTAGGTTTACCTCAGCCCCCTTGCCCACATACATGTAAAAGAAAAAAGAGTAAAAGTAAAAGGGGTGGTTGGTCGGAGGCTTAAGCTCACCTTCTCCCAAAAGACCCCCAAACCTGCCTTTGAACAATTTTTTGGAGACTTCCCGCTCTTAAATCTTCAAGTAGGAAAGGTCCCCCATCATTGTAAAAAGGATGAATCTGGAAAAATGCAATAAATCTGAGATCACAGGCACTTTCTGGCCCTAGATAAATTCTTGCACCTCGGCCTGGCCCGCTGCACACATCTGCCTTGCATTTAGACACTTTTACATGGCAGGAGTCCACAGGAGCCTCCTGTTCCCAAGCCTCTCAGCTCAACCCTGTGCCCCTGCTCCAGCTCTGCTTAGAACATGCACATGTATGTCCACACACACACACACACACTCACACACACCTTTGCAAACAGACCACCGCTCCCCGCCCCAAGCCCAGGCGTCACAGGCTCACACTCTCATGCGTCAACGCACAGAAGCATGTCAAACTTTACAATGTGCTTAACTGTCACTTGGGTAACACGCTCGCTGCGTCAATGGCATCTCAGCCCAGAGACCCTCTTCTTCTTTCTTCCCCAATTCACAAGCCTAAGCTAAGGCTAACGAACACAGCGCCCCCCTCTGGAAACTGCCGAAGACCTGGGGGCAGTTCTCGTTTGAAACCTTTACTTATCTACATCACCAAAAGCACCATAAGCTTCCCCTTGATCAGTCTCAATCCAGTATTTTCTCCTTTTTCTTACAGCTCAAAAGGATCACTCTGCAGAAGAGGACCGACTCAATGTGGCACAGAAACGGTAGGAGATCAACAAGCCCAGATGCAATTGAAATTATGAATGAAAGATAGTGTTTGGATAGAAAATATTTCACATAGCAGTGTTATTTAGCATCCTTCACATAGACAACATAGCACCAGTGCCTACCATTTGTAATTATTAGCACCAGCTGATAAGGTTTCTGGTTAGATGAAGGAGCCTTTTTGTAATTTGTCTCGAGACAAATAAACAAGACGCCCGTGCTCACCAGAAGCAGCAGTGGATTTCTACACACACATAACGTGCGCCATACTGTATTCTAAGCCTGGACGCCCTGTGCTTCCTCCCC
Source organism: Amniataba percoides (assembly GCA_037176925.1). Taxonomy (NCBI): domain Eukaryota; kingdom Metazoa; phylum Chordata; class Actinopteri; order Centrarchiformes; family Terapontidae; genus Amniataba; species Amniataba percoides. The sequence continues at coordinate 14,238,895 of JBAJHX010000115.1, forward strand.
TGCAGTTCCTATCATTCTTATCTGCCATGTTTTGCGCAGAAGACTCCCGAGAGTTTTCTGAGAGGCATCTGATTTATAGGCACAAGACAAACTGGCAGCCGCCGAGCTCGCAGTCCAAGCGAAATCATATCTGGAACATTTCATATTGGAAAAAGATGGTGGAGCAGGCAAACAAAGCAAATAGATTATTTTTGCCTTGTTTGGATAGAGAGCAGAATTGTTTGCTTTATATCGTAACTCTCCCGCTTCCAAAATAAATCATGAACGCACATAAAGGAGAAAGTGAAAGACGCCGGACGCAGGAAAATGGAAACTATAAACAATTAGGAAGTTGATTGCTTTGGACAAAACTATAACTCAGCGAACGGCTCCAAAATGTTCTGTTTCATGTTGCTGTTTTTAAGCCAACAGAATCGCTGAGGGACTACTGCACCTCTCGCTCTCTGTCCTGGCCCCTCACCCCGCCCTCGCCATATACTGATATCTCTATCTGCTGAACTAGACTGACACGTGTGTGTGTGCGTGCACGCTGTTGTGCTTGAGTGACACCAACGTAATGAAGGCATTGAACTTGGAGGGGAATATTGATCAAAAGGGCCCCGCAGCTGACAGCACCTTTGCCTTTTAATGAAGTTTTCCTTTAATTTCATCTAAAGAGGGGGCTGGCCGACTGGCGCTAGGTAGAGCAGGAGGGAAGCGGGATTGGGGGCAGGGATTGGGAGGGGGGGGCTCTTTCTCAGGTTCCCACAGAGCCACCTCGTAAAAGTGACACGCTGTTGATGAATATGGGCGTCAGCAGGCTCACCGGGCCCTGGGTGGGCCCTCACATCTGCGCTGGATGAGAGATCCTCACACAAACGCACAGCACAGCAGCAGCATTGTGGCTCTGTGTTAATAAAGGAAGTAGACAACACATCCTCAGTGTCAATCCTAATACCTCGGCCTCATGCGGAGTCAGTGAGTTTAGACGCTCGTGAGTAAACTACCAGTGAGGAGGAGTGGGCGACAGGAATCAGCATCAGGGTACCGACAAGCATCACACCTGATTCAGACTGAAATGTCTCCATAGCAACCATCTTATTTTCCTGATCAATCGTTCAGTCTGTGGAAGATTTAATTAATTAACCATTTTCTGTCAATCAGGCGATTGACTAATTGTAAACTGAATGAGTGTCTACAGTGTCATTCTAATCTGATTTTGATTAAATTGACTTTTCCCTTCAATTTTCAATAAGCAACATTATCAGCTCAAAATGTTCATTTGTACTGTTCTTCGGTCAGTACCTGCTAAACTGTCGACTTTCCCATCTCAGTTGTAGTTTGTATTAGCATTGTCACTGTGAGAATGATGCCATGCCAGTGTTTCCATTTAGCTTGAAGCACCGAACCTTGCACTGCAGCTAGCAAGACTGTAGACTCTTACTGTTGTTACATCACTGATACATACAAATAAATGCATCAAACGTAGAGTAAGAGGCAGATATATAAAAAAAAATGTTTGTGCAGTGACCTCACGCATTATAACCAGCCGGGTCACTGTGAAGATACTTGGTGAAATATTGTATGTTGATATATACTCTATGAATGTAGGAAACATTTGCAATCTACAGTGTCCAAGGTGTAAAACGGCAGTATGGTTTTGATGAGAATGACACCTCCATCAAGTTCCCCTCTGGCTGCGTTTTAGCTTTTTATAATAAACTTATTTGGCCCATTCCTGGCGAGTGCTTTTCCTCAACATGCAGTCCTAATTTGTCTGCTTCGTGTTTGGGTTCCACTGAGGTTTTTCTGGTTCTGTCCTCAGTTCCATCTCATTAAGTTCCCTTCTCCCACATCATGCTCAATTTCATCTGGCCCAACTGCGGCCTACAGTCACCATGCAGCTACGGTTTCATAGATGCTTGTCGGTGTATTATTCTGCTCGGGTACTGGATGACGACAGTGGCACAGAAACGACTCTGCTGCCTCTGTTCAATGGGCCAACAACACAGAGTTTACTTCTGTAATCTTTTGAGTGGGGAAACAAAGGAATGCAGAGTTGCCTGTCCAAATATTTCCCTGATTCTCACGGCTGCTCATGGTTTTGTAATGGCTCTTTTTTTTTTTTTTTTTTATAGCTGTCAGTGAGGAATTCCGGCTGTGGGTGCTGCAGTAAACCCTCTCACGGCAATGGCATCATAGCATGGATTACAGAAGTGTGTGTGTTTGTGTGTGTGTGTGTGTGTGTGTGTGCAAGCGTGGATTGTTCCACGCTCGCAGACGAACGAAGGTCTGCTTGATTTTGTTTGTTTCTTTGTAGGTATCCTCGCGTGTGTGAGCGCCTTTGCATCTGGTTCGAGTGAAGCTTTGTGTATCTGGTTGTTGCATATGCTCAGGAGGGCGGGAGGGGGGAGAAGAGCGCCATTGCTTGATTTGTGCACGCTTTGACATGATGACCCAGGGTCAGGAGAGGAGCTGATGGAGAAAAGACCCTGTTCCTCATGCCAGACCAGGCCTGCTGCAGCGAAGCTACCTGGGACGGAAGGTCTGTTTGGTCAATCTAAACATCCCAGAGCCTCTGATTTCTTTTTCTTTTTTTTTTTTGTAGCACAAGGGATGATCTACAGCGCTCTCCTTTTTTGAGCATCCCAGCAAAAATGACGCATCACTGGGAAATGGGAAGCAGGCTCATGCAGAAGCTCGCCTTTTTTCTTTTTTCTTTTTT
>JBAJHX010000115.1:14242459-14318723 GCA_037176925.1 Amniataba percoides
GTGTGTGTGTGTGTGTGTGTGTGTGTGTGTGTGTGTGTGTGTGTGTGTGTGTGTGTGTGTGTGTGTGTGTGGAGGAGCAGCAGTCTGTTCTTGGCTGTCTCCGTCTCCTCTGGCAGTCTTCCCCTGCAGGCTGTGGAGGTCAATGTGATAATGGAGCCGCCGCTACTGGCTCTCCCCCGTGGCCCAGCGGGGTGGACACTCTCCTTCCAGCTCTGTTTCTCGCCTCCACGTCTGACTCCACATTCATCATTTTCTGTGTGCGCCGCGTCCGCACTGGGCTGCTTTTTACCCTCTATCTGTCCGGGTTTCTCGGGCGTACACACCTCGGCTTCCCTGTACTTTCCGACCTCTGCTGTTTATAACTCTCGCTTGTAAATCAAGAGCAGTTCGCTGAAACACACTATTATTTATGCCTGAGATTATTTATAAGTGTTTATGTGCGATAAGACAACGCTGCTTGTGCCTCTGTTCTGTTTTCTCCTGCAGTTTCCAGGACACGTTGAGCTACTTTGGGGTAAAGCCAAAGGCCGGGGAGAAGGAAGTGACCCCGAGTTACGTTTTCATGCTTTGGTATGAGTTTTGCAACGACTTCAAGAACACCTGGATACGACAAAGCAAGAACATCTCCAAAGAGAGGTGAGCCGGATTCTGCTGGGCTCGCTTTGTTTCCTAGTGAACTCACTGGAGCATTACTGCTGCATAGTGTCCTTCTTTATGAAAGTGTCATAAAAACTTGACTGATATTCTCTATAAAACCTGGTGTTAAGTGACCACTGGGAGAGGTGTCTGTTAAATATCATGTTTCTCAGTCAGTGGACTCTGCAAAACTACTAAAAGCGGAACCATCTCATCCTCTGCTCAGACTTCTCATCTCCGTCACCTTCAGATAGGGTGCTAAAAGACCTCTGGACGTTGTGCTAAATTAGCTCTAATTGTGCAAGGGTGATGTGCAGATGTTGGGTTTGGGATTAAAGCAGAGAGGGAGGCCATCAAAGAGGAGCAGCCTCTGCCTCGGCCCTCCATCTGAAGGACCGGGGCCTGAATTTATGATGTTTCCTCTGACCTGAGGCGTCATGTTGGGGAGGGGGGGGGGCATTCCACTGAGGGACAGCAGACCCTCCTGGCGGCCGCTTTACTAGCAGGTGGACGGGGGCCTGTGGCCGTTAAGGGCAATGCGTTATGGGAGAACTGATAAACACTGTAATGATGCTGGACATTTGGCCCAGGAGCTGCCCGTTACTGTCCTGCCAGACCTCGCGGCCATTTGGGGCTGTCATTTGTTAGTGGCAGCATTTATATTGTGAATCTGAAATTACATGAATGTCCTCCACACTTCAAAACAAATTGCTCTCTGAGCTGAGGCCTCTTCTCTCTGCGAGATGGAGGAGTTAAAGATTTCTCGCCCATACATACATGTGCTCTCTCCTAATTGTTTACTAGGTAATCGTGTCCCACATTACTCACAGCTGATTGTGCTTATGTACAATTAACTTTATTTTAAATACTGTTTGCAAACTCATAAAAGCCAAGTGCTTTTTAAAGGCTGCCTCATTATCTCATCAACCCACTGTCATTCTCTACTGCTTCTCACTTATGGGGCTTTCACTGACCGCAAAATCCTGAGAGTATCAGTGTGTGTGTGTGTGTGTGTGTGTGTGTGTGTGTGTGTCTATATAGCTCCGTGACACAGGGCGCCCCAGGGAGATACTTAAATGTCTTGCTCTTACAAACAACTTCACAAGGTCACAGCGATGAGAGGCTTCTGACTTTTTATTGTTTTCACAAGTTACAAGCCCTATTTTTGTGATTTAGTTCCTTTCAGTGCGTGTTTCCAGTTTTAAAGTGCCGCCATGTGGATTTTTCTTTCACCTCCATAGATTGAAGGAAGCTCAAGAAAACATCAAGAAGATCACGGCGGAGAAGAGAGTCGAAACCAAGAAGATCAATGCCAACAGTCTGGTAAGATCCGGCCCGCGTATGTCAGAGAGTTTCCTGAAACGTTCCTCTATTTTGTGTGCCTGAGCTGAAATGGATACCCTGAATCTATTTTTTTTTTTCTCGCCAACAGAAAGAGAGGCTGCGTCAGAAGGAAGCCAGCGTGTCCTCCAGCTGAGTGAAGCGGCGCAGCAGAAGAAGCAAACGAGGGCCGGCAGTCGGTAAGAAGCGCGCAGGCCTCATCTCACCTGCCTCAACAACAGCGGACCGCCCTCTGTGCCCCCGCACGGACTCACAATAAAACCTCACAGGACTCTTACTACTCCCACTGCCATAGCCCTGTCCTACTAACACCCCCGCCCCCGCCCATCCCCACCCTACGCTCCACCACCCCTCGTGTCGAACATTTCGCGTCTGCCGCACAGACAGAAGCTGGGCCTGCGGCGAGGATGCATGGCTGACACAGCCGCAGTGATGAGAGTCTTAAAGGCCAAAGGTTGAGCTCATTCCTCCAGCGTGACGTGACCTCTGAGTGCCCAGCTTGTGAAAGGTCTCAAGGGGTCAGCGGGATTCGCAGCGGTGCCAGCTGACACATCCACGAGGCCCCCGCATCTTGAAAAGCTGCGAGTTTCTTTCTGCAGGTTTTACATCACACAGCAGAACGATAACGCTGCAGATTTTGAAGACAGTGTCGCTGTTAAATGAACAGAGGTGGCTGCCTGGAAATCCAGAGGAAAATCCCTGTTGACAAAATGGACCTCAGTCTCTCTCTCTGAAAGCAGTAAAAAAAAAAAAAAAAAGTAGCTCTCAGTGTTCTTCTGGTGTAGCGGGTAGCTTTGCATTCAACACAACTCATTAGAAGTCTTGTAAATACGTCATGTCGTAGACTCGGCCGGGTCCGAACAGCCCGGAGGTGCAGATGAAGACACCTTACTGCGTGTGAATCAGTACGTCGAAGTTTCACTCCGTTGTGTGGCACTGCACCAGACTGACCTCTCCTGTGTAACGGCCAGAGAAGCGCAGAGCGTTGCAGCGAGCCTCGGGCCCCCCCACCCCCCACTCGCACACAGACACAAACACACACACACAACTTGTACTTAAAACAACAGAAGAGCGCAGCAAGATTTAGCCACTTCACCTTAGATATTAAACATACGTTATGCAAACTTGTTAATCCTCCGTCGAGTGCTGTGCATCGCGCTGTGTCCAGCACACGTTTAAGCACTTTACCACCTGCAGTAGCTGTGTGTCGTAGCTCGCTATAAGCCGCCCCCCTACCTGCGTGCATTTTTCAGATGTCTTGCACTTTTTTGCACCTCTTTACCTATGCAGGGGTACGGTTTCCTTGTTGTAAGATTTATGTATCGCTTCGTGATCAAATCCTGTTAGAGCTTTTTTTTTCTCATTTTACTATTATTGTTTCTAAGAAAGCATATTGAGCTTAACGGTTTATTTTCGCAAATGTAAGATGTAACCACGCTCCTGTAACATTATTCAAGAAAAGTCTATTTATGTAAGGAAAGATTTATTTTATGCCAAAAAAAAAAGATCAGCTTTGTTCCCCTTTTCCGAGGCTATATTTTTATGAGTTGTAGTAGACTGAGAAGCTGCCTGGTGGGTCAGTCAGATGAAAGATATATTTTCACATGGATGTTGTATGTTGTTTCCAGTGATTTACAGGAAATAGAGTCATTTGCATGGAGAAGAAGCCGTATCTGTGTAGTTCTGGAGAGATGAGGGTTGTATTTTGGGCATTGAGAACTATAAAGCATATCAAATGAAAACCATGCGAGATGTTATACCTCAGACAGACTTCAATTATCAGAGTATCCATATAACTGCACCTTGAATTACTTTTTTTTTTTACCCTCCAAAGTCTTTCACGTGTGCCATTTATTTTGTATAAACAAAATCTAGATATTTCATAAGTTATAAAATGCCATGTATCACTTCAGAGGGTTTGAAAAACAAAGAAATGAGCTGATGCTGACCAAGGATCTGCTGTAGCCTCAACTTGTATGTATGTCGGTTCATGTAACCTTCAGTAGCTCTCATGTAGGTGCTCTGTAATTTTATGGAATTGTTTTAAATTTCAAGAATAAACTACTGGATGCCGAACAAAGCAGGGCGATGTGTCTAAATTTCCTTCTGTCGACACGTCCATTAGGCCGGCTTTCAGAGGCCCAATGTGATATTTATGTAAGAAACTTGACTCATCAAAGGGGATCTGATGATTCATAATTCAACTGGGCTGTTCAATAAACTATGAGTCAGAGTTCAAGCCGTCCAATCAAGCCTCATTTTTACACATTAAGTCTGGTTCCTGGAAGACTCTTAAAATAAAGTGATTAGCATTGTTAACATGAGGAATCTGTCAAGTCACTTCAAGTTTATTTTAAGAGAGTTTGGGTTTTAATGAGATGCACATTTCACTGTTTTAGCCTATTTGTTGTATCAGTGGGAAAAAAATGACAGTCATTGTGTGCCTCCCATTGGGAAATTCACATAGCCTTACATAGTGCATTTCTATTGATTAATCAAGAATCAATATCACTAATTCTTATAATTTATAGTAAATTTGCACATTTTCAGCTCATCACAATCTTTGATTTGAACACCAAAATAACTCTTTAGACTATGTGTCACAACAGATATATTCAGTGTGGATGAAGAATATTGACTTTTCTAAATAGGATTTTTTTAAAGGGATTGGTGTCGTTTAGATAAAAGAATTTCAACCTAACCTCATTCTGAACACCATTAATCCCTTTTCCTCCTTCTGACAGATTTGTAAGAGAATAAAAAGAACTTAAAGGGCATCATTTTAAGGGATCATTTGAACAGTTAAGCGCGTCTTTAACTCTTCAACAATGTTTAAAACTCCCTCCTATTAAACATGAAGTAACACGTGATGTGCACAATATTCCAGCATCCGTTTATTTTATGTTTTCATGGATAATTTAATCAAAAGGGGGATAAACAAACCGGTTACATCAAGGACGGCTTTACATTTTACATTTTACATGTGGACTCTGCAGAAAGCTCCTCTGTACACTGTCCGTCTGCACCAACAGAGAAACCTGCTGCCTCCACCAGCCAGCAGGCACCCAACTTACAAAAAAAAACAAACAACTTTACTGATGGACTTTTAAATTCACAGAAATCAATTCATCTCGAAAGATTCTTGAAAGATCGAAATAATCAAACAAACAAAAAAGAAATCACATTTTCCATTTACAAATATCTCCACTCATCCATCCAATTCCACACAGTGGAAACGTCCAGTTAAACAAACACGTATGCACACAAAAAAAACAAAACAAAAAAACAAAGTGAGCAGGAGTGCTGTCCTGCGTTTTGAACAGTGACTTCTTAAATAACCCGGGCTGTGAAGTCCTCTCTCTGTGAGGGAGCCGTGCGTAAAAACGTGCCCAATCCAAGTCAGCGCTCCGTGCGGTGATGCCTGTTCTTTTTTTTTAATACAGTTTTTTTTTCTTTTTATCTATTTCAAACTTGGCAAACTAGTGAGGATCAAACATGTCATTTTCAGTTCGCGGTGTGTTTCGGGAAGCTGCGTGTCCGTGTTCGTTGACGCGCTGTGAGACGGGAGGAAGGTCGCAGCCCGCGCGGAGGGAGACAGACACGTGTTGTTCGGCTCTGCGTGACAGCCTTTCTTTCTTTCTTTCTTTCCTACAAACAAACAATCCTCTCCGAGCGGGACAAGAAAATAAAAACAGAGAGAGAGAGAGAGAGAGAGAGAGAGAGAGTAGGAGGGGAGGCGGCTCTCAGTCCAGGTCTATGGAGATGCAGCGGCACTGCTTGACGCGCTGGATGCGTTTCTTCTTGGTGGGCGGCTGCTGGTCCGGACAGTTCAAAGTGAAAGTCATGGTGGTGAAGCGCTTCGGCTTGCAGAACGAGCAGGACTGGAAGGCGCCCTCCTCCCTGCGGATGTGCCGCGGGATGTAGAAGGAGTTGCACTGTCCGTAGCAGAAGCGGTTGATGACGGTGCGGCTCACGCAGCCCTCCTCGTGGATGGTCTGTTTCAGCGGCTGCGTCTTGCACCAGTCCCGCTTCAGGTACTGGCGCTCCGTCACGTGCAGCGCCTCCTGGCTGGACTCCAGCACCTCGTCGGCCGGAGAGGACGAGCCCTGCCTCTGCCGGGCCCCGGAGCCCGCCTGCGGGGCCTGCGGGGCCTGCGGGGGCTGCTCTGACTCGTTGGGGTTGCTCTTGTCGGGATGCGGGATGGCGCCCTGCGAGCCGCGGTTCCTCTTGGAGTCCGCGGGGGAGGACAGCAGCCCGACGATGAAGACCGCGCCGCACAAGATACGCGTCCAGTTGGCCATCCTTTTGGGGAGAAGGAGAGAAGAAGACGGGTTACGCACAGCTGTCAGCTTTTTTTCTTCTTTTACGCTGCGTAAAGACGCGCAGAGGATCTCTGATGTGAAGCTGCGCGCAAAACCAGAATAATGAAGAAAAAAACAAACAACTGTGCTGTTACTTATATTTGCCTCAGTCTGCATATACGAGTGAGAAATGTAACGGCTTGTAATGTTCCCACACTTTATAGAAGTTATCCATTACGCAAAGGAAACGTGACCAAAAAACATGCATCTTATTTGTCTGATAAACTATCAGATCCACACACAAAAAAAAAGAGTTTTGTCATTTCTAGAAGTTCAAATGTGAGCGCAGAGGGAGGTGCTGCGGTCAGAAATCCGCTCACCTGCTGCCACAAGTGCGATGATCCGATCCCGTCAGCCCACTGCGGCTCCTCCCGAGGCGACGCGGGACACCTACTGCTGCGGAGCTGCGGAGGGGCGGGAGGCTGCGCGCTCCATAGACGGGGGCCAGGGGGGTTTAATACAAATTGCTCCAGCGCCGGACTGTCTCCCTTTTAAATGTCTGCCAGCTGAGATGTGCACAACAGTTCCCCTCTACATTATTGGCTAAGCGCGATGTCGGGGAAAATCAAAACTGTCCGCCCCCTCAACACTTCCCTGAACCCGCTTTAAGAGAACAGACAGGCAGCGAGGAGGAGAGGAGGAGAGGAGGAGGAGGAGGAGAGCGCAGGACCGGCCTCGAGTTTGTGCGCACATGGAAAAAGACTTGAAAACACTTGATTTTTTTTTTTTTTGGTGATTTTACGCAGCATGTCAGAGTTTTAAAAGTGAAATGAGGCGTTCAAAGTCCTCACGTAAACTCCCAACGTGGATGTAATCTAAGAATGAAACAGACTGCTGCACACCTGCGAGTCCTCAGAGCAACAACAGGCCTTTTTCTGTGCACCATAAACACAAATGGGGGGAAAAAAACATTGAATCAGAAGAATGGGAATTCCAGGAAAGCAGTTGGGCATATAAAAAGTATTAATTTCTCCAAAACATAGCAAATATCCTGTTTATTTTTCAGCTACTATACAAATGATTTAGCAGTGATCTCAGTTTATGGCTTTATATCAAAGGGAGTGTCTTTCATTAGAGACTAATTAGGATGAAATATTGCTACTAGCTTTAATAACGGGAACTTATAGTGTTTTTGCTGGAATTAAATCATTTACTGATGCTTTATGAATCACTTTAAGCCACAACATTTGCCAGATTGTGAAATACTCCTCCGGCTGATGTTTTCACTTTCTAACAAGCCACAATAAGTCTGCGGCTGTAAATCTCAACAGGCTGTTGATTCATTGGCTTTGGTCCAGATAATCTGAAGTTATTGTTCCCAGAAGGTTAATATTTCATTACAGTGTCGACTTGATGAACTAAAACAGAGAATCAAGTGTCCTGCTGCAGAAGATTAACATCAGCCAAAAGCACTTTTTCCACAACATGGCTACTCCATTTGAATGGCTAATAACTGATGTTCAAAACAACAAGAAAAGAGTTACTAACTATAAATAAAGACATGAGATAAGACTATAAATCAGTCACAGTTTTAAGACTTGATGATATTCTGGAAAGTAAAACTCCACTTTAAGATGAGAATATTCAGGCCAAACATCCAGCATGTCAGTGTTTTAGTAAGTGAACTTGTTAGTGAATTGTCAGTCGGTGGGTTTTCTGTATAAGAATTATTATATATTGTTCCAGGCTTGTTTCGGAGAGGTGAAACTTTGGCGGCCCGGCATCTCAGAGTGAGCTCATCTGCTCAACACATGGCCTCGGCCCAGTCTGTGATGTTTCTGCATCATAACGCAGCGCCTGGAGGTGCACAGTCAAATACAAACTGCATTTACAAAACGACTATCACAATAATAATATCAATAATACACTGCTGCAGTGACAGGGGATTTGAACCTTTCTGTCCAATAGATTCTCCTCCCTGAAAACAAAGTGAGACTCCCGATGGGCTGTGAGGAATAAATCTGAAGGAATGATTTTGACCTTCACCCTCTCTGTCTAAACTACAGATTCTTTACAAGGGGGGGAAAAAGTTCACTTCTTGCCAATTTAAGTTTGAAGCTGGTGGATGTGGTGCACTGAGCCACATTCATGCAGCCTTCTTAGTAGTAATTTTTTTTCCAGGTGCTGAACTCAGACACCCGATTTTACACAGAGGATTTGTTTCACAGAGGAATCTCCAGAGAGACAAGTGATCTCTTTACAAATGTTCCAAGACATGCTTAAAAACAACCAGTTACATACATTTGATCTGTCTACTATCACTGCAATTGGTTAGGTTTTTTTTTTTTTGGTTAGAGTAAATTCCTGAGACTGACTGCAGCATGTTTCACAGTGTCGGTCGATGCTGTGGTCGCATGACTCCCCCTTGTGGCTCCAACAAGTGCTAATTATTCATGTAAGCCAAAAGAAGTCAGCTGAAGAGGAACTTATGTGTTGTTTGATTTTTTTTATTTGTCTGAAGCGGTTCACATGGCAAAGCATCTTAACTGGCTGTTTGAAACGAATGGACTGTGAGAGACAGATGTGATCAATACTGCTTGGCTTATTGCTTTTTTCCCCCAGAAAATCCAACAAAAGGTGCGTTTTTCTTCTTTTTTTTTCCTTTTCATGACAAGAAAATATTCTGTAATAAAGAAACAGCTTCATCTTCAGTAAACAGTTTGTTTTATAAAAAAACAATCTAACTAAGGATTAGACATAAAATGCATAAATAAAAAGCGACTTGATCCAAACACTTCCAGTCATACCATCAATCACATTTCACATAATTTGGCCTGCACACTACAGTCTAAACACTATGCAACATATCCATAATCCTTAAGGCTGATATGTGTCGATATTTAACTTCTACGCTCGCTTTACTCAAGTAAAACAAGCATAAGGCATATGAACATCTCCCATTGAGGCCCTAACAACACGAACAGTGCCTACAGTAGCTACAAATAAATTAAAAGCCCTGAAAGTCTGGATAACATAAGAAGGAATGTTTAATGTCCTGTAGTCCTCCAAAACAGACAGCTGCATAGTGAGGAGGAAGGTTAAGAAGCAAAAAGAGTTCAGCTATAAATCTACAGGCCTGGTAGCAGACAGCAGCCGCGCTTGGTTCAGAGGGTTTCTGGGTGAACCTCTGTAATGGTTCATGTCCTTCTCGACCACCTGCTGCACAAGAGGCTTCTGAGCTCCTGCTGGATCAGACACCGAACAGTCCACTTTGGTCTTTGGGTGGACCGTGTTGGTCACGTCGCCCAAAGCGCAGGCCTTGGGTTTACGGGCCAAGGTGCTGGTCTTTTTTGGTGGGACTGGCGGTGGTTTCTTTACGGGCCGAGGCTGGAGCTGTGGGTGAGGGGAGAGGCCGCTCTCCAGGCTCACCGCCTTCACCACCGGAGCGTTCAGGCTGGTGGCGAGTTCTCCGTTTCTGGTGGGTCTCCTGCTCTCCCCCAGCAGCGAGTTCATCCTGCGGACAGTCTGACGCACTGGGGTGCGCTGAAACTTGAGCGGAGATCTGACTTGTTTGGCCATGGAGCCTCTGGGAGAATGGAGAGTGAGCTTGTTGAAGTGTTGAATGTGGTCCACCACCCGTCGCCTTTGAGTCTCCAGGCTGCGTGGAGAGAGGGGTTGCTGGTTTGGAGCTTTGAAAACAACTTCTGGAGAGGATACGTTTTCTTCATGTACCGCACCGACTGGAGTACCAACTTTAGGGGGTGTAACAGGCTCGTCTTCCACTTCGAGGTCTAGCTTATATGGGGTGGACTGCAGCCCAGAGGAGACGCCCAGCTTGAAGTGAGCTGGACTCTGGATGTCCAGAGCATCGATCAGCCTGCTGCAGTTCACCTGCTCTGCCTCCTCTTCGCTCTCTCCCTCCATGGAGCCGTTGTGGCTGCTGTTGGAAGCAGCGCAGCAAGAATCTTTATCAGGCTTCGCTACTGGACTGCAGTAAACGTTAGACTCTAAAACCACACTGTCGATATGAAGAGGTGATAAAGCGGCAAGCTCGATCTGGCCAAAGGTGATGTTCTGTTCGTGAGCGAGTTGGCTCTGCTGAGTGGGGAAGGCCTCTGTCTCCAGACACAGCACTTTGACTGTGGGAGTCTCTGGTGGAGGGAGCAGGATGCTGTCGGTTGGTTTTGCTTCATTATTTCCTGTAGAGTTGAAGCAGTCCTGTACGACAGCCTGGAGGTTGCTGCCTGGCTGTGTAAAGTCATTTTTGATTTTCAGCAGGGTGGGACCTGCTCGGCTCTGCGCTTCACTGATGGAGCTCTCACTCTCCAGGCTCTCAGCGCTGGAAGCACAGCACAGCTTCTTGGGAAGGCTGGCCAGTACCGGGGGCTTGGAGGCGACAATGGCTGGCTCAGACGCGTAGCTGCTCTTTAAGCACATGTTCATGGGGGTGTCTGTGAAAGATCCTCCGCTGGAAGCCTGCGCTCCTACAGGAGTCTCCCTATTCCACATGGCCCTGTAGTCACTTGAGTCACATTTGGGTGTCAGCAAGTTGTCTTCAGACTTACTGATGTACTTGGCGCCTGTAAAATAAAAAAAAGAAAGGTGGGAAATAAGCAGGTATTACAACTCAAGGGATTACATTTGTGACTCAGTTTATTTGACTTCCATCGTATTCAACTTCTTTATTTAGTACTTACTTTTGGGTTCAGCCTTTCTCGGCAGAGCTGACGGACTGAACTCCGTCTCTTTGGTGAAACGAAAACTGGTGGTGCTCTCCTGAGTGGCAAGTCGCCAGCCAATGGACTCAGACCCCTTTATCACCAGCATGAAATGAAAAATGAAAGATGAAGAAACTTCAAAAAGGGAGGATTAAGTATTATTTTGTTAAAAGGTACCCCACAGATGTAACCCAAAATGCACCATTAATATGTTAATTTCATGACTGTTAGTTCTTCAGAGGATGACAATAATCACTCAGAAGAAACAAGAAATTGGATTTATAGACCAACAGTATTTTATTAAATCAAGTATATACATAGAGCTATAGAGCATCAGAAAGTTATGCGCCTTAAAATTTTAACAGCTCAAACAGTGTACCCCTATACAGGTTACAATGTATTTGATGTATATACACTAGAAAGTATGTAATAATATTCACCAGAATGCTTAACATAGTCAATCACTTAAAAAATAGCACAGGAGATATCCTATGGCTTTGTACCTTACAAGTATGAACACAATGTATTTAGTAATATTACAAATACAAAAAATGGTCCTGAACACACCATTCAGATTATTTACACTGTGCATGCATTCATTTAAATGTGTTAGCTACAGAAAGTAAACCTAGAATGTTGCACAATAAAAAAGTGCTGCTGTGCAACAGTTTACCTCAACAAAACACCCCATGTGCAAATGTATTACTTGATTTTAATACAGTTAATTTAAGAAAATGCATGAATGTTCATGATTAACAATGTTTTTTCAGCGTTTATCTGCAACCACACTTACAGCGTCTTTGCTACTCTTCCCCAGGCTAAAACGCAAGCGCAGAGATTTGCGCGGTGCTTCTTTTTTGCCAACTTTAGGAGAGAAGCAGCCAGCCCGCCCAGATTCAACTCTGAAAAGGACATAAATGTATGAGTGAATGCAACATACTGTAAATGTCTTTTCTATGTGGCTTAATTTCTATAATATCTCCCTGTGAGACAAGTTACGCAACATTGAATTCTGAAGGATAACCGGAAGACAAAAAGTGCGTACCTGTTGACAGCGTGTCGGTTGCTAAGTCGGCGGCTCTTCCTCCTTACAGAGGTAGCCGATTGCCTTCTAGACTTCCCTGCTGATGACAGGGCATTTTGAGAAGAGTCCAATACCCCTGAGGCGCTGTAAGCTAAAAGAAACAAATAGAATAAAACATGTCAACTTAACTACAAACTGTGGAAATAGCACAACAGTCAGTGTCCACTTGCTCAAATGATCGTTAATACCTGATCCAGGAGTAGAAGTCCCGCTGAACAAAGCACTGGGAAGTAATTCGATCCCAAGGTTCTTTTTGACAGATCTACGTTTCTTGTTTGAGAATCCAAAAGAGTGACCAGATTCCAAAGGAAGCTTTCGCTTTGAGGACGGCGTTGCAATCACAGGAGTTGCAGAAGAAAAGACTGCCAAAAAAATCACAAAAGAATTAATGTCTTTGAATGGGT
This sequence comes from Amniataba percoides, assembly GCA_037176925.1. Taxonomy (NCBI): domain Eukaryota; kingdom Metazoa; phylum Chordata; class Actinopteri; order Centrarchiformes; family Terapontidae; genus Amniataba; species Amniataba percoides. The sequence continues at coordinate 14,254,944 of JBAJHX010000115.1, forward strand.
AGGATTTGCTCCTTTATATCTGACAACAATGCAAAGATGATTCTGAGGCCAAAGCACTGAAAAGAATTAGCATCCATTTCTGAAAGATGATCCGTGCACATGACAAGCAGACGGGCAAAGAAAACAAAAGCCAGTATAGACAGTTGAAACATGGCATAATATCCCATTATTCAAAAGACTTATTATGATCAAAGCAGAGGTGAATCTTTTTCATTTGAAGCGTGCCAGCAGACAGAAAGCTTGTAGTTTCATGACCGTATGGATTACTACAGTATGACCATGCTATATGACAGGCGACATTATGTTATCTGACCACAGTACCTACCAAGGCTGTCTGACTGCGTGGCATGTGTGGGAGTTCTATTAGTTTTTATCTTATTCAGAGCACCATTGACCATATCTGAAATATGAGACAAACCGGACCATATAAACAGTATTTACTCACTAAAGATTAATTGATAGCTACTGTGATACAGTGTTACAACTAAATATTTAGTAAACTAAATGTGCTTACTAAATATTTATCATGTGGTTTAAAATGTATCTGACCAATTCAAGACTGGACTTAATTTTGGCATACTGCAGCTTTTACCAAATAAAAATTCTGACGGTTTAGTCTCACCTCCGAAGCTGCGTCTATGCCTCTTTTTCATCCCCGAGTTTAAGTCCAGCTCCTCGAGTTCGTTGTGAGCTGGGGACAGAGGCCCGGCCTCACAGCCCATCATGGCTGGAACTTTGTCTCTAAGAAACTGTGGCAATACACCTGCAATACACAGACACAGCCAAACATTTAGTGTTTGGATTTACTGTGTAGACACAGATGACCAGCATGTGAGATGAAACAAGTCATACCAAAGTTGTGGGCATTCTCAATGAAGCAGTGAACTACAGATGCCTGTAGTTTGAGGCGCTTCTCAGTGTTGGCGTTCATCTTTTCTGTACCGTCTCCAAAGTGAAGAAGGTTGGGAGCCAATATTACAGACAAGTTGCTGCTGTCCATCTTATTCTCTGCACACCTGCAATTTGAAAAAAAAAAAAAAAAAAAAAAAAGTACTGTTATGTATATGTGAAGACAGAGGGCAAATGATGGTTGATGGACAATGGTCCTTAATTCAGAGAAGCTACGTTAAATGTGATTCTGGCACCTCTTAGACACAGTGTGTAGGAAGTCAAAGAAGTGACGCAGCACAGTTAGGTTTCTGTCGGGCAATACACAAGACAGCAGCATGGTGGCAGAGGTCCTCTCGTCTTCTGTTGGGAGCTGCTGTGCCTTGAGGAAGGCCTCCTGCAGCTCTGTGGGTAGCACAGGCTCCGGCAGCTCTCTAAAGAACTGCTTCACCAGACCGGCCACATCGCAGGGAAGTGCAGTGGACAGGCACTCCTCACCCGCATCCAACTTTGCCTGGAGAGAATAAGAACAAAAAACCCCGCTGTTGTGTTAGACCTCTATCAGGGTCAAGAGTCCCCACTGAATGGAAGGTCAACTGCAGCAATCACTCACCCGGAGTGCTTTCAGTCGGATGACGGAGCCAGACTTTCTGAACAGGCCCTCTGTGTCAACGTGCGCCAGCAGTTTCATACATGCATCAACCAGGAAGCTAAGAAGGCAGTAAAATGTTATTGGTGTAAAATGTACAAGGTGCGACAAGACATAACATGTTAAATGTCAGAGCAGTTAAAAGTAATCAAGCATGTCTACATACCTCGGCACGCTCCCACATTCCATATTATAGTATGGTAAGCTCTCCAGGGACACCCCGAAAACCTTTGTCTGGGGGAAGAATCAAACAATAGAAAACACAGTCAACTCTGCTCAAGGTCAGATTTTAAACAGGAAGCCTAAACAATGAGAATAATCTGCTGTTAATTCACTCTAATAATCCAACAGCTGCAGCACACACGTCATGTATTCAAAATGTCCTATTTTTTTTTAAATACTAAATAGATTACACTGCTTGAATTTTTGTGATTAGACAGGAAATTCACTGCACACATCAACTACTTTTGATTGGTCAGTTTAGTGGCTGACAGCCAAAAATTCCAGCATTTAAGCGAACAAGGATGAAAGCTACAAAAGCCACTTTGTGTTGCTTTTTAAGACCTGAAACTGCAAAGTGTTTTCCTGTGTGGATGAGTCACCTGACTTCAGGTCTTAATTTAATCTGCACACAGCCTGGGCTTTGAATTTGCAGCATTTGATTTCCCTCTCTGCAAATGCAGAAGTTCAGTGACCAGTTTGAAAAGTCACAAAATGCCTCTTGCAACAGACCCTGTGACCAAACTGCGACTAAAGTGCAGCGAGGGAAACAAGACTTTCCGGGTTCATTTAAAAAATCCACTGACATTAAACTCAGTTTTGCCTTCACAGATTAAATTGTCCTACTTAATCACAAGTTTCTAAAGCCAAAACGTCCCAAAAACATCCCGACGATATGCAGTAAAGATTTATGAGAAAACATTGACCCTTTTGTGTTTGTTAGACTTGGCTTTGTATCTCTCTTTAGAGAACTTTATGGCGTGAATAATCCACACAAAACATCTGCAGTGACTGACATGAGTGACAACAGCCTGTGAACAAACGGGGTCTCATCAGAGGGGGCATGCTTTCAATAATATGCTAATTTAATTCAACAGACTAAACAATGTGTGAGAGGCTGATACTGGTCTGCCACAAACAGATCGTGATGTCCAGAGTTTCAGGTCAAATGAAACTCAAGTAAATCGTGCTGCGCATCCTTAATAGGTTTTCTTCATACTCACCGAGCTGCTGGTTGCTGTCTTACAGCTGGCTGCTTTGTTTTTGTTCCAGTTCTTTGTCTTTATCCCAAACGCTGTGCGGAGGTGTTGAACAGCCACCAGACGCATCACGTTTTTCTCCATGACTTTCATTTTATACTCCTTTTTGAGAGAGAAATGCACTTTTCAAGCGATACTCTGCAACAACTCGTTCACGTTCTTCTGCCAGGACCGATTTAAACTTGACACAGTTCAGTCCTAAGCCTCCCTGACTTTTAACACTTTCACCTCACGTCATTTAACTCATCCTCAGCTGCTCAAATAACTCTTGTCTGGTCTCCACAACCGTCCGCTAACTTAAATTGGACACTATAATCTAACTATAAAGTCACCCCCCCTCCAGTTCCGCTAAAGTCTCGGCTACGTTTACAACACGGATCCGATAGCTAGCTTCATGCTTCCGTTGCAATGCAGTTAGCTAGCTAACGTTAGCGAGTCACATTAGCTCGTTACAAAGCTTCAAACAGGAAAACACAAAATAGCTTCTCGGTGTCGGACGCCTTAAAGTACCTGTTTTACCTCTTCTCAGACGTCAAACTGCATAAATGACACCGGTTTAATTCGTTAGCTAGCTAACTGCATTGTGCTGCGGTTAGCTCGTCAGGTGGAGGACGTCTGTTTCCACGGAGCATTCAAACAGCGGCGCTCCTTGCGATCCGTGCTCTGATTGGCTGGACACTGTTCGAATAACATTCTACAGGGCGAGCGTTTTATACACCCGGGACAGCCTCGCTGGGCGGGGCGGTGTCTTTTGGGGACTTCTGTTTAGCCGGTCGACTCTGTAAAGCAAAGCAGTTTCACCTTTAAAGTAGGAAATGCACAAAACTGTACAGCACATTGAGTACGTTTTAGATATTCATTGTATGTATGTTTGCAGTTTATGGTTGTACCAAACAAACCTTAATATATAATTACATACTAACTTTTGTCTGGGAACATTCCCAGGATTGATGAGATCACTGCTAGTAATGCTATATTACACGTTATTGCATAATTAAAGGAGATAAAAGTCACAAATTTTATCATAATCTTACTCAGTATGATTATAAGTGACAAATCAACTAAACTTAATTAAAACTGTGTGAGAGGATTTTGTAAATTGACCAAGTACAACCCTCATAAATACCAGGGCCAAGAAATAAAATGTAATGGATTGCAACATCAAATGTGGCAAAGCAGAACATGATAACAAAACTATGTTATCGTGTGTGTTCATTAAATTTAACCTGAAACACACCGGTAACTACCATTATAAAGTTCCTCTATCTTGGTTTCAAGAATCAAGAATATTATCTGCACAGTGGTGACATTGCCCAAAGTTTTCACGGACATACTAACGTTCTATCTTCATCTATAGTTATCTTTAAAACAAATAAATATAACCATAGAAGAGGAAGGGATGAAAAACAAGTGGCTTAGTGTTTCAATAGTGAATGTTCAGTTCTGTCTTCAACCACTAGATGGAAGCATTACCATGCATGTTTCAGCAAACTCGTCATCCTGACAGGTTTGATAATAAAGCCATGAAAAGCAAAGACACATTGATATAACCCAGGAGGATCACACAGGAATCGGTGCGTGCACAAATAGTATATTATATATTCACAATGCCACTCATTATTTTGTGTGTATGCATTGTTTCAACCATGACAGACAATGGGAAGATTTAACGGTCAAGGAGTAGATCATGTCAGAGAAAATTCCACCAATAGACATGAACTTTTTACTTTTTACTTTCAAGGTTTCGGGAGCCTGAATTATGATCATGAAGTTGAATTCATGCTAGATAGTGACGCTCATGTGACTTCTCTTTATATGGACTCTAGACTGCATGCTTGAAACAGATGGAATGTGGACCTGTACTAATAATTTATGTTCAGTTAAACTTTTGCTCAGTGTCTTACTCTGAAAAGGTAACCAGATCATTTAAAAATTTTGAGTGTGTAACTGCATTCTTACCTATTTACTTATCAGCTACAGCTCAAATTCCTCTTCAACTGCTCATTTTGTGCATTTTCTGTCAGTCACAAAGAAACGAAAACAGGCAATACTCTCACAAGGGCTTATCTTTATTACAATAGAACATACACATATATATACAGGAGACAACAACGTACAAATGCATGGACAGAGAGGAGGTTGGCTGTGTGTTTAGAAGCATTTCCTGTGGACAATGGAGGGGCCGGCCTCATCGTACTCCTGCTTGCTGATCCACATCTGCTGGAAGGTGGACAGGGAAGCCAGGATGGAGCCACCGATCCAGACAGAGTACTTCCTCTCAGGGGGAGCGATGATCTAGGGAAGCAATAAACACCAGGTGAGATTTTTTTAAAGTGTTAATTCACTATCAATGAATTCACAATTTAAATGTATTGCAGTCCTCTCACCTTAATCTTCATGGTGCTTGGGGCCAGAGCTGTGATCTCCTTCTGCATACGGTCAGCAATACCAGGGTACATGGTGGTACCACCAGACAGCACATTGTTGGCGTACAGATCCTTACGGATGTCAATGTCACACTTCATGATGCTGTTGTAGGCAGTCTCATGGATACCAGCAGACTCCATACCTGGTAGAGGGCAAGCAAAGGAGAAGAGTTTTGTGTGAGACAAAATACTGCATTTCATAGAACAGTCAGAAAACAAATGCAACTAATTGCGTACCAATGAAAGAAGGCTGGAAGAGGGTCTCTGGGCAACGGAAACGCTCGTTACCGATGGTGATAACCTGACCGTCGGGCAGCTCATAGCTCTTCTCCAGGGAGGAGGAGGAGGCGGCTGTGGCCATCTCATTCTCAAAGTCAAGAGCCACGTAGCACAGCTTCTCCTTGATGTCACGCACGATCTCACGCTCAGCTAAGAAGCAGAAAGTTCACATGTTGAGAAACAACACTAGCACACCTCTCCTATACGCAGTAAACAAATTACCCATGATAGCGCAGGACACCTACCAGTTGTGACAAAGGAGTAGCCACGCTCAGTCAGGATCTTCATCAGGTAGTCAGTCAGGTCACGACCGGCCAGATCCAGACGCATGATGGCGTGTGGCAGAGCGTAACCCTCATAGATGGGGACATTGTGGGTCACACCATCACCAGAGTCCAGCACGATACCTTTAGCAAGCAGAGAGTGACCACAGTTTGTCAGCTATGCATATCTGTGGCAGCTGAGTTTGAACCCCTTCAATTATTTCTCACATCATAAACTATACAATGCTGGTGACTTGACATGGCACACACCCTGCTGGAGAGAGATTAACACCTCCTCTTAACAATGAGACAGGAATCTATTCAGATGATTGACGCCCTCAATGAGTGTAAATGTTCAACATTTTCTCCCTTATAGTACCATATTTCAGGTTGCTGTGTAACTGATTACAGAGTAAATTGATTGCATGTGAAAAAAGTTCCACTGCACTGACCAGTGGTACGACCAGAGGCGTACAGGGACAGGACAGCCTGGATGGCCACATACATGGCAGGAACGTTGAAGGTCTCAAACATGATCTGCAAGGAAAAGCAAGTAGAATGAGAAAGAAAGAAAGAAAGAGAAAGGCTTGCCTTGATCTGAAAACAAATATGTGAAGACAAAGCAGAGATTAGTGGCTATAAAGTACCTGGGTCATCTTCTCCCTGTTGGCTTTGGGGTTGAGGGGGGCCTCAGTGAGCAGGGTGGGGTGCTCCTCGGGGGCCACACGCAGCTCATTGTAAAAGGTGTGGTGCCAGATCTGACAGAGGAAAAAAGGAACAGCTGATGACAGGACTGAAACAACTCTCGACTGAATAAACAACCAGGTCTTCTAAATAAAGCAGGCTTTACGACGGCAGCCAGGCTGTGAATTCCCAAGGATGAGGAAGCGCAGCTGCCATGAATGCTGTAAATGAGCTTCACTGTCAACACACACCTTCTCCATATCATCCCAGTTGGTGATGATGCCGTGCTCAATGGGGTACTTGAGGGTCAGGATACCCCTCTTGCTCTGGGCCTCATCACCTACGTAGCTGTCCTTCTGACCCATACCCACCATCACACCCTGAGGGAAGAAGCATGAGAGGAACACAAAACATGAGAAGACGCTGCTCCTAATTTTTTCTCTTATCATAATACAGAATAAGATTTGGTGGGTAGTTAAAAAGGGCTGGGGGGAGCAGACAGAAGCGTACCTGGTGGCGTGGCCTTCCAACAATGGAAGGGAAGACAGCACGGGGAGCGTCATCTCCGGCAAATCCAGCCTTGACCAAGCCAGAGCCGTTGTCGCACACAAGGGCGGTAGTCTCGTCGTCGTCACACATGATTAGGCTTTACTGGTGCTGGTCTAAAATTTGAGATGGGAGGGTGGGTTGTATGAGCACAAGGAGAGAAGGTTTAAGCTGGGTGTTAGGAACAGCTGTGTAAACTGCCCATCATAGAATACATAGCAAGAGGGCCTGTTATAATTGGACAATCACAGACGCTTTATCACTGGAGTGGCTGATGATGCGATGAAGAGACTAGACCTGCTATATCTGGAGAAGTCAGTGACCTAATCAGTCAATCAATCATATGATTAATGTATGCTTTAGCTGTGATCCAGGGTGGATTGGAAGACCTGCCAACACTAGCTCAGAACAGTTCTAAAAGTCTTATCACTTTCAAGCCCTAATTCAACCCACCTCAGTAGGTGCTATCTATAGAGAGCTAATTAGACATGCCATTGGATGCTATTTTGGTGCTAACCTTGCTGTACAACTGCTGATAACCATATCTCCACAGCAATGATTGTTCCTGGGACATCTCAGAGCTGCTGAGGTAGCACCAAAAAGGGGCATAACAGGGAGACCTGTGATCTATTTTAAGCTCAGCCCCCCACGATGCTTAACAGGGTGAAACAGGCGACACATGGATCTCCTGCTATTTCAGGTCTGAGAGAGCTCGTCTGAGAGCCAGGCCAGCACCCATCTGTCGCCACACCGTGACACTTTTGTTTTACTACACGGCTCCGTGCCTCAGCTGCCTCTTAGCTTCATTCATTGGAGCTGAGGTGAATTGGACCAACTTCTCCCCAGCTTTTGTGTGCTGATCCAAGTAATACTCCCATATAATATGTGTGAGGTACTGTATGTAAGGTTCTGTCTATGCTTTCCATGCTGTGCTGTGTAGTTGTCCTGTAAAAACGGCATCTTATAACAGCAGTGTTAACTTCAACATCCTCTAGCAAGCAGTCAAGCATGACCAGTAATTCCAGTTTTAACAGCACTTGGTAAGTCCACTTAGCAATTACAACTTGTGAATACCAATAGCTCTCTGAAGTTACATCATTCATTCATTCATTCATGTAAGTATCATCAGCTCTAAGCACTAAGCAACTATTGGACCTAATAAAACTATTCACATAGATATAAACACTGGTTCAGAGGTACAAGCTGTGAAAGGTACTCACCAAGGTGCACTGGTAGGCGGATGCTTCCACTGGGACAAAAGCTGATGGTGAGAGGAGCCCCTTAAATAAGGCCCAGACTCGGTCTAGGGACCAGGGGCGGAGCTGAGGGGTTCACACAAGTCCAAATAAGAGCTGCCGGCAAAAATCAACAAGCCACAGGAAAGTGTGTTTTACATACATGGAAGGGATGTCTCTGCAGTGAAGTCACTTGACAGACACAGTTCTAAGAAAATGTTGGTAGAAAATAAAAAGTTCAGAAGTTACTGTGGTTATACAGCAAAAAAGGAATCATAAGGGTCATATCACACAGGCATCTGTCATCAGTTTGGTTTATTCTCTATCATATGATGCAAGTGAACAACATTAACACTAGTTTCATGTCTGTATGAAACGTAGAGTCATTTGCATTTCTAGGATTAAAGTTCATTATGCGAACTTTATGAAATATGTAACATCATGCCTTTGAAAAAAAGTCATACTTGCATGTGTATTGCTGTATAATTTCTTTACAGCCCTGAAATCACATGTCAAAATCAAGAGTGTAGTGCAATATTAGGCAATAAGCAATTTAAGATACAGTATTTAATGTTACTCTAATGCATAATGTGCCTTTAATATGCAGGAACATATAGTCAAGTCTCTTCAGAGCTTTTACTGATCTCATAACCACCCAGAAGACACACTATGGTGACCTACTCAGGCAAGCGTCACTGGTGTCTTGTTAAGGAAATGAAAACATTGTATATGTCTGTGAACCACGCTGCTGGTATGTGCGCTGAGCCTCTTCAACGTGTGGAACAGCTGATGGTAACGCCAGCCGGGCTCTGTGTCTCATCTGGCCTGAGTGGCCTGTCGGTTTCAGAGCTCCGAGCTGATTGGCCCAGCTGTCTCCTTGTAGGGTTATGGTGAGCAGCAGAGTCATTAATGAGCTGCCACTGAGGTTCCCGTGCTGTGAGTTTGCAAAGGGGAGTTCCATATTTGTGCCACCCACTTTTCCATATATTTCCTCCATGTATGTTGCGCCTTATGAGGTAATACTCTCATCTGTGCAGGAATGATACAAATATTTGACAGATTTTCTGTTTATACAACGTTGCTCTCAAAGAACATATTATATACAGCCAAAGCTCAGGGAATGCAGTCCATGCATTTTAATGTGAAACTAAATACACTGATTCAGGCTTTTAGATAATTAGGAATGACTCAGATGTAAAAGGGCCATATATGTGAGTTTATATCATAGCTGGAGCAACGTGAGAGCATTCTTCTGTTCCATGCCACCACACCAGATATCAGAGTCTCCCATTTATAGCTGTGCTTTCTCTCTATCTCTACAGATAGGAGCTGGATGCAGCCAAAGCATCTTGTAGTTATCTGCATGCCAAAGAGGACTTTCAAAGATTGGATTAGTATTGTTTTGATACATGAATAAAGGAGGTGTGATTCATGATCAGGCTTTTCTACCAAGCAACAGTGAATGATGCTTGTAAATAAAAATGTAGCATATAGAGAATGTTTTAGAAATGTTTAATTTAATATTATTGGTGAACTGCATTACGGTCACTTTATTAGAAATGAGGATTATTATTATTAACTATTGTTAATGTCTTCTGTGCCTCTGGAGGAGCTTTGTTAACTCTGAGGAAACAGCCTCTGGTGAGTTATCTCAGCTTATGCTTGTAAAATATAAATTCACAACGGAGAGTAGGATCCAGTGCTTGTGAATACGAAAGGTCAGAGCAGCTCAGCCATGGCTACATCAGTGTTGACTACTCTTTTTAAAAATCTCTCTTCAGTGTTCTCCAGCTTTATGGGAGTTGTGTCTAGTGCATCCTAGTCCATCTTGACCTTTGACACAACCACTCCACATACATTCCTGCTCAACTTATATTTACATCAGTTTTCAGTGGTGGAAAGTAAGTGCATTTACTCAAGTACTGCACTGAAGTACAAATTTGACATTCTTGCATTTTTCTTGAGTGTCTCCATTTGATGGCCCTTTATACTTCTACTCTGCTACAGCCCTATGGCAATATTGTACCTTTTTACTCATTACATTTAACTACATTTATCTTTATAATTGTTAAGACAGTTTAAATTAATTTAAAAAAATCACAAAAACTTGTTCTTACATGAAACTACAAAACAATATGTAAAATACTTTACTTTAGCATCCTAATGCATATTATTGGATTTCAATTATTGATGCAGTCATGTGTACGTTAGTTAGTACATTAGGTTACAGAGGTAAATGAATTTTTATTACTTTATATACTGCCAGACAGCTTGTGAATGTATTTAATAAATCATTATTTGTTTGTTGATCATGTTATGTACAAACAATCTTTATTTGAATAACAAATAACTAAACCTATAAAGTTAATGTAGTTGAGTAAACAGTACAAGTTTTGCGTCTGAAATATAGCAGATCTGAAGTATAGTGTAGCACTAAATGACTTTAAATTCTCCTCCAACAGAAGTTTTCGGATCATTTCCGCCCTCTAGAGGCCATTTTCGAGAACGCGACGTGATGACGTCTCAGCTGCGACACAGCTCGCAACAGCCACGCGCCTCTCGCTGCGCTGTTGTGGTCGCGTGCGTGACGAGGAAGCAGCTAACATTTGTTGTTGGGGGGGCGTCTGTCTGCTGAAGTTTAAAGAGTTTACAAAGTGACGGAGGAGCTGTGGAGCGGCGAGGAGCGGAGCGGGCCCCCTCTTCCTCCTTGTGTGTGAGCGTGTGACAGGACGGAGGAGGGGACGGGAGGGCAGTGCCATGTAGCTGAGGCAGAAGAATGAGCGGCCAGCACACCCCCGCGGATGCCGCAGACGACCACTCGGACCAGCAGGAGAATGAGCTGGAGGCTCTGGCGTCTATCTTCGGAGATGACTTCCAGGACCTGCGCAACAAGGACCCGTGGAAGGTAGCTGGAGTGTTTTTAGCTTTAGCATCGCTGGCTAAAAGTTGACAAACCGCTGCGACGTGCTGTTACGGTGTTAGCTGTGACGTCAGTAAGCGAAGACGTGTGTTTTCAGGTTAAAAGGCCACCGGAGGTTCACCTGTGCCTGCGGCCCAACGGCCTCAGCACCGGGGAGGAGTGCTACGTGACTGTGGACTTGCAGGTCAAATGCCCACCCACCTACCCAGACGTGTGAGTACTTGCCCCCCCCCCCTTTCCAAAACATACTGAAAACTTCTAGAAAGATCTTAAACGACCCCTCGCAGACAAACTACACGCTGAAGGTGTCTATGCTTTATTATAAAACCCAATAAACAACTTCAAATTCTTCTTAAATAATATGGGATGCCTCAGAAAAATGAATGCAATAATTCAGCAAGCAAAAAACATACTTTATTACCAAATTTGGGATTAGAAATAATTTTATATGGGTTTGATATGAAGATGTTTTTCCCTGCCTTTAATCACAATACTTATGCAGCTCCAAAGCAGTGAAGTGGTGCAGCTGATTTTAACAGCGTCTCTAAAATAGCTTCACCCTTGCAAGTTTCATAGCAAGACATTAAGTAACACTCTGCCTTAGAGTCTAATTTTCCCTCTAATGTGTGAAATGGAGTTGTCTTGTGACCCAACATAGTTTCAGAGGAACCTGCTAAGTGTTTTCAAATCTATTAACATCATGTAATAACAATCGATACTGTACAAAGGAAGAAAACAAGTAAGGGAAAGACAAAGTGATTTCATTATTCCAGGCAGTCCAGTCTTTAAGCTTGAACCTAAACATTTTTGTGTCCACGCATGCATTTCTGTATTACCTGTTGCTTCTTGCATTCTGTGTCTCATATCATACAATTTAGAAATCAAAGTTCTTCCATTGTCACAGTGTTGGAGGTGTGACATCTAATTGTTTCACAAATATTTGACCTTTAATGCAACCAATAGGAAAATTTTGCAAAAATAATGCATGAACACAGCAAAGCAAATAGGACAAATAGTACAAGAGCAAAAAGCATTCTCACAACTGAACTAAGTACAGAGATATGTGCTCTAATATTTTAATCTACTTAGAGCCTAAAAACAGTTAAATTAGATTTTATCCATGTGAGCTTACATGATTGGTAAGAAGTTAGAAAGTTACAGCATATTCCTCTGCTTGTTTTTTTTTTTTTAAGAATTCACAGTGAATACCCCATGTGCCTGATGGTAATCTGGGCACAATCAGTACAAAGACTTATCTGTGTTTATTAGTGATTATGGTAACTTGTGTCTCGGCGCATCAATAGGCCTCCGGAGCTGGAGCTGAAAAATGCCAAAGGTTTGTCCAATGAAAACCTCCAGACCCTTCAGAGCGAACTCACCAAGCTGGCCGCAGTGCGATGTGGGGAGGTGAGGACAGACACGCACACACACATAGACGCAAGTATGTGCACAGGCTACCTTTGACCTACCCACCTGTCTGTGTAGGTGATGATTTACGAGCTAGCAGACCATATCCAGGGCTTCCTGAGCGAACACAACAAGCCTCCACCTCGATCTTTCCATGAGGAGATGCTGAAAAACCAGCAGAGGCAGCAGGAGAAACGAGCCCAGGAAGAGCAGCAGAGGATGGACCAGCAGCGCAAGAAGGAGGAGGAGATGGTGAGGAAGACTGATGGAGTTTTGGGGTTTAGAATTTCATCTTGTGGTTGCATTAACATTTTTTTCTTTTCTGTGTAATTTAAACAAAATCATTAGCACTAATACTGTGAAGAGGAGGCAGACGAGCCATCAGTGTATTAATAAATTATTTAGATATAACCAAGAAGTTCTTCTCTTTAATGTGACCAATCTGATGACACTCAAAAATGCAAAATAAGAAACTTCTTTTACACACTCTTATTGACCTCTGAGTCTGGGAAACGATGCTACAGTGCCAAGCATCAAGTAGTCATAATTTGTAAGCACTCTGAACCTTGCAGCCTGTTGGTATTTCCTTAAATAACCAAACCAACTAAGTTCTGATTTACTGGGATGCAGCTAAGGTGTTTTTTTTATTTTTCTTGAAGGAAAAAGAGATCATGGCTGAAATCCAAAGAAGAGAGGAGGAGAAACGTGAAGAAAAAAGAAGAAAGGAAATCGCCAAACTGGTGCACTGTTTCTTTTGAATTCAAACACAGTTAAATAAAAAAAATCACAGAAACAAAAATGGGGTAATTTACCTTTTGTGTGTGGCTTTATTCACAGGAGCGACTTGAGAGTATGGAGCAAACGGTTAACTCCTCCCTACTGGGCAAGAGCCCGCCCAGCCCTGGTGGAGCCACTCCTGATCTGACAGAAATGAAGAAAACGGCCGGCAACCGCCGTCGGACTACCTCAAACACGCGCCACAGGTATACAGCCAGCTGACATTTACAGATGCAGTAAAATGCTTCACATCTTAAAGACGTATTGTAATAAATTCTCAAAATTGTATCTGTTTTCCCAGACGTGACACAGTTAATGAAGACAACCACCGCTCGCAAGAGCTTCTTCATTTCAACAGCAGCACCTTTGGAGAACTCACTGTCCACAAAGGGAAGAGCTTAGGTGAGACAGACATTATGCAGCTAGTCCGGTGCAAAAGATCCTCAATCCATCCTGGTAACCTGTTCATGCGTCTTTTCTGTACCCGTGATTCTGACAGGTGTAAGTGAAAAGCTCCGCCGTAATGTTTATAATGGATTTGAGGCAAACTCAGGAGACTTTGCTGTGATCTACGAGTGGACGCTGCGCTGGAACAAAAAGATGGGCAAGTTCTTCACCAGCCAGGAGAAAGGAAGGATTGAGAACTGCAAAAAGCAGGCAAGTGGAGAAGGAAGCATTTATTATCACTGAGAATTTACTGGTTAAGTAAACAAATATACAAATAACTACTTGCATATGAATTCCTGTGTAGATCCATGGGGCTGAAAATGAGTTCAACTCCCTACTGCGGCTGGATCACCCAAACTTGGTGCACTACATGGCACTGAACTCTGTTGAGAAGGAGGACTGCCTTGTGGTTAATCTGCTGGTGGAGCATGTGGCCGGTATCAACTTGAACCAAAGCCTGGCCGCCCACGGGCCAGTCCCTCTGGACAAACTGTGCCATTACACGGCCCAGCTGCTGGCAGCTCTCGACTACCTTCACTCCAACTCTGTGGTCCACAAACAGCTGGGACCCTCCAGCGTGCTGCTGGACTCAGAAGGCAACATTCGACTGACTGATTACAGCTTATCAAAGAGATTTGCCGATATCTGCAAAGAGGACATTTTTGAGCAAGCCCATGTGCGTTTCTCAGAGGACACGGCAATGCCAACAAAAACGGGTAAAAAAGGGGATGTGTGGAACTTGGGGCTGATGCTGCTGGCTCTCAGTCAGGGGAAGGAGGTGAAGGAGTATCCAGTGACAGTTCCGGCCAACCTGCCTGCCGAATTCCAGGATTTCCTCCACAAGTATGTATGGATAACTTAACAGCTTGAGAAAAGTGTATTTCAGCCAATTAGCTATAAACAATGTACTGTATTATTTATGTTAGTGCTGAGCTTTTTCCAAAGCTTACTGCAGCGTTCTTTATGTATTACTGTCAAATGTCATCTCACTGCAATGTAACTGTCATGTTATTATGTAATACAGATGTAGAGACCAAGAAAAGCAGTGAATTCATGTTTGGCATTTTGCTTAAATGACTTAAATTACTACTGAATGAAGGGAATGAAGGGAATCAGTGACTGTTCTTGTTAATGCGATTTGTTGTAAATGGCTTGAAATGTGCAGAACACTGATTTGTTCCTTTAGTTGTGTGGGTTTGTACTTTGATGGCTGAGTTATTTCATACATTGTAATTAAGTGATTCATCCAAACAGTGTACCATGGTTGGTTCATTCAGATTATTCAACTTTTTTTGTGTTTTTAACATGTCTTTGTGCTGCCAGCAGCACAGTGTGGATTAGTACTGGAGACTAGATTGTTCCAGCTCATTGCCAGAGGTGACTGTTCAGTCGAGCCATCTGTTACAGGGTTTGTTTCTTTGTTGTAGGTGTGTGAGCCTGAATGACGCTGACCGCTGGACGACCCAGCAGCTTTTGGACCACTCTTTCCTCAAACCTACATCGCCTAAAAACCTGCCACAGTACCAGGATGCCAGCCCAGAAGGTAATAAAAACATCCACATACAATGTGTAGATGGGGTGGACAAAATGTTAGCTTTGAAAGCTGAGTCAGCAAAATTTTCTATGCAAATACTGAAGTCCATAAATGTGGTCCATCTAATGATTAAAATAATAATTGGTTAATCTGTTTATTTTTGCTACAAAATGCAAGAATATTGTGCAAAATGGACTTACATGGATTTACAAAGCACAATTATTTACAGCAGGCTAATAGTACTGTAATTCGTTACATAGCAGGGGTGTTTTCTTTCAAGAAGTGTATGTCATTTAAAGGAGAGGGAGCTGATCTGTCCCCGATTTTTTTTTTCCAATGCTCAACTATTGTTTTATGAAATTTAAGAATGGATAAATTAGAAATTTCAGCACCAGTAAGCCAATCCAATAGTCTCATGTTTTTGTTTTTGTGTCTTTTCAGATCTCGCCGTGGACTTTGCATCATCGGTCATCCCACAGAGTCACATCCTCAATGCTCCCTTCAGCTCCGGGGAACAGAGGCGGCTTTCTCGCTACTTCAATGAGTTTGAGGAACTCCAGCTTCTTGGAAAGGGGGCCTTTGGCGCAGTAATTAAGGTAGGCAGTTTTTTTACACACTAGCTTTGCTGGGTGATGACATTACACTGCCAAGAACTCCAGCAGTGATATCTTTGTGTGCACTTTGTCCATTTTTTCTCTGTTGCACTCTCAGGTTCAGAATAAACTTGATGGTTGCTACTACGCTGTGAAGCGCATCCAGGTCAACCCGTCCAGCAAACAGTTCAGACGGATCAAAGGCGAGGTGACGCTGCTCTCCCGCCTTAACCATGAGAACATCGTCCGCTACTACAATGCGTGGATCGAGCGTCACGAGACTCCCTCTGGGATGCTGAGCAGCACTGACAGCTCTGAGCCTTTGAGCACCCCCGACAAGCCTCCTCAGTGCAAAGAGCCTCTGAAGCGCCTCAACGAGCTGGGCCTCCCTGATAACGTGGAGGATAATGCGCCACCTCCGGCTCTTTCAAGCTCGGTGGAGTGGTCCACCTCCATTGAGAGATCCTCCAGCGCCAAATGTAGCAGACAGGAGTCGAGTGATGAGGAGGACGACGATGAGGAAGATGTGTTTGGTGCCTCTTTTTTGTAAGTATTGTTTCTTTCAATGGCAGTATGTAGAGTAATATTTTCTCCTGCACAAACTCTTGACAAGTTTGTTTTTTTTTTGTTTGTTTTGCTTTCAGGCCGTCAGATAGTGACTCAAGGAGTGACATCATCTTTGACAATGGTGATGATAGCATAGATGAGATATCACAGGTTTGAATATTTACACTTCAATTTTTATTAACTTGTTTGCGTGTCAGGCACAATACAATAAACAGACTGTGTATCCTCCCCGCAGGTTGAGCCGAACAAAAGGCCCGCAGTCGACACGACAGAGACCACAGACTCTGATCCACCTTTCCTCATAGCACATCACCTGTACATACAAGTAAGCTTTATCTCTGTGCTCAATTCAGAACACTAGAAGTCCCTGCCTCACATCTGATGCATGTTTTCCCTTCCTGACAGATGGAATACTGTGAAAAGAGCACTTTAAGAGACACAATAGATCACGGCCTGCACCAGGACCAGAATCGGTTATGGAGACTCTTCAGGGAAATACTGGATGGCCTTGCTTACATCCACCAGCAGGTATTTATCTGTATTTGTTTAGGTGTTTAAGCTTTCACCCACCTTTACAGTTAATACAGTTATTTGCATCAGAAGTGTGCCCCAACAGCAAGGATCCTATTTATCTTATCCTTTTTATTTCATACATCCATGTTGCTTTTCCATTTTGTATTTTGACATAAATGTTAACGAGAAGGAAGCCATGTTTTCATTAACCCATGAGTGACCAAATCTCTCTATCCATCCTCTTTTCTTATAGGGTATGATTCACAGGGACCTGAAGCCCGTCAACATCTTCCTTGACTCACAGGACAGTGTGAAGATTGGAGACTTTGGCCTGGCTACAGACCATCCTGCTAATGTGGTATGTAGCTATGACTCTGTTAATGTGAAGGATTGTAGCTTTTGCATTTATATGAAATGTTATGATCTTACAGAGATGCTGTTCATCTCTCTCAGGCTGCAGGTAAATTTGAAGTGGAGGAGTGCGGCTCAGCAGTAATGCCCAAGCCAGACCCAACAGGTGCAGAGAGTTTGAAAACATTCACATGGTGTAACTCACCTTGGTCTGATGTGCATGTTCTAACCTGTCAGGCTGTTTAATCCCAATTCTGCAGGTAACATGACAGGAATGGTTGGTACTGCCCTCTACGTCAGTCCAGAGGTTCAAGGGAACACCAAAGCTACCTACAATCAAGTAAGATTGCAGATTATTAAAGATTTTAGTTAAAATGTGTTGTTGCCTCCATGTGACTTTTTGCCTGTGTTAGTCATTGCAAAGTCCAGGTTTACGGTACTCATCTAGTACAAGAGATATTCTCCACTGAGTTTTTGAGTGTCTAATGTCCATCTACTTTTTTTACCCTCAGAAAGTTGACCTCTTCAGCCTGGGTATCATCCTGTTTGAGATGTCCTACAGGCCCATGATCACAGGAGCTGAGCGCATCACTGTGCTAAGCCAGCTACGAGGGGTATGTCCAGATTCTGGTCTGGAAGTAATCCATGTGGGAAATTTGGGCTGTGTGGGGCTTTGAAACTACTTGTTGCTTACTTCATCTCTTTTCACGCTGCAGGAGCCCATTGTGTTCCCTGAGGACTTTACCGCTTATGAGCAAGGAACACAAGTGAGGACACGGCAGAATGTTATGTGAATCTCCTTTTTGCTTTTTTCTACTTAATAACGTCTCTCTGCGGTTCTCCTTTGTATCTGTCAGAGGAAAGTGATAGAGTGGCTGTTGAACCACGACCCGGCCCTGCGGCCCACCGCCCAGGAGCTGCTGAAGAGCGAACTGCTGCCTCCTCCCCAGATGGAGGAGTCCGAGCTGCACGAGGTGCTGCAGCACACCATGGCCAACATCAACGGTAAGGCCTACCGTACCATGGTGGGCCAGCTCTTCGCCCAGAACACGTCTCCAGTCATTGATTACACCTACGACATTGACCTCCACAAGGTATGACTACAACTTTATGTTTTATTCATTTTCTTTTATGAGTTCTGTGCTGGAACCAGTGTTCATATTTATTTAAATAATGAATGTGTGCTATATGTAAGGCACTGAATACTGGACCACCTGTAAAGTAATGTATTTTGGATGTGCTGCGAATGTTAGGATAAAGCCATTGTAAAAAGTTGTTCCCCTCTCCACCTGAAGATGTCACTGCAGACACATAAATGGGTTCATCAACCCCTCTGTGCCGCTTCACTCATCTGGTCCGTATAACCGACCAGCAGAAGGCCTGTTAGTGCTTTATCAACATCTCCTGATCCCTAACAGAGGCTGTTTGTTTGGTCTCCCTCCAGGGCAGCTTCAGCTTCAACAGTGCCAAATTGCAGCAGTATGTGCACGAAACAATCACCAGGATCTTCAAGAAGCATGGTGAGTACACCACGCTTGTTTGGTGTGTCAGTGTGCGTGTGAACATGAGCCTTTGTTGACTCTTCTGCAAACTACTTGGACTCTTGACCCACTGTAAACCTGTTTCAGGGACCCCGACATCTGCTCTAGTGAGTGGCGGCTGAACAATAAGTGCACTGTTGTACAGTGCAGATTCTGTGCAGGTGCTGGTGTTATTTTGGAGCACACTGCTGATGATGTCCAGCTGTAGTTACTTGTTTATGCTCAGTGTATATCTGCTCACATACATCACCAGCTCTGTTAGGGCGAAGGTTATTTTATCTTACGCAGATGGTGCAGTAGTACCCAAGTATTACTTTGCGTATTTGGTTTGTTTTCAGGTGCGGTGCGTCTCCAGACGCCACTGCTCCTCCCCAGAAACAGGAAGCTGTACGATGGCAGTGAGCTGGCCTGCTTCATGGACCACAGCGGAATGCTGGTTACGCTGCCCTACGACCTTCGCGTGAGCCCAACACACGCACACACAAATGCGCGCATGTCCGCGCTTGCACACCAACGCTAATTACACAACTATTTGCATCAGCACATGCAAACACACACACATAGTGTGAGGCTGCAATCAGCAGCCGCCTTAAGATCCTGCTGCCTCAGGAAACCCTGAGGACTAAATGGTTGTTTCCACACTGTGATTGATTACAGCCTGGTATGCGCTAACTTCACTGTCATTATACAAGTGTACCCAACGTCTCAACTCTCTGTTTACTTTAGATGGCGTTTGCGAGATTCGTGGCTCGCAATAACATAACACATCTAAAGAGGTAAATGATTTTTTCTTATTTTATGCCAATAATCCTTTGTTGTTATGAATGATCATCTGAGTTCTTTGCAAACTAGTTCATTTTTATGTTTATAATAATTAATCTATAAATTGTTTTTATGTATGTCTCTGTGTTTATTTTTTACTTTATATTTAAAAGTAAAATGTTGATGCTTTTGTGATGTAAGTGATGAGGTAC
Source organism: Amniataba percoides (assembly GCA_037176925.1). Classification (NCBI taxonomy): domain Eukaryota; kingdom Metazoa; phylum Chordata; class Actinopteri; order Centrarchiformes; family Terapontidae; genus Amniataba; species Amniataba percoides. The sequence continues at coordinate 14,274,797 of JBAJHX010000115.1, forward strand.
TCAATATTATCTGACAGGAAAGGATTATTGAAAAATTAAGTAAATTCCTGCAATATCAAAAGGTTTTTGCTCATTCTGCAAGTCTTATCTCCAGTAGGCCTGGTGTCCTTGAACTGACATAAAACATGTTGAGGCATTCATGTTGAGAATAAACACAAGTGCACCCCTCTGCGTGATTGTCAAAGTGTCTCTGGGTTTCTCTTCATCTTTCTCAAGGTACAGCATCGAACGTGTATACCGCCCCAGGAAGCTGGATCGCGCGCACCCAAGAGAGCTCCTGGAGTGTGCTTTTGACATCATCACGCCCGTCACAAACAGCCTGCTCACTGACGCAGAGGCCATTTACACCATCTCTGAAATAGTCCAGGAATTCCCCGTACTTCAGGTCAAACACATGAACTGCCTGTAATTCACATGATCCAGTTTGCGCTTCATCTTAATTCGCACTCAGACAGTTGTTTGTTGTTGTATCATTGTTCTTTACTTTCCTACAGATGCCATCATCGCAACCTGCCCTGTTGTTGTTTTTTCCCTTTTTACTTCCCACTCGCATTCCTAACATACCACAGTATGTGTAAGCCTGACAGATTTACACTGGAGTTTTTATTTACGTAGTAAATCTGTTATGTGCAGCTCTCTCCACTTCCTCCCCTGCCTCCCAGTACAATCCATTTCCTGTCCGCTCATCCCAGTGCTGCGTCAGTCTCCAGTCACAGATCTCCTTGCATGTTTCATGAACCCAGTCAACCCGGGCTCTGGCCTCTGGTTCATCTCTCATAGATCCTGTTTCTGATCCTCTCCACCACCCAGTTTTGCGTGTGAAAGCTTTTAAGAATATGTGAGTCAGACAGAATGAGAGGGCAGCCGGACACAATAGTCATTATTCACTGAGGCGCTCATTGTACAGTAAGGCTCTTGCTTTTGACTGTAATTGTAGCCAAGAGGGCTAAAGGTGTGTTTGCATGTGTTTTGTGACCGCAGGAAAGGAATTATAACATTTACCTGAACCACACCAGCTTGTTGAAGGCCATCCTGCTCCACAGCGGAGTCCCCGAAGACAAACTGAGCCAGGCCTCCAACATACTGTGTGACGCCATGGTCAGTGCAGGTCACACGTGCATCACAGATGTTATACACATTGCGTGTCTGCTGGTCACATGCTGGAGTGAACATACTGTATATAGCTGTGGTAACATTACTGTGGTTCTTTTTTTCCCCTTGTGTTTGCTCCAGAGTGAAAAACTGACCAAACGTGAGGTGGAGGCAAAGTTCTGCAACTTTTCACTGTCAACCAACAGTGTAAGTGTCCGCCGGGTGCGCGAACCTTCTGTAAAAATAATCAGTCCCGCGGCAGCAAACTTGTTCTCGCTCGTAAACATTGAGCTCCCTCTTCTGTTGCGTTCTAGTTGCAGACACTGTACAAGTACATAGAACAGAAGGGGGATTTGCAGGACTTGGCGCCACTGCTGACATCACTCACCAAACAGAAGACCGCCGTCACCCAGCTGGCCAAGCAGGGCCTCAAGGACCTCGAGGAGCTCACAGTGCTGCTGTGCAGACTGGGAGTTAAACTGCAGGTGATTAGGATTCTGGGTAAATAAGTGTTAAAAGAAAAGCCCCTGTGTGTGCTTTCTCCTCTTTTTTTCACACAAACGTATCCTCTCTACAGGTGGTGATTAACTTAGGCTTAGTTTACAAGGTGCAACATCACTCTGGGGTCATCTTCCAGTTTGTGGCTTTCATCAGGAAACGCAAGCGAACTGTGGCGGACATAGTGGCCGCTGGAGGACGCTACGACCACTTGGTAGGTGTTACTGCCGTTCAATCACATGATAAATATCTGCAGCTATTATTTTAAAGGACATGGCCAAGAGCCGTCATTCTGCATATGCAAGCATCTGAACCATATATTTCTTTCCATTTCAAATATAGCTCTTCTGTCTGTATTTCATTAATTCCACATGATGCAATGTTGGTGACGTGATCTATGTGGTATCTTCATGCTTTCCTGTCTGTGCTGCTAGATCCTGGAGTTTCGAGGGCCAGCTTCCACGGTGCCGGTGCCCACTGCAGTGGGGGCCAGTGTGGCCCTGGACAAAGTCTGTGCTGCTATAGCCAACATGGAGGAGCCAGTGAGAGAGACAGACAGACAGACACACACACACCCGCTGGGATCTGACATTCCTAATTATTGTAATGAAGGAGCAGCAGACAGAGCTACATATTTAATGATGCCTTATTACAGCAGGCGGCTGCCACACAGCCACTTTTAGAAACCAGTTAATAACTATGATCACTGTGACTCTTGATGTTGTGGAGTTATTTTTGGAGGTGCATCATTTTCTGTATTTCAGATTCAGAATGAGAAATTATGTGCCCAGACAACTGCATGTAGTTCTAAAGATGGAGACAAGCATTTAAATGACTCATTTATCACGGACAAGCCACTACAGTTCATTTCAACTTGCACTATTTTCTTTGTTTATTTCTCTGTATCAGCCCTCAGTGAGTTCCTGTGATGTGCTTGTGGTGCCTGTGGGGCATTCTTCAATGTCCAGAGCCATCAGTGTTGTCCAGAAGCTGTGGAGCAATGGTATCTCTGCAGACATCGCCTATGATGTCTCACAGGTTAGCAGTCTTCCTGATAGACCTGCATGAATCTTGTGATGGGTTTGAGGGTGAAAATTCAAATCAGGCTGGTTTTGATTTAAAAGTGCTTTGCGGAGTTTTTGTGTAAACAAAGGTTTGTTTACAGTCCATGTTATTCACCACAAAGACTTGTGTGCGTGTCCTTGAGGTCTTGTGGTATAAAAATGTTGAGTGTATTTCTTTTCTCAGAAATTCCAGAGCCAGTTTTGGGCATGAAACCTGTATCAGTGTTTAGGTTATAGCAGTGTTCAATTTCCCTGCTTTTCCTGGTGCATTGCTGCACTACTGCAGATCATTGGAGTACTGTGAAGCTATATGTAGGAATTTGTAATGCACATAAAAACATTGCACCATAGTGCTTCCAGTGGTTGAAAACTCAAAAAACATATGTACTACATTTTTTTCTGACATATAATGAGAACTTGTGTTTTTTTTTCCAATTTCAAGAAAAGAAACATATTTCATTCAAAATATGGTGCACTATTTGTGGTGGCGATAGAATAACTGAAAATATCAGTGCTGTGAAAAAGCATAACAGCGATTTCAAACCAAGCCAAGACACATCCATTAGGGTCCAAGCCTAAGTATATCTCAGTTAAAGGAAGCAGAGTGCACTTCTCAGTAAGTCACGCCCTTACAGTTACTTCCGGCACGGTGAAAAGAAATCTGCAGAGAAGACGTTGGTAGTGTGACAGTGTTCATGTAACAGCCCCAGCAGGAGGATTTACTGACTTTGTGTTCATACACTCATAATGATGTCACTGAGCCCTCAGTATCTTGAACATCTAAACCACATAAACATCTCAACCGCATCTGTGACGTTATCGATCCTTAAATGAGTGATTTCCTGACGGTCCCCTCGGCCTCCTTTTCCTGTAGTAACTTTATACCTCCTACAGAGGGCATCACCTGACTTCCGCTCCTGAGGAAAATGCCCCTCATTTGTCAGCAACAGACTTATCGTGACAACATCAGAAATAGTACACATCCCAGAGAATTAGCTGCACTTTGTGGTTGCGTTTGAAAGAGGCTTACTGGCCATATTGGGACAATACGACATGGAGGCATTTCTGCAATAGATGGCTCAGTCAAATGTTAGACGAGCTTGCAATAACATTTTTTGATAAGCTCTTGTTAGGGAAACTCCGAGTCGGATTGGAAGACAGCCACGTTGAGATCAGTCCCTTCAAAGTGAAGTTGTTTATCCTGTGGTCCACAACCATGGACCATGCCATGCCTCTGTCACATTCTTCATGTTTATGTGACAAACTGATCTCAGCCCCGTGTTTGTATGTTGGTGTAAACGCCCTCCCTGGCACATTGCTATGCCCACATTTAAATACCCCTCTTGTTTTTTCCTCCTCTAACCTTTATAACCCATTGTTGTTTTAACTTTCCACTTCTGCAGTGGACAAGTGTTTGCTTTAGTGGTCCTCATTGTCTTTTGTACTGGCACAGGACATAAGTGATTGGCAACCTTCATTTCCTCTGAGTTCTTAGAAGCAATTAGGAAAGGTCGGGTTTGGCCGAAAACAAGCGGCGCTATGTCCAAATCGTCAACAGTGTTTGTGTGTGGATTTGTTGATTATGTATGCAGGCGGCGCCATGACCAGTGGTGAGATGGTGAGAACACCTTGTTCGGACCTCCTCACCCGTCACTCCCCCTCACCAGACTTTTGTTAACACCTTTCACATGCTGGCCGCTTAACGGGCCGAATCTGCAGCTTTAATTCATCCTCAGGAGACGGTTCCACTCTTTTAGCTTTTACTAGCCAAATATGGCAAACCCCTTCCACATGCGGTCAGCTTAGGCATATGGCCCAAAGGTGCCCCAGCTTCCTCCAAGCAATAGCTTAGCTTTGACTTAATTTGTTCTGTCAATGAGAAATTTGTAAGAAAAGAGGAAGTTTAAGCACTCATATGATGAAGAGGTGAAGACACACACACATACACACACACACACACACACACACACACACACACACACACACACACAGAGGAGGGTTTGTTCTGAACCACCGTTAGCTCTTCTAGCAGAGCAGCCACATGAAACTCAGGCTGAAGTCTGCGAGAATAAACTGGGTTGACACAAACGTATACACACATACGCTTGTCAGGGTTGAATGCATTACCTGAACACGCGTTGGTTTTGGTCGTGAGTCCCGGCTCAGTGCACACTCTTCTTGTTCCAAGCAAAACTCTACTTAAACTGACTGACTGCGGCTGTTGAAGAATCTTTGAGCCTTACCCCAGAATGTGCCCTCATTTATTTTAAAGATTTTCCGACCTTAAAGCTTTAACCGAGTTGACTCTCCACCATGTCCGCTCCAGCAACTGCATCAGCCACAGTGTAAATGGGCAGTTAAGATAAGCTTTAATTATAAGATTCCTGTAGTTTTGTCAAACTTGACTCCTAATTATTTGAGTAATTAATGGACAAAAACCAGCTTCAGTGAACGCATCTTTCTAGACTCAGCATCCTCAAGCCCCAGCAGTGAAACACAGATAGATATAGTCAAGACATGCTTAGTTAAGATGGGTTGTACTGCTAAATCACCAGTAACATTGTGTGTGTGAGTGTTTCAGCATTTCTGTCATTCTGTGTGTTTAGTCTCAGGAGACGTTGTTGGAGCACTGCAGGCAAGCCGGCATCAACTGCATGGTCATGGTCTCTGATAAGGAGGGACACTATGTGAAGGTAAACCAGACAATCTTGTCTACAAATCCACTGACAACTGAAGCCTAACGTGTGTACTTAGAAAAAACAATTTTCAGTCAGTTGCTTTGCTGATCATGCTGCTTTCCGAACTGTTCTGAAAGAAAGAATTATGCAAACGTTGAGTACAGCAGCACACGCTAAACTCATTTTCTGTCTTCAGGTCAAATCCTTTGAGAAGGACAGACAGTCTGAGAAGCGGATTCTTGAGTCCGACTTGGTGGACCACATCATTCAGAAATGTCGGACCAAATTCTTTGAGGACAGAAACATCAGGTAAAGATATTGAGGTTTAATGTTCTGCTCAGATGTCTGAATGATGTAAGGGGGGTGTTTTTATATAATGTTGTCCTTTTGCCCCTGCAGGGAAATGTCTGAAAGCATGTCTCTTCAGAACCCTAAAGGCTCACTGCCCAACACCACAGGTACGCTGTTCAGCACAGACTCTATACACAGCACACACTGTACATTTATAACCTTACAGCCTCACCAAACAGTCACGCCTCTGTTAATTTACAGTTGTGCTTCCAAGCCACCAAAGTTCGGCATGCAATAAACGTTTTAGAAATATGAATCAGAATATTGTGATCAATGTGGGATCAGCGACGCACAACTGAACGTAGAGTTTTCTCCCCATTTTCACTTCTGGCATTTTGCTGATTTGCTACCCAGAATGACGCACAGTTAGTGCAGTGGAAGAATAAGTGTTACATTTCACACGGCTCATGGTACGCACACAGGATTAGTACATGGTCTTTTAAGTGGACAAAATGAGGAACTTGTCCTTTCTCTGTGCACAGGTTATTCAGAACAGCACGGGAGCAGCGGCAACATGAATGTGAACGTCATCAGCCCGGAAAAAGTTTCTGCCAGTGCCAGACGACGCTACGAGACTCATGTTAGTGACACACTCGCGCACACACAGAGGGAATAAATAAATAAGATAATTGCATCCTCAGTAATGTTTACCTGTATATTGCTAGTGTTGAGCACAAGCAACTTTAAGCTTAGGTCAGTCTTTTCTGACTGGCATTTTTTCCAATGTTTATAGATAGATGTGCTGATGACTTTATCCAAATGATTGCAAATGTTTACCATTCAGACAAGAGTTTAATTGACACTGAAGGTTGCAAGACAAGTAAACATTGGGTTCAGAAAGGTTGCTTTTATTCCTGTTTCAGTCATTTTTCTGTCAAAATGGCCACAAACAGTGTAGCTGGTGGTTGAAAACTGAATTTAAACTTGAATTAATATTCCAGGGCTTGGATTGTGATGGGAACTTCTAAAGCAAATCATGTTCCTCATTCACATGAAAGCGCAGCATGGTCTTACTTGAAAACTGTAAAAATACCTTGTTTAAGAGGTTTTGCTGCCAGGTCTTCGCATATGTTGATCCACTGACCTACAACTCTGAGTCTTCTTCGTGTCAGTGCTCGTTTTAATCACTGAAGTATTTGTCTTTTGAAATATGACGTTTTGTAACTGTGGGTCAAGCTTGTTTGCTTGTAAAATGATTGCATGTCAAGATGATTTTTTTTCTCTGTTGGTTCTTTTTAATCATGGGGAACAACTGTTGTTTTCTTCTACCCCTTTGGTTTTCTTTTTCTTTCTTTCCTTATTTGCTTTTCCCCAACTCTCTCTTTCAGATCCAAACCAGATTACAGAATCTCGGTAGCAATTTACAGAACAAGAGCAATGACATCGAGGTTCTGGCGGTAAGTCATTTTGTTTGTTTATCCCTCCCAATCCCAGCTCCCCTTTGTTGCTCTCCCACCTTATCTCGCGTGTTCATGTGTGAAATCACAGAGCGAGGAGAGCGCTTTTGATTGCTAAACCAGCAAACATAGCTGGGAGCAACCCTTTTATAGTGATTTGCCCCACGCTAAAATCCCCTGCTGGAGGTACGATGGCTGCGAATCCATTCCAGTCACTACAGAACAATGAACACTAAACAGAAGGCGGCAAGCGTGTCATTTCGGGGGATGTAAATGGCTGCCATATTGAGTTTATTTGTGGTTGTGTTATAGATTTATGGCCAGATATTCTCAAAGTAAATCATCCCTGCTTGTCGTATTTACCATGTCACCGCATTTTCCAAATGCATTTGTCATCCCTGTTGGGGTCTGGATCGCATCAGAGACTCAACAGTAAAAACAAACCATTGAAATCACCTTGGGTCCGGTGAGCGCGGGCCTCCAAGTCTTCATTGTTGCATGTCAGCAGCCTGCTTGTCCATCAATCAGACTGGAACACACCAGTACCAACTTTCCAATGATAAACCCAGGAGGCCTTCAGCCCCTTCCTGTCAAGGGGACATTGAGTGCTTTCAGGCCTGGCGAGATCATTGTGAAAGTGGAATTATAAGTAATTTACTGATGTTGGAGTGGACTGGATTATCTTGTTTTGAAAGAATTACACAACCTATTGGGCAGCGGGCGCAACAGTTGTTATTTTTAGCTTGATTGTGAATACAGCATTTGGCAGCACACGTTGCCACTTCAAAACAGGCATTGTGTTCTGTGCATTTGTGGAATTGTCGCAACGTGAGATAAGGCTCCATTGTGTTTTTGTGTATCCCACAGGTGGACCTGCAGAAGGAAACGCTGGTCAACTTCCTGTCCCTGGAGGTTGGTTCCATGCCGGTTTCATCAAGACCTTTTCTGTGCAGTTAATAAAAGGCTACATCCTAATGAAGGGCGGGCAGGGAGGGGGGAAGTGGAAAGAACTGCCAATAGAGGTCAAGATCCTAGACAGGAAAAGGGGATCCCGTCTCCTTCCTTACAGTTCTGTCTAAAGAAGAGTGGAGCGAGGGAACTCCCCTGCCTTTTTTCTACAGCCAGAGAGATCTGCCCAAGAGGCGAACCTGCCTTCACATATGGAGCAGACACATATTACAGTTAACAAAAGGCATACTTGAGAGGCGTTAATATTCACATTCCAAACTCCTGAGCACTTCCGAATTCATAAAAACCCTGCTTCTTGAGAGCAGAGGTTTAAAAAAAGACTTTAATTACATCGTGCTAAGAAACATGAAGAAAGCTGAAAAAGGCTCTTAACACCACCGTTATATAAGCGAAAGCCTCCACTCCATAAATGAACGGGCCACCTATACGGTCGGCCCCTCGCAGCACATGTGTCAAAGAAAACACATTTAGTATATAAAACGTGTGACAATACACAGTGGGTATAGCCAGGCTTGCAGGAAAGGCCTGTTTTAAATATGGCAAATTACCCCAAGTCACACAAGGAACTCCATAAACTCAGTGAAGCTTTGTGCCTTCGCTGCCCTGCAACACTTGACATTCAAAAATATACTCCCAAAGCCGCAGATGAAAAACTCCATTTATTCCTCCAGAATGCCGTCTACTGTTCTGTTAACAAACATGATGAAAATGACACTTTGCGAGGCGCAGTGTTGGACAGTCTCTGCAGTTTTTGACAGTAAAACTAATCAGCACCAGGCGTTGTTTGATGTCGGTGAGCGTGTCGGTCTCGCCTGCAACATTTTATCACCTTACTCTCACTTTTTCCCCGTTGTGTCGCTGTAACTCCACTTCTTTCTTTATCTTTCCAGTTTGACAGCGAAGAGCAGTTCAACAGCAGCGTGAAGACTCTGTTGTCACGTCTCCCGAAGCAGCGCTACCTAAAGTCCATCTGTGATGAGATCCACCATTTCAAAATTACTAAAAGGTGCGTTTGCACATCACCAAAGCTGTCACAGTTCAGCCTGAGGACGACTGAAACACATTTGTCAAGAAATTTCACTGAAAACCACAAATGTCTGCCTCAATGGCAATCCAATCTAACCAGTGGTTGTCGAGACATATCACTAAACAGCACTAAAAAGGGTTACACTGTTGGTGGTGCTAGTGGTAAAGTGGTAAAGGGATCATGTAGACTGCCATGGCAAGAACCTGGGAATAGTTGGGGTTCGCTGTGGTGATGCATCAGCATTTCCAACAAACTCCATCACACTCACGTGGCCTCTGACCACACCACCCTCCTCTTTACTCTACTGGAATTTATTAAATAGAAGCAATTATTTGAATAAACCAATAATGCTTCAATAAATGTGGAAAAGTGTGATAATCAGTATAAAATGTATGTAAGGAATCCAAAGTTTAAAAAAGTTCTTGCCACTTCTTTTAAAACTTCATTTTCTCATGCACAGGCTTGTTTTTTAGTGTTTTGTGTTTAGTGTCTTTCCCCTCAGAGGCAAAAAAACGGCAGGAACTCGATACCGTGGAGACATTTTCCGAACAAACTGTTGTAGACGTCTTGTCTCGGCAGGAGGCCTCATGGAAGATGAACCAGAGACCCCACGTCCTCGCCTCTCCCACGTTTCCATCCACCACTGGCTTGTTATTTTTATTAAAATGAAACCTGAAGCAAACAGTGGAATATATTAAAGACCACTTTAAAAAAAAGGCGTGCGTGCCCACAGACACACACACACAGATGCACACAAAAGGCAGACTTCCTTTTACGGGCAGCTGCCACTCCAAAGCCTCGACCAAGCCCACACAATCCAGGTGTAACAGTGACAGTCAGTCCTTCAAAGGGAGCTGTTAGACGGATAACTACTGCCTTGCAGAACATCAAATCCTCAGCTGATCCCATTTCCTGAGGTGAAATCTGGAGAAGGATTAGCCTTGTTTGGTCTTCTGATGTCTGTCTCTTAACACCCAAGTTGATTGACACTGAGATTGCGGCACTAGGAGGGGCGGGGGTGGGCTAGGTTCATCCGTTACCGTGTCTGAGGATGGAGCGGTTGATATTCCCAGCAGAACGTTTCAAAGCCCGAGCTAAATCCCCGGCGTTTGAGCTTCTAGTGTTGTGACGCTTGTGAATGCCCAGAGAGCAACCCTGTGAGGGATTCAGCGGATTTTCTCTTTCATGAATGAGATGGTAACAAAAAAAAAAGAAAAATCAAAGCTTCTTTCTTGCTCCCCATCCGCCTCTCCAGAGCAGTTGGTTTTAATTTCCTGTCTCTGCTGTGTGTTTGATTTGCCATTTAGTGGGGGGGGCCGCGAGTCTCTGCTGATAAATGAGAGTCACAGAGCAACAATGGATATATTCAGCATGTGTTTTTATGTGTTTGTTTAGTTGTTTTCTTCGAATGTGAGGCACAGAGGGAGAACTGAGGCCAGATGTTTGGGCTAAAGGGCTCATGCACTCACCTGGCTGCAGAAAGACAGTGAACTGGACTTGTCTCAAGGGGTGTCGCAGGCACTGAGCCTTGCTTTCAGCCAAAACGAATGTGGTCGAGACATGTGCGACCTGTGTCTCTTTAACAAGTCTACAGTCACGCTAGCAGCACTGTGGGGCTGTACTGACAGCACAGTGGGCTTTTAAGCTGAACATTAACATCAGGATGCAAACACTTGCTGTGTTCACTGTCTTGGTTTTGCAGCATCAGTAAACAGACGAGGCTGATGGGAATTTTGATTAATTTAGCAGGCATCTGGTCGTGAACATACTGGACAAATTGAAAGGTTGACCTGATGATGGCACTAAATGAAAATATCTGAGTTACAGGACGTTCTTACCCCGGATGTGGACTTTTGGCAGGCTTGAATCGTGTGTTATTTCAACAGAACTGACCTCTCAAGCTAAAGAAATCTAAAATCTCGGAAACCCTCCTGGCTGAACTTCATTGTCCCGATTTTGAGATGTCCCACTTGGAAGTTCTCCATAAGGTTTTTAATATTCTTTTGAACTTTATAACTGACAGATGTTGTCCTCTCGCAGGGTGGCTGTGGTGGTCTTGTACAGCTACAGGGACGACTACTACAAGATCCTTCTCTGAAAACCAAAACGCTCCAGCGGCCCGGGAGACGTCGTCCCGCTTTGCTTGAGGCTCAGTACACTCCAGGAGACCATTTCCATCCTGGGACATAAAGAATCTGCTTTTTTTTTTTTTTTTTTTTTTTTTACCATACTGAATGGTGATTCAGCTCTGACTCAAATCCATAACTTTTCCAAAAACTTTCCAGTATTTTGTGGTCTTTCCCCGACAAACTCGAACAACAGCTTCACTGGACTTTATTGCCTTAATAGAACTATAGAAGTTGAAAGAGAAAGGGCTTTTTAGTGAAAATCATGTGTCATAAATGAAACAATTTTACATTTCTATTTAGCAATAGGATGGATGTTGGGAATAAATCAGTTTTTCCAGCACAGAGCAGTTTTACCGTGTCTGCTTTAAGTGTACATGATGATTAATCTGAATATTGAGGATCCCATCAGAGGTTGATCTCTGTTGTAACTGATACTTATGAATCCATTCATTGCTCAGTTGAGACAAAGGTTAAGAATGTTTGGGGTTAAAACACGTTATGTCAAATAGCGCTGCTTTTGATAGTCTTAAGGCTTTGTGATTTTGACATATTCCGTGCCTGGGAAACTGACCCTAATGTTTGCTTTAATGATCTTTCCGGAGAAGCTTGCTCACCTTGAAGTTTATGAGCAAGCTTAGTCGAAACAAGTCGAAACAACAGCCAGTCTGCACTCAGGATTATCCAGGTTTCCAGGTCTGGTCTGCATGACTTCGTGTCTTTCTGTTTTATTATCCCATTGGATAGAAGAGGTCTACATGCTCTTCACTAATCTCACAGGGCTCCCTCCTCCTCCCCTCAGAAACAACCTATCACCACTAAACACATCTGCAAGTGCTACTGAGATAAGAGAACAGCCACAGTAAGGAAGGCAAAACGATCAGACTTTATGCAACTAAGAGGAGACAAATTCCCATTTGGAGCAGAAGCCCAGGACCAGATGTGTGTGTGAGCCTCAGACTCTGCAAGTGAAGTGAAAACCACTAACAGATACCATCTTGGATGACATCACTGCACTTTAGGCAATTGTTCCTCCAACTCAGTTAAAGTACCATCAGTGCGGGCCACTTTGGTTCACACATTTATTTTTCAAAATAAGTGTAAATGTTACAGTTCATCATCTAGGAAACATATTTACAGGGTTTGCAACAGTGAAATAAATAAGGTTGTATAGAATATAGCAGATAGAAATGGTAAATAGTCTACAATGTACAGCAGCTTTGGCTACCAAAAGTTCATTTTTCAGGAAAAAAAACCTCAAACTATAGTATTAATAAATAAAGCTATGTGAAAAAATAAATAAGGTACTCTTCTGTCCTACTAATTTAAACTACTTTTTTTACACATAGAAGAACAAAGAATTGCGTAAGCTTTTACAGTCGCCTCTTCATTTTAAAGCACATGGTCATGATTCAAACAGACAGATCTACTGAGTTACTAAAAACACTTCAATATAAATTGGTCTCCAACCAATTTTGGCATCAGAATGGTCTTTGTATTGAGAAATTGGCGATGGATTGAGAACCCCGATCCAAAACCTTATCCTGTGAAACACTGGTCTGTTTCGTAATGCTTCCCAGGAACTAGCCTTCACCCCGCGCTGATCAGATTGGTGCGGAGCCCCCAGCTGCAACGCCGTGTTCACTTGAGTGGTTTAACATCTCCGTGTGCTTAATATGCCTATCAAATCCCCGATTAGGGCCCTTATCCCTCCAGGAATCCTGCAGTGAATTTTCTAAAAAAAAACAAAAAAAAAAACACCGGCTCCAAAGAAAAGTGCTACGTCTCTTTAACATGCTCTGATGATGTAATGTGTAATATTATGGACAGTCACAAGTGAGATCTGCTTGCACATCTCCACGTCACATACTTCACTTGTATATGCGAGAGCAATGGGTGACTCTGTACAACACAATCTGCTCATCTCGACACTGGCTGAATGATTTACTGTTTGGATTCCTTGATATGGCCTGTTACACAGTTACTGAATGAAAACAACATGTCCACAAAGAAAACACAGTAAGGCTATAGAGTTAAGGCTTTAAAAATGAATCATCACTAATTTATCGCTAACATTCGGTGTGAACTCACACATATGCACACACACACACGCACACACACGGACAAACGCAGCTGTAAATGGAGTTATGATGTGAGGCATGGTATCAAAGACATTCCTCGTAGGTCCAGATGAAGCGTCTGGCACCGTTTTGTCTCTGCTGCTGTCAGTAAAATGACATTCTTCCAGGATCATCTTCACTCCGCCTCAGCACGGGTGAGGCTGAGCGGACAGGCGAAGGCTGTCGGCTGGCGTGTCGCGGACGAGTTCGGAGAGTGTGGGGTTCGCACGGTTGGGTCCGTGGAATCGTGGTCTGTTGCCGGAGGTTTCTGAATGGAATGGCTCGGGTCACTTGAAGGTAGAAATGAGGCGATTATGTGAGGAAGCGTGTCCTTCCTGAACTTGATCGGGGGGGAATGTTTAGACTGGCATTTTCAAAATGTTTCAATCTGGCCCCCACGGAGACACCCATAATAAAAAAAAAACGAGAGGTGGCCAAGAACAACAACATGACAACAAGTACAAATACTGTAGAAATATATAAAAACTAAAGATGGAAACCACACATTCTAAAGCAGGGGTTTGGATCTGGGGGTCTATATAAAGCCTGATGACTTGGTATGATTTGGCTGCTGAACCCAATCTGATCCAACTGGATTAACAGTTCCTTTGGCCTCCCTGCTGATGAAAATGATTACATCCATGATGCACTGCTCAACTCACGGGGGGCGGGGTGGCAGTACTCTCTACACCCCCTTTTAACTACAGCCCCAAACCCCTGTCCTAAAGCTTTTTTATGCTCTTCTTATTGCCTCAAAAGTTCCAGTTTCAAAGGAGGCAATAATAAGCAATAATATTACAAAGTTCACAGTCTAAGTCTGATGCTGATGGAGGAGCCGCTCTGGCTGCCTCCCTCTCTGTTTTAAAGCAGAGCCCAGAGTGGCCATGTCCTTCGTGTGTCCGCCCGTCTGTCCACCTCCCAGCGTCTCACTCCACTCAAGAGATCCAAACACAGAAGAATATGGCCATAATAAGAAAAGAAAACACAGGTCGCTTGCTTTGTCTCTCGTCGGACATCCTCGGTTTTACTGTCACACAGAAAGAAGGGGCGGGAACGAGGCGGTGCCCAAGGTGTGTGCGCCACCGTCGCACTGAACACCTTGAAGATACAGCAGCGGGAGAGAGAGTGGGAGGTGCCGGACAGCTCTGATCTGGAGGGGGTCGAGCTGTGTTTTTTTTTGTTTTGTTTTGTTTTGTTGTGTTAGCGCGGCGTCCAGTCGTTGCCCATGCTCAGCTTGGCCCTGGGGATGGTCATCTTGTCCACTTCCGGGGAGAAATGGATGATGCCGCAGTCGTTCTTGACGTTCTGAAATTTGTTCTCCTTGGAGGGCTCCATGTAGACCACCGAGTTCTTGTTCACGTGCTTCTTTAGGATCACCGTCTAAAGCAAGAGAGAGCGAGAGAGAACAGGTCCCCTTGTTGTTAGACCGAAGCCATAACTCAGGTGACTCATTTATCTCACACTTACACTTGTTTGTTCTAAAACAGCTGGCTTCTGATAACACTCTCTGACCAATTGAGATTTTCTGACCCCACAGTATCATTTCACGGTAGAGTTGCAGATTTTATGATGGACGTGACCTTTTCCTAGTTCAAAGTGCGGGCCGCTGGGAGGCTGCATTAATCCTGATGCCATGACAGCTTTAGCGCTGTTGTAGCAGAAGACGGAAGATCAAGGAGCATTTTGAGCTGCGGCTGATTTATGCCGTTTACAGCTAACTTCTCACCTTCTTTGGCGCACTGTAGCACGACATCTGCACCCACTTCTTTTTCTTGTTGATGAGCAATGCCACGATGAGGAAGATGATGATGGCCAGGAGGAGGCCGGCCAGGATCCAGGCTGCTGACTGGTAGATGAGGGCCATCTCTGTCTGGCCGGGGTCACCCAAATCCGGCTCATCTGTGGAATGCGGACAACATCAATATCGGGTGTCCGTCCCAGAGAAAGCTGCTTGTTTATCACTCTGCTCACCACGTTTACCTAAGCTTTTAGCCGACTGCTCAGCTCAGTAAAGTACTCTTCCGTTGAAAGATAATGATGCCAGTAACTAGGATTTAGTGTTACAAAGTAAAAGGGAATGTTGATGGGAGTGTGTGTGGAGGGATGGCCGAGGATTTACTGTGCAGGTACCTGTATCAGAAATGGTGGGCGGCACAGTGACGGTGGTGAGCCACGCCGCGCTCACTGCTGTGACAGTGACCGTTGTCTTGGGGGCGTTGGTAGACACCATCACCGGCACAGACGTGGTCATTTCTGTTCAGACGGGAATAAGGAATGAGATCCATGACCGATACCAGTGGTAAAAAAAAAAACATTTCAGACATCAACACTTCTAATTGCGAGCCATCTTAGGAACTCCCCGGTGTCTCAGTGGATAATCTGTGTTTATAGGAACTGTCCTCTTGACTTCCACCTTTATACAAGGCGTTACGTAAAAAAGCTCTGTTTTCCACTGGGCAAATAACAAAAACAAAAGGCCCGGCGAGCTGGCTACATGTCAGGGTGAACAATGGGAGCCTATGCGGAGGTTTTCCTCTATAGGAAAAGCTGACATGGAGCTTTGCCTTCCTGTGCCGCTGTGTAGAGAAAGACAGACAGACAGAAACAGAGAGAGGCAGAGCGTCACAGGCCGATTCAGCCGGGGACAGGAAACACGTGTGAATGCGCGGATGCTCCAGGAATGTTTTTGCTCCGAGCGGACCGTGTGTGTGTGTCACATGGAATGCTGTTGGGAATGATGGTGTTTGCCTGTGCAGCGCCAGAGTGGCTACGTCCAACCAACAAACGCACGCACAACGCACCAGAGGCCGGCATTCCCTCGGTGACAGCCTCTTTTTGACGTCTAGCCTTATGAATTATAACTTTCCCAACAACAGGCGGTACCTTTTTCCGGTGGCACCACTTCTTTTTAAAAAGGATGGCGGCTTTACACAGCTTTGACAGCTCTCGGCTTGTGGAAGTGTTACGTAAACATCATTTTAGTGTGCAACATAAACCGCCTTTACAATGCGTAAATTTAAGTATATTTTTTTAGAGCAATAAAAATATTAAAAGGCAACTGCTTATAAAAAGGGCGGCTTTCTCTCTGTCACCTAAATACTCACCGAGACAGTGTGGGCAGCACTGGCCCTTGCGTAAGACGGGCACCCTGCAGTTGGCAGCCGGACAGAGCTGAGAGAAACACTGAATGGTGCCGTTGTTGCAGGTGCAGCTGGTGCAGGCGTTGGCCTTCCAGGAGTCTCCAGCCAGCAGCACGTCTCCATCGTTGGTTATGCAGTACTCCTGCTGGCTGTTGTTCACTGGCAGCAAGGGGCTCAGCGTCTCGTCTGGTGGTTGCACACACACGTGTAAGTAGGGTTAATCATGAAAATGCTCAGAGGTTAAGGTAAGACATGGGGCTGTAGGCTCTTTCAGTCTTCCAGCCTCTCTCCTCATCTAATAGGAGTTGGCAATGTAAGATTAGAGGCTATGTTTAGCTCGCAGAGAAAAGCCATTTCCAAACGGGAAACCTAATTTTGTCTGTTGTATATATAGAGGCCTGCTCCTACACGACTCCTGTGTTCATCCCTGTCGTATAACATCTCAATCCACTAAAGTTATGGGGCCTCTGGGGTTACGTTCAAGATAAGATACTTTACTGTATGTTAAACACAAACACAAGTGACTCCACATGGCAGATGTCACTTCTAAAGGCCTTATCTCTCCGTCTCATCAGACCCCCGCAGGCCTGAGATCTGTGGCCCTCTCATGACCAAAGACTGAGTTAGTATCTATGTGCCGCAGAGCCCTACAGTACACATACATCATAGGGCCTGTCAGTGAGATGTGTATTATTCCCACATTCCTGGTGACCAGGCCCATACATATATCAAAGGCCGGCGTCTGACAATCTGCTTTTGTGAGGGGGAGATACAGCGATAAGGCGGGACAGCATTCTCAAGGAGCAGCGGCTCTCAGGCGCAGTCATGCATTGCTGATTTGTGGGCCTCATGCCTGGGAGTGCTCGGGATATGTTGATTCTAAGTGTGTGAGAGAGGCTCGGGTGTTTGGGTGCAGTTGTAAATAAAATGCGTGTGGCTTTGCGTTCGGCTGGACATTTCAAAGTCATCAGAGTTTATTCCCATAACCGGCACCCATTCAGAAAAAAAATAAAATAAAGTTGCATTCCTGCCCTCCCAGCCGTAAGAGAAGCTGGGTGAGAGCAGTCCACATGTGCTGCAGCCTGGAGGATCACTATGTAAACCCAACCGGTCTTGGCTGGTTTCTTTATGAGTCTGTGTGCCTGACATAAAACTGCCCGACAGAGTGTAACATGCAAGACCTTTCAAAACCACATGCTGATAGCACACTCAAAACAGCTTTATACTTCTCTACCCACTGCCCCAACTTCTGACACCCCCCAGGGTTTTTTCCCGAAATTACCCCCTGCTTTCCTGTACCCGGGTCTGTCTTCTGTTACCTGGGCATACGTGGCAACAGGTGTCCTTGCTCCTGACTGGCGCCTGGCAGAGAGCCGGGGGACACACTTCGGTGTCGCACAGGACGCGTCCCTTCCTGCAGGTGCAGCGCGTGCACTCGTCCAGGTTCCAGGTCTCCCCCTCCACGTAAAACTCCCCCCCGGGCGCTCTGCACACCACCATGTCCATCCCCTCTGGCTGACCGCTGCCTGACTCATCTAAAAGAGGCGGTTGAGGAGGAAAAAAAAAAGAAAGAAAGGAAACAGTCATGTGTGTGTTTTGCTATCAAATTCACATTCTGGGCTGTGCCAAACAAACATTCATTCGGCCTAAAAGAACAACCGCTGCAAGACGAAGTGAAGCAACGATAATGACAGAGCACACAGTCACAGTTTAGCAGAGTATGGTTGCATTGGAGTCCACTGTCCATTAAAAAGAAGCCTCGGGCAGTGCAGGGTGGTGTCCAAGTTGTGTTTTGACACTGGCTTAGTTGAAAACATCTTTCTTGTCCAGCAGAGTAGCAGACATCTGCAAAGAGTTAGCCCGCTGTCCCCTGACTGCAAAGTGTGTGTAGCTTCTGAAAGTTGTAGACATTCTTTCACTCCTAAATATTTGAACAGCCAACTGAGTCACTCCTCCATAAATATCCCGCATGAGTTGGAGGGTTGTGGATAAAAAAGTGTGGGTGTGGATCAGTGTGCCTTCCTTTTTTAGAGAAACAGACAGAGACTGTGCGTTTGAGAGTTTAAGTGGGCAGCAAAACTTCGGTCTAAAAGCAAGTCAACGATTCAAAGCCTTTGGTTGACTGAGCTGTGAGGGGACTGCATACTGTGTGTTGCCAGATGTGTGTGTGTGTGTGCGTACGTGCAAGCAAGCATGTGTCCTAAGAGGCAATCGAGTGTCAATCGTGTGTTGATACATGTGGAGCAGCAACCTTGATTCAGTGAGTCAGCTGCTTCATGAGAGTTTCCAAAAGCACAAGAAACAGTTAAGCTGATCTCACACCAGTGAGACCAGATTGGGTCTTATTTTTGAGGTTTGACTGGTTCAATAAAAATGTGTTGTCTTTTTTTTTTTTTTTTACTGGTGTTACTCATAACACTGTACTAACCAAAGTCATCTGGAGACATGGGAACACTGCTGCAATAAAGCAGTGAATGAATAAGACCCACCTGTTGATTTAACCTTTAAATCTGGATGTGAAATGAAGTGGTGTTGAATCGCAGAGACTCACCCTCACACGTGGGGCAGCACTGGTCAGGCCTCACGACCGGATGAGAACAACTGGGCACGGGGCACGATATGAGCAAACACATCTCCCGCCCGTGGTGGCAGTAGCAGTCGCGACAGCCGTCGTGCCAGCCGTCGCCCTCCTCGTAGCGGCGCCCGTTGGAGGTGAGGCAGTAGCTGGGCATCGGGGCCGGCGCGGTGGTGCTTGGGACGTGGCCACTTTCTAAACACACAAACATGAAAGGTGTAGACGTTACTGGGGCTGCTCAGGACTTGCCGGATAGCTGTGCTGAAAAAACTAACAGCATCGCAACCTGCTCTGAAGAGAAACCTTGTAAACTCACTGTGGAAATTTCATTAAGTACATTTATGATTTTCAGTTAAAAAAAAAAAAAAAAGAGCCAGAATTATCGTTTCAGGTCCAATTTCATTAGTGGCTAAAGTGGTTACGGTTCCATATACTGTAACATTCACAGGGAAAACTGGATCTTCCTTTATTGCGTATTTATGTCTTAATAGTTAATTCATAATCCAGCCACAAATAAAGTTTAATGCATTTCTAACTGTTTTGGTCAACTGGCAAAACAAGTAAAGGGCTGTAGCTGAAGGGCACATAGACCTGTAGACTGTATGAAGGGCCTGTTCTTCCAGTAACTGGGCTCCAGCATGTACTGAACTCGGCTCTTAAAGCTCACTGAGATCCGCAGGGATTGGGAACAAAGCTAAACACGGTGAACTGCGGAGTTCAGGCAGATCTTTAAATGTATCTTCTCTTTTATTTAAATCTTTAAAAAACAGGAACACACACACACACAAGAGAAACACATACTTCTAAAAAAAAAGTTTCCTATCCCTTAAATATTTTAACAGTCAACAGAGAGACCGTTACAAGAGTTTCAAAATCAGGTAAACAGCAGTTTATTTGCAGTAGCTACTGCTCGGTGTGTGTGTGTGTCCCTCTGTTTGTGGAGATGAGGAGGAGCCAGCTGCCATGATATAAAGGAAAACCAGAAGTATATTTGAGGCTGAAATATTTATAATACAGCTAAACTGGCAAAATAAACACATCGCATAAAATCTGGCAGGGCGTAAATATGGCATCTGCACGCTCGTCTTAAACTTAGAGGGCTGTGGGAATCTAAATAGAGTTGCACACACAGGCACTGGATGAAGCTAAACGCCAACGAGAACCAAAACCAGCAAACATAAAAGTCTCAACAGCAGAGCAGCAGAAGGTCACAGGAAATCAAAACTGCAGCCGAGTGGCAGAAATTCAGCTTGGCTAACAGAGCTCTCCTTCATCCTCTCACCTTTACACAGCTCACAGTTAAGGCCTTGTTGTGGATCTGTAGCGATGCATCAGGAGAAGACTCTTAAAGTGTAACCAGGATCAATGAAAGCATCGATGTACAATGTTTAAATTCATCTACATTTTAAGTTAACGTACCGTCTCCCTGTTTTCATATTGAAATTTGTTATGTACGAGCGTAGATTTTGGCATAAGACCAGCAGAGACAGGTAAGATCTCGCATGGCTCATCCTCTGGGGACCATGAGTACAGTACTCAGAATTAGTTAATCGAAATCATAAGAAATCATAATGAAGTGGCCTTGCATGTATGATTATGCATGTTTATAGGCGGAAGTTGTTGAAAAAAAGATAAGCGTCTCCCATCATCATCCTGAAGTTTATCATCATTGTACACCAGAGCTCATTTACCTTTACACATGCAGATGGAGCAGCCCTTCCTGTTCTGTCGATAGCCGTCGCTGCAGTGCTTGTCGCAGGTGAAGGGAGGACACTTGACGCAGCGACACATCTCGCAGCCGTGCTTGTTCCTCCTGCAGGGCAACAAACACACACGAGATGAAGCGCGCGCACACACACAGACACACACATATATCAGTGAAGTCTAAGTCTAGTCTAAGTCTAAGTCTAAGTCTATCAGTTATTGACTTGAGGATGAGTCTGGCACAATCGACATCTGGACCTGCTTTCCTCTCACTGTATTATCTGCCTTTAAAAGGGAGGCCAAATAAAAAGGCCAGATTGTGAGATCCCTGCGGTTTGCACATCATACCAACCAAAAGACTCTGGAAGGAGCCATGTAAAGCCAATTCAGATGCTTTCAATTCGCTGTGTTGCCGTCCTTATTGCTCCATAAGCCTTTGGTGGACACATGGGAGAACCAAAGAGCAGCAGCCAGACAAGAGCTAAAGTAGGTATGTGGACTGTTGGGTACAGAAGAGGACAGGGGTGTCAGCTGATGTGCAAAGTGACTGAAGGAGACTAAACTGATCAGAAATGAAACTTGAGTCCTGTTGTCAGAACGGAGGAATATCAAAAGTGATTTCCTCTAAGACAAAGGGAGAGCAGCAGGATGAAGCGCAGAGACTGGAAATAGGCCAGTTGGATCCAATTATCTGCTTAATAAAACTTGAATGAGCTGCAGGTTGATAAATTGTCAAAACCCAGATGAAAGAACGGCCTGTATCTACACCAGACTCGCTCTCTACTCCTCATTCCTTCATTCATCCCCAATCAACCAGCTCGCCTTCCTCTCCGTCCTCCTGACACCCCCAAGGTAAGTGATGATACCCATTTTATGAAGTAGTGGCCTCATTAGGTACGGGGTAATTACTCTATTAATCTTCATCTGCCGGGGCAGCATAAATAAAAGAAGCCCTCGAACCGATGGACAGTGCTGTGTCCTGTAAAGAGGACAGAGCATGTCAGGCTCTGCAAACAGAGGACCCTATCTATGCTGAAACAGCAATAACAGCTATTGAAACAACATTGTGAGGGTTTGGCCAGTGCCTCACTGTACAAATACAGAGACAGAGAGCGCTGCGACCTTAGAGCAAGGCTTTGTTTAAAGATGGTGTGTGGAATGCCAAGCAGCTTTTGGGCTCCAGGGGGATAGAGGGGCTTGGGGAGGCAATGGGGGCCCCCGGGCCCTGAGACTGCTGGCTCGGCACAATTTCCAGTGTGCCGCAACTGTGATGGCCAGAAGAATGCCATTCACGACCGGCGAGGTCACAGTGATGATTTTGAGTTATGGAGGATGGAAAACGCAGCTTCAGTTGTAAGCGCTACCCCCCGATTCCGTCCTTCATCGAGACTGTTCACACCAGAGAGGGGAGTCCGACACATGGTTACACATAGTTTTCAAGGTTTACATTCATCCTGCTGCGGAGGCCTGCGCCTTCTCTTTTGGAAACGTACATTATAGTACTCACAGGATGTCATCAATACAAGCAGTATAAACACTGAGCTCCTTTGTGCCTTTTGTTTCTTTGTGGTGGCTGCATGCGGAGGTCCTGTGTGAGAAGACAGATCTGCATTGTAAGGCTGGCAAGCTCTCAGAGGATTTCAGACTTCTGAAGGTAGACCTAAGCAGCTGCTTATGAAGGATAAAGCCAGGACTTCCTGCTCCTCTTTTCCCCAAAGGGTCCCCCTCCGCTCTTCTCCTCTCCTCTCCTCTGGTATCCTGCGCAGACATATCGGGCCCATCTTGAGTCGCGGCTCCACGGAGCATGGTTGAGATACCAGGAGAATCCAAACTGTATACGTTTCATAAAGGCTGCTTTTGTCTTGATGTGTTTTTGATCGTTGTTTTGAGACGGAATGATGATGTATGACATGAGAGTGGTGCCCGGGGACCAAGCGTCCCTGTTGAGAGCACTTCCAGATGTTTGATTGGGTTAAATGGGATTAGGAGGAAAGGATATGCAGGGGGCTGAGAGACTGGGGCTGGTGTGGACCTCACAGCAAATTACTCATTCACAAACATGCACACACACAGGTTTAGAGACCTGGAACTGACCACCAAGGTGGGCCCTTTGATGTCAGATGCCAAACTAGTATTGCAATAACCTGCTCTGCTTCCTTTTGACCAACACAGGCCCTGGCCTCTGGACATCACTTGATAATATCAGTATTGAACTTTTTATTCAACTATAGCAATTTAAATACTGGAGGCCACTGGGAAAATAACTTTATTCATGAAATTTATGAAAATTAAACAAATTTTACAAATGCAACCAGAATTTAAGGTGCAACTATTTTCTCAGGACTAAAAGTCTAATTTCTTTTGAGAAAATTATCCATCAACAAATTGACCACCTTCCATTTCCATAATAACAACCAACTAAGATTTTTCTCATCCCCAAAGTATGTAAGAGCAAAGTGTATAATTTTCTCATGTATCTGCATGGTATGTCACTGACAGCGACCGAAGCCTTTAAAACAGGATGAAAACACGGATGACAAATGAGTGCAGCAGGACTCTGGGGGAGAAACCCTCGAGGTCACTGGGTGTACTTACACATATCCGTAAGGGCAGGTCTTAGTGCAGGTTAAAGGTCGGCACCTAGGCACAGGGATGCTACACTGACACACCTCACAGCCAAAATCGTCCTTCTCGTATCCCATCGGGCATTGCAGGGAACAGTATTTTCCCAGGTCAGGACAGGAGTCATCTGAAAAGAGTTGAGGGAGAGGTCATCCGATCACGGGCACAACAATCCATCAAAGGCGCGAGTTGCTACCGGGGCTTTTCACAGGAACATTCTTATGGGAGACAGAGGACCTTTTGCGAAGGCTGCAGCCACGGACGCAAATAAGCTGTCATTACTACGCACACGTCTTTTTGCTGTCAAAACCGAGTGGTTGCCAAATTTGTTTGAGCAAACAGCAAACAGGAAAATACGCCGCTGTACGTTCACCATTTTTATGCAAAACTGTAAGAGGCAGCATATCAGAAGAAATGTATCACATTCATGCTTCTGCAAGTCCATCTTTGAAATGTTAACCCCATATGCTGCATATAAAGTGGGAAAAAGAGGAAAGTGAACTTACTGTTGAGACACTGGCAGAGCAGACATCCATTCTGGTCTTGTTGGAAGCCGTAGGGGCAGTCACTCCCTGACAAGGAGCAGTTGTCCAGGGGAGGACACAGCAAGGGGCTGACGGTTTCATAAGAAGGCTCTGGAGGACATAAGAGAAGGTGGAGGGTGAGAACTTTGAAATATGAGAAACAGTACACAGAGAACAGAGAACAAACAAAGATTACTTTATGAATTTCTCTGTTTTTCATGTACGTGTGCATGGATCCCCTCAGGTGTAATACCTCATCTGTGCTTTTTGTGCCAATTGTAATAGCTACCTATTTACACTGCTCTTATTTTGGAGTAAATAGTAATTACAGATAAATGTAGAGCAATTACACCAGGGTGGGTCGCACTGTAAGGGGGATTATACCTCTCTGTCTTATTGTGTGGAACTGTCTCCCATTAATAAGTGTCTAAAGAGCATGTTGAGGTTCTGGGACTGTGAGTGAAGATAACGGCGTCCCCTGGACTGGAGTCTGTCCGGACCCTCTTGAATCGGGGCCAGCTTTGTCGCGAAAACCACAAATAAATGAGGGAACGCCACACAAACATGCACCAGGGCTATTCCCGTCAAATGCCTCTTGCCACGTTCGGAGGGAGGAGCGGCCCAACGAGCTGTAACTAATTACGCTCACAAAAAAAGGATCCACTTCAATTATGCAGCCTCCTGCGTTAAAAGCACGGCGCAGCCTCGCACACCCAGGTGGGTCTCATTTTGGCGGGCAACGGTAATAAAGGAACACAAAGAACCCTGCAGCTTCAAGAATGCTCTGTGGCCTCCCCTTTAATGAGCCCATGCCGACATGGCCTCTGTAGCAGAGCTGCGGGGCCACAGGAGCCTCCTATATGCGGGCTAATGTGTACCTCACATAAAAATGAGCTATACATTCGATATGAACAGTAGTAAAGACAAGTGTCTCTTGCTTTGAAGACTCTCTGTACCTTCACAGAAGGGACAGCACTCTCCAGGGATCTTGACGGGGTTTTGGCAGCTCTGTTTGCAGGCCATGGCCGTGCAGTGCGGCTCTCCGTCCACACACTGGCAGAAGGTGCAGTCGTCCTCTTTCCACTGCTCCTCGTGGGCCCGCAGCTTGTTATTCACCCAGCAGCTGGCCTTCGTGCTGTCCTTCGGCAGCAGCTCCACATCTGAGGGGAAAGCGGGAGTCACATGCACTGCAGGTTATGGACCAAAGTTTAAGAGGAGAACATCTGATTTGATTCTGAGCAGAGTCACATGTATAGTTTGGTTTGGCTACCATGGACGCAGTTTGGACCCCAAACCGCAGTCTGATGCTTCTTATACTACATCCTCTGCTGTAATTGAATTAAGAGGAGACATAATGTGAACAGAGCTGAAGGAAGCAGGATACTCCACGAGGGAGCCGACAAGATATGGAAACTGGCTTACCACCAGGATTTAGATGACTTATCTACATTTATAAGAGGGGAGAGGCTGCTGGCTTTGCTACAACATACATACAGACTGGAGCTGAAACAAGACGGATGAGTTTTTATGATATAGCCGTGTTGTCCAGAGAGAGATTCGATCATTGGGAACACGGCAAGGGTGATGACACTCATAACTGCTGGTCCCCACAGTGTCCACTCATCTTTTGCCTGAAAGCTTGAACTCTTCCATGTGAGTTTCAGCTGTGACTCTTCAGGTCAAAAGCTAGGTCAGCGTTTCATACCATAAATTTCACTGCAAAGCGAAGAAAGCGCTTTAAAAAAAATGGATCTATAGCCATTAGTTTTAAGGAGGAACCATAAAGTTTGGGATAGTTTAAAAGCCAACCTGTGAAGCTATTCTGCTCAGCTTGAGGTGATGCATGATGCCTGAGCCCCTTTACTATAAACGGTTTTAATTGTTTTTGTTCGCCGTTTATGGCTACCTGACGCGGGTTAGAAGGTGGTCTCAGCATTTTCTCTCTGTATCAGTGTGAAACAAAGGTGAGTTCATATTTCTGTGTGTTTCTGTGTTTGGTGCTTACTGAATGTGTGTCAGAGGGAGAAAGGACACAGGAGTCCTGTTCACCTTATCAGATCCCGCCTGAGCCTCTCGCCTCATGTATGCTATAGCACAACTCCTACAATGACACTATATAAAAGGTCACTCCAGGAATTTTGCATTTCACTTCCATTAAGCTGTGGTACTCATGAGAGGCACAGATATCCAGATTTTTGGGAAAGCACCCAAAACCCTGAGCTTACACTTCCCATAATGCAATTAGGCCATTTAGGACAATGTGAAAAAAACCTTAGATTACCATACACACTTCATCCAGCAGACGCAAAGCAGCATTAGCATTTATTTGGAGGCGTGTTTCTGGCCAAATGACCAAAGGTTTGATGTTCAATTTGCTTTTCACACCGTTTTTGGTCTCCATCAAACTCCTAACAAAAATATCTATCTCTTTAGCTGGAAACTACCACACCATGTTCAGGTAGTGGCTGATTTCTTGATGGTTTTTTTTTCATCACATGAAGCCCTTTTCACATCACACATTGTCATTTAATCTGTTGTTAAAACAGACGCATTGATTAGCACAGCTGTAAGTACAATCTCAACCAGGTTACCTTAAACACGCCTTAATCCATATTAAGAGCATTAGAGCTGTTCTTCTCCGCAGTGAGCCGTGCAGTAAGTGAGAGCAGCTTTCCATAAGAAAAAGATGAAAGCATTCCATACCATCAGAACGCCTACATATTCCAGGTGTATGTCCAGCACTAACCTAATGTGATCTCCTCTGCAGTCTTGCCCTCTGTCTTCTTCACTCTCTCTCATGCACCCGATCAACTGTAGTCGAGCAGGCAGAGGCCAAACCTGGCTACTGTCTCCATCCACTGTCTCCTGGCATATTGTTACGTGGTTGCCATATGCACTTTAGCCCCATTTTTTAACAATCCCAAGCACACATCAGGGCTCCCTACCTGGCGTTGAGCACATGTGTTTTTCAAAGTGCCCCCCCACTCCCCCACACATTAAGCAGGAGCCAGATATTACAAAGCCAAGTCGTACAGTCTGAAAGAGGGTTTTTATGTTCTTAAGTCTACCCAGTGGAAATATATCCTTAGCTTGGCTCTGGAGTGCACCTCTTGTATGCCAGGTATGTTAACAACTGTGGAAGCTGGTTATACGAGGAAGCCATTAAGGTAGGGTCACTGGAGGTAAGTGTCAGGCAAGGTGGATTTTGATATCTACCTCTACCTCTCCTGCATTAACCTTACAGTGTACCTGCCCTTTCATCTGTGGCCCAGCACCAGTGGCTCACATCAAATACTACCTGCAAATATTTTACTGGTGTAATGTTTGTTAGAAAAGTGAGTATTACGTTGCCATATATTCATAAAGTAACAAGGTAAATGTGTGTACCTAAGCAGACAGGGCAACACTCGCCCTCTGGAATGTAAAAGTTTTCACAGTCCAGCTCGGCGCACTCCGCCTTGGAGCAGAAGGAGATTCCTCCCCGGCACTGACACAGCCAGCAGGGGTCCATGCGGTACACCTCTCCCTCGGAA
The DNA here is from genome assembly GCA_037176925.1 of Amniataba percoides. Taxonomy (NCBI): domain Eukaryota; kingdom Metazoa; phylum Chordata; class Actinopteri; order Centrarchiformes; family Terapontidae; genus Amniataba; species Amniataba percoides. The sequence continues at coordinate 14,302,217 of JBAJHX010000115.1, forward strand.
AACTCCTTCCCATTGTGGACACACTTGGGAGAGACTGCGGAGAAGAACAAGGAAGAGAGGGATCAGATAGAAGCTGTCAGCCTTCAAACCAAACGCCATGTGGGGACGATAATGCTTAACACACTCTGCAGTTGACGAACAGAGCGCCGTGCTCCGTCAGCTGTCTGTCACATTTGGCAAAGATTAACAAAAGAATCCTCTCCTCGTGACTACACGTCGGGGAAAAAACGCAGTTTTACATCAGAGACGTCAAGCTTGATCAGGGAGAGACTCTCGCAATTGTATACAATAAATTAAAAGTTCGTAAACATCCATCTGCATGCTGCTATTGATGGAAATGTTTATCTGAACCAAATGGCGCAGAGGTAAGACAGTGATGGCTGAGGTTAAGCCTGTGGGGCGGAATGGCATTTGTCAGACAATGAAGCCAAGCTCATGAGGAGGAATTTCACAGGGATCTATCAAGTCTTGAAAAGGCTTTGGACTCTTGCACTGCTGAGTAAAAGAAAACAGTAGTGGGTCTGAGGCTTTGGCAGAATCTGGGCTCAGCGTGCTGGTGGCAGGTGGACTGAATCAATGCTCTGGACAGCCTTTCCCAAAAGCACCCAGGCGCTTAGAACCTCTTTTAGCTGTGTTCCCCCTATTATGAAATAAAATGAGCTTAGTTACACCACCGCTATAAGACCAAGTTCTGGTTCCGGTCCAGTGAAGCCAGAATAAGCACAGGGAAAACCTTGACCTGCTCATTGCTCACTTGGCCCTTAAAGTGTCTGACTCCACACACGAATGGATGTGTGTGTGTGAACAACGACAAAACAAATGTGGAAAAAAAGCTATAATAACATCTCCAGTTGTAATTTCCAAAGAAAATGTGATTAATCATTCATCAAAATGAATAGCGGTAATTGTTTTCAGCCACAGGAACAGGAAGATTACAGTGTGACATCTAAATGGCAATACTAGATTACACATTCAAACAGCGGTTTGGGTGAGTCATCACTCTAAGATCTTAACTAACCAGTAATGTCTCATCAAACACACTCCGGCATTAGGGAAGTGAGGCAATGCGGTTATGGTTATGTAAGAAGGCCTCCAGACTCATGGAGGAGTAGCTTCACCACTTTGGAGAGTGAATGTATCGCACAGATGCAAGCAGATGTGGGGCCAGTGGTTTCTGTAAATGAGAGTGGACCGGCATCTGTGCGCCATACCTTTGAGCGCAGACTCAAAGTGTCTGCACCAATGACCCCGTGCCTCCCGACAACCAGCACTGCAGTCTTAATACAAAGCAGGTGGGCCAACTGAGTTGAAAGTGCAGCGGGATTTGTTGATCTTTTATTCTTTTCCATGCCATCTTTCTGCTCCGTTCTTTTCCCCCCATCTCTCTCTCTCTCTCTCACTCTCTCTGTATTCCTGCCGTCCCGCTTTGCGTGCAGCAAAACCAAGCAGAGAAAATGCAATAAGTACTTTAGCTGGCCGAAATCAAAAGGCACGGCAACGTTTTTTAACGCTCACAGAAGCAATAGGAAGTCACATGAGGGGATGCTCACATGTGATTTCCGCAGTGTTTGTTAATGGTAATCCCTAAAACAACTTGCGGCACAGAGTCTAAATTCCAGTCATGCTTTGTGATGTTCAGTCTTCTCTAAATTGAGGTGAGGATTGGATGTGGAGATGGATTGGCCATAAAACACTGACCCTCAGCCGGTCCACATTACTCATAACTGACGGTCACTCTGGTGCTTCTTAAGGTTAACATGCTTCTCTGGGAAACCGCACTTTTCCCAGAGAAGAATAATGAAGGGATTTATCAAAATGAACTTAGTTGTAATTATTTTGATCAACTAAGAATATTAATAAACAAAAGGCAATGTAGAAATATGAGTTTAACTGTCACCAACATATCCACTGATTAACGTCTGAGGAAACGGTTGTTGCCTGTTTATAACAAACTCAAGCTGAGCTCCCTGAGGACCATTAGTGCGGTGATCTCACCCTTATTGCTTAACAGCGGCGTAAATCTCAAAAGAACAGGGCTGACTGCAGGGGATGCACGCAGAGTGTGTGCCATCTAAAGTGTTGATAAACAGCAGACCGCGGCTAAACAGGATGACGCAGGATCATCTGTAGCATCATATGACATCAGGTCATGAACGGCGTTGCCAGGTTCGGTTTGCCACCCAGATACAGCCAATGTCCGGCCAGCAGTGGAAAGACTCTACTGCCGGCGGAGGCCAAAACACACAGGTGGGATTTATTGTCAGTGCAGACACTGACCGTGACTAAATATGAGCCCTCAGCCAAGTGGGCAATGGAAACAACTTAATCAGTCCAAGCCTGACACAGAAAGACAAAGGGGGGCTGTACTGAAGGGCGTTCCATTAGAGAATAGGTATGGCATTTAAAAGCAGCTCACGCTTTACATGTAAACGCTGCTGTGTTTGTAGCGAGTGCTGTGGGGGCTTCTGCAGGACTGTGGAGGTGAGCGGGGGGCCCAAGTGTGCGTCCTTGTCCATGTCCCTGTCTGCGGAGCTTTCTGATACGGCGCGCAGTCATGCAGGCCTAACGGACGGTAGGGGCAGCACAAAAGGCATCAAGCCCCAGGCCCAAAGAGCAGCAGACACTTGTTATCAAAACACTGATCCCATGGCCCCCACGGCTGCCATTCAGCCCCCGCCGGCCTGCCGGACTCGATTACCCTCCCCACTGGCAGACTGGAGCACATAAAAAGCATTCCCATCAATGAACTGTTGAACCTTTTCCCTTTGGACGTGTGACCAGACAGGAACCCTTTGACACTGCACTTCTGTTGAGCAAATTCGTAGCCTAAGCACTTTTCTGGTCACTGGGCTCGTTAAGTCCATTAATTCCGGGACACGGCACTCATTTATGCATGTGGAGGGGCCAGAATGGGAATTTGTTCTGTTGGTAAAACAGCGAATATTTGTTGGTGGCGCAGAGTAAACACACCAATACTGCAGGTCCCCTCCCTGCCTTCCTGACTCTTCTGGCTGCCTCTGAGCCACGCTAAGGTCTCTCTATATCTGATCATCATTTGCTCACTCGCTCTCTTTCTCACTCTCTACGCTTGCTTCTCTTTCCTCTGCGTCCTTCTCACCAGGTGAGAAAATGCTGCGCGAGTGTACTTCAGACTAGCAATCCCTTTTGAAAGCCCCATTAGGTTTAATATCCCTTCAGGCAATAGTAATACTTGCGGATACACCCCTGAAAAAATGCCTTTGAACCATGCTCTTAACCCTGGGAGGCAATGGGCCAGCCTGATAAACAGCCCAACAGTAATTATCCAATCAGCAACTTTCCTTTTCATCTGTGGACATTTGGTCAGCGGGGAGGAAAGCCTTACTCTGAGGAAAAATAATTGCCTCCTCAAAGGCGATGAATCTCACACCAACTGTGCCATTGCTACTCCCAGCGGGAAAGCAATCGAAACAGATTGTGTGGCGTGCAGCTCAGCGCAATCACCTTTCTGGCACTCGAAGACATCGCAGCAGTCCCCCGGCCGGCCGCTCGCCTGGCTGAGCGGCACGGCGCGCTGTCCGCTCGGACACTGCGGCTTGCGGCAGGCACTGAAGTCGCAAGTGCACTGTGGCGGGATGGTGGGGCAGCAGCCAGCAGGGGGCGTGTAACTCTTGGTCAGGACTGAACCCTTGGGGCAGGAGGGCACCTGTAGAGCGGGACACGTCACCCCGGCACACCTCAGCTCCTCTGGGAAAAAAAAAAAAAAAAAAAAAAAAAAAAAAACACAGACATGGACAAACATTGAAGTTAAGCCACAGGTGTGTTTGCAGCAAACAGTGAAAAGACACAGACTGGTTATTAATTTTTCATCTTAAGACATTCTGTAACACCGTCTTTAACCGCTCCAAGCTCTGACAGTACCCACACTGTTCTCCTAGAGGAAGGAGTTTTTTTTTTTTCCTCTGCACTTGCACATGTGTGTGCTTGTGTGTGTGTGTGTGTGTGCTGCCTCCTCGCAGCGTCAGTCGAGCCACTTCAGAACAGCGCTGCTCGTGTTACGGACTAAAAGAGTTCACACAGTCAACCCTCACAGACCCTTGTGCTCGGTCATCAGATCTCCACTTCACTCCGTGACAGCCTCGCAGCATCCTGTCAGACAAGTGAGAGCGGCGCGCTAGACACGACAAGGCCCTCGGCGTATCCTGTCTACGGGCCTCTGATCCCACCCAGCCCAGCTCGACTGCCTCGCAATCCAAACAGCCCCTCACGCTCTAAAACCAGTCATTAATACCAGCCAACCTTCAACAGAGCTTCTCTTCTTGCCAGTTTAGACTCTACCCCTTCACTTAGCATACCAGGATGTGTTTGTCTATTCATTTGCCAGAGCCGACATAATAGCTGCGATACCTCTTGTTAGGGGGGGAACGAGGTGCAGGGGTACTGGAAATCTGGGCAAGGGGCTCAGGGGTGTATTTTGGAGCCTGTTCAGGAAAAGAAAAGTGGAGCGCCCCTCTGTACAGACATTGTGTGAGAACAGTAGCTACCTTACAAAGATTGGATTACCCAAACCAAAGGGATGTGTTTATTTTGGTTCTCGGTGTCACTGTAATGTATACAGTGCAGGCAGAAGAGAGGGAATGGGGAGAGCAGACTCAGGTCCTGTCCTATAATTGTCAATCACTATGTAATTTCCCAGATCCCCTGCTGAAAGCACAGTAAATGCGCACTTTGACAGCAGAGAGGAAGAGTGGAAAGGCTGCATTCATCAGCACAGAGATTGCGGACGAGGATGAGGAAAATCGGGCAATTATGCATCTAGTTTAAATCATCGCTGACATTTAAAGGAAGAAATGTGTCAACAAATGGCTGGCTTACAAGAAAGTGAAATGAAGTGCATTATCATTTAGTTATCAGAAATACTTGACAATCTTTGCATACATGTGGTTTTTGAGGAGAGAGAACGAAACAGGGTGAGGTTGCGTAACAGAGCTTGGGGTTTTGGTCGTGTTTCCAGGAGCTGAGTTCTGTTGATGATCTTCCCAGACTGGTGCTGGCTCCGCGGTGCAACACGAGTCTCTCTGAGGATGTGCCTCATCCCTGACATTTGAGGACCTGAAAGCAGATCCCTCCGGGTTTTGCCACAAGATGGGGAAACTGAACCGGTGAGCTGCTCGGGGTCCAGACTTCTGATGGCCCAATAACTCTTCTGCTCTGCTCTGCTAGTCCTCGATTCCAAAGCTGGACCTCCGAACACTACTGAAGAATTCTCCACCGTCTAACTCTTTAAGATGAACTCTTCAGTCTGACCTGCTGGTATTGCAGTTAAGAAGCTGTTTGAAGTCTTAATGACCTTGAACAAACATGGAGGAGAGGGGCTGTGTGACTGTGACTGCTGTGTTTTCGCTGGGTAGGGGTAACACTTCTGACAGATGAAATTGCGGATAAGGGAAACGCTGAATTTTTCTGGCTCCAGATAAATAGAGCAGGAGTGTGAGGTATCTGTACTGTACTGTTTACTCAAGCAACCTGGGAACAGTGAGGGCTTCCACAAAGCTCTCATTGATAAACTTCGTAGCTGAATAGTGTCAAAGAAAATGAGGGGAAAACCCCTGAATTTAGGGAGGCTTCAACCTCTTTAACGGTTTTTGGCCTAATTCCTGTGAGTTAAATAAACTCCAGTTGGAAGCTCTGATTGGCGAATGTTTTACTTCCAATTAAGTCTAGCGCAGTCTGCTGCTGCTCAGTTGAAGACCGGTTTTGCATATGAAAACCACACACTGTTTAACGCCATAGAAAATACCCTGGGACGATCCTGCACAACGCTCGGCACTGAAAAAACACTTTCTGTGTATTGTATGTGTCCCAGAGAAGGCTGATTACTCTTTCAGTCGTGATAATGGATGGGGTTAGAGTGCGCTGGGAAAAGCAGCTGGCAGACATACCATTGTCATTCAAATGAATACAATTGTAACCATCCGTGGAAATGGTCCAACCTTTGCAGGTCCAATTAATATAATTTTCTAGCTGGCGCAGTTATAAGCACAATAGAGAGACAGGGAGGATAGGAAAAAAGTCAGCAGCAAATGGATTTTATCCTGTGCTGTTTGTGTTCTATCTCTGAGCATAAATGGCTGTAATTAGTGAGTCAGCAACCACTGAACCAATCTTTGTAACACAATGGTGGCCATACTCCAGCTTGCACAAACACAAAAGGCCTGATTTGGTATGCTTGATAAATTCTCTCTGCAGATTAGGCAACATGTGCTCTTGTACAACTGTAAAATGGCAGAGATTGGTAAACCTTTGACCTCAATGCCTACAACAACCTGCAACAATTTACAGAGTCACACAAACACAAGCACACACACAGACACACACACACCTGGCGCTAGTCTGGAAGAGGTGGGATACGGAAATTGTTTCATTACCACAGAATGGTTTCTTTTGTTAACAATGCATATTTCTGGCATCTCAGCTCATTGAAGAAAGAAAAACACCTCCTATCTAAATGGGTTTTTTCTTCTCTTGAAGCCCGGGTACAAGGCGTGCAGTCTTTCCCCGAACCAGAGCGGCTCGGCCAGGCAGAGGAGGCTGTGTTGACAGCCTGAGTTTACTCATGGAAAAAGCGCACAATGTGAGTTCTGTTCACCGACTGACTTTGGAAGCAAGTCAGCGGAGAACAAAGCTGTCTCAGTCCAGCTGCCCTCCGTGGGTTTCTGGTCTGTCCTCAGGTTTTATAAAGTTGCTCCGCAAAAGGGACACATCAGGGCCGTCTCTCACGTAAAGCTGTGGGGGCCTGGCCCAGGGCCCACCAGCAGTTACAGCTGAGAAAGTCAGCATTGTTCACTGTGTGCATCGGCGTGTGTTAGTATATGTGCGAGGACCGCGGAGCAGGTCTGGGAGGGGGTCCAGGCCAAAAGGCACAGACGGGGTCACGGGGAAGAAACACTCAGTGGGAACTTCACACCGTGGTCAGAAGCTTGAGGTAGTCGGGCGTAGGCACGCAGCGGCCGGCAGGACCTGCATGTGCTGCCTGCTCGCCTCGCTCTCTCGCTCATTGGCTAAATATTTGCAGATGAAAAACGTGATCTCAGTGTCCTAAGTAACACCACTGCAGCTGTGAATGAGCATGTTTGGGTGAGGTAATGAGAATTTCCACATGTAGGTGCACATTTGCACATAGAACTTTCATGTTTGTGTGTGTGCATAGCAAGCATACACAGCATGTACACATTCCACTGACACACACCCTTTCCTTGCCGTCAGATGGCCAATAAGATTAGGCCGATGACAGAGAGCATGTGGGACTTCTTACCCCCAGACAGAGATCATCGCCATGAATGGCGTATCGCTATATCTTGCGCAAAATGCGTATGAAAAGATTGAACATACTCTGCTCCAGGGTACTGCGCATAAAGAGCTGGAGAAAAAAACACAAACAAATGTCACGTGTACTGTCACTCAGAGGACACTATACCTAAAAAAAATAACTCAGCTGTAGCAAATCTGCAAATCTCATGCCTGTGGAGAACTTGGGGTGTAGACAGCTGTTAAATAAATTGTGGAAGAGGCAGTTGAGTTATGTATGGATTCAGGCCATATGGATCTGTTCCCTTTCAGAGAAAAAGAGAAAAGAATGGCTCATGATAGGAGAAATGTGCATGGGAACATCAGGAGTTGGCACAGGCTGCAGTCGTGGTGTCTTTGATTTGTTGATGGCGATGGCTGGGTCAAAGAGCTGAGGTTTTAGGTCTAGATTTAGTGAATGGAGTGAGGGTTAGAGCTGGACATGCAGGAATGATTTAAGACTTTGTATGTGCGTGTGTGTCTTGGCTTTTCCTAATGGCCAAATGCTGGCTGGTTTGGTTAGCGGCTGACCATGAGTAGCGAGTGGGTTGACAGCAATCCCAACATGCCTTTCAGGGAAGTTCTTTGTCTCAATTGCCACACAAGAGTTTTGTTTCCTCTTTAAAAATCACACACACGCACACAGGGAAGCAAGCAGCTCGCGGGGTGCAACAGGGGCCACGGCTTCCGCAGACGGCACACAAACACACAGCGCGGAGACGTCTCACGCCCCTGCCAGCCAGCGGCGGTCTGGCTCGGCCAGTAATAGCTCTGCCACAAAGAGGCTGCAGCCAGGCAGAACTAACACTCCTTTCACAAGGGCAGAGAGGGGCAGGACGGACGTGGCATAGGTGGGCAAGTAGATTTGTGTGGGTAAGGTCAGTCTGTGTTGTGGCATCATTGCGGGCACTACTTCCCCGTCCGATGAACCGCTCCTGAACTTCCACATGCCGGTGAGGGACTAATTTCACTCTCTCTTTACTCTATTCTGACTCCCTTATGGGTCCACAAGAGCAAGTAAGTTAACAACCTGACCGATTGAGCGTTTCGTTTTCAACTATCACTATTTTCAAGTGTTTGTATTAAGCGATGCCAGTTGCATGAATCATCTAAACACTTAAAAAATGCCCAGACTGCTGTTACTTGATCCTGTCAGTGAGCAACAGCAGGGGAATTCCTCTAAAATAGCAGTTAGGGGCCTTATCATGAGTGAAATATGTAAACCATCCTGGAGTGTAAAATTACCAAACACCACCCTACCAAGACCCCGGGGCCTGTACTTGACACAAATACCTCAGCAAAATGGTTGGCCTCGGTTGTGATTTCCTATCTTCCTGCGTCTGCCTTCCCTCCACCCCCCCACCACCCTCCCCTTCCCTCACCCACTCACTTATCACATCCTCTTTCCCTGACATGTGGGTAAATACGTCTGGTGCACCGTGTCGCTTCTGATTGAGCGTTTGCAGCCAAATTACATCAGCGCCTTGCGTGCGCCAGCAGAGAGCAGGACTTCAGCAAAACTACACGAGGCAACTGACATTAGGTGCTTGAACACTGGCAAAGCGTGACAGGAAAGATGTTAAGTTTTAACAGGTCGCAGTGACTCAGACAAGAGGGATGAAGACCACTCAGTCAGTCAAAAAGAAAGCGAAAGGCCTAAACCATTAACACATGTGAGGTTGCATGCCTTAAGAAGAGAAGCCATGTTCCCACTGACGTCTGAAAGTCTTGAAGTGTTTTAATGCGTTAATGCCCACATGCATGTGAGGACAAGTGCGATCAGTAGAGCTTTCATGCCCGAGGAGCAGGTTTAAAGGACACATTTTCCACAGCAGATCTTAATAACTGCTTGTGTCTGAAGACAAGGAGGGGCTGACGGACACAGTCACCGCGTGGTGCTACAGGACTGAGAGAACGAGATCCTCCCCACAGAGCCCCCGTCTGCTCGTAGAGGAAGCTCTTTCTGATGACAGACAAAGGAAAATCTCTGCCCGAGACATCTACACAAACAAGATAATTATCACACACAGACACATATGCAGAAACGCAGACACGCACGCTCAGCCACTCACATACAAATAGGGCCGTCGCACACACGTGACGTATGTATGAGTAAACACATGCCAACATGTGTGCATCTTTGCACATGCGTACTTCCAGACATAACAGACACACACACATCCCGGTCTCTTACTTAATGAGGGGCCATCAAAAGGGCGGGTGTGTGTGTGAGTGTGTGTGTGTGTGCGTGCGTTGCAGTGAGAATTCATAAGCTGCTGAAAAATGTTGTTTACAGTTTTCACCAGTGTGAGTTGAGATAAACTGTCATCCGGCAGGCTCTTGGCTTTGAGATGAGGGAGTTACAAAACATAGAGGACTAACAGTGTATCTGTCATTGTAACACTAGACTTCAGTGATGATACGTCTCAACAATATAATGTTTGATGAACACGCTTCCTGTGGGATTTACCAAGTAAATGGCTCCACACAGCTGTAGAGTAAACGCTCTGTAATGACCCCTGTCTTATTTGCAGACTAAATAATCTCAAATATGTTTCCAGGGCACGTTACACAGTATTGTCTATCTGAAAGGGCCGATCTTCACCTGATAAGTCAGCAAACTGCAAAGAGAGGGAGGGTATCAAAGGAGAGCAAACACGTGGATAAAAACACAAGCGGTCACATGCTTTGGACTTAATCTGTTCACTACAGTGCAGAACAGTTTTTCTTCACATTTCAGTGAGTTTTTTTTTCTTTTTCCCCCCCAGTTTTCTGGCTTGGAAAAGCTCGTTTAGTGAGATGAGGTTTACCCAACATACATGGAGGTTCAGTGAGTTCACTCAGTGGCAGTCCCGTCTTATTTCGTACATGTCACTCAGGAGGCAGCCATCACTTAGCGCCCGTCTATTCACCAGACACCTCACGATCCAAATGAGGAAGCTGCCAATAACATTTTCCCCTTGGAAGTGTCAATCAGGCAAAGAGAGGCAAACACATTTTCCTGTATCCTCTCAAATCATTCAAGAGATTTTCTTTTTCTAAGCTTCCCACACGGAGTTCAAGCATTCGCTCTACACATTTACGTCTTGATGTCCGTCTCCTGTGCGGAGGATCTCAGACACTACATATTTCCATCATCAGCCTCAGCAACTCCTTTTTCTGTTTTTGCTACTCTGTCAGTCAGATTCACACCTTCTTTCTTTCACTCTCAACATCTTTTCATCTTGTTTTCTTTTCATGACATCAGTCTTGCTCGCTTTCTGTCACCTCCTCCCCCTCCTTTATTTTTTCTCAATCTCTGCATGCCATATCATGGGAAGTAATATGTTCACTGACTGCCTGCCTAAGATATGGTAACTAACTTGATGTAAATATCTGTACAAAAGACTGACTGCACAATTGCACAACAACATTTTGGGCATTTGGACTTTAAAAGGGTCCCTTTGCTTGAAATCAGAGGTGTCCGAATTTAGGATTTTTTTGATTGGACAGTGACAATATGCTTACTTTTACATATAATGACTTTGGACATAAGGAATTCTGTGTTCCACTCAGAGGTGATGTGTACAAGAGATAACCAAAATACTGCCGCGTACTTTATATCAATGTTCAAAGATCAAATAAGTATCTTTGTAGTTGTGGAGTCTGTTTCAATATTGGGTATAAATGCCCACATCGTAACACTAAGCAACTTGGAGCTGAGTGAAGCTACCGCCTGTCCGCAGCGTGGTTGTCGTTTCCAGTTGCAGGTCACTTGAAGGTTACCTGCGGCTTCCTGGCACTGGCTGCGGTTGATGTAGGCGAAGTGGTGGTGGCAGCTCTGAGACTCACACACACAGCCCTCGGCGGTCAGGTTACACCCAGAGAACATGCAGGCCGGGTTGGATGGTCCCACATACTTCTCTCTGTGCCTTTCCCGGTGCTCGTGCCTGCGGCCCTCTGAAATTCAACCGTGGACACACATGGACACACACACACACACACACACACAGACAGTCATCACTGAGTCACAGACAACGGCACCACTCAAGGGTGAGTGAGAAAGCACTAGACAAAGCTTCAGCATGTGTGTCATCACTATGATATGTAAGTAGCATTAGTCACCTCAGAGCCACATCTGTTATGGATTAGCCCCTCTCAATGGACAGCATTATTCCCTCTGACTCAGATTCTGTGATTGTGTGTGTGTGTGTATGTCCATCTACATGCAATGAAGGGAGAGCGCTCACCTGACTTGATGGCCTTCATGCAGGTTTCTTGATCTGGGTAGGTGAAGGAGCCCAAGCAGGAGTGACGGGCATCACACACACACTGACCTCCAACCCTGTCGCAGCCCGTCATCAGGGGGCAGCGCTCGTCCTCCAGGCCCGCTTCTGGATGGTCAGGGAGCACTGTGGAGGACAGAGTGGAGAACGTGAGGAAAGGGAGCTTGTCACTTGGACCGGTTTGTCCATATTTAACAGGGAATAAGCAGACGTTGGGCAGAGTTACAGATCAAGTGTAATCCCGAGGCGAGATGTGCCAGTAAGTGAGATTTGTTTCCCAAAAGTGCTGAGAGGTTAGCCAGCTTACAGGCTCTGTCGCAACACATTGCCCTGGCACCGCGGTTTGTAAAGTGACCAGTGTATTTCTGGGCCACCATCCCTCCTCCCTCCTCGTCATGCCACGCTACTTCAGCCATTGAGCCCATTTGTTTGCTTTTGTTCCGCAGCATGGGGCCCTCCCAGGGTTTCCATCTCTGCTGGCTGCTGGAACGCCTCTTCTGAACCGAGGCCACTTGCACCATACCCAGATTTTGTTCCTTCGCTTGGTGAGCCTTTCTCCTCGAGGTGGCACCTTGAGGCACAGCCCGATTTGGATGAAACTTCATCACAGGAACGAGTGCACAAGGGAGTTATGTGCCCCGTTGGTGCCATGTGAGCTGAATAACCACCAAAGCTCTGGGATTAAAAAGGGCCCCAACATACAGATTGCCCATAGTGTTCCTTTCACATACGTGCATGAATACACACACATATACCCCCATGTTACCCTCCTTCACACTTGTCCAAGCGCACTAAGAGTGGCAGCAGAGTAAACAGGATGAGACAAACTGTAACACAGAGTAACCCCTTCCCAAGCATTCAGCTCCCACGCCTCAACCAACGGTGTGGAAGTGCGATTGGAGCTTATCATAATACTCCGGCTTTCTTCTCCAAACAGCTACACTGCAGAACAATGCAGCTCAGGAAAAGGTGAAAAAGTTTGACTGTCCAACGTAAACAACGAGCACCTCGTAGTATATTTACCAGACTACTGTGGAGATGGTACCCAAAATAAAGCCCCTTAAAATGAAAATCCTTCTCACTCTCAGTTAGGGGTCAGAGAAACAATAATGGGATGATTCAAAGTGGCTGGAGAGAAAATTGAATTCCATGGCTCTGCTTTTAAATCATAATAAAACACATATGTTGATCCATATTAATTCAAAACAGACTCTGTAATACATTTTACTGTTGAAGGGAACTGATGTGACTGCAGGTAACAGCTTCTTTGCAAACACAAAGTTAAAGGTGGTTGTGTAGATGACTCCTCTGTGATGGGGCGATGCTCAGAGGCTCTACTTTAAAACAGCAGCTAACGGCAGAGTGAAGGTAATACTACCTTTAACCTGAGCCAGCCTGCGCCGTTAATAGCTCTCCCAGACGGCCAGAGAGGCTGGCAAAGCACAAGCAGCCTTTTCAATAAACCACACCAAAACTTTCCCTGTGATTTCCTTTCACCTTAAAATGATCCTCGGCTCCACATTTTTTCCATCCCAAGGCTTTCCTGTGCCTGGGAGGGTATTTTCATTCGAGGTGGTGGCGGCAGGGGTGCCTGTCTGTGTGGGGTGCTAAATCCGGCATGTAGAAAAAGAGGTAGAAGTCAAAACAATCAATGAAAGGCTGAACACTAAAGACGTTGTCTCACTAACTAAATTTTCACCTGACGACATCAGCCCAGTTTGCTCTAAGCTGGTCTCCCTTAGCCTGGACCACTTTGTCCTGGCTTGGCCTGGCCTGGCCTTGCTATCTATTATCTGGCCTGGCACGGCTCTAGCGAAGGTCTATGGCTTCATCCCAGGGGATTCCTCTCCCAACCACTGAGACTGCTTGTCTTGGCATCCTGGGCCATGATGGGAAAGCTGACCTCTAGAGGCCCTCTGGCTGATAGCGAGCTAAAAAGGAAGTCTTTGAAACATTAGATAATACCAGAGGAAGGGAGAAGTAGAAGGCATGCGAAGGAGTGCAGTGGACATAGCGTCCCTGTAAGAGACAGACATTCAGTTACGTGGTATGTTAAGTGCCTCTGGAGCTTGGGGTGACTTGGCGTGGGAGTGCAGACACACAAATACAACGAGTACATCAAAACAAACCATTTGGACGCAAAGACTGAATGACTTTTTTTCCAGAGCAGGTGCCTCTGTACTCTCAGGATGCAACCCCAACATTTTCACTATTTTTGTCAGTTTCAGTGTATAAATGCCAAATTCCTTGATGAGAATAACTGTTCTTAATGTCCCATGTATTGTTTTTGGAAAGCTACACCCATTTATGTCATTATTTTTGTTTGTTATACAGAACATGTGCGTAAAGTGATCTAATGGCAACAAAACCCCTGACAAATAATGGGGTCAAAGAATTGGAAATGTGCTGGAAACAAACTCATTTCCATCACGTTTTCTTTTGTTTTTAGATACCAGTATCATACTTAACATTTCCAGGTCTGGGAAACACAAATCTAATGACTACTGCAGATTCTCCATCCACCACAGGAGCCCTAAAACATATAATTGATAGCTATTCCAAGAAGTTTTAAATCCCATAAACAATAACAGATTAAACACTGAGTGATGACGCATTACCGAGGTAAACCTTGCACATAATACGCAACGTGTCACCTGTGTTGTAAGCTCGCTGGGTCTCCATTCTAACACAATGTGACCACCCAGAAAATCAAAACTGGGAGCAGAAAAGCAGGGGATCAGAAAGTGGAAACATTTACCCCCTACTCCTGATTGCGGGTCTAATCACTTTAAGACCCTTGCAGCTTGAGGAGGGAAATCTGGGATCAGCCTCCAACAGCCTGCCTACTGTGGCCCCTGAAAACACACTGGGAGGTGTTGATTTACCCCCACCAAGACCCCTCTGGGATGTTGAGATTGTGTGTCTGCGTGTGTCTGATTTAGGGGTCAGCGGCCTGCTCCGAGGCCCCTGGAGCCACAGGGCCGGAGGCACGACTCAATCAGAGGAGCCATCGGGTCTCCCTATTCATTACAAAGCTGTTAATTTGCTGAGGAGGTGTCCTCCAGACGCCAGCCCAACCTGTACACGAGGCACAATCAGCAGCGGCGTCTCCTGGGAAGGCCTGAGGCTCGAGACCCCTGAGAAAAAAAAAAAAAAAAAAAAAGATGGAGCCAAGACTTTGGACCACCCCACAGAGGGATGATGGGAGGGCAGGGTCAGGGGATCCAGGCACCCACTGAGAGCTGCTTACTCTCTTCTGCAGCCCTGTCAGTCCCTTTCAATCATCCAGAAACAGGCTGGAAGCAGTGCAGGTGAAGGGAGGGGGGGTCCTCTCCTCTCAGTGGTCGTTTGTTTCTCAGGGGAACGCCACTGCTGCTTACTTCATTCACTGCGAAGGAACCTGACACCCGGCATATTTCTTTGAAGTTCACAAAGTTGCTCAAATTGTGCGTAAAATGAGCACATCCACAGTGCACCAACAGGCCAGCGGAGCTCTGTGGATTCCCAGGGTTCACAAATTAAAATCTGCTGGGGACTTTTGCAATCGTGCTGTCAAAGCTGAAGCACGCTGAAGCCCTGGCGTAAACAACACTGGCGAGAAAAGGAGGCTTATTTATTGAATTACAGCATATTCCAAGTTTTTAGAAAGACACAATCTCCTTTGTTGGTCACACTGTGGGTAAACCACAACCCTACCCTCAGTCACTTTTGTATGATCTAAAATCACTGCTTTTTCCCCCCTTCTTTTTAAATAAATGTGCCTCTGAGCCGCAAAGCAAAGGGAACAGAACCTACTGAAGCTGAAGTGCAGCCATGTGCCAAAAAACCACTGCTGCCAAACTCATTGTCATGCTCCTGAGCAGTGAGTGAATGAAGCTCTGAGGGGAAGAAAGAGCAACTGAACATGACTCCTCTCCTGGCAGTCAAGAGCTGCCCCCCCCTCAGACCTGAGGAGCTGCTCCAGAGACGAGGTAAACACCGACACACGGTCAGGACTCAGCTGACATGTGAACGGAGGTGCTTTCAAGAGCTCGAAGGGAAAGAGGGTGGATGTTTGGCAAAAGACCTGACACCTCCACAGCTCAGCTTGTTGTGCTATCAAAGACCTCAGCAGCGCATGTAACCTCTCAATGCTGCAAAAAAAAAAAAAAAAGTTTAATGATTTCACCATGCAAAATGACAAGACAGACCCACCTTTGCACACTCCGATTTCAGGGATCACGGCGGCTCCGGTGCTGTTGACGGAGGCGCAGCTCAGCCCCAGAGCGCAGTATCCGTGCGCCCAGTCCTGCCCGCCGCACGGCTCCAGCTCCAGCCGGGCGCAGCGGGCGCAGCAGCCGCACGGATCCCGCGCCAGAGTCCGGCCCGCGTCGCAGCCGTGCGGGGCTCTGAGGACGGGACAGGTCCGGAGGTGACACGGCGAGCACTGGTGAGCCCAGAGCGCCCGGACCAGGACCAGCAGGTTCAGCAGCAGCGCCGCGGAGCACTTGCTGAACATGTTTCCAAAGAAAAAAAAAAAAGGCTGTCTGTAAATTTTTTTTTTTTAATCTCCCAAAGAATCTCCTGTCAGATGATGAAGTCTGCAACTCTCCAAAGTTACGAAAAAGACAACTCAAAGAAAAGAAAAAAAAAGTCTCCTTGAAAGTTTTTTTTTTTTTTTTTTAATTTTGCGCTCTTCCCTCCGGGTGCGCGCTGTTCGTTACGCAGCTCCAAACAGCTCGATGACCCGCCAGCAGCGAGAGGACGCGTCTCCGGCGGCGGCAGATCTCCAGGCAGGAGGGCTGCAGGTAGGCGCGTCTCATCCGAGCGTGGACGTGGAGGAAATCCCGCACAGGGGGGGCTGCTGCTGCTGCTGCACAGACACGCACAGGAGAGGCGATCTGCCGCTCACACTCACACACAGGCATATAGAAATT